>JAKSZU010000008.1:19540250-20750250 GCA_026018925.1 Tupaia tana
TTAAACTCACGCCGGGCGCGTGTGCATGTGTGCCCAAGATCCCAAGAGGAGAAAGGTGGAGAAGGGATTGCGGCGTGGCCATACCCCCAGGTGGTGATTTCTCGCTTCCTGTCTCTCTGTCTCTCTCTGTCTTTCTGGCGAGCACACGTGCCCTATAGCAAAAACCTCTCCAAAAAAAAAAAAGGAAAAGTTCCCCAAAAGATGCCCAGTGTTGAAAATATGGCAATAAATATTAACCACACAATAATTTCTAATTCAAACAAGTTTTAATTAAAATGAATCATATGTATATGTGGAATAATTTCTAACAATGTGAGATGACAAGCATCTTTAAGTTTGGACATAATATTATCTATTACAGAAAACTGAACATATGAAATGCTTTCTACTTTAAATTTGAAATTATCATGTGTCATAAAATGAGATAAGACAGTAGCTTTCCCTTTATATGTACATATGTTAATAGCTGGGTGGGATATTTGTAGTTTCTACTTCTATGATTTCATCTCCTGATGAAAACTCCAAGAAAAGCTGGGATTCGTCTAAATATATCCAATAGCTAATACAGCTGATATATACCTATACATGAACCCAAGTCTGACTTTAGGCATAAACCCCAGTGAGTAGAATGAACATATTATAAAGTAGTACCCAGCTGGGGCTATATAGCTTACTGCAGTCATCAAATATGTATTTTTTTTTTAAATTTCGATATGAACAGTTTTACCATGTTTTTTTTTTTTCTCCTGCAACATTTTTTTAATTACTTAACATTTATTCTCTGAGCATCATCACAACATACTAAATGTGGTTTCCCATCTAGAATAAACTGCATAGTGGCTTAATCATTAAGTTCATTAGCAAATTAATTAAAAGGGGGGGGAGGAAGGCATAGAAAGCAACCATGGATACCAGAGACAATGTGGAAGGAGGGTGGGATATGGCAGAGGGTGAGAGATAAGGAATCAAGGATGGCAAAACAAAAAGTATACAAGACATAAGAATTGGAAAATTATTAGCTGAAAACAGGTATGTTGATGTGCTTGATTGAGCCAACACACAGTGTATTTTGGATGGAAAATTCATTTGTATGCTGTAATTATGTATAGTGAATTAATGTAAAAAATACATAAATTTAAAGAGAAAAAAAAGCTGGGATTCGGTAATAACAAATTTAAAAGCAGCAAAAAGATGACTTAAAGGCTGTGTAGAGTGGTGGGGGCAGGGTTTTCTTTGGGTGAGGGAGAGGTGTGGCACATTTTTATTTTTGTCTTTTTTTTTTTTTTTTTTTTTTTTTTTTTGCTTTAATCCTCTCATTTGGTTTAGAAACATAAGGCCCTGTTCACTTCATTTAAGCTTCACAATGACTGGAAGCCTGATCAATCTGTCTTGTGTCTTCTTAGGGTGAAACTGCAATTGAGTGGAAGCAACAGATGAACAAAGCCCACATTCAAATCTGTAGCTCATTAAAATAACGTTAAAACAGAGTAAAAATCTCAATTGTAAGTGAATTGTAGCTGGCTTTTTTTCCTGCTAAATACATTTGATTAATAAACTATACAATCATTAGTCCTGAATCAGTGGTCTTTAAGGTAAATTTAAATAATTGTCTCCTTTTTAAAAAATTTGAAAATTTTGAAAACCATTTTGGAAACAGGCTTTCAACAAAGCACTGCTCGAGATAACTTTGCAGCATGCGCCAATGAGGCATACCGTCAAGATGTAATTCACAGTCTACATATTAATAGTTTCTGGTTCTTTCTATAGTAGGAAGGAGCCATACTGGATAGAATCCGTGTCAGTAGGTGTGACACTTCAAACTCTAAATTCCTATGATTCTATAATGATATATCTTAAGAAGCATTTCTATAAATAAATACCGAAATTGATTTGCTCTCCGATAATTTGCTGATGACCAATTAGAAAAAATTTTAGAACTTTTGTGAGAACAAACACAGAAATTTAATAAGGAGGGATATAAATAAGCAAACATATTATTTCTTCTGGTTTTATTTTTTCTCTCTTTTTTTTTTTTTTTTTTTTTTTTTGGAGAGTTTTTTGCTATAGGGCACGTGCGCTCGCCAGAAAGACAGAGAGAGAGAGACATCACCCTCCAGGGGGATGGTCACGCCACAATCCCTTCTCCTCTATTCTCCTCTCGGGATCTTGGGCACGCACGCACACGCGCCCGGCATGAGTTTAAGTTGCTGGGTCCGGGACTTGAACCGCGGTTGACTACGTGGGAGTCCAGCGACAGCCATTACACTAACTACTGGTCCCTATTTCTTCTGTTTTTAACCTGCCCTGTAAATTCTTCTCTATATCTGATCCAGGGTTTAAGTGTTTGTAAAACATTTGACTGAGAGAGTCAGGATAGGTGAAAGTCATTTTAGTTGAGAACACATGTCCATTCTTATGTCTGATAGATTTTTGATAAAACATACAATCACACGTCCTAGACACTGCTCAGACAATCTGCATATATATATATATGTGTGTGTGTGTGTGTGTGTATATATAAACAAATCAAAACAAATACACCAACTCTTCAACTCAAAAACCTCACCTCTCAGAAATCAATCCTACAGAAATGAAACCATTAGTACAAAATCATATGTAATGAAAAACATCTGGTGCAAGATTATTTCTTAGAGATAAAAAAGAAAACAGTAACAAAACAAAACAAAACCTGAAAACACAGTAGAAAAACTGTGGACCTTTGGTAGTATAGAATATTACATAGGCTTCAAAAGATGGTGTTTGAGCTGTATCAGTAAACCAGGAAAATTTTCAGTGATGTACTTTTGAATGCCAAGTGAGACAGAGATCACATTTTTAAAAAACCAACAATAGTTGGGGCCAGTAAGTGGAGTAGTGATTAAGGCACTGGATTCTCACATGGTCCTCCACAGTTCAAGTCCTCGACCCACCAGTTTGAAATTACACCATGCACGTGTGCATGCCCAAAATCCTGAGAGGAGAAGGCATTGTGGTATGGCCATTCCCCCTGGGGAGTGATTTCTCACTTTCCCTCTCTCTTGTTTCTGTCCAGCAAGCACTTGTGCCCTATGGCAAAAACCTTTAAAAAAAAAAAAAAAAAAAAAAAAACTAAGAATAGCAAAATCCCTATATGCACATGTGCATGCACACACACACACACACACTTTGTTCTAAGTATATGTTCAAGGAAAAGGGTTTGAAGGTGACGTAACAGGTTGTTGATATGAAGGGTGGGGAGGGGCAGAGAATAGGAGTGAAAGATTGAGTGGTAACCAGAAAAATAGTGTTTTTCCCAAAGGTCCTCAATGAAAACATTATATTATTCTGACATATCCCATTTTTAAAATAAGCATGTAATATTTATATAATCAAGTTAAAACAATAAGGTTACTCTCGCAATAAAGGAAAAATGGCTGGGAAATAAAAGTCTGGTTGGAAACTTTTCAGGTCACGGTAGCCTTGTAGGTCAATTCCCAGCTTCTTTATTTGCTTGCTTTATAATATTGAAAAAATATCAATGATTTTTTTTTCTTTTTTTCTTTCTTAAAAATTTGCTAGAGGGTGTGTGCACTTGCTGGAGGAGAGAGATGAAGAGAGAGAAAGAGAAAGTCAGAAAGCACCCCCATGGGGGATGGCTACACTGCAATCCCTTCTCCTCCATTTCTCCTTTCACGATTTTGGGCACTTAATGCACACACCCCTAATGTATTCTTCAAGCCATTGGTCTGGGACTCAAACCACACAGTCAGCTACAGGGATGGAGCTGTCTTAATCACCATGCCACTGGCTGTCCTCACCGAATTTTTCTAAGTCCCCATTTTCCACCTGTATGTCAAGTGAGATAATGTTCAAGCAGGCATGAAATGAAGTCATTCATTCACAGAATCTAGAAGAGGGTATAGCTGCAGTTGGTCCTAAATACACTGTGATTCTCAAGTCCCTCTCACTGACTCTTGCTCCAGAGCTCAAGGCTCAGAGAGGCTGCTTAGTAACAGGAGTAGCTGGACTCAGACTCTCAGTTCTACCCAAAACTGTGGAGTCTAAGCCTGCTAGGCCTTTGTTAGGAAAAACTACTCCTAACAAACTTGCCAGCTCAGAAATAGAAATGCAAGAAAAGGGAGAGAGAAAGGGAAGAAAGTAGTTGAGAAAGAAGAATAACAGACTTAAGATATTTTCTAGGTAATTAAAATTTAAAAATGGAACAACAAATTCCCTAGTTCAATGCAGTGATTGAGAAGAAAGTCTGACTGTTACAAGTCTGGATTCTGCTGATCTACCTGGTGTTTCTCCTCCTCAGTCAGGTCCTGACTTCCGCTTACCAGTCCATGTAAGGCCCACCTTTCCTTCAGCAGTGGAAGTCTGTGAGCTGGGCCTCCACCACCACCCACTGTCCTGTTGAGTTCTGGGTCAGAGATTTCTGAATAATCACAAAGGAAGCAGACGGTATGTTTCATGGATATCTGAGCCCTCTGTGAGGGTCTGACTGACATTTTTTAATTAAACTGGCCCACTGGAGTTTAATTAAGGTGGTGTCTCCTTGAGATGAAACTAAAGGAAAATAGATCTCTGTTACAGAACAAGCATGTAAAGTAAGAAACCTTTTTTTCGGCTCTCTAATCTTAAAACACAAAAACAAAATAAAAGCATAAAACCTTTGTTGTTTCTCTTATTCCCAAATGTTTTCCTCTTTTTGTAAACAAAATTGTTTCAGAAATTATTTTAAATGACCCATAGGCCATCCCCATGAAGCTACAAATGTCTGAGAATATTACACAGAATGAATATGTACCTCAGGGGATCAGAAAGTCCTTCCTCCTAATTCAACTTGGTAGAAATCAGCTTAGAAAATATGTATTGACTAATGATCCTTAATAGCAAGAGTTTCAGAAAATAGTTTGAATTCCACAAGGAAACTTACCAAGAAAAAAAGTACATAATAAAAATGACTTATTTCGGAAAGAATCCTGGATTGGGTCAGGATCGTTGCCTTGGGCTTTAGGCCTTCTATTTTCCAGGTCTGCACCTTTGAGCAAGTTATCTGACTATGTTTCAAATATCACTGCCTCATTTGTAAGGTTGGGTGTGATGGTGAAGGAATGGGCTAATGCATGTACTATATCCCTTCATGATCAAGAGTCTCAGCAAAATCGGCATAGAAGGCTCATTTCTCAACACAATAAAAGCTATCTACGAAAAACCCACAGTGAACACCATCCTCAAAGGAGAAAAGCTGAAAGCTTTTCTATTAAAAACGTGTACAAGACAAGGATGCCCACTTTCTCCACTCCTTTTCAATATAGTACTCGAAGTCCTTGCCAATGCAATCAGAAAAAAGCAAAAAATAAAAGACATTCAAATAGGAAAAGAAGAGGTGACACTCTCTATTCGCAGATGACATGATCGTATATATAGAAGACCCAATGGTTTCCATGAAAAAATTTCTGAATACATGAATACAGTAAAGTTGCAGGATACAAAATCAATATACAGAAACCTATAGCATTTCTATATACGAACAACTGGCAGACTGAGGTAGAACTGAAAAAAGTTATTCCATTTATCATAGCCACAAAAAGTATAAGATACTTAGGAATAAATCTAACCAAAGAAGTTAAAAACCTCCACAAGGAAAACTACAAGAAGCTAAAAAAAGAAATAGAAAATAACACAAAAAAGTGGAAGGATATCCCATTTTCCTGGATTGGAAGAATTAATGTAATCAAAATGGCAATAATACCCAAATTAATCTACATATTTAATGCAATAGCAATCAAAGTACCAGACACATTCTTCACAGATCTAGAAAAGACAATCATAAAGTTTGTCTGGAATAATAGAATACCCTTTATTGCCAAAGCAATTCTGCACAAGAAGAGTGGAGTGGGTGACATTTCATTCCCTGACCCAAAATATACTAAAAAGCTGTGGTAATCAAAACAGCATGGTACTAGCACAGAAACAGACATGTGGACCAATGGAACAGAATAAAGTCCCCAGAAATAAATTCCCAAACATACAGTCAACTGATTTTTGACAAGGGGTACCAGTCAATCCAGTGGGAAAAGGAAAACCTCTTCAACAAATGGTGCTGGAAAAACTGGATTTCCACTTGCAGAAAGATGAATCTGAACCCCTACTTCTCATCTCTGACAAAAATCAAGTCAAGGTGGATCAAAAATGTAAATCTAAGACCTCAAACTATAAAACTGCTCCTGGAAAACACTGGGAAAACTCTGGGAGACACTGGAGTAGGAAAAGACTTCTTAAATAAGACCCGCAAAGCATAGTTGATAATCCCCAAAATAGACAAGTGGGATTACATCAGACTAAGAAGTTTCTGCATGGCAAAAGACACAGTAATTAGTGTGAATCGACAGCCCTCTGAATGAGAAAATATTTTTATAAACTATGCATCAGATAAGGGACTGATAACCAGAATTCACAAGGAACTCAAGCAGCTGTTCCGAAAAAAGATGATCAATCCTATTAAAAGATGGGAGAATGAGTTGAAAAAAACCATTCTCTAAAGATGACATATGAATAGGTAAAAGGCATATGAAAAAATGCTCAACATCCTTCACTGTAAGGGAAATGCAGATCAAAACAACAATGAGATTCCACCTAACCCCAGTCAGAATGACTAAGATTAAAAAAAAAAAAAAAAAAAGATAAGTGCTGGCGGGGGTGTGGTGAAAGGGGAATGCTCTTACGCTGCTGGTGGGAATGTAAATTGATCCAGCCACTGTGGAGAACAATTTGGAGATTCCTCAAAAATCTACAAATAGAATTACCATATGATCCAACAATCCCACTCTTTGGTATCTACCCAAAGGACAGAAGAATACTTAATCGGAAAAGTGCTTGCACATTTATGTTTATTGCGGCACTATTCACAATTGCTAAGTCATGGATACCCATGAACAGATTAATGGATAGAAAAACTGTGGCACATATACTCTATGGAATACTATTTAGGCATAAAAAAACAACAAAATCCTGGCTTTTGACAGGAAGTGGATGAATATGGAAGATTTACTGCTGAGTGAAGCAAGCCAGGGTATGAAGGAGAGACATTGTATGTCCCCACTTAATACATACCAAGTGTTCGCACTCTGTGACTGAAATTGATTGACTAAAGGATATAGAAACACAGTATATGGATGTAAATACCAGATATAGTGTGTGTGAAAGGGTAGGGTCTGAGGAAGGACATTTAGAAGAAAAATAGGGAGGCAAACCATTAATGGCACAAAGAAATGTGGTATTATCTGTTAAAGATATTTTATAGTTTTATCAACTGGACTAGGGAGAAATGTTCACCTGTTGAAATATTCATTTTGTAAACTACATAATGGGATTGAATGTATAAAAGGAAATGAAATTTAAAAAATGTGAAAAAAAAAAAAAGAATGCACCCACTCCTGGAATTTGTAGTCTGGAGGTTTGGATGGTCCCTGCCTGCAGTTCTTCAGAGGACAGCTCTCAGGCTGCTGGAACCACTTAGCCACAAGTGCAGAAATTGGCACGTGCCTGAGAGTCTGTGGTTTCCCACACACCCTGGAACTGTCAACCAATGATTATGTGGTGGAAGAGCATGAACCTTCAACACACAAATCATAATTCATATTGCAGAATTCTCCTGCAGGGTTAGACTGAACCCTGTCTTCTGGAAGATTTTGCCTGACACTGATTTCCCCCTTTCCTCCACTTTCTTCCTTCCCTGTCTTGCTTCTCTGCTCCCTTCAGGTTTCCCCAAAAAGGTCTGCTTCTTAGGAACCAGGTCTAAGGCAATGTGCTATTATAAAGCCCCTTATAATTTATTTTAATTAATTTGGGAATATAAAATTTTTTAAGAATGATTTTCTTTAACTTATCATTATTTTCCAGTTGATAAGAAAGAAAGAATGAACTAAAGAACGAAAGAAGAAAAGGAAGAAAGAAAGAAAGAAAGAAAGAAAGAAGAAAGAAAGAAAGGAAGGAAGGAAGGAAGGAAGGAAGGAAGGAAGGAAGGAAGGAAGGAAGGAGGAAAGTGAGAAAGCAAGCCACAAAGTCTAGGACTTGAACCGAGGCCAGCCATGTGGGAGTTCAGCACCTTTCACCACCTCCTGGTCGGCCCCGGGGAACCTAATTTTTTAAACTTATTAGTTCTTTTAAGCAGTAAGTATAATGATTCACTATTTTTCTTGGTTGACTAGGTTTCCAAATGACAGAATTCCAAATATTCACTGTTTTCAAGTCATTTTTTTTTCTCATGAATTATTTTCTGTTCACTTGAGATCTTTTAATGTATATATAGTCAATGAACCAATTTTCATGCTAATTCTCATGAATTAGGATGTCACACAATATATATATATTGATCATAATAGTAAAACACAAAGGACCTGAGTTCTTGAAAAGAATAATTATCATGAAGATTCCAACACCAAAGTGACCACATCTGTCCCACTAATTATTCTACTAAACTAAAAGGAAACAGTTGACCAAATAGAAATCTTCAGGCAAAGATTATGCTAATATACTTGTCCACAGAATCAAGAAAAGTCAATCTAGAAAGTCCAGTGAGTACAATCTAAAGTCTTTTTAGACTATAACACTTAAAACCAGTACTCAAGATTCACAGGGCAATGTGCTTTGCCATTTCTAACACAGAATTCCGAAGATAGCTTCCATTTCAAAACATAGAACATTAAGCAAAAAAAGGCAATTCTATAACCACATTTGGCTTCCAACTTTTGAAGAAGTATGATTAATTTGAAATGTATCTGAATATTTAACCAAAGTATGGAGCAAGAACATTTAAATAAAGCTCTGTCATTGTCACCATTATCTCTTCATCCTCTCATTCACCACCACAATGGAGAAGTTATGCTTGCCACTCATGTGGACAATAGGGTCATAAGTCTTGGGTTTAGCATGCAGTACCTGCTGTGGTACATATTCTTCTGTTAATGAGCATGCATAACCCTTCATCCCTAAGGATCTGTCTCTGCACATAAAAGGATACATAATTTTTATAATGCCAGAAAGAAGTAAATACAGCTCATTGAGTTTTCTATGGGAGGACTAGAGAGTTTAATTATCCACTGCCAGGATCTCCAGGCACTAAGCTGGTTCCATTTCCACGTTTAAGCTTTTTACATCATATAATCAAGTTACTAAGCACACGGTTACTAATAGAAAGCAAAAATACATTTTATTATAAAAAATTTTAGTTTATTTATTGGGCTGGTCCTATGGCCTAGTGGTTAAGGGAGCCAGATCCCACATGGCCAACCATGGTTCAAGTCCTAGGCCCACTGACTTGAGAAACATGCTGGACATGTATATGTGGTGTGTGTGTGTGTGTGTGTGTGTAAGTGTGTGTGTGTCCAAAATTTCAATGGGATGGAGAAATAGAAAAGGGATTGCAGTGTGACTACATTTCGTTGCGGTGACACCTTCTTCCTCTCCCTCTTTTTCTCTCTCTTTGTCTTTCTCTGGAGAGTGCACATGGCTTTTGACAATTAATGTATTTCTTCCGTGAGAAACAGAGGAGAGAGAAACAGTCACCTCCAACAGGGTCTTCATGCCATGATCTATTCCCATTCGTACCCAGCCTAGATCAAGGGCTTGTGCAAACACAGGGGACATGCTCAGTGAAACTTTGGGAAATGAACCCTGACCTTCCCATGTGACTTCAGCACTGCAGAGCATTGCATTACCACTGCACCACTGCTGCTGCCCTGAAAGCACATTTCCAGTCCCGTTGACAGCTTCAGTGGTCAGCATTTGCAGCTCTTGGCTCCAGAAGGTAAGGATCAAGTCCCTATAACCATTTGGTGGCATGCAATGAGCAGAGAATTGCCTAAGTCATCAACTGCTCCTTTCCAATCGCTAAGGTTTGGGTGTTCCCCAGAAATTCATGTGTTGAGATTTGACTGTGAGGGATTAAAGGGGTGAAAACTTGATCCAAGTATCCTGTGGAAGGGTGGAGCTTTTTGGAAGAGGATTGGTGATTAGGTGGTTAGGGTAGGGCCCCATGATTAAATCCTAATAGGTTTTAAGGAAAGGGAGCGAGGTGAGGCAGGGGAGAGGACATAGAGATACAAAACACACTCAGCTCTGCTGCAAGTTCTGCCTTCTGCCATTTTGTGATGTGTCTGGACTTGCCAGCTGCTGAAACTGTGAGTTAATAAACATCTATTTTTTTGTTTTTGTTTTTCTTTTTTTGTAAATCACCAAGTCTCAGGAATTTCTGAGAGCAACACAACTCACTAAGTCACCCACATTCTGTTAGCCCCTTGTCTTACTTAGGAGAAACCCTACGGTTTAAGTTACATCAACAATAATTGACATGTAAGAAAGTTTTATTCTTCTGGGTATTTTCAAATTTTAAGTGATGACATTTGTTAAGTAGAAGAAAATCATTATATCCATTCATAATACATATGGAGAATTCTGCAAAAGAAATGACACATATTAAATGTTCAGTAAACATTAGCTGCTATTATGATAATTATAATTTCATTAAGAAAAATCATAGGGAATTATTGTACACTTTAAAAAAATCAGGAAATCCACTGGAATTCAATTTCACATGTTTAGTGTGCAGAGTTCATAAGAAAGGAGGGAAATCAAGGGTTAATAAAGAGGGCCTGAGATGAGCTTTACCTAAGGCAATAAGTAAACCAGCTCAGGTTAATGAAAGGACTCTGGATAAAGCCCCCAAGATAAGCCAAGGTAAGTTGTTGTTTTTTGTTTTTTGTTTTTGTTATAGGGAGTATGTACTCTCTGGGGGGAGAAAGAGAGAGAAGGTGAGAATCACCCACCAGAGGGCATGGGTACGCACACAGGATCTGTCTCTTCTATTCTCTCAGGATTTGGGGGCACTCATGAAGACATATCCAGCATGATTTTCAAGCAGCTGGTTGGAACTAGAACTGCGAAGAAGTTGGCCTTGTGGGATCCAGCTGCCTTAACCTCCACCCCCACCTGCTAGCCCCAAGATAAGCTTTTACAAGTGGGAAACAGACATTCTGGATCCTCTCTGGCAGCACCTCCAGCTATCACAGGCAGGCGGGTAAAGCCCATGGATTCCTGAGAAACAACTCCCTCCCCCATCCAGACCTGAGTTTACAGTTTTCATTATATCTCCCTACCATTCAGGCTTTAAAATGAGACCCTCCCAGCTACAAAGCTCAAACCTGCTCAGGTCTTACCCCAGGTATTCTCGACCCAGGTATTCTCCCCAGTCTCTCCCTAGCATTCTTGCCTGGCTCTGATAAGCCTGACTCTGCATGCCTTTCTGTCCCTGGTACTGCCTCACTACCACTGCATTTAGGAAGTTTCTGTTATTTATTAAATTCTTCATAATGCAAGTATAGAAAAGTTCTGTAAAGAAAAGATGGCAGGTGGATGGTGGTTAAGGTGCTGGAATCCCCACATGGCTGACCGCAATTCGAGTCCCAGATCTGGAGGCCTGCTTTCTCTCTCTCTCTCTCTCTGTCTTTTTCTGGCAAAACTCTGGTGAAAAAAAGAATAATAAATAATTCTTTAAAAAAAATAAAAAGAAAGAAAAGATGTTTCATAAAAAGAATTCTAGCTTGGGACCAGTAGTTAGCGTAATGGCTATGTCGCTGGACTCCCACGTAGTTGACCGCGGTTCAAGTCCTGGAGCCGGTGGCTGAAAACTCACGCCAGGCGTGTGTGCGTGCGTGCCCAGGATCCCAGGAGGAGAATGGAGGAAAAGGGATTGCAGCATGGCCATACCCCGGGGGGGTGATTTCTCGCTTTCTGTCTCTCTGTCTCTCTCTGTTTGTCTGGCGAGCGCACACACCCTATAGCAAAAACCTCTAAAAAAAAAAAAAAAAGAATTCTAGCTCAATAACATTCTGAGGCCAAGGCTAAGGAAACTAAACTACAACAAATTCTAAAATAAGCTGAAAGAAAACAGCTAATTTAAAGATACATGTTCAGATACCTTTATGATATTTGGTATATCAAAGTACAGTGAAAAAGAACAATCCAGGATCATTGCTATATTTGCTCAATATTTGATCAGAATACATACACTCACATTCATGGACTCAGTCACTCATTCACATACACACACTCACTCTCTCTCTAAAATATACACACATACACTCACACAAACATGCACACACACACAACACACACACACACACACACACACTCTCTCTCTCTCTCTCTCTCTCTTACATAACCTCAAACGCAATACGTGACTTGCGCAGTGGCCCATATATGTAAAAAAGACCACTTGTACTTAAACTATGCAATGTGATCTAAATAGTCAATGGGAAAAGCTATAATTGTTCCATTACCTTTAAAATTGTTTGTCAAGACATTAAAAACTCCCTTAGATCAAATATAAATGTATGGGAAATAAAAAATTAATGAAACTAATCTGTATTTAGAATTATGTAGAGTGAAACATTAAAAATATTTTTAAAGTGAGAGTTTTTTCCCATTTAGGAAAAAACCTAACCAAGGATAGTTTGATTTCCTATTGTAAAGCTTACTGCATGGGGTACGCATCTTTCCTATGCCTTGATTAATCTTCACATCCTTTTCTAAATTTGGATCCTACTCTAACATTTTATCCTTTGTGCTATCGATATTATGAACTATCTGAGAGTTCCTTTAAGGTAAATTTTTTTCTCAGTGTTACTTCTCCTGAAACATCTTCATCCTTTTTGTCACAAACACTTTTCTCATATGTTGATATGTTCATCACCTTCACTAAATGCCCCTGATTGCAAATCAGTTTAGATGAACACTTCCCGCCCCATTTCATACATTGCCTTTGCAGTCTGTATTTTTCCTACATAGCATATATGTTTATTCAATGCAAAACTCATTGTTCTTACTGTGGGTTCAGGCTGTGTAGTACTTTACAAATAGTTGCAAATTAATTCTTTGAATAATAATAATCAGAAATTTATTTGTGCAACAAATAAATTACAATTTACACTATAAGGACAGAGACCACAAATGCCTTGTTTGTCACTTGATCCTATCTTCACTGATTTATTATATTGTAACAAAATACCTGTGGCCAGCAGGTTGCATGGTGGTTAAGGCACTAGACTCCCAACATGGCTGATCGCAGTTTGAGTTCCGGTTTGTGGCTTGCTTACTCAAATTGTTTCTCTCTCTCTCTCTCTCTCTCTCTCTCTCTCTGGTAAGTGCATATGCCCTATAACAAAGTAAAAATAATAATAAATAAAATTAAATAAATAATTCTAAAAAAAAAAACCTACAACTGAACAATTTATAAAGGACAGAAATTTATTTTCTCACAGTTCTGGAAGCTTGGAAGCCCAGTACTGAGGCACTGGCAGGTTTTGTGCCTGGTATGTCTGGTAAGTACCTGGACTCTGCTTCAAGATGAAACCTTGAATTCAGTGTCTTACATGACAAAGGGACAGAAAGGTGAAAAGGGCCTAGGTTATTCCATTCAGATTTTTATAAAGCCACTAATCCATTTGTGAGGACAAAGCCCTCCTGACCTAACCACCTTTTAAAGGTCCCACTTTCTAATACATTTGGGATTAAGTTTCAACATGAACTCAAGAGTGACATTAATTTTCAGGCCATAGCAGGTCTTCAGTGCCTGGGCCCAGTACCTAATATAGTAGGAGTTCAACAAATGCTTGTTTTATTTGTAATCCATATTCACCAAGGTATACCACATCTTGGGCCATAAAACACAACTTAACAGAGTTAAAAAAAAAAAAAAAAACACAGATTGTTCTCAGATCACAATGAAATTAAGCTAGAAATCAATAATAGGAGGAAACTGGAAAATATTCACACATTTAAAGATTAAATGACACATTTAAAAATTACACAAGTCAAGTAGGAAGTCCTGAGAGAAGTTACAAATATTTTGAAATAAGTGGAAAATTATAATTTATTAAAATATGTGGAATAAGGTAAAAGTAGTACTAAAGGGGAAAAAAAAAATCACTAAAAGTATACATTATAGGGCCAGCTGAAAGCATGGTTTTTAAGGTGCCTGGGTCCCATATGATCAACTTCATGGTTTTAGTCCCAGACCAGGTAGGTTAAAAAACATTCTCTGTGTGTGTATGTGTCTGTGTGCTTGTGCACTAAAATCCTGAGAGGAGAATGGAGGAGAAGGGACTGCTGGTCATCAGTTCTGGCAGATGTGTTCTCCTTTCTCTCTCTCTCTTTTTCCTTTCTCTCTCCAGCAAACTAAAAATAAAATAAAATAAAAAAGTATAAATTATAAAAGATAGATCTATAATCAAAAATCTAACTTTCTACTTCAGGAAATTTGAGACCTATTTAAACAAAAAGCAACAATAAGAAAAGAAAAGAGCAAAAATAAGTGACGTTATAAACATGAAACAATAGAGAAAATCAACAAAAACAGAAACTGCTTCCTTAAAAATATAAATGAAGTTAATAAGCCTCTAGGCAGGCTAATCACTCCCCACCCAGTCCATGCACATATACACAAAGAAATAAAAGGGGAGTCATCACTACAGATCTCACATACATTAAAAGGGTACTACAGTAAAACCTTAAACAACTCTATGCACATAAATTTGAGAACTTAGATAAAATGAACCAATTCCTTAAAAGAAAGAACTTAGTAGAGCTCATAAATAAAAGAAATAGATAATTTGATTAGATCTTTTCTATTAAATAATCCAACCAATAATTAATAACTTTCTGAAAAGAAAGCACCAGCCCTAAGTGATATAATTGATAAATATTTTTCAAACATTTAAGAAAGATAATAAGAAGCTGGTATAATTTTTTTCCAGAACACTTTCTGGCTAAATCTATGAGGCCAGCATTATGCTAATATCAGTACTAAATAAATACATTAGAAGAATGTGACAAATCAATATTTCTTATGAAACACATATGCAAAAGTCATCAGTAAGGAACCAGTATATGGTGATTAAGGCTCCAGACTCCCATATGGCCAAACAAGTTTCAAGTCCTGGACTCAGTGGCTTGAAAAATCCCTCTGGGTTCAAGTGTGTGCATGCCCAAGACCCTAAGAGGAGTATGGATGAGAAGGGATTATAGCATGGCCATTCCCACTGGGAGTGGCGATTTTTCATTTTTTTCTCTTTCTCTCTTTCACCTGTGCATGTGTCCCCATGGCAAAAACCTAAAAAAAAGAAGCTCAGCAAATACTACCAAATCAAATCCAACAATGTATAAATAGAACTAGGCACTATGACCAAGTAAGATTTATTCCAGTTCTGCAAGTTTTGGTTTAATATTTGCAAAGTACTTAATGTAATTTAACATATCAACAGCCTACAAAAAAATCACATAATAATATCAACTTACAAAGAAAAAGCATTTTGGCACAATCAAAAATCTATCATGATAACAACTCTCAGAAGATAACAACTCTCAGAAAACAGGAACTTTAGGGAATCTCTCCTCAACCTGATAAAAAACATCTGTAAGAAAACACCTTTAACATAATGTTGAATGATAAGAGACTGGATGTTTTTCCCTAAGACAGAAAAAAAGGAAAATATGTACCCCTCACCACACTATGCAACATTGTGTTGGAATTCTAGCTAGTGTATTAACATCAGAAAATAAAGTGAAAGGTATATAGATTGGGATACAGAGATACAGAGAAAGGAGAAATAAAAATATCTTTGTATATAATTTACTATGTAGAAATATCAGAGATTTGACAAAAGAATTCTTGAACAAATAATTATAGTAAGGTTTAGGATACAAGACTAATATAAAAAGTTAAGCCCTTTCCTGTTTACTGGCAATGAAAATTACAGTTTGTATTGAAAAACACATCATTTACAATAGAACCAATAAAACACACAGACATTCCATATAAGTCAAAGAAAACATGTAGAGTACATATAGGCAGAAAACTATAAAATTCTGATAAGAATATTAAAGATTTAAAAAAATAAAATAATATCTTATGTTCAGAATGTAGAAGACTCAACATTGGCAAGATATCAGTTATTTCCTATTTGTTCTACAGATAGAACACAACCCCAGTCAAAATCCCAGGAAGCTATTTTGTAGATATCAATAAAGAGATTAATTAATATAAACTTCTTATACTGATTTATAGATCAGTTAGGTTGTCATTATTCTCATACATGATTCATAAAAAATATAAAATTATGTATATATTCAATTAAATTGAATTATAATTTTTAAATGTTAAGTCTCTGGAAAAAATATTAGAGTTAATTAATAGTCTTTGAATAGATGAATATTTCTAAGTACAATAAAAAATACCAAACCATTCAGTTCCAGGAATGGTTTAATACACATATTTTTGCCTCCTATTTTTATATTTATAGAGTGGTTTTGCCTCTGGTTTTATATTAATGAAAATGATCACATTTGCCACCTTAAGAAGATATAATACTTTTCAGTTCTTATTGAGAATTAATTAAATTTACTTTAATTAAAAATTATAATTAACAGGCAAGCTGGTAGTGTGATGGTTAAGGCAACTGGATCCCACATGGATAAATGAGCCCCTCCCAGACCTAATGGCATATTGTCCTAGAGAAGTCAGCATGCTCTTTATCAGTGGTAGCAAATCATTTTCTAGCAATGTTCTATAATTGAATAATTTTCTATGATTTTTTCCATTTTTTATATCTTTGATTATTAAAAAAGTTTGTCATTTCTTTTTTCTTTTTAAAGAATTATTTTGTTTTTTTAACTTTTCTTTCTTTATTTATTTTAATTTTACCTGAGAGAGTCAGAGAGAGAAAGAGAGAGAAAGTGAGAAAGTAAGCCACCAGGTTTGGGACTCAAACCATAGTCAGCCATGTGGGAGTCCAGCACCCTTAACCACTACGCAGCCTGCTGGCCCCAACATTTCTCATTTCTAAGTGCAAGGGTTGATAAATGAGTAATCAAGTGTGAGTTCAGAAAAACACATTTTTCTTCAACTCTCTCTTGGAACACAGATAATTTCTGTGGTTCAAAAATGTGTGTAGATTTCTCCCCACCAACAAGTAAGCAATCAATTCTGTACTAAAAACTTCTTGACATCTTCTAATCCATTTTGATTCTGGCAATGATGTCAGATCCCATAGACTGAGGGCTCAGTTCCCGAGATCACCCTCACTCTTTTTGTGATTACAGTTGCAAATACAATCCTTAGAAACTTCTGACCAACTGTCTACAAGTTGGGATTCCCACAAATGCCTCTTCTCCTCCAGTTCAATTAATTTCCTTGACAAGCTCACAAAACTCAGGAAAACACAGTTATCAGTTTATTATAAAGCATATTTTATCTTATTTTTAGTTTAAAAAATTAAATAACTTGCCAGAGGGTGAGTTCACTTGCTAGAAAGAGACAGAGCAAGAGGGGAGGGAGAAAACTCTCCCCAATAGGGTATAGTCAGGCTGCAATCCCTTCTCCATTCTCCATCCTGTTGGGATTTTGGCTGTGCACACAAACATGCCTGGCTTGATTTTTCAAGCCTCAGGGACTGGGACTGCAATTGTAGATTTGGCCATGTAAGCTTTGGTTTCCTTAACTACTGGGCTATGGGTTTGGTCCTATAAAGAATATGTTAAAGGATACAGCTGAAGGGATACCCAAGGTAGGTCATGTGGGAAGGGCTATGGAACTTTCATGCCCTCTTCAGGTAGACACTTAGCCAGGAACCTTCACTATTCTGGTAGGTCTGCAATCCCTGTCCCTTTGAATCTTTATGAAGACTTCATTGCATAAGCATGAGATGCTAATAGACTGGGGTGGGAGGCTCAGCTACTCTTGTCTGTTCAAATTCTTGGCCTTTCTATGGGCCATCCTCTCCCCACTGAGTACAGGGCAGAATCTTTTTGGAAGGAGGGGTTGAAAGTGCTGGAAAATTGAACTGGAGTAGGTGATAGGAAGACATCTTGAACTTTTATCTCTGAAGCTACTCCAAAGCTGCTCAGAAACCAAGGACAAAAACCCAGATACTATGAGCCACAAATTGCGGATGAAAACCAAAAAGATATACCTAACACCACTATAAGCCAATGCCCTCCTTTTTTCTCAGACGCCTATGATTGTCTCTTAATTGAGTGATCAAATTTCCACTGATGACTACTGATTTTGCCTTCCCAAGATCTGACCCCATAATAACCAAAAATACCTTTTCTCATATATATATATATATATATATATATATATATATATATATATATTTTTTTTTTTTTTTTTTTTTTTAAAGCTAACTCTGGGGTTTACAGATGGCTCCTGGGCAATCACAAAGATTTGTTCTTTCACTCTATGAAAAAAGGGATGTTAGAGGGCCAGTAGGTAGCATGGTGGTTAAGGCAACTGGGTCCTACACGATCTGCTCCATGGCTTGAGTCCTGGACCCAGTGGCTTGAAAAACATGCTGGGCACATGTCCATGTATGCCCAAAATCCTGAGAGTAGAGTAGAGGAGATATGATTGTGGTGTAGCCATCTCCTGTGGGGGGTAATATCTCATTTTCCCTCTCTCTCAGTCTCTCTCTGGTGAGCGCAGAAGAGAAAAAAATTAAAAATTTAAGCAAATTTTTTTTTTTAAAGAAGGGTGTTAGAAATAATTAGGTTTGTTTAGTAGGCTCTATATTTATTTCTTAACTGGTTCAACACCAGTTATTCACTGCAAGGAAAGGATTTCAAATCAAAAAAAGAAAATCGTCAGTCAATTATTCACAGCAAAATATTACTAATATAAATATATCCCATGAATAGTACTTGACAATGTCATTATTATTATTCTTTTCCTTCGGAGAAACACAATCACATTTTTATAAAACAGTTATATTTATTACCCAACAGAAAATTTTACTCTCCTATCTTCTAATATTATAGGATATTGTCATCACTAATGGCAGCCATTCCTGTCATCGCTAAGTGGATTCTGCACTATTTTTATGTGTGCCTGAAGGCTCTGATATGCACTATAAGCTAGAAATTGTGTCTTCAACAGGGACAGTCTCAGAACTGTGATGGAAAGGAACAGATTTCCCTATTGGTTCAAGCTTCCGAGCTGACATTGCTTGGAAAACAGGTATAACACATTAGAACATGAATTAATTCTGGGGATTCCTTTTGATCTAGAAGGAAATCATTTAAGAAATATCACCACTGACCCATGATCAAAGAGAGTAAGAATTCCATAGGAATGGGAGACCAGCAGTTGTCATAATGGTTAAGTCACTGGACTCTCATCTCGTCGATTGTGGTTTGAGTCCCGGATCTGGCGGCTTAAAACTCACACCGGGCGTATGTTTGTGCCTGCCCAAAATCCCAAGAGAAGAATGGAGGAGAAGGGAGTGTGGTATGGTTATTATCCTGGAGGGTGATTTCTCACTTTCCGTCTCTCCATCTCTCTGGTGAGCACACGCACCCTATAGCAAAAATCTCTCTAAAAAAAAAAGTTCCATAGGACTGGTTAAAGGAAATCCCACCCTGTCTACCTGTTTTGGAATATCAGTGTTACTTTCAATGTCTTATTTTAGACCAATGTTTCCCAGTTGAGTTGATGAGTGAGTATTATAGCCTTCTTCATATCCTTGAGCTATCTCTATTAAAAGTATTTTATTAAAATAAACTTTTGGAAACTTAATGTAAACACTCTTTAAATTAAAAAAAAATAATACATTCACACTCCGAGGTACTGAAAGTTAAGGCTTCAACATACAAATGCGGAGGGTGGGGTACCCAATTCAGACCACAACGCATTCTAATATATACATATGTGTGTTTGTGTGTGTGTATGCGTGTGTGTATATATATATATATATATATATATATATATATATATATATGTATATATTTTGTATATAGAGAATTTTTCCTTTAGGGCACATACACTTGCCAGAGAGACAGAGAGAGAAAGAGAGAAAAAAAAAACAAGAAATCACCCCCTGGTGGGATGGCCACACCACAACCCCTTCTCTTCCATTTTCCTCTTGGGATTATGGGCATGCACATACATGCGCCCAGCATGAGTTTTAAGTTGCCACGTCTGGGACTCAAATCGAGGTAGACTACATGGAAGTCTAGCGATGAAACCATTATGCCATTTGCTGCTCCCGCATTCTAATATTTTTTTCATTTTAGTATTCTAGAGCAGATAATTGTTTCTTCCCATATAGAGAAGGTGAACTTTCCCATGAGCACATAGTAAAATCCAATAATAAGTAGTTATTTTTAAGTACAATAATGTGAGCATTATGTAATTGTTTCTTCTGATATGTCATCGTGGCACCTCAGGTCATCATTCAGAACACCCCGTATCACAACCACAGATATTTCTACAGATAGGCATGAGAAATTTGGCAGAATCTTTACTTATACTTGTATAAAAATAATTGATTTTTTTAAATACATACTTTTTTATGTAAGTAATTAATTTCGTAAAAGGTTTATTAACCCATTTCTCTTAAGAGAAAGAGAGAGAGAGGGAAAAAGAGAGATCGGGGTCCTTGGTAAATCTAAACCTCTTTAGGCTTCTATTTCTTTGTACTAAAATACCGAAAACCTAGTTCAAAAGATCTTTTTAGATGATTAAAGAAAAACAAAGTAAATCACATCTTTTTATTATGACCCTCTCAACATGATCATCATGTCACAATCCACCTTCAGCCCCAGCCAGCCTGGCTCATGAGCAGACACACACATGCTGGGTGCACACAGGGAGGCCTAAGGATGTGAACCTGTCATCTTCTCATATGGGTCTAGCCTCACGGAGTGTTGCGTTCCATTGCACCACTACCTGGCCCTGGAATAAGCTGTCCCTTTACACTGGCTCTTTTCTTCCACTGAAATTGAACTCATTCTCCAAAGAGTAGAAGGGAAATATAATCCACTGAGTGTTAGATGAATGAAATATTGTCTATGTTTATGATCTTGGTGCATAAAACATTTAAGAAGTTTGGACCAATGGATTTATTTTATAGATACTTCATAGCTATTTTTTTTTTTTTTGCATTACATAGGCTTGCCAACCCAATTTGCCTACTAGAATGCTTCATAGGCTCTAGACCCTGCCATAACTGCAGTGACACCAGACAACTGAACATGTTCAAGTTGTGTAGAGTAGGCTAATTAAGTGTTGCTCAGAAATGATTATTCAAACAATGAAAGTTGTAGATAACTAAGATTGTTTTTCTCTTATTTTCTTAAGAAATGTACAAATTAAAGTCTTATCCTGGTCCCTACATTTGATAATAAAAATTGGCACATATGGTGTTGAAGTTTCCGTAAAATATATTCCACAAGATTGCAAATTGTTTTAACTTTACCCAGTCATTCCTGGTTTTCACTGCAAAATTTCATCCATACTCAAATATCTCCACTTGAGGGAATTTTCATTGTACTGTCCTGAACCAAAGAGGACTTCTGAAAGTCAATAAACTATAGAAGTATACCTCTTTAGCAAATAACCAGTTTTATCTGCCTTTGTATTAGGGCTCTATAATATAGTGACAGTAATTTTAGGTGTAGTAATGCCACAACTAAAACTAAATGCATGCATGTGTTATAACTGGCTGATCATACAAATAATTATTAAATATAAACACATATGCTTTTGTAGATTTGCTGGAGAGATTCGTTAATTGCTTAATGAAAGATGTCTTCCAGATACTAATTCCTTCATTTAGTTCAACAGATTAAATTTTATATGAGAAGATATTAGCATGCATGCAATGAAGTGACAAGGACAACCAAAAAGCTTAAATGTTAATGGATAAAATATAGCGTTCAGGTTATTTAAAAATCGAAACAGTATAATCTTCATTTTATGTCCTTCCATTTGCTCTCTGCATAGATAAAAACATCTTTTTAAAATATCCATGCAAATATTACCCAATTAAGATTATTTCTATATTTTTCTGGATTGTAAATAAATGATAAAACTTTAAACATTACGTGAATAATCCCAGATAAACTAAGATTGTGCATTTCCTAATTTGCAGAACTAGTCAGGACTTGACATTTAAAATCAAAGCAAATCACATTTTGTGCTATAGTTCTAAGTCATTATCTAATTTTATGGAGAGCCCACATTTACAGTTTGTAGAAGGCTTTAATATAAAAATAACTTTGCCACCATAGAGTTAATGTTGACAATTTTTTCATGAAAGAAATCACCACTAATACCAACAGACTTGTGTCTTCATTCCCTCCAGTCCCCTTAAACTGCAGCTCAATCTGGTATAATCTTTTTTCCTCCCCCAGTAGGGTGCAGAGAGCCCTCTAGCTTCCAAGCCTGTTTCCTACTGAGGTACATATTGGCCAACATACAGCTGCTCAGAACAACTATTTGCATCTACAATGGGGTCATCCCACCACGTTCTTTTCAGATCAATATGATTGGTACAAACAATAGTTTGATTTTGATTGCTCTATAGTACGCTTGGGTAGAGCCTCTGAATGCAAGTGAATTGCTTAGAAACAATGGGCTGGTTCATCATCCGAAGCGTCCCTTTGCAAACAGCTGCCTCTGCCACACTCACCCTGACAACGTCCAGAAAAACAGATGGTTTCAGCATTCATGGCCAGTTTAGTGAAAGCCCCTGAGTCAACCATTCAATGCATGTTTTTTCATCTATTTGATATTAAGGGGGTATTTCTCTCCATTAAAAATTTCACACATATTTACATCTTCTTGCTGGACCTAAGTCAAATTAAAAAGAAAATAGAAGATACTTTGGACACGAGAATAAAATCCTTTAAATCAATATACACAGGTCTTTTGTTAAAACTGCAGGATAGACCCTCATGGATGATATGTGTAGTAATTCTGCAACACAAAAGGGTAAATAGTAATACAGTTTTGGGCCCTGAGTGTCTGTCTCCCAAACTTCTGTTGTCTATTTAAAGGCAGGCCTTTAAGGTTACTTTAAAAGCAAAGTATTTTTCCCCTGGTTTTATTTTACCACAGGAAAAAATCAGTCTAGGGAATTGCATTGGTAATAACACATGAGCCACTGTCATTCCTATGTGCTATCATCACTCACTCACAGAATATATTAAAATATATTTTGCATTCAGTTGGTTGCAATGGCTATGGAAACTCTTAAATGCATTTGTATTTTGTTGGTTTAAAAAAATACCAACTGTTATATGTGGGCTGTCATCCCTATACTACTTTACTCTTCCATTTTTATGATAAGCATTAAAAGCAAGAAAATACTTACCTGTTAGCCAGGATAAATGTTTTAATTCAAAAATAAATGACTAGAAACAGGAGAGTAAACAAGGTATAATTACCTTTGTCATTACTATTATTTAAGATATAAAATTTTGGAAAAAGACCCAACCCAATATTACATAGTTTTCTAAATACTTCTTGTTAATATTGGAACTCTCCTAGGATACAAAAGAGATTAAAAGAATAATTTAACATACTCTTGTTAGAAACTCTCTTCTGTAGCATGAATTCCAATCTGCATTTATAAATCCACAGTATTGTACATGTCCTCACTTTATGAGAGAGTCTGTTCTTGAAATCTGAGTATGAAATAAGTTTATAAAAGTAAATTCTGTCATTGACTTTATCATAAATTAGTATTATAAGTCAACATAAATTATATTAAAATATTAATATAAATTAGTATGAATAATATATTTTTTTTTTTGGAGAGGTTTTCACTATAGGGCGCATGCACTCGCCAGACAGAGAGAGACATAGAGACAGAAAGCGAGAAATCACCCCCCAGGGGGGATGGTCACACCGCAATCCCTTCTCCTCCATTCTCCCCTCGGGATCTTGGGCACGCACGCACACGTGCCCGGCGTGAGTTTTAAGTCACCGGGTCCGGGATGCGAACCACGGTCAACTATGTGGGAGTCCAGTGACATAGCCATTACACTAACTGCTGGTTCCCAGTATGAATAATATTTAAATGTAAACTACAAATCATATGAATTATAATTTACTATGAATGTTCGCATAAAATACATTTATGTAGCATAAAAATATAAATTAAATATAAATATGTATTTATATGAAAGCATATATATATAAAAGCATATATATATAAGTAAATTGATATAATAAGCATATTTAATGCTATATTTTATAAATTATATTGTATATGATCTACTTTAGATATATTTATTTAACTAAACTTACTAATCTGTAAGATAGGGATAATAATTTTATTTTATCTATTTCATCAAGTTATAAGCTGGAAAAAATGCTTATAAAAACACTTAACACAGTATCTGACTATTCACTATTATTACCTTTACTATCATCATTATTATTACTAGAGAAAACGAAGAGCAGAACGTGTGAAGTCACCCAACGGGTAAGGCTGAAAAACTGTCAGGAGAAGAACTAAGCAGCACTTCTAGAAGTCAAGATCTATGCTGGCATTTCTACCACACCTCCTCTTCTGGAGACTAAGAGATGATTCTCTGCCCTGCCAAGTAGGGCTAGTGTTGAAGCAGTTCTTCCCTCCACCTCCTCCCCTCCTTGTAACCTCAGAGCTTCCTAACTGAGAGTTTCATCCACCCTTCCACTTGTCTTTGCCCAGGACCAGAGCAGCCCAAGGAGCTCAGATACCAGGAGAGCAGCAAAGCCGAAGGTAGAGTTTTCAGTTCATCATGCCTAGATCCTCACATATCACCTGCCTTTGACTTCAAACAGAAGCTCTTCCTTCCTACAGATTCACATATCACCTATTGCCCAATTTTCCCCTTTTCTTTCCTTCCAAGAACTATTTGTCCTTACCATCTCGTCTTCCTTTGCCTCCAAACCTCCTGGGCTTCTACTCTACTGAAATTGTGATTATGTTGCTGATTACCAAGGACCTTCTAGCTGCCAAACCCAATGAAAACTTCTTGGTCCTTCTAGTATTTGGCTTTCTGCACAATTTGACTCTTTCAGCCACCATTCATTCCCCTATCTCTTTACCGGCTCCTGTGATGGGCCCTGGGGAGCTAAAGAAATAGTCATTGAAATTCTCTACTTGCTAGGGTTCTAACTTTCTTCCTTCAGAAAGGGTTTAAATTTACACATATAAAAGTAGAAGAGCGACATCATCAGATTATATGCTAGAAAGATCACTATGAGTATATTTGGGAAAACAGATTTGAAGGTGTCAGGAAGAGGAAGTGCTATCTACGCTATCCAGGTGAATAATGGCAAAGCTTGGTCAATCTCACAACTTTACTATCCTCTACTACCCAGTGACATGTCTGTATTCTTCAAGGTTTGACTGTTTATGCCTGCTCTCAGTCTACACACTCTCATTATCATTATTATTACACCCATTCACTCAGCAAAACCTTTACTGAGCATCTCCTATAACCAAATTTTGTCTGTGCCCATGACTTCAACTAAATATGACTTTCATGCTGATATCCTTCATTCATCCAGCAAATACTATGGAGCACTTACCGTGTGCCAGGCACAATGTTAGACTCATTCATTTTCTGATGAATAAACTACAGTCTCCATTTTCACAGGCTTTGCTGCATAGTCTGGGAGAATGATAACTACACGGATAATTATAATACAGAATGACACACAGAGATGAATGCAGAGAAGGTCTCAAATAGTTGAGAGGAATCCCACTGCTGACACTAACACTCTTAAAAGAAAAACAAACCAGCCAGTTTAATAGAGTAGAGTTTTAATAGAGCAAATCTTAACACTATTTAAATAGGGTAGTTGTCCCCAGTCTTCCGGACAGCTCCAGCCAGACTCATGATCAACTGGGACTTTTAAGTTGGCAAAACAGGAAAGTGTCATACACAAAACATAACTGAGGGAGTGAGGTAGAGAAATCATTAGTTACATTCTGAAGTTTGTCTGTATTAACATAATTTAAAAGGCAGATTGCCTTTGATTGACTGAAGCCTAGCTGCTGTGATTGGCTATAACTTAGTAACTAGCTCAGAAAAACTTCCTAATATGCACAATTTTGGCTTATCTATAGGAATGAAAGTGTGGGAGTACAGCAACTGTTTTAGGCCAAAATAGTTTAATTTAACAAAGATAACCTAACTTGTGTAAAATGTTAAAACTTTACGTGTATAAAAGCAGATAGACATCATCGAATTTATATTTTATGAAGATCACTCTGACTGCAATAGGGAAAATATAATAGATTTGAAGGAGTCAGGGAGAGGAGGAAAATGATAGCCAACTGGATTAAGAGAGAGACAGTGGAGACATTAAAAATAGATGGATTTGGGGAACCAGCAGTTAGCATAATGGCTGTCGCTGGACTCCCACATAGTCGACTGCGGTTCGCGTCCTGGATCCGGTGACTTAAAACTCACGCTGGGCGCGTGTGCGTATGTGCCCAGGATCCCGAGAGGAGAATGGAGGAGAAGGGATTGCGGCGTGACCATCCCCCCCGGGGGGTGATTTCTCGCTTTCTGTCTCTATGTCTCTCTGTCTGTCTGGCGCCCTATGGCGAAAACCTCTCCAAAAAAAAAAAAAAAAAAATAGATGGATTTTAGAAATTCTTATGTAGTAAGTTTGATGACTGAGTAATTGAGCCCTGAAGCTGATCATTAATGAAAAATCTGAGACCAATTAAATTTAAGAGTTTAATTAAATGAGATAGGTTCTAAGTCTGGGTAGTAGTCCTGACAAAGGTTAGTTCAAAATGCTCCATTCCACCCAATCTGTTTATTTATTTATTTTTAATGTTTTTCATGAGAGACAGTATAGGTATACATATGCATACACAAGCAGGAGACAGAGAGAGAGACACTTCGCCAGGATCTCATCACATGGTAATCCCCTTCCTCCAGCCCTCCAGTTTGTCAGGATGTTGGGTGAGTAAATATCATCATGTTTCCCATACAGTTGCAATATGAAGTCATGGTCCACCCTGTGGCTTCGAGCACTGAGATAAGTATGCTACTACCAGTGCCAGTGAGGCTGGTCATTCAGCTTAGATTTATAGCCCACAAAAGCGAGGCAAAAACCACTGAAATGATATGCAAAACCAATCTGATTGGTACCAATTAGCATTTGCCTTTTATGGTCATGGTCTGATCAGTTGGCAGCCTGTGACTGGCTAAAGCTTGTTGCTGTGATTAGCTGTGGTTCAGTTACTAGATACCTTGTATGATAGGTATATCAAGCCAGGTGGCTGTTTAGTATCTATGGATAAGACTGCTTTGGGCCAATTTTATCACTCAAGTATGGTGGTCTGCTTAGGCCAATTTAGTTCAGGTTAACATTGGATATGTAAGAAACTCCCAGAAACAGGAATAGAACATAGAGGATCAGGTATGTTCATGTTGCTGTGATCTGTGACCCAAAGAATATCATACTGTCAGAATTCTCTGATGACAATTTTAATCGCCTGGATATGAGTCTGTCCTTCACAGTAGACCAGATGGTTCCTGGTATTTTTCTGCCTCCATAATATTCCTATATTTAATCAATTTCCATCAAAATTGTTCTTACAAGTAGGGTGAGTAAAAGGGGAAAGAAGAGAAGGAGAAAGGTTAAACTATCTAAGGGAATATATGTAAGAGAGTTGAAAATCTTCCAATACATAAAAATTTCTTTTTTAAAAAGTGATTTAATTTCATTTGTTAATATTATTTTTTACATTTGACCAGAAAGAAACAGAGAGAAAGGGAAAGTGATAAAGTAAGCCTGGGATGTGAACCACAATCAGCCATTTGGGAGTCCAGCACCCTAAGCGCCATACCATCTGCCAGCCCCCTACAACATTTCCTGGCAGCAGAAAAGGTATCTTTAGATTTGTTTACCTGAGACCTAGCACAATGTCTGGCATAAACTAAGTGTTTAATATCTCCTGAGTAAGTAGATGAATAAATGAATGCTAACATGTTCCTGAGTTTTTAGTCATACAGTCTACAAGGATATTCTAGGAAAAGAGAAAAAAGTCACCTCCCCCATCAGTCTAATCTGTGATCTAAGATTCGAGTCTCCTTTATTTGGGAGCTGGGTTGGGTAAATCTGAGAGAACATCCCTCTTGAAAACATGAGCAAAGTTTCAAGGCTAGAAAGTTATGAAGACCCAGGGCTGAAAGGTGGCTCCACTTTTCTATCATTTTACTCTCACTTTACAGATGACAGAACTGAGATCTAAAATGTCCCTGTCAGACATGCCAATGTGATCTGATCTAGATGAAGTCACCTGTGTCCAGTGGTCTTTTTCTCTCCAAAATTTTACAACCCGAACTTTTCTCAAGGCTTAAAAAATTTAGATGTTGCAAAGGATCCCAACCTAAGGGCACATTTGAAACCAAATGAATGAATTTAATCACCTTTGTTTCCTTGAGAAA
The DNA here is from genome assembly GCA_026018925.1 of Tupaia tana. Lineage (NCBI taxonomy): Eukaryota > Metazoa > Chordata > Mammalia > Scandentia > Tupaiidae > Tupaia > Tupaia tana. The sequence continues at coordinate 19,568,538 of JAKSZU010000008.1, forward strand.
AATTAAGTAAAAAAGAGGATATTAGTTCCATCTGTTAGTTTAGTTTTGTCTGTTTCCAAGTACATTAATAGCCCTAAGCAAACTTTCCTGCACTAGATACCATGCTTCAGCTATTTGCAGAGAAACAATTTTCCGAATGCTTAGTCTGTTAGCAGCAGAGGAAACCACACTTCTCTGGAGCGTTATCAAGGCGAAATGTAAGCAGTCCCGGATTGCTGCTTAGTATTGAGTTGCAGTTGCTTCTTTCTCTACCCCGGTTTGTATCTACTCCCCAGAGATAATCCTAATTCCTATCTTCTGCTCTCTTCCTAGTTCCTCAATTTCTCTATGGCGAAGGTGGTTTTATCCTGAGACTACTCTCTAGGCACCGTCATTGGTCCCCTGCCATTCAGACCATCCTGATGCTACCTGGCCACCTCTGTGCCTCTTGACTTTCCCTTTACAGCATGCCAGGATGCCACCTTTGTACCAGCTGCTGGGACTTCGCGCTGTTTAACACCCTCCTGTAGGGTTTCCTCCCTTTCCAGTTCTGTTCTCACTGGGTCTCTCTGTATTGTGGGTCCCTGATTGCCTCCTCTGTCCATATCCTTTCATATTTTCTTAAAATATAAACAATTTAATATTTTGAAAGTGATGTTTTCACTAGAATGTTTATAAAATAAACATAAGGAAAAGAGGTAAATGAATGTGTTTTGTCATCTTTTCATTCAAAGATACCTATGGTTAGTATTTCAATATATATATTTTTTTATAAACCCATACAATTCACAATCACATACAGAATTTTGCCCCTCAAAATGGCATTATTCAGTTTTATCAATTTGCTTTTTTATGTAAAAATATGGCACAAACAGCTTTTTGTGCTATTAAATATTCCCATGCTGTATATTTTGAATGGATGAACACAACTCAACTTCAAAGATATACTGTAATATTTATTAATAACCCCTTCATTACTGGTTGTTATTCAAATAATTTGTTTTTACTTTATTATAAATACCATAGTATATACCGTGTGTATATGTGTGTGTGTGTGCATAATGCAATAAACATATATATTAATAAATATTTAAGCATTTCCATGATTATTTCCCAAGGATTAATTACTAGAATTAGAATTATTTAATTAAATGTCTTACTTACTTTAAAGACTTTTGATGCATATGGGAAACTGACTTTTGGAAAAGCTGAATCAATACACACTACAACTGGCAGCATATGAGAATGGTCATTGCCATCTAAATTCTTGTCTGGATAGCCTTTACTTTTCAACCTCGAAAACAAGGTCACACTACTTAACACGAGATCAGATTTGCTCTGAGTCCTGCCTTCACCAGCCTAAAAACCTGGGCATGTCTCCTAACTTCTGATCTTTTGACCTCTCTGATAGCCTGTGAAAGACTATAGCACCTCATATGTACACAATAATTTACAATAAAAGTTCATTTTCTTTCAACCTTATGTCACGTATCAGTCAACATGTAAATTATCACTGCCACCTGTTTTGGTTATTTATCTTTTTATGTATATATTTGTTAAAAAAAAAAAAAAAAAGCCACTACCATGATTTTCTTTCAGGGACGGATTGCAATGAAAAGTCAGGCTACCTATAGAATTAGAAAGCAATATCACTCATTGCCAGCAGATGCCACTACCTGATCCATGATGTATACCAGGAAAAAAAAAAGAAAAGAAACTTTATGAGGTTCCAGGTTCTGAAGCAACAAATCAACAATCTGACCTCGCCAAAACACGAGTAGAACACATCAGAAATGACATAAAACATTATGTAAAGGACATGTATAGACATATATTTTCACATGGGAATACAAACTTTGGAGTTTGTTTTCAAAAGTAACTGTCTTGTCCAACTTTCTGTTAAAATAAATTGTGTGTGTGTGTGTGTGTGTGTGTGTGTAAATCAAGTGAAACTCTGAAGTTCCCCCGAGAGGTTTATATTAATTATGAGCTGCTCTCCAATGTATCTCTGCCACCCACAGAGTTCTAATGACTTTAAAATATGCTGGTAATGAGAAAAGACATATGGGATATTATGTAGAGCTGAGGTAGGTGGTAAGAGATACAGAATGGGATTCAAGGAGAGAATATTTTTTCTAATGTTCTCTGTGTGAAATTACACACTACTCTATTTGAAGGAAAACTGCAAAAACTTTATTCTTTTAAATATATGTAAGTCTTTCTCTCTCTCTCTCCCTCTCTCTCTCTCTCTCTCTCTCTATATATATATATATATATATATGTCTGCAATTTTGACCTTATATATAAATATACATATGTGTGTGTGTTTTTTGTAAAACACACACATATATATATATATATAATCCTTACAATTTCTCTTGCAATCTATAGAGAAAGTACAATTTGAGAAGCTTCTATACTTTAATGGTATCCCTGAAGATCTTGTTACTGAATACCTTGAATTAGATTTTCTACTCAGGGATTATGTAAGCTTTGGTAAATTCAACATGCATATATTATTATTATATGTTAAAGAGCTGAAAAGGATATTGCGAGAACCTAGATAGCATACACACATGGATTAACAATCTGGAAATGTTAAAAGAGTACGCTAAAAATAAAGGTTAACTATGAATAATTAAGGTCTTAAAGTGTTTGAAATGTTATTTTCTACTAAAGATTTAAAGACAAGACATTTAATTAAAATTTACCAGAATTCAATAGCACTCTTAAAAATGGAGACTATGGACTTAGTGTAAGAAAACTGACAAGAATTTCTTATAAAAATATTAATAACAATTTTTTTTCTCTTTTTATTTAATTTTATCTATTTATTAATTTACATTTTTTATACATTTAATCACATTATTTAGCTTACAAGGTGAACATTTCAGTATGTGAACATTTCTCCCCGGCCGAGTTGATCAAAATATAACACTACCTCCCTGTCCCTACAATGCTCTGTCTCTGTATCCCTCCTCCAAATGTCCTTCCCCAGGCCCCACTCCTCCACACACACCACATCTGGCATTCACACCCATCTCTTGTGTTTGTACATCCTTTAGCCCATCAGTTTCAGTCATAGAGTGTGGACACTCGGTATATATTAAGTGGGGACATACAATGTCTCTACTTCATAGTCTAGCTTGCTTCACTCAGCAGTAAATCTTCCATATTCTTCCACTTTCTGTCAAAAGCCGGGGTTTTGTTGTTTTTTATGGCTGAATAGTATTCCATAGAGTATATGTGCCACAGTTTTTTTTTTTTTTTTTTTTTTTTTTATTTATTTTTGTATGTACTTTCAATCATATTGTTTGGCTTACAATGAGACCATTTCGATATGTGAACATTTCTCCCCAGACCCGTTGATCGAAATATCTTCAACAGATAACACCACACCTCCCCATCCCGTCAATGCTCTACCTCTGTATCCCTTCTCTAAATGTCTTTCGTTGGGCCCCACTCCTCCACATACACCTCATCTGACATTCACACCCATCTCTTGTGTTTGTTCAACTGTTAGTCAATCAGTTTCAGACATAGAATGCAGACAAACGGTATATGTTAAGTGGGGACATACAATGTCTCTCCTTCATAGTCTGGCTTGCCTCACTCAGCAGTACATCTTCCATATTCTTCCACTTTCTGTCAAAAGCCAGGGCTCTGTTGGTTTTTATGGCTGAGTAGTATTCCATAGAGTATATGTGCCACAGTTTTTCAATCCATTCCTCCATACGGGGACATCTGGGTTGGTTCCAAGACTTAGCAATTGTGAATAGTGCCGCAATAAACATCGATGTGCAAGCACTTTTCCAATGAAGAATTCTTCTGTCCTTTGGGTAGATACCGAGGAGTGGGATCTCTGGATCAGATGGCAGATCTATCTGTAGATTTTTGAGGAATCTCCAAATTATTCTCCACAGTGGTTGGACCAATCTACATTCCCACCAGCAGTGTAAAAGAGTTCCCCTTTCACCACACCCCCGCCAACACTTATCATTTTTTGTTTTTTTAATATTAGACAATCTGACTGGGGTTAGGTGGTACCTCATTGTTGTTTTTATCTGCATTTCCCTTACGATGAGGGAGGTTGAACATTTTTTCATATGCCTTTTGGCCACAGATCTAGAAAAGACAATCTTAAAATTTGTCTGGAATCATAAAAGACCCCGTATTGCCAAAGCACTTCTACACAAGAAGAATGGAGTGGGTGGCATCTCAATCCCCGATCCAAAAATGTATTACAAAGCTGTGGTAATAAAGACAGCATGGTATTGGCACAGAAACAGACATGTGGACCAATGGAACAGAATAGAGTCCCCAGAAATAAGTGCCCAAACATACAGTCAACTGATCTTTGACAAGGGGTACCAGTCAATCCAGTGGGAAAATGAAAGCCTCTTCAGCAAGTGGTGCTGGAGAAACTGGACTTCCACTTGCAGAAAGATGAATCTGAACCCCTACCTCTCTCCTTTGACAAGAATCAAGTCAAGGTGGATCAAGGATCTAAATCTAAGACCTCAAACTATAAAGCTGCTCCTGGAGAATGCTGGGGAAACTCTGGGAGACATTGGTGCAGGGAAAGACTTCCTAAAGAAGACACTCAAAGCAGAGTCCATCGTCCACAAAATAGACAAGTGGGATTACATCAGACTAAGAAGTTTCTGCATGGCCAAAGACACAGTAGTTAGTGTGAATCGACAGCCCTCAGAATGGGAAAATATTTTTGTAAATGTTGCATCAGATAAGGGACTGATAACCAGAATACACAAGGAACTAAAAAAGGTGTTTGGAAAAAAGATGATCAACCCTATTCAAAGATGGGAGAAGGAGATGAAGAAAACACTCTCTAAAGATGACATACGAATAACAATTTTTTAATGAGATTTTTGTTACAAGGTATATGCACTGGCAAGTGAGAAGTCACCCTCTGAGGGGATGGCCATTCAGCAATCCCTTTTCCTCCATTCTCTCTGGGAATTTTGAGAATACATGCAAACAAGCCCAGTGTGATTTTCAAGACACCGGATCCGCGACTTGAACTGTAGTCAGCCATGTAGGCGTCTAGTATCTTAACCACCATGCACCTGCTAGTCCCTTATAGCAATTTTTCAAAAACAAAATGCCAAATACCTGCTACCCAGTTTTGTTCTTAACTTCAAATTTACTAACAGTATGCAAAATATTTTCTTTCTTTGTTTAAATCTGAAGCTCTAGGTTAATACATAGTGTCACATCAGCTCCTGTTGCTTTACAATTAAACATGGCTTTCCTCATATATTAACCCAGTATAGAAAGAATTTCTTTGAAACCCAAATCAGTAACCTCACCATACCAACGAGTAATGTTCACTTTGAGAAAAAAGCAAACTGTTTCCTGCCGAGAATGAGCTAGCCTTCAGACTGCTGTTTCTTTATTCAAAGGAATGAACATGTTACCTTGGCAATTAAGGGGAGGTCACAATGGTGAAACAGACAACTTCCTCCCTTACAAAGCTTGCATTCAAGTCAGTGTAAACAGATACAAACAAGTATATCAATACACAAGCCAGAAAGATCCAGGCTGGGATAAATCTGTAAGTAAGTGAAATGGATTCCTTTCACAGAGTGAGAGCTTAAAAAGGGTGGTGAAGAGAGGCTCCACTGAGGAGATGTCATTTGAGCTGCATTTTGGATGACAAGCTTGACTTTGTGATGAGAAGGCAGGGGCTGAACTCAGGTCAAAAGAGGAATTGTTGGCTCAGCTGCAGTGATACAGGCACTAGGGGTACAGCTGGCGATGATGTAGACACATAGCTGTGACCCTGACTGGTTCTAGGGCTGCGAGGAGGATTACAGCATTAAGACATTGGGGGAAACCTCCTTTCTCATATAAAATAAATAAATAAATATTTTTAAAAATTGGGCTGGACAGTGGCAAGTAGTAAAACACAGCCCTCTGCTAGGCAGAACCACATGGGAAGGCTCTGGGTTCATGTCCAGAGACCCCCCCTGAGTTAAGTATGCACCTACTCATGATGGGGTTGGCTGTGATTGGGGGTGGACCACATCATCAAGACTCTGTTGGGGGTGCTATCTGTCTCTCTGTCTCTCTTGTTAATGGGAGCAATTATAAAAATAAAGTTTTGATTGTTTGTTTGTTTTTTAAAAAGAGCTGTGCAAAAAGGGGAACCCACTTGGATGTTTGAGTAATAGGCAGTATGGCCTGTGCCTCATGTACAGAGGGAGCAAAACATGGGAGGAGACTTCCGCAGGACAGCTATGTTTCTAGCAGGGAGTATTTTCTGACGGAAGGGACACTGTGGAGAGTTTAAGCAAGGGGTGCACATGTGATCTAATTAAGTATACAAAGCCTACCCAAGGGCCGGCTTCATTTCCTGGTGGTTAAGGGAGCCAGATTCTACCTGGTCAATTGCACAGTTTAAGTCCCATACCTGAAGGCTTGAGAAACAGGGAGTGTGTGCATGTGAGCCTAAAATCCCCAAACCAGGGAAAGATGAAGGAGAAGGGATTACAGCATGACCATGCCCCATGGCGTGTGCTTTCTCCTCTCCTTTTTCTCTCTCTGGTGAGTACACATGCTTTCTGAAGGAAAAAGAAAAGCCTACCCCCAAAGTCTAGGATATCTTGAATATGTTTTATTATTGGAATATTTGTGCCAACCAATGCATTACATTACTAAATTTAATTTTTAATATTTCCAAGAGGTCTCAGTGTTTGGGAATGTTTTATCATTAGTTTATGTTTGCTCTGACAGTAATTTGAAGTATTCACAAAGATAATCAATTACATTTAAAACAATGTTTGCATGTTTAAGATAATTTGTTTAATAGGCAAGCTTCAAGTCAAACTGAGACTTTGAAAAGGAGATCCTCAGATGATGATCCAAGAACAGGAAAAAATTAGTCCACCAAAGTGAGTAAGAGAGATGATGCAGGAAAATGGGAGGAAGGACTGGAATTAGAGGATTCCATCCACTGAGTAAGGCAAAACCATGGAAAGAAGAGGGCATGGTGATCTCAGGGTTGGTGAAGACTGAGGTACAGGCCTATGCCAGGTACAGTCAGCCAACCTTTGTTGTGGTAATGGAGCCCTTGTTTTAAGCAGAGGAGTGACATAATCAGATCTGAGGAGGAGAGATCTTTGAGGGAAAACATACAGAAAGAAGACTAGTGCACAGAGAACAGCGCCTTGGACAACGGTTGTCTATCTGTGGAGGATTTTAGAACAAAAGAGCGGTTAGCAAGGGACTGTGAGAGGCAATTTCCTGAAGTTTCAAGTGATGAAATTCCAAGGAGACTAAGGAGATGGGAAAACCCCTGGCTCTTGTGATTGCAGGTTCCACTGGCAATTTTAGGGAGTGGAAAGATTAAGAGAAGAAAGAAGAGAATTCTCAGAAGAGAAATCACTCCCCACATCACAGGGTAAATTTATGGCTGACCTGGGGTTTGGGCCAAGGGTCACATTTCTCTCCTAGAAGGTCCAATGCTGGGAATGTGCACATGTATGTGTGTGTGCATGTGAGCACCATGTATGCATATCATATGCATGTGTTTTTTTTTTTTTTCTTTTATTGGAGAGGTTTTTTTTTTTTTTTTTTTTGCTATAGAGCACGTGCACTCGCCAGACAGATAGAGAGAGACAGAGAGACAGAAAGCGAGAAATCACCCCCCAGGGGGGATGGCCATGCCACAGTTCCCTCTCCTCCATTCTCCTCTTGGGATCTTGGGCACGCACGCACACGTGCCCGGCGTGAGTTTAAGCCACCGGGTCCGGACTCGAACCATGGTCGACTACATGGGAGTCCAGTGACATAGCCATTACGCTAACTGCTGGTCCCTCATATGCATGTGTTTTAACATAGATTATTTTTTTGCTGGGGTAGGGAAAGCTGGCCAGTTCTAAAGATGCCATGAAAGTGCTTCACATAGTTAGTGAAAAAACATTCTGTTTTGTCCCTTTTATCTAACCAGGGACCAGTACATTTTTTTCTGTGAAAAGCTAGATAGGAAATATTTTAAACTTTGTGAGCCAACGGACAAAATCAATTATATTACGTAGGTACTTATAAAGAGAGGTTGGTAAAATTTCCACATATCTCTCACTGATGAACTTTAAAATATAACAACAACTGAATACTATCTTTTAGTAATACCAGCCTTTGGGGCCGGCAGGTGGTGTGGTGGTTAAGGGTGCTGGACTCCCACATGGCTGACCATGATTTGAGTACTGGACCTGGTGGCTTGCTTTCTCTCTCTCTCTCTCTCTCTCTCTCTCTCTCTCTCTCTGTCCCTCTCTGGTCAAATGAAAATAAAGGAAGGAAGGAAGGAAGGAAGAGAAAGAAAGTTAAATAAAATAGTTCTTAAAAAAAAAGTAATACCAGCCTTCAAACAAAAAATAATAAATTTTGGGAGGAAGTAAACATTCTTTTGGGGATTGATATTGAGAAGAGTTTGAAGTTTAGTGGTCTCTGTCATCAAATCAGTTACAGTTAATTCACCTGTAAAAACCAATCCTAGCTCACACAACAAACAAAAAGGTACAGAGGATGGGCTGGATTTGATCCTCAGGGTATAGTTTATAGACCCTTGCTCTAAAGAAAGGCATCTTTTTCCCACCCTGTGTGCTCTGTGCCTGAAGATGATCACAGGAAGGAGTGTTTGGCTTCCAGAGTAGATTCTATGATCTATATTTCACTGCATGTACAACTTTTCACTACTTTTCCTTGTTGTTTTTTTTTCCTACTTGTTTTTAATGGGAAGTACAATTTCCTGGTACACAACGTGCAGGCAATCAGGTTTTTATGTCCAGTGGAATAATTTTAGGGTTTCAGAAGAGCCCAGTCCTTCACAAAATGAAATTGGCTGACCAATAATAGATCTTTAATCCTTTAATTTCATAATTAGATTTAAATCTTAACATGCAGATACACCCCGGGGAAGAGAATACACTGCTTCAAGATTTTTGGCATTAAGATAGAAATAAATATCTAACTATTTTTTTAAGCTCAGGGTTTGTTGTGAAAGCAGAATATACACATGCTGGGATAGGATGAAGGACTATCAAACAGAGGGAAGAAATAAAAAGAGGACGCCTGCCAGCTTCACCTAGTGCTGTCATGTGACAAACATAGATTCTGCTAAATACTGAGTAAACAGAAATGTTGAAACCATGCCCTTCCCTCCAGTCTCTCAGAGTCAGCTTCAGCGTAGCAGACTTAGCTTGGAAAGAGACTGTAGAGATCATGACATCCACATCTTTATTTCATCAATGAGAAGACTGAGTCTCAGAGACCTTGACATTAATTTTTCTTGTAACTTTAGACAGGCCCTTTAATTTGTATGTTTCTGATTACTAGGGAAAAAATGTGGCCTTCCAGTACTTGTGGGGAAAAAGTGCAATTCCTAAGAACTTGTAACTTGAGCTTGTGCCTACTCAGACCATTTAAAGACTCCAGGGTTCTGAACTGCTCTCTGAGTCAGACATGCGAGGGGATTTCCAGTACTCGTGGTGGAGACTAGCCAGGTCTGCAGTTGACTCACTTGGAGGATGCTGACAACCTGAGATCCAGGAGTGAGTTCCTCTCACACTCCCAGAGTGAGAGCTCAAGCACTGGTCAAACAAGAGCCAAGTGCTTCTGATTTTGCTAAACAACTCACAGAGTGAAAGAACACCGCTTAGGAAGCAGTGGGAGTAGGTCTGACTGCTCTGGAGGACTGACCTCAGGCAATTCAGGGTGGTTCCTAGACCAGTGTCCTCTGTGCAAGGCAGGGGGATATACCTGCTTCACAGCAGTGTGGCTGGGACTGAGTGAGATCACAGGCCTACAGAGTCTAGCATAAAAGCTGGCATGTAATAGGAGCTCACTAAAATAAGATTATTAATTGTTCAACATGTTTATGTTCTTATACATTAGTATTTTTGAGACCAACAATTTAAAAGAAAAAGGATAAAGAGAAAGTCCAGGAAATGTTGGTTGTCAGAAAAGTCATGACACATTTTTCGATGCAAAAAAAATTTTTCTGATCACCTGATAGTTAACACTTGATGCCATGAGTACTTCCTTACCATCACACAGCCTTTATAAGAGTCATGGAATCACCCCTAACTCCCCAGGCCATGGGAGGTATGGAAATCAACCATGGCAAATAGCCTAAAGGGCACCATAACAAGATCCCCCCAGCCCCACCACTCATCCCAGCCATTGCTGAACTAACCAAATTCAGTACAGGCTTTCGCCAGCTTCACTCAGGTGTTCCTGGACAGTTCCTCACCTATGATCTGAGTTGCTAGCTTCTTGCTTTCTACCCTTAGTGACTTTTATATTATAGCATTTGACACCCACAAAAGCCAGGAGCACTCGAACGTGTGAGTGTACTACTCGAAAGAATGAAGGTGCTAACACCCCAGGACGGCTTTCTTCCAATATGGCATGGGAGCCTGTGCATAAAGCTTCTTGCTCCTTTGATCCTCCCGTACATACAATTCTCATACATGTCACAAATCTTCTCAGAAGGTCGTGCACAACTGAGTGTAAGGGCAAGCTACCTCTACCACACACTCCTGTGTGGGTTTTCCCAACTTTCCTATCCTTTGCTCTTCTCTCTGGAGTCACATTACCAATTAAACTACCTACATGCAAGTATCTATCTCAAGCTCTGCTTTTAAGGTAATGCAGGCTAAGATACCACCTATTCCTATGATTATGTAGTAAGATATTTGGTACATTCAAAAATTATAATTCTGTCCTCCTTTTTTTTAGTTTAAAATTCAAGGAGTAGGCAAAGAGAAAACACAATTACTCATTGTGTAAACTTGGCAAGTTAACTTCTATACTCAGATTATAGGTTTGTAAAAAGTATATAATAATTCATACTTCATTTCTCACGGTAGTGAGGATCAAATGGTATCATGCATAGACCATAGAATGGTTATCAGTAACAATATTGGTATTACTATTATATTTCCATTGAAAAATTCTAAGGCATACTGAGGCTATAAAATCAGTGTCACTAGCTAGTAAAGACAGCCCTTGACCCCTGCTCCTTCTATCAGACTATCTCGCACTTGTGATATCAGACAATACTGACCAATGATCATAGGACAAGAAACCCAAACTAGGGTCTGCTGATTAACAAAAGTTGACCCAGAACTTCAGCAAACAACATGAGATCCTGCTGCTAGAAGGAGGAGGTAGGTGAGTAACTTTTAGGGTAGCTTTCCCAGTTTGGTCAACTCTGAACCTGATGAAGAAGGAAGAAACTAGCTACAGAAATCTGGATCTGCTGTAGCTCACCAGAATGAAAGAGGTGGTGGTGGTGGTGGTGGGGGGGGGGGGGTTGTTTGATTGTTTTAAGGGTTGTGCCATAGGGTGCATGTACTCACTAAAAAGAGACAGTGAGAGGGAAAGTGGGAAATCATCCCCCACAAAGAAATGGCCATACCACAATCTCTTCTCCTCCATTCTTCTCCTGGGATTTTGGACACACATGCACAAGCACCTGGCATGATTTTCAAGCCACCAGGGCCAGGACTTGAACCACTGTGTGCTATGTAGGAGTCCAGTGCCTTAACAAGCATGCCACCTGCTGGTCCCAACAGAAATATTTTTTTAAATGTTAGAAATCAGTGATTCTATCACAGCAGAAACAAAAGGAATGATGAACAGCTCCAAGGGAGCATGGGTCATTGAACTGATTTCTTAGTTAATAGATCTTCCCTTTAAATCATAATTAAGTCAGCACCTTTCTCCCTCCAAAACTTTTTATTTACAGTTATTTAATTCTTCAATGACAGTAAGAAAGGGAGCAAGAGAAAGAGAGAGAGAGAGAGAGGGAGAGAGAGAAAAAAGAGGGGGAAATAAGTACTTCAACAAGGTCTTATACCTTGCACCTCCCATCCTACCCCTGTGTCTCCCAAGTCAGCAAGAATCATGAATGTGCATCCAAGTCTACCTGGAACCTGAACACACAATATTCCACATGGATCCAGTGTGGCTAAAGCAGCACATTACTGCTGTGCCTCTAAGCTAACCATGTTGTTTCCTCTTAAGGAATGCACTTAACGCTGTTTATAATTGCTCAAACCTCTAAATACCTACATTTCTTTTTTTTTTTTTTTTTTGAGAGGTTTTTGCTATAGGGCGCGTGCGCTCGCCAGACAGACAGAGAGAGACAGAGAGACAGAAAGCGAGAAATCACCCCCCCGGGGGGATGGCCGCGCCACAATCCCTTCTCCTCCATTCTCCTCTCGGGATCTTGGGCACGCACGCACACGCACCCGGCGTGAGTTTAAAGCCACCTGGTCCGGGACGCGAACTGCGGTCGACTACATGGGAGTCCAGCGACATAGCCATTACGCTAACTGCTGGTCCCCTACACTTCTTTTTAAAATTTGCCAGAAAGCATGTGTGTTCACCAAAAAAAGGCACACAGACATAGAGAAAGTGAGAAAGCATTCCCCATTGGGCATGGTCATGCCACAATCCCTTCTTCTCCACTTCCTCCTCCTGCTGAGATTTTTGGCATGCACACCCACACACCTGGTGTGTTTTTAAAACCACTGCGTTCAGGACTCAAACAGTGTGGTTAGACATGTGTGATTTATTCACCTCAACCACTAGTACATAGGCTGGCCCAATACCAATACTTCTTAAAACTATTTTGCAAAAATATATTTCAGTGTTCTCCCTTCTATTAACTGCACAAGAAATATATCAGCACCAATGAGCAACTGTGATGGTCAATTTTATGTGTCAAATTGACGGGATTAAGTAATTCCTAAAGAACTGGTATTTGGAGTGACACTGTGAAGGGGTTTTCCAGAGAATATTAGCATGTAAGTCTGAGTGAACTAAGTGAAACAATCTGCCATCTCTGTTTGCAGACATCATCCTTACGAGCTGGAGCCCAAATAGAACAAAAACAGAACAAGGTAAATTGGTCTCTCACTCTTAGAGCTGGGAAACACTTGTTTCCTTGGACATCAGAACTCCAAGCTCCCCAGGACTTATGTCAGTGGCTCCCAAATTCTCAGACTTTTGCACTATGACTTACAGTTACACCATTAGATTACTTGCTTCTGAGGCCCTCAAACTTAGGCTAAACCACACTACCAGCACTCCCAGGTCTCCAGCTTGCAGATGGCCTGTTGTGAGACTTCTTAGCTGCCATAATCTTAAGAGCCAATTCTTTTAATTATCCATTATCATATTTCTATATCTACATATTCTATCAGCTTTGTCTCTGTAAAGAACCCTAACTAATACAACATATCAAATTATAAAACATAGCAAACAAAGGTGACAAATTAGATAGTCTCTTCAATAAACAGCATTGGCAAAACTTAATATCCACATGCAAAAGAATGATATTTGATTCTTATCTTACACTGTAACAAAAATTAACTCAAATGTATTATAGACTAAAACATATATTCTAAAACTATAAAACACCCAGAAGAAAACCGAGAAAAAGCTTCTTTACATTGATCTTGAAATAATTTCTTTGATATGATCCCAAACGTAAAGATAACAAAAGCAAAATAAACAATAAGACTATGACAACCTAAAAAGCTTTTGTACATAAAGGAAATTATCAACAAAATAAAAAGGAAACCTATGAAGTGGAAGGAATTATTTGCAAACCACATATCTGACAGTGGGTTAATATCCAGAATATATATGGGACTTATACAACTTAAGGTAAAATAAATAAAGTAAATTAAAAAAAAAGATTCAAAGAGTTTAAATAACTTTAATAGACATTTATGTCAAACACATACAAATAGTCAACATGTATATGAAAAGGTGCTCAACATTACCAATCTTCAAGGAAATGAAAATCAAAACCACAGTGAGATATCACTTCACATTTGTTAGAATAGCTATTCTTAAAAGACAGGGAAATAACAAGTATATGAAAAGTTGTGATAAAAGGGAGCTTTTGTACAGTGTTAGTGAGAATGTGAATTGATACAGATATTATGGAAAACAATATGGCGGTTGCTCAAAAAATTAAAAATATAACTGCCATATGATCAGTAATCTCACTTCTGATTATATACCCAAAGGAAATAAAACCAATATCTCAAGATATCTATACTCCCACGTTCACTGAAAAATTAGTCATAGTAGAGAAGATACGGAAACAATCTGAGTGTCTATTGACAAATGAATGGATAAGTATATATACACATATATACAAATTATATATAATACACACACATAGAAATTATATAACACAGACACACAGTTAGCTCTCTGTAGCTGTGGGTTTTGCATCCACAGATTAAGCTAATTGCAGATGCAACCAGACCACACCAATTGTTACAAAGTGGGGAAAGAGAGAGTTCTTTAAAAGAGAAGTTAAAGAAATTTATCTATATATTTTTCTTTTCACTTATATCTGATGCTAAGATTACCTACAAGTCATCTAAAAATGGATAAAATATGTGGAAGGATGAATGTAGGTTATATGCAAATATTACACTGGGATTCCCTTATATAAAATGTAATATTTGCATATAACCTATGCACATTCTTCTGTACTTCAATCAACTCAAGAATATATATAGTACCTAGTACAATGTAAATACTATGTAAATATAGTTGCTACACTGCATTGTTTAAGGAATAATGATAAGGAAAAGAAGTCTGTACATGTTCAGTCACTTGTGACAATGTGAATGAACTTGTACGACACTATGCTAAGTGAAATAAGCCAGACACAAAGAGACAAATATTGCATGTTATTGCTTATATGTGAAATCTAAAACTTTAGAACTTAGAGAAACAGGAGAGTGGTTGATAGGGGACTAAGGGTAGGCGAAATGAGATGATGGTTAAAAAACACAAACTTTCAGTTATAAGATGAATAAGTAAGTTGTAGAGCTTTAAAGTTCAGCACGGTGACTATAGTCAATAATATACTTCATACATGAAATTTACTAATAGAGTAGATCTTAAGACTTCTTACCACACAGAAAAAAGGAGTAACTTTGTGAGGTGATGAATATGTTATTTTGATTGTGGGAATTTATTACAGGTATATGGGGTGGGAGTCTTCAAAAAGTTTGTGGAAAATGTACATAAAAAAGTGTACAAAATAAACTTGTACTGTAATTTCATTTTTCCACAAACTTTTTGAATACCCTTCATACATGTATCAACACACCATGTTGTATACCTTCAAATATATACATTTTGTGTTAGTCATACCTCAATAAAGTATCAGGCAAACTGCCTTAAAATGAACACTCATTTTCTCAAAGGAATTGACAATATTTTTAAAAATATGTATATGTAAATACAGATTTTTCACTACAGTAGAAAAGACTTGAAATTATCAAAGTCAAAAAAAATATAATCAGTTCCTAGAGCAGTGGATACATTCTTTGGATAGAAATATGCCTGCTCTTTGCTGACCTCCTACAGCCCTGCTTAGTGGCATGTGTTTTACTCCAGAATGCACATAAACCAGAATCTATTTAGAAGTTGGTCTATTTCTAGTCACACAAGTTTTGTTTCCTAAATAAGACTTTGGATTACCATTTTGGTTTGTTCCCCAAAATTTCAACACTCCATATGGTTGGAGATGTAGTCCCATCTTCTTAACAAGACCTTGTGTGAACTGTGTATAGTACTGTCTTCAAGCCATTCGCTCCTATGCATATTCCATGGTGAGGAGAAATGTAGGGCTTATGAGGGAGGCAGGAAATGAGAAAGACAGGCGTGTTCCAAAGTTGAGATTCTAAACTGCTTTCCAAGTTTTCAAATGTGAAAATTTCTTTAGTTTGTTAAAACTGTTATAAATGATAGCACAGAACATATACATTCAGCTTATGAAAAGTCACATGCATGGTAGTTATCCTGATTAGAGCTCAAAAACTTATCACAGTAGGTTTTTTTCAGTGCACTAATAACAACATTATAGTTGCAATTTTATTAATTCTTTGTAAATCTATGTAAGTCTAAAAGAATTATTGGGAAAACATTAAAACTATTTTTGATATTACATGAGAATAAACCAACATGTTTATAAGTGATTATATGTTTTTTTCTGACTTGTCTTTAGTTGTAGGTTTAATGGTCAATTTTATTTATATTTATCAAATGACCAGCTCAAAAAATTCTAAAATTTTTTATAATAATTGATAAAAATTTATTTCTGATCCTAATTTACATGCAAGGAAATTAAGACAATGACTTTTCAATACTTGAATGGAATTAGTTTGAGAAAACAAAATATAAATATGTAAGAAAATAGGTTACTTCACTAAGTTTTTTATCACACATTTGAAACTTTGGTTAAATTATCCTCAACAGGGGCTACCAACTGTTTGGTATAGCACAAATCTGCACAGTACTAAGAGCATATATTTTAAGAGTTTAGATGCTTCTTGAGAAGAAATATGAATAATTTTTTTCATGGCTGTTATCTACATAAAAGTTCAAATCTCTCCAATCAGCTTTCAGATTAAGTGGTCTATGCTTAATCTTATGAACAAAGTTAACCAAAAGACCTGGTTGTATCTTTCCTTCCAAAATATCTTCTCTATCATGTTCAATATTTACTGTTGTAATCATCGGTGAATCTTTTTTTGTCTGTTTCTTAATTATTAGATAGATATATAGATAGACAAACACACATAAACAATGCATGAAAATTAAAAAGGAGGTAAAGGCATAATATTTATATTTCTAGAAGTAATTCTTTGTAATTTGTTTTTCTAATTCATTTCCAATACTGAGTTTATTTAAAAATTGACTTTTCAGTTTTTCTATAATAATTTTCTGAGAAGTCATTTTTTAAAAAAAAACTTTCCAGAGAGTGTGCTTACCATAGAGAGAGAGAGAGAGAGAGAGAGAGAGAGAGAGAAGAGAAAGCATCCCCCGCCCCCCCATGGAGCATGATCATACCCCAATCCTTTCTCCTCCATTTCTTCCCTATTTTAGAAGTTTGTACACTCATGCACACATGCCCTGCACATTTCTCAAGCCAGCTGGTCTGAGACTTGAACTATGAAGTTGGCAATGTGGGATCCAGCCACCTTAACCTCCAGGTTACATGGCTGAGAACTTATTTTTTAAAGCCACATTTAACTTAATTATTAATTCTACAATCAACTTGAGTTGTTCACATATAAAGAGAGAGGCATAGAGAGAGAGATTATTCACTGAGCACTTTCTGTGCTTCTGAAACTAATTACTTAACATATACCACCTGATTTGTTCCTCATATCAAAAACTATGAAATATGTCTTACTGTCTCCAATTTACTTATTAAAAAAACAGGCCGAAAGCAGTTGGTAATGGTAGGTGGGTAAGCTTAATTCATAAATTTTTTCAAATTTTAGGTATAATCAAATGCCACATTGAGCACTAAAAAAATCAACCCAAAGTACAAAACCAAACAAAGCCCTCAATAAAAGAACCACCTTCCTTGGGACCAGCAGATGGCATGGTGATTAAGGCGCTGGACATTCCCACATGGGCAGATCATGGTTCAAGTCTTGGACCTGGTGGCTTACTTTCTATTTCCTTCTCTCTCTCTCTCTCTCTCTCTCTCTCTCTCTCTCTCTCTCTCTGTCTGTCTCTTTCTGGTCAAATTAAAATAAATAATGAATAAATAAAATTTAATAAAATAATCTAAAAAAAAAGAATCGCCTTCCTCTGAGTAGATTTTATTCCTGGTGGATTTTTCCAATAAAAACTGTAAGCTACATTATTAGTTACATAGAATTATTATCTATAACTAGTATTCTATAGATCACCCTATCATACATCTCTGCCAAGCATATTTTGTATATTAAATATTGTTGTTTTTTTTTTTTTTTTTTGGAGAGGTTTTTGCTATAGGGTGCGTGCACTCGTCAAACAGACAGAGACAGAGAGACAGAAAGTGAGAAATCACCCCCCCGGGGGGATGGCCACGCCACAATCCCTTCTCCTCCGTTCTCCTGTCAGGATCTTGGGCACGCACACACATGCGCCCGGCGTGAGTTTTAAGCCACCGGGTCCAGGACGCGAACCGCAGTTGACTACATGGGAGTCCAGCCACATAGCCATTACACTAACTGCTGGTCCCTTAAATATTGTTTTTAATGTTCATAATCATTGTGCTCTGTTAAAAAATTCTTTTTTAGGCTGGATCAGCAGGTGGCATGGAGATTAAGGTGCTAGATCCCACATGGCTCACTCAGCAGTTCAATCCCAGACTGGATAGCTTGAAAATTTCAAGAGGAGAACAGACAGGGAGGGATTATGGCATGATTATCTCCCTTGGGGGATGATTTCTTACTTTCACTCTCTCTCTGTCTCTCTATATTTCTATCTTATGAATGCAGACAGAAATCTAAAATTGGTAAAAATCTAAAAAACAAAATTATTTTGGAAAGGCTAAATCATCACTACATTATTATAATCATCGCTAGCACACAACTGAGCAGAAAAAAATGCATTACACATTTTGATACATTCCTATGAAACCTAAAAACTAAAGTTTATTGGAATCTAGCCCCTTAATAAGCTCTATAGGGTGGTGGGGGGATGTTTCTTGATTAAAGGAGTCATAACAAACACAGATATTTGAATCTTCACTTTCTTTCCCTCCTGTCAAGAAATTTTTATACCTTTAGATAATGGTAAGATTAAATAAGAGCTAGAAGATTGCAAATAAGGAGTTAGGAAAGACTCTTTGGTATGCAACATGTTCTTAGCTATCAATGTTAGCATAAAAGTTGATAAAGCCTATGTAAGTCAAGAGGCCAAAACCTGCTTACCTTCACACAATCTTCTCTTTATTTTCCCAGGAATGCACAAGACTTGTCTTGTATTCAATTTTTCTAAACTTTATTTTTAACCTTTCCTGAGCTTTCATGACCCATTAAATTTTAATTGTTCAACCTTTCATAAAAATAATTAAATATTATCAATGGACTGTGTTCTATCCATTACTTTTCATAGCAATGTCACCTGCTCATAAATGGGTAAACTGAAGAGGTTCAGCGTCCACACTTGCTGTATTTCCAGTCATTTCTTCTGCTCCTCCAAGGCAAACTGATCTACTCTCCCAGCCTCCAAGTGTAATCTCGACTTCCTAGTCTCTATGTCGTGGCCCAGGCCTTCTCCTTCATACCTCCAACCCCCAGTAGACCACACATGAGAAAGTCCTCTTCTCCTTGAAGATTAAGATCCTCCAAACACTGAGTCAAATATCACAGCTTTCCTCAAGTCTTTCCAGAATGACAAGGGTCAACCATGCTTGCTCTTCCTTTCTGAGATCTTCCAAGTCCCAATGTGCTTACTATCATTCTTCTTCACCTCATCTTTATCATTTAGCATTCTCAATTGTGTGTGTGTGTGTGTGTGTGTGTGTGTGTGTGTGTCTGTGTAAGTCTATGAACAGATGTCTTCACTTTTCACAATAATGCACTCTCATTTTACAGATGAGGACCTTAAGGCAAAAAGATGAGAAATGGTCTTGAATTTCAGAGCTAGATATGGTAAGAATGGAACTCAAGCATAGCTCTGTTGATAGGTAGACTATAGCTCTTTCCAGTACATTCCATTGTCCTGCTCTAAATGCCTATCAAAGGGGCATACTTTACATACTTGCTATTTAAGAAGTCTTAATTTACAATAATGTATTAATCTGCCATAAAGAATAATACCACTGAATCATAAATCTAAAACCAATATATTCACAATAATAAATATTTGACAAATAACAACACATCTAAAACCCGACAATGAACTCCTTGAGAGGGACAACCTCTTGGTGCTTGCATGGTGTCCAGCATGCCAAGGTCACGCATCTCGGGTGAATAAGCCCACAGTCTGTGCACAGCCTCCTCAGGCTGCATGCAAAGCTATCTAGGGAAACTCAACCTGTTCTTCCCTGCAATTTACTAGCATGCAGAGATAATCTAAACACTATCTGATCATCTTGTTCAAAGATTAGTTTGTAGTCTCTAAATAATTTGAAGCTGTCACTAACACTTTTGTTGAAAGGATTTAGTACCATGGTCTTCAAACCAGGCTAAATAAACGGAGAATTTGAAAAACAACTTTAATCGTCACAAACTGAATCAGAATCTCAAGAGTGGATATGGACATTATTATTATTATTATTATTATTTTTAATTGATATACTGTGAGAGTAAAGAAACATGTGTTAGGAGACTAAAAGTGTTGTCACCTAGGTCCCACACCTCTTTTTTTCCTGCTCAATTTGGCTGAATTCTTTAATTCATCAGTTTTTCTTTATCAATATACCTTTTTTACTTTAATACCACACTCTCAAAGGTTTCCTCCTACCTCACTGGCTATCCCTCTTTAGTCCTTTTTTGTCTGACTTTTAAGTGTAGCACTGTTCAAGGAGGGATCCTTGGCCCTCTGTACTTTCATGTCTATAGCAACCCTCTTAATCTTGTCTACCTCCATTGCTTTAATTCTCTACCTACATGCCAGTAGCCCACCGATTTGTATCTCTAATCCAGACCTTTCTTCTGAAATGGAGGCTCAAATATCCAACTGTCCTCATCACATTTCCATTTAGCTACCTAATTAGAAATCTCATATTTAACAGATCCACAACTGAGTCATTGGTCTTCCTCCCCAAACATGCCCCATGTGCAACGCTCCATGTAAGCACACAATGTCTCTGTCCTCCAGCTGCTCAGGCCACAAACCTTGTCTTACTTCACTTTTCTCTTTCAGCGAATACTGTTGGTTTGACCTGCAAATGATACTCAGATTCTGATTACTTCCCACCATTTCCACTGCTAACATTTCTGACCTGGGTCACTACCATTTCTTAACCTCACTGCTTCCTGGCCTACCCAGCAGCCAGAGTGATAGTTTTAAAACAAAGATCAGGGAACCAGCAGATTGCATAATGGTTATGTCGTTGGACTCCCATGTAGTTAGCAAAGGTTCAAAAACCCGCGGCATAAAACTCCCAATGGGCATGTGTGTATGCATGCCCAAGATCCCAAGAGGAGAACAGAGGAGAAGGGATTGCGGCGTGGCCAACCCCCTGGGGGGTGATTTCTCGCTTTCTGTCTCTCTGTCTCTCTCTTTCTGGAGAGCGCACACACCCTATAACAAAACCTATACGGTGATTTCTCACTTTTGTTGTTTCTGTTTCTGATAGCTAGCACATGTGCCTTCTGGCAATTTAAAAACAGAAACAAAATGCATGAACAATGTCTCTGCATTTTTCAAAATTTATTTCCTCTTACTGATAATAATCTGTTTTAAGGAGGAAGGTAGATTTACACAGGCTATGAGATGTTCTGCCAATTTAAACATCTTCCTTCCTAATTTTTTTCTTTTCTTCTCTTTTCTTTTCTTTTTTTTTTTTTTTAGTTTTGCCATAGGGCATATGCTATCTTGGGAGAGAGACTGAGAAAGAGAAGGAAGGTGAAAAATCATCCCTAAGGAGATGGTCACACTGCAATCCCTTCTCCATTCTGCTCTTGGGATTTTGGGCATATACATATATGTACCCACTGTGTTTTTATTTATTTTGTAAGAATTATTTAATTAACTTATTGATTTATTTTAATTTGACCAGAGAGGGACAGAGAGAGATAGTGAGAGAGAGAGAAAGCAAGAAAGCAAACCACCAGGTCCAGGACTCAAACCACGTTAGACCATGTGGGAGTCCAGCGCCCTTAAGCACCACACCAATCTGCCGCCACCACCCCCCCCCCCACACACCCCATGTTTTTAAGCTGCCAGGCTGGGATTTGACCATGCATTTGACCGTGCGGTATCCAGCTGCCTTAACTACCCCATCAGCTAGCCTCCATCATCCTAAAATATTTATAATCCCGCTTGCCCAAACATATATAATTGAGATTTGCATTACATGTTCACTTTTTTTCTTACCAGAGAATGTATGTGCTCAGCAGAGACAGATAGAAAGAGAGGAAGAAAGAGTGGAAACACCCCCAATGGGGTGTAGTCATGCCAAAATCCCCTCTTCATTTTTCCATCCTATCAGGTATTTAGGACACACACACACGTGTTCACCATGTTTTTCAAGTTGCCAGAGCCAGGATTCAAACCATATGGTCAGTCATGTGGGATCTAGTTCCTCTAATCACCAGACAATGAGACTGACCCATGCTCCTTTTAATAAAAAGAATAATTTTAGCCCCGAAATATTCAGACACTAATTCATCTTTTTGGCTCCATTTGATTTCATGTGTTTGGCCAGTATTTCTCTTCCATTAAGACCATTTTTAAAAGTGACAAATGCATAACCTCAAAGGAGGTAAAATTCTGAGACCAGAAGATGGCATAATGGTAACGTTGCTCGACTCCCATGTACAGGACCACGGTTTGAGTACTGCATCTGGCAGCTTAAAACACACCAGGCGTGTGTGCGCGCATGCTCAAAATCCTGAGAGGAGAATGGAAGAGAAGGGATGGCAGCGTGGCCATCTGCCCTGGGGAGTGATTTCTCTCTTTCTGTCTCTCTGTTTCTGTCTCTGCAGATATTTCTCTCTGTCTCTGCAGTGAGCGCACGTGCTATATAGCAAAAATCTCTCTAAAAACAAATAAACAAACAAATGGAAAGAAAGCGAAGTTCCTTGGTCTCACTGAGGAAAAGTGAGGAAACTGACAAGAAGCAATTACTTTAGCTCCTAATCATGAGAGACTAACCCTTTAAAAATATCACAGTTGGAGACCAGGAGGTGGCATAGTGCTTTAGGCATTGGACTCATATATACCTGACCACAATTTGAGTCCCAGACCTGGCGGCTTGAAACTCATGCCAGGTGCCTGTGTGCACATGCCCAAAAATCCCAGGAGAAATGGCAGTGTGGCCATCCCCTGTGGAGTGATTTCTCACTCTCCTTCTCACTGTCTCTCTCTCTCTCTCTCTCCCCAGTGTACACATACACCCTATGGCAAAAACCTTTAAAAAAATTATAGTTGTTGGTGCTAGCAGACGGTATAGTGGATTCCCAAATGACTCACCATAGTTTGAGTCCTGGACCTGGCAGCATGAAAATCACTCTGGCTGTATGTGCATGCATGCCCAAAATTTGGAGAGGAGAATGAAAAAGAAGGGATTGTGGCATGGTCATCACTCCTGGGGGGTGATTTCTCACTTTCTCCCTCTCTCTCTCTCTCTCTCTCTCTCTCTCTCTCTCTCTCTCTCGTGAGCACATGTGTTCCAGGTCAAAAACCTAAGTAAAAAAAACATTTATAGTTGCAAATCAGTCTTATAATGCAACAGTTAGGTGCTGCACAGAGGAAGCCAACAGTAGTTTGAGTCCTGGTCCTTGCAGCTTAAAGAAGATGCTGGTCACGTATATGTATGCCTGGGTCCTCACAGGATGGAGCAATGGAGGAAAAAGGATTGCAGCATGAGCAAGCCCCATTTGGAGATTCTCTCTGTCTTGAGCACATGTATACACCCACTGACAAAAAAATATATATTTGCTTATGAGGTAGACTGCAACTTACATATTACATGCAGTATAATGAAGAACATTTTACCTGTGTACTCACTTTCATTAATTTATATGTGAGACCAAATAAACTATACAGTTGGTATCTAGTGTGATCAAAGGAAAGTCGTAATAATAAATAAAATACACAGATATTTCTGGAACAGGACTTTTACGTGAGCCTTTTATCTGTACTTGTCTCAAGATAAAGCAACTACTGATTAAAAAAATAAATTACACTATAGCAGGGTTCAAAAAGAAATCATAAAATAAGAAGTAGCATTATTAAGACCTGCTCCAGTAAGTGATGGGGGTTCAGGATATCCTAACCCCAAAGATGGCACCTGGGCATTTAAGAGAACAGTGGAAAGAAGATACAATCATCTTCTCCTTGTCCCTTCTTTCCTGAAACAAGCCATAAGACCTAGCTTACCTCTCTCTAGAGTAGTTCAAAAGATTTTCATTCCAGAGATTCCCTCCATATGCCTGAAGAAAGAAACCTCCTTAGCCTCCAAGATTACATGGATGCCGAGAAGAATTTGAGTAGGCCTTCGTAAGTTCCCTCCAACTAATTACCACTAGCTCATATCCCCTTTTCCAACCATACTGCAAAACTGTCCACTTTTCATCAACCTTAGCATAAAAGTACACAAAATGTCCTGTTCCTTTGAAGTCTACATTTCTTTTTTCCTTAATGTGTATTATTTTTTATTTTATTTTTATTTTGTATTTATTTTTTATTATTATTCATACATTTCTTTATGCTCCCAAGTCATATAAAACTTCTACTAAGTAAATATGTATAATTTTTCCTGTTAATCTATATTTTTATTACTTAGGTCTGTGTCATGAACCTAACAAAAAATGAGGAAAGAAATCTCTCTCCCTTATACAACATTATTCAATTATAGACCCTCCCTGTAAAAATTAATCCTAAGTGGAGTTATTTTGTCAATAAAGAAAATTATGAGAGGAGATTAAATACAAAAGAAGGTGAATAATCACAATTTATGAAGACACAAAAAGTAAGATTAGATATCTGTTATATAACATGAGCACTATTTACAGAGTTGCTACCCCCAAATTCACAGGAACAGCAATATTCTATTTTATGTGACAGTGATTTCTCTAGTAAAAAAGATGCAATCGTTGGTTAGGAAATCACTTACTTACATTTCCCCCCAACTGTTGTTTAATTAAGTAGTTTAAAACAATATCCAGTGTGGGACAAACTAACACAGGTCCACTTGAGACCTAAAGTGGATAAAATCTGAGTAGCATACTAAGTCATACCATGGACCACCCACGGGCCCTGGATTACTCACTGAGGAGAAGAAACAGCCTTGAGTCACATTGTTATTACAACTTTATTCTATAAACCCTAACAGTTCCATGAAATCTGATCTTCTGGACTCTTTTTTCATTGGTTATAACATCCCATCCATGGAATAAGTTAGAAATACAGTGTAGTGGCCACACTATCTACAACCCAAAGACTCCGTTTCATTTCTGAGGCCTCTGCTTTTGAAAACTTAAAGAATCAAACCATATGGTAACTCTAGAGATTAGAATAAGAGGGGCAAGTTCCATAAATGGATATGTAGAATTTTGATATAGAAAGAAAACACTGATTTGAATCAATGTCTGTAGAAAAATAAAACTTACAAAGATTTTACTCTTGTATATTTTTTTCTTAAAAACTCAGAGCCATTTAACTTTACAGGATGTCCTCCTTTTAGAACTGTGGGTGTTAAGCCATGTACTATTGCCTACAAATACACCAGAGTCACAAATGCTTTGGTCAAAAGTCTATCCTTCTTCAGTTGACTGGTGATTTCATACGTTCTAGAAATATTTTTAACTTTTGGCATGATATTCTACGCCATATGGTACAACACACTGACAAGCAAAAAGGGTAGAACTAGTTTGAAATATATACACACATATATTTATACATATGTGTGTATATATATGTATATATACATACATGCATACACATACATGCACATGCACTGCATGTACAGTGAAAGGAGTTGTCTGTATAACTACAAAAAATATATAAGGCCAAGTTACACATTCTGTATACAATACAAAGAGTCTCTGCCCATGAGAAAAAAGTTATTCAAAATCCAAAGCAAGTTTAGTTAACAAAGTTCACAACAGACCTGAAAGCATTCAGCAGACATATTAGAAACCACCTCACTTTGCTACATCAAGTAATATTTGAACGGTCTGCAACACCTTCCCGAATTCGATATTTGATGCTGCTTCTCATGGTGCAATAGGAACTGCAGCAGTGGCACATGCGACAGCTTGCATAGTCCCTTTAGGAAGGACAGCTAAAATGAGAAACACATTAAACAGTCTTAAACTAATTGCCCGAGGGTGAAACTATCCTTCCCCTTTGATTCAAGGTTCCTTCAATGTGGTTTTTCTTTTGAAAGCAGTGATTTTGCATCAGATTTCACAAGTTTTCAGAAAGTTTAAGGTGTGACTTTCAGCCGGGCCACCGACCTTTGTGTCAAGGCAGGCTGCTGCATTGTCTGTTCTGCCTTCTGTTAGAACTGACACAGAGCAGTTTGGGCACAGAGGGACCCACGCCCTCTGCTGAGCCAGTACATACGTGGGTACAAAAGCAAGTAAATAGGATGAGGAAAAAGAGGTATTTGCATTCTTTTCTTAAAGTCCAAATGTATACATTCATTTCTAAAAGTTGTATTAGATCTTCATACTTTCATTCTCAGTAATGTGTACAAAATACTTTTGAAAAGGAGGTGAACAAAGAATAAGAAGAATCAGCATTCTTTTTTTTTTTTTTTCCCTAAGAGGTTGGGTTTAAGGTCAAACATGGGGGTTTAAACCCTAACTGCACTGTATTCTATAACAGCTTCACGGTGTTGGGAGCATTGTTTAAATGAGGTTAGCTCTCTATGTCTATAAAATGAGGATTATTGTGAGAGAGGAGTCAACAAAATTCAATATAACAATAGATGTAAAGTTCTTGCCTCTATGTTTAGTAGGCACATAGAAAATGCTCAGAAGTGCTGGCTGTCATTATTATAACAAGTCAGAAACAATTTTACAGCGCAGCATGCCCATACACAAAAATGAAAAAGGAGTTAACAATAATGGAACAACTAACCTAAAGTGAGATCTGTCTATCCTCCAAAGAAGTCAATCCCTTCACATCCTAGCCCAAAAGGACAGCACTGCTGAAGTACATTACTATGACACTGACTCCTCACTGCACATTACTCACCAATAAGTCACTTGTCTTCCTGGGATAAAATAATTTGTGTATTCATAGTTCTAGTGTACAGCTAGTACAAAGCATTGCTTTCACCATGACACCTCTAAATTTTTAAACAGAAAATCTCGTCTCTTTAATGGCTTATGAACACCTCATCTACCAGTCTTTGTTTTCAGTGTGCTATCAATCACACATTTGGTGATTACCAAAATCAGGCTCAGTCTTTTTTTTTTTTTTTTTAAGGTTTTTGCTATAAGGTACATGCATTCACCAGAGAGAGACACTGAGAGGGGAAGTGAGAAATCATCTCCCAAAAGGAATGGCTACTCCATATTCCCCTCTCCTCCTGGGATTTTGAACACACATACACATACACACACACACACACACACACACACACACGAGCCCAGAGTGATTTTCAAGCTATCAGGTCTGGGATTAGAACTGTACTTAGCCATGTGGGGGCCCAACACCTTAACCATCACTCTACCTGCTGGCCCCTACTCAGCCTGCTCCTACATCAGGAAGTGAAATCTTACACACACTTGTATGACTCTAGTGTCTAGACTTGAAAGTTAACAATATATTGGGATGTCAGAAAAGTCATGGTGTACTTTCTCTATGATTTTCTATGCAAAAATGCATCATGACTTTTCCAACAATCCAATATATTATATCTTAGACTCTGAATTTTCAGAAGCAGGAATTGTAGGGGTTGACTACACACTGGTTACTGTGTTCCTAGTTAGGTCTATATTAAGAATAATCATTAAACCAAAATGTTCTCCATCTGTAAATATTTATAATAGATGAGCACTTGCTTATGAAATCTTCATGTTTTGGTTCTTATTTTATTTCTTTCTTTATTTTTTTTTCAGCGAGAAATCACCCCCCCCTCCCCCCAAGGAGGAATGGTCATACTGCAATCCCATCTTCTCCATTTTTCCTCTCAGGATTTTGGGCACACATATATCTGGTATGATTTTCAAGCTGCTAGAACTGGGACTTGAACCACAAAGTTGGCCATGTGGGATGCAGCTGTTTTAACCTCCACACCATCTGCTGGCTCTGAAAGTTTCACTTTTTTTTTTTAGAGAGACTTTTGCTATAGGGTGTGTGTGCTTGCCAGAGAAACAGAAAGGGGAGAGAAAGTTAGAAATCACCCCGCAGGGAGGATGGCCATGCCACAATCCCTTTGTCTTTATTACTCTCCTGGGATCTTGGGCACACATGCACATGTTCCCAGCATGAGTTTTTAGCTGCCAGGTATGGGACTCGAACCGCAGTCTGGGAGTCCAGTGATGTAACCATTATGCCCCCTGCTGGCCTCAAAATGTTCACTTTTTAATTGAAGCAGCAGAAAATTTGATGTTTGACATTAGGTGTCATTTTGGTATTCAATTTGTATATTTTGATGTCAGTATCTAGAACTCTAACATATTTGTATTGGAATAGGATAATACCACATCAAGCCATTCATTCATTCATCTTTCATTCTTCTAACAAATGTTCTCTGAGAAGTTACTCAGTGCCAGATATTATTTGAGATGCTAAAACTGAAGTAAAGCATCTAAAGTTTCTTATTCATTAATACCAACTCTTTAGGATGAATTTATGGGAAGAAATGACAATGAATTTAAATCCCGTTATGGTTGCACTTTTGTTAAAATTTCTATTAATTTTTATATTAAGCAATTATAGAATTAATTAATCCCTTCTACTTTACTATAGACAAAAAAGATCCCATCCCCAATACTTCTATATTTAAAAAAAAAAAGCCAAAGCCATAAAAATGAGCACTTCAGCACTTCAGCTATAAAAATGCATGATATAATAGATGTCACCTCTTTTTCAGCAAAGTAGCTTTCTGTAATTTCATCCTTTGCCTTTCACAGAACAGTAACCTGGATTAGTTTCAATGGGATTTTACTTGGGATAAAGCACAAAAACATTCTCCTACAAAAAGCTGTTAATCTTTCCTCTATGTCTGAGGGCTCTCTCTGATCTATTATTTCTGGGAAATCAGTGAAGTACAGCCTCCATTTCCTTAGATCCCTTCAAATCCTCAAAGTATCCTAGCTTTCTCCTTCAGGCTGCAGGCAATAATTAGCAGGTGTGCACCAGGTCTGCGCAAGAAGAAATGTCCTAACCTATCACACCTGGGCCTCACTGCCTAGAGCCTATCTTAGTCTCAAAAATAAAAATTAAGGAGTTGTAGAGTTGCCACCTACATAACGCACACTCAAAACCTATGTGAGAATTGATAAAGAAGATAGACATTGATAACCCGTGAAGTTTGGCATCAAAATTTCTCGAGCATAATGATGAAGGGACTACTGAGAAATGTTAACTCTCTATCCAGCTCCTTGTGGACAACAGCAAAGTTAGCTAAGGCCCAATATTTCTCATCTTTGAGCCTTCTTGGAAGAACTTTAGTTTGATGCAAATAGTATGAGAGATATAGCTATTATTTGCATTTTTTTACAATGTTGATTAAAATTACCACAAATTTAGTGGCTCAGATAACACAGATTTATTATCTTCCTGTTCTGTTGGCTGGAAGACTAATGTAGAACTCACTGAGCTAAGATTATAGTACTGGCAGGGCAGGGATGGCTACATTCCTTTCTAGAGTCTCTGGAGGAGATGCTGATTCCCTACCTTTTAAATTTTATTATTTTTTAAATTTTTATTTATTCATTCATTTATTTTTAATTTGACAGAGAGAGAGAGAGAGAGAGAGAGAGAGAGAGAGAGAGAGAGAAGTGAGAAAGCAAGCAACCAGGTCTGGGACTCGAACCGTGGTCAGCCATGTAGGAGTGTCCAGTGCCTTAACCACCATGCCATCTGCTGTTCTCTGCCTTTTACAATTTCTAAATGCTGCTCTCATGAGCCAGCAAATGGCCTAGCAGTTATGCTGCTGGACTCCCACATGGCCAACCACAGTCCAAGTCCTGGACCTGGTGACTTGACGCTCATGCCTAGTGCAGGTGCGTCTGTGCCTTACATCCCCAGAGGAGAATGGAGAAGGGACAGCGGCATGGCCACCCCCACCCCCACACCCCCTGAGAGGTGATTTCTCACTTTCTCTCTCACTGTCTCTGTTTGTTTCCAGTGACTGCACATGCCCTAAGACAAAAACCTTTTAAAGAAAAATGCTGCTCTTGTTCTTTGGAATATGGACTCCCTCATCCTTCATCTTTGAAGCCAGCAAAAGATGGGTCTTTCTCATATCATGTTACTCTCCCTCCTTCTCTTCCACCCTCTCCCAGTTTTGTTTTCTTTTTTTAGAGATAAGAGATTTTTGCTATAGGATGCATGCACTCACTGGAATGACAAAGAGAGACAGAGAGATAGAAAGCAGTAAATCATCCTCAAGGGGGGATGGCCATGTCACCATCCCTTCTCCATTCTCCTCTTGGGATTTGGGGCATGCACACACACACACATCTGGCATCAGTTTTAAGCATATGGGCCTGGACTTGAACTGCTGTTGACCAAGTGGGAATCCAGAGCCTTATCTACTATGTCACCTGTTGGCCCCCTTTTCCCAGTTTTAATGACTCACATCGGACCTACTCAAATAATCCAAAATAACCCCTATTTTAAAGTTAGCTATTTAGCAACCTTCATTCCTTTTGCAACTATAATTCATATTTGTCATCAAACCTATCATATCTCAGACTTCTTAAGATTAAAATGTGGATATGGGATCTAGAGGGCTTTATTCTGTCCACTAATCTACTGGATGTAAAACCAAACACCTGAGTAGCATTATACTTTAGGCAAATTAATCTCATTATTTTGGTCTCTTCTTTTGAAAATTGCTTAATAATGTACTTATTTCCTGAATGAGAGTGAAGATTAAATGAGACGATACATGCAAAATATCTAGGCAAAGAACTTGGCACAAGTAGGGTGCTGACAATATTCATTCTGATATTCTCTTACCATCCTCTCAAAAGTCATCATTTTACTGGCCACGCTGCTTTCCGAAAGAAGGTGCCATGTTGGGAAAGACTAAGCCCCAAGTGACTTTATATACACAAATTGTCAGCTATGGCTTGCATGTTTATATGACCCCAAATTCATAGGTTTAAATCTTAACCCCCAAGATGATGGTTTTAGGAGGTGGGCCCTTCAGAGGGTGATCAGGTCATGACGGGCCTCATGGGGAGTTACGTGTTGGGAAGAGAGATAAAAGGCAGAAGGAAACCCTTACCACATTTTTGGGGAATAGGAGTAGTGCCCTTATAAAAAGCAATGGGGAAAAAAAAAGGCCCATATTAAAAGAAAAATTTTAAAAAGGGCCCAGCAGAGCTCCTTTTCTCCTCCCACCATGTGAAGAGACACCACTCTCAAGAATGGGCCCTCACCCCATGCTGAATATGTTGGTACTTTAATCTTAAACTTCTCAGACTCCAGAACTGTGAGAAGTAAGTTTTGCTGTTTATAAGCCACTTAGTTTATGGTATTTTGTTACAGCAGTGTGAAGAAACTAGGATCACCCAATGCCATTAGGCATGTACTTTGAGATTTTATTCTGGTAGAGAGGAGATTTACACTTATCCAGCATAACTTCTGAATTGATTTTCTGCTCTGACAAACACAAAATTTATTTAAAGGGATAGCCAAGATATGTCACTAGAATTGATTACAGAATTAAGCAATTGTGGGGCCAGATAGTGGTACAGCAGTAGTGCAATGCTCTGCAATGCTGGGTTCACATGGAAGGGCCCAGGTTCATGTCCCAGGGCCTCTTGCACAAGTTTGGGACCCCTGCCCATGATCCAGGCTGGCTGAGGCTAGGAGTAGATCACAGCATGAAGACCTTATTAGGAGTACCTGTCTTTCTCACTCTCTCTTACAGAAGATGTAACTAAATAAATATTAAATAAAGGAAAAAAGAATTGAGCAATCCTTATTGTTGAACAAATCAGCAGTCCTGAACATTTATGACCCATTAAATGGTCACTTTGTATAACACACAAAATCAACAGAAAAATATTTGTTTTACAGAGCTCTTAAGTTCCTATTGCATAAGAGACAACACAATAAGAACATTCTCTAGATTAGACCCCTCTTTTTTTTTAATTTACAAAATATAAGAGTGAAGCAAACCAAAAATCTGTCTTAAGCCATTGCAAGACTAACCCAAACTCTGGGCTTAAAGAAGGAAAAGTATGGCACAGCACACTAATTGACTAGCCATTTTATCAAGAGCCACAAATATGCATGGAGATGTCCCTGTCACCTTGTCTATAAAACACAAAATCCACCTGTTAAACCCAGCATATCTGTGAGCAGAAACTGACTTTGCTTTCAGCTACCCACATCTTTTTCCAATATTTTCTTATGGGAAAAGGATTAAAAAAAAAAAATCCACTAATGATGGTAGCCTCATTCTCATTCTTTAGGCAGTGGTAACAATGTGAGAAGTCTTGAGAACTATGGGTCTTGTTCAGCAGTAATTAAGTAATTAGGAAGAGAAATAAGTGACTTATGCGATACAGTGATGCCAACAAATCAACATTTCAAAACAACTTATTATCAATATAATCTTAACATCTTACAACTGGAAAAAAATCATTCAAATTTTACTTCAACTACACTTTATCTTAGTATCATTTAATTTTATCTCTTATCAACGACAAATTTGGAAACCCACAGCACTTCTTTTCCACCAAGCATCAAGTTCCTGGCAGAAAAAACTAATGTGCTGTGCAAACTGACTTCTGAGCTTTCAAATCCAGATTGTTCTTGATAGCCAGTATTCTGGACTTTATCTAATGTCCTCATCCACAAATGCCAAGATAACTCCTACCTCCAACAGGCTTTATTCAGAGAAATGGGGACTGGACAGTGTTCAAAACATTAGTGTTACTCAAAATCTAGTCCTATCTGTACAAGCGCAACTGTTTTCTCATTACTGGTCTGCAGAGAAGTCAATGTGAAACCTGAGAGTAAAGATTTAAAAACTTTCAGACTAACTTGATTGAACAATTTATGTCTGCTGAGTCTAATTAGTAATAAAAAAGTGCTTTCAGGTTTGTGTGTTAGTCTCTTATTGCATTGCTAATAGGAATACCTAAGGCTGGGTGAATTATAAAGAAAAAGCTCACAATTCTGGTGACTGAAGCATCCAAAGGCAAAAATGGTAGAAGGGAGAACTTTTCAGCAGAGTGTGGTTTATGTCCATGTGGGTTTCTCTCCGCTCTGGTCTCATTCCCGCTGTTATTTACCTGCCATAGTTCAATCATAGAGGCCTCATCCTAATGACATATCCTGGCCAAATTCTCATCCTGGGAAATCATGAAGAAACTAAGTTTTCACTTAATACCTTTGCAATACAATCAATACAAACAAGTCTCAACATATGAATTTATGGGGGACATCCAATCACCCACCCACTAAGACCAAATTCCAAAACATAATATTTTGGGGAATAAGCCATGATCAAAAACATAACAGTTTGTATCATTTTATTTTATAATTTTTTTTTAAAGTTACCAATATCAATCCTGGATGAATGAAGATATTAAAAAATTTTAGTTCTTTATCACAGCCAGTTTGAGAAGCACTTCAGTAGAAAATTTCTTGCAAATAGAACGGGGAAACAGTAGTGTCAAAAAGACATTTACTGGAACCAGCAGTTAGCATAATGGCTATGTCGCTGGACTCCCATGTAGTTGACCGCGGTTCGCGTCCCGGACCCAGTGGCTTAAAACTCACTCAGGGCGCGGGTGCGTGCATGCCCAAGATCCCAAGAGGAGAATGGAAGAGAAGGGATTGCGGTGTGGCCATTCCCCCTGGGGAGTGATTTCTCGCTTTCTGTCTCTCTGTCTCTCTCTCTCTCTGTCTGGTAAGCACATGCACCCTATAGCAAAAACCTCTCCAAAAAAAAAGACATTTACTGGTGGAAATTATTTGATTAATTATATATGATCCAAGATTACTTTTATCATGCTGAATAGGTAACTGACAATGCAGGTAAGTGGATAAACCAGGTCTCAAAAGAAAAGCAAGTGGACACAGAAACTGAAAAACAATAAATAAACAGTAAGGGCTTTGAAAATTCTTTAACTTATACATCTAGTATGAACTCCACAAAGATAGCACTCTGCTAGTTGAGAAACATTGATGGAAAATGTTTTTTCAGTTTTCATTTTTGCAATTTTTATTTTATTTTATTTTATTTTATTTTATTTTATTTTATTTTATTTTATTTTATTTTATTTTATTTTATTTTGGAGAGGTTTTTGCTATAGGGCGCGCGCACTCACCAGACAGAGACAGAGAGAAAGAAAGCAACAAATCACGCCCCAGGGGGGATGGCCTTGCCACAATCCCTTCTCCTCCATTCTCCTCTCAGGATCTTGGGCATGCACGCACATGTGCCTAGCGTAAGTTTTAAACCACCGGGTCTGGGACTGGAACCACGGTTAACTACATGTGAGCCCAGTGACATAGCCATTACGCTAACTGTTGGTCCCTGCAATTTGATATCTATAGTAAACTACTGGCTAGAATCCCAATGGTTATAGGATAACAACTCAAAACCAGTGTTTTCTAGATTCCTCTGTTCTTTAAGAAGGGTCTCTACAGAATGGTAACTGCCACGTATCAAGCACCAGTATGTATCTGACACTGGTAGATATTTAATATATTATGTTCAAAGAAATTAAATAATTTGATCATGATCACAAAATAAATAAGGAATGAAGCCTGCATTAAAATCCAGAAATGCTGGATACTCATGCAGCTATATGAAGCTGCCTCTCATCATAATAATATACAAATATACTTTCATACAGAATTATATTTCAAACAGTATAAAACCTCATTTGCTAAGAAGTTCAACAGGAAGCAGGAATGCACTTGAGGAAAAAAATGAAAAAAAAAAAATATGGTAGTTCCTTCTTAGATAAAACACCAAAAGTACAATCCACAAAAGAAATAATCAATAAGTTCTACCTGATTAAAATTAAAAACTTCTATTTGCAGAAGACAGTATTAAAGAATGAGAAGACAAGCTACACACTAAGAGAAAACAATGGCAAAACACACATCTGTTTAAGGACTAGTAGACAAAATATACAAAGAACTCTTAAAATTTAACAATAAGGGGCCAGTAGGTGGCATGGTAGTGAAGACATTGGACTCCCATGTGACCAACCATGATTTGAGCCCTGGACTTGGGGCTTGCTTTCTCACTTTCCATCTCTCTCTCTGTCTCTGTCTCTTTCTAGTGAGTACATATGCCCCTCAGCAAATTAAAAAAATAAATAAATATAATTAAATAAATAATTATAAAATAAAAGCTCAACAATAAGAAAACCTAATTTTAAAAATGTGAATAATCTGAACAGATATCTCAGCAAAGAATGGATATAGATAGCAAACAAGAGTATGAAAAGATGTCTATTACATACGTCAACAGAGAATTACAAATTAAAATGACAATGAGATATCACTACACACGTACTGTACAGACAAAATCCAACACACTGACCATACAAAATGCTGGCAAGGATGTTGGGCAATAGTAAATCTCATTCATTGCTGGTGGCTTACAAAATGGTTCAACTACTTTGGAAGAAAGTGTGACAGTTTTTTTTGTCTTTTTTCTTTGTTTGTTTTGTTTTTACGAAACTAAACATGTTCTTACACAATTCAGTAATGGTACACTTTGGTATTTATTCAAAAGAGTTGAAACTAGGGACCAGCAGTTAGCGTAATGGCTATGTCGCTGGACTCCCACGTAGTCGACCGCGGTTCGAGTCCCGGACCCGGCGGCTTAAACTCACGCCGGGCGCGTGTGCGTGCGTGCCCAAGATCCCGAGAGGAGAATGGAGGAGAAGGGATTGCGGCGTGGCCATCCCCCCTGGGGGGTGATTTCCTGCTTTCTATCTCTCTGTCTCTCTCTGTCTGTCTGGCGAGCGCACGCGCCCTATAGCAAAAACCTCTCCAAAAAAAGAAAAAAGAAAAAAAAAAAAAAAAAAAAAAAAAAAGAGTTGAAACTAAAGTCCAACAAAAACATGTACATAAATGCAACAGCAACTTTACTCCTAATTGCCAAAATTTGGAAGCTGCCAAGATGTCCTTCAAGAGGTGAATGATAAAACCATGGTACCTCCATATCACGGAAAATGACTGAGTGATAAAAAGAAACAAGCTACACAGCCATGAAAAGATATGGAAGAAACTAAAAATGCACACTGATGAGTGAAAGAAGCCAATCTGAAAAAGCTAGATACAGTATAAATCTAACTATTTAACATTTATAAAAGACAAAACTAGGGATACAGTGAAACAAATCAGTGATTGCCAGAAGTTAGATGGGAGAGAAGAACGAATGGGCTTAGTACAGAAGAAAGTAAGAGCCATGAAACTGTTCTGTTTGAAAAACTACACATTTTTCAGTGTAAACCCATAGAATGTAAAACGCAAAGAGTGAACCCTTTCTTTTGCGAGTATTTTTTTTTTTTTTTCGCTATAGGGCACGTTTGCTTACCAGAAAGAAAGAGAGAGACAGAGAGACAGAAAGCAAGGAATCACTCCCTGGTGTGTGTCCCTGGTGTGTGTGTGGGGGGGTGGGAGCTGGCCACGTCGCAATCCCTTCCTTCTCCTCCATTCTCCTCTTGAGATCTTGGGCACTCATGCACACACATCCGGTGTGAGTTTAAGCCACCGGGTCCGGGACTCGAACTGTGGTCGACTACACGGGAGTCCAGTGACATAGCCATTACGCTAACTGCTGGTCCCAGAGAGTGAACTCTAATGCAAGCTATGAACTTTAATTCTTAATAATGTATCAACACTGGTACACGGATTGTAATAAATGTACCATATCAATGCAAGATATTAACTATGGGGAAACTGGGTAGGCAGTGAAGGAAATATAGTGAACTCTCTGTACTTTCCACTCATTTTTTAAAATATATACGTAAAACTGCTCTAGGGGGGAAATTCTATTTAAAAAAATGTGATTCATAACTGTACATCTTGAAATTTTTATATGCCCATGACCACTTTTTTAGTTCAATTATGAGGAATTTTGAGAATATTCCACTTTATAAGTAAAAACCACGCATTCATACTGAAGATTTCAGTAAGAGGAGAAAAATCCTAAAGTTTTACTCTCTTATTTTTAAATCATACCTATTCCAAGTTGGGATTTCTTTTTAATAATTAGCAAGATTTTGCACTTGGAAGACAACCATGGGCACTCTCTCCAGTGCTTGCATGCAGTGGTTCTTAACCGTGGGAGATTTTCCCATCTAACCCCCCTTTATGAGGACAACGGACAAAGTCTGGGGACTTTTTTTTATCATCATGGGGGTATGTTACTGACATAGAAGCCAGAAATGCCGCTACATTTTCTTCTGCATAGGACATCCCCGCTACAAAAGAATCACCCAGCCCCAAATTTCCAGGTTGAGAAAACTTACTTCAAAGCAACCCAGAGCCAGGATGACTGACTGTTTATATGGGTGGCAAATGACCATTCAGGGTGTTTAAAGAAAGCAGCATCTTATCTGAGAACAAAACTGAACCTGCAGTGGATGAGACATGTCTTCAACCAGTAAAAGATTTCAAAGACTGAACTCAAAGAAGACACCTGATCACAGGAGATTTCCGAGACAGCCTCAGAGAGCATGGATCCCACAGCAGAGGATTCGCAGGGTCCATGAACTGTGTGACCACTGACCAGTCAGAGCATTTAACCTGAATCACCTCCCCTAACTAGAAAATGGAAATAACAGCTACTACACAAGCTAGATGTGAGAACCAAAGTACACCAGGGATGGGAATGCAGTTCTGTAAAGTGTGACGTCCCACTTACAGTGACAGGTGATCTCCAAACCTTCTCTGAATGACGTTTAGCCAGGAAAACCCCAAGTCTTATCACCTCTAATTTTCAATGCTTGCCCCTCTGGGTCAAGGCAATATCTCATATTTGGAATCAGCGTTCCTGAATCAGTTAAGGAAATAATAAGGAAAGTTTATCTCAGTCTAAGGCAAGGTTGACAAACACTGGAAATAAAGCAGTCAATATACCCTAGATCACATTTCAACATACTGAAAGGTTAGCAATAATGTATTGCATACCTCAGGATAGCTTGAGGAGAGGATATTGAATGTTCCCAACACAAAGTAATAATAGATGATTGAGATGATAGATATGCGAATTATCCTGATTTGCTCTTTACACATGGCATTCGCCTATCAAAAAAATCACACTGTAACCCATAAGTATGTACAACAATTATGTGTCAAATAAAAATCTTTAAAAAGGGAAGAAAAAGTTCTGAAAGGGAACAGTCTATGACTCATTTACGGTGTGAGTTACTAGTGAAGAAACTTGAAAGCTATGTGCCCCAGGATCAATGGGGTGTTTTCTTTTGTTTTGTTTTCCATAATGTGCTATGTGCTAGCTGGAGAGAGACAGAGAGAGGGAAAGTGAGAAATCACTCCCCAGGGGAGATGGCCACACCACAATCCCTTCTCCAGTTTCCTATTGGGGTTTTGGGCACGCGTGCATCTGTACTGATGTGATTTTCAAGCCCCTGGGTCCGGGACTCGACCGGTGGTCAACAATTTGGCATGCAGCACTTTTACCATCATGCCACCTGCTAACCCACTCCTATATTTTAATAGGAATCAAAATCTGAAGCTAGGGGAGAGCTTGCTTAGCTGCATGAGACAAAAGTACTTTGAGATATAATGCACTTTTTTATCCCTTAAGCAAAAGCTATCTATTTTCAACTTTCTGTTGCCATCCTGCTTAGATTGTGAATTAATTGAAACTTTAACTAACACCTTCTATTCTTGCAAATATGCCAAAGAGAAAGTGTTTACAATATCTGACATAGGAAAAATCAGAGTCTTAGACTCATTTAAGAAAAAAAATTTTTTTTTTTTTTTAATGCCAGAGGCGGGTAGAGAGAGAGAGCACCCTCCTTCATACCACAATCCTTTCTGTCCTCCGTTTGTCCACCTTGCCAGAATCTGGGCCACGTGTGCATGTGCCCTGCATTATTTGAAGCTGCCAGGGCTGGGATTTGAATTGTAGTCGTCCTGTGGGATCCAGTTCCCTCTACATCATCCTTAACCACTGCACTACGGGTCTGGCAAGAACAATCTATTTTTAAACATCAGTACAAATATTCTGACCATGGCATCATCAAAGAAGAGAGGCTTAGCAAATCACTCAATATTTTACATAGACTCTCCTTTATAAAGAGTAAAACTAAGCTTCCACAAGTTCAACATCATCAGTCAGAAATGTGTCTATCTCCTAAAACAAAAATCAACACTTCTTAGGAAGACATTCTTATAGAATCTAGAAAGATAATCCCTACCAATCAGTAGATTGACCTTCTCAAATACTTGTGAAGATGTGGAGAAATTGAAACTCTCATATATTACTGGTGAAAAATTAAAAATAATTGTGACATAATTACTTTGAAACAGTGGTTATTGGGACCACCAGATGGTGTAATAGTTATGTCACTGGACTCCCATGTAGACGACCGTGGTTCGAGTTCCAGATGTGGCAACTTAAAACTCATGCCAGCACATGTGTGTGCATGCCCAAGATGCCCATTCTCCTAAGAGGAGAGTGGAGAGAAGGGATTGTGACACCTGGGGGCAGGGGGGTGTCTCACTTTCTGTCTCTCTGTCTTTCCAGCAAGTGCACATGCTCTATAGCAAAAAGATCTCTTTAAAAAAAAAATGGCTATAAAGTGGGGAATGAGAGTTGGAGGGCAGGGGTGATTAGGACCACCCAGTACCCACAGCAAGACACAGGTTCTCGTCTGCAGCTCACAGAGAATTAGAGACACAGATACAGAGAGGGAATAGTAAAGTGAAAAGTTTATTAAGAGAGGGAAGAAAAATCAGAATTCCCAGGCAGGGAGTAGGCCCCGAAAAATGGGTTGCTAATGAAAGACTGAGGAGAGGGGTTTTCATCTAGGTCAGAGGGACTTTGTTTGGGCTTCTTGTTTCATTTAGGCATGTTTTGTTTCTAAAAAGCTGACCTTTTGTGAGAAGAGAGAAGTGGCTTGGAGAAAGACTGGCTATCAGTGAGGAGATATGCTAGCTCCTTGACAAGCTTAGTGCTGCTCAAAAGGAGTTTGGACGGGAGGTGGAGGGGACCAGCAGTTAGTGTAATGGCTATGTCACTGGACTCCCATGTAGCCAACCATAGTTCGAGTCCTGGACCTGGTGCTTAAACTCACGCTGAGTGTCCCAAGATCCTGAGAGGATAACTGAGGAGAAGGGATTGCAGTGTGGCCATTCCCCCCGGGGGCGTAATTTCTCGCTTTCTGTCTCTCTGTCTTTCTCACCAGTGCATGCGCCCTAAAGCAAAAACCTCTCAAAAAAAAAAAAAGAGCTTGGGGTGAGGGTCCGGGTGACTTGTTCCTAAGTAATCAACTGCACTCTCTAAGATTAGAGACCTGCCCTGAGACACAGAATGAAAAACCACAAACTCTGGTAAAGTAGGAAAAGAGAAGTTTCCTATTGAAACTATAGAAAAGTAAAGATTTCCTATAGAAAAGTAAAGATTTTTCTTTCTTTCTTTCTTTTTTTTTTTTTTAGAGAAATTTTTGCTATAGGGCCCATATGGTCACTGGAGAGACAGAGAGACAGAGAGCTAGAAAGCAAGAAATCATCCCCCAGGGGGAATGGCCATACCACAATCCCTTCTCCTCCACTCTCTTCTCAGAATTTTAGGCACACACTCACATGTGCCTGATGTGAGTTTCAAGGCTCCGGACTTGGACCGTGATTGGCTGTGTGGGACAGTGATGTAATCATTACTCCATCTGCTGGTCCTGAAAAGTAAAGATTTCTAACAGAAAGGAAACATACCCTGAAAGTACACCTCCATACCAGAAAGACACGCAGGTGGGCAGCTGCCAGAGAAGGACAACTGCACTAGGCATGAGGTTAGGTGTTACTTTTGTCCAGGGAGATAGATGGTAATGAACATTTAGCAGAGGAAGGTCTGTCATAGCACCGGGCTTCTTTGTTTTGTTTCCCAGGCTTTCTCCTGTGCTTGTGCATCTCTCTCAGGTAAGGAATTTAATTATCTCATCACAAATGACAAGGCGGTCATTGAAGATGACTCATATCTAGATGCACTGCCCAATTAGCTTACTGCCTCAGTGAGAATCAGGATGTGAACCTAGTGCCCAACTTCAGTGGTGAATTTCTGTGTGCATATCTGGTATGGCAGGAGGGTGCCAGGAACTGGGTGGAAGGAAGGAGTTCCACAAAGTTGGTTTGATTGTAACTCCCTATCAGATGGGTCCAGGTATTTGTCTTAATTTTGGAGTGGCTATGAAGGTCAGTAGACTCTCTTTTGCCTGAAAGGTTTGGGCCATAAAGGACCATTACTTCTTCCTGGAATGTGGTGTGATGAGGAAAAAAGGCCTTTGTTTTATGTCAGTCATGAAGTCACTGGTATAAGCTGTCTCTGTGAGCAAACAGTTCAGCAACAGCCGAGGTCGTGTGCCGTCATCCCAAGACTTAACCATTTGTGATCTCACCTTGGGCCTATCCTCTGACTATATGCTTATGGTTTCTGTCTGCCTCAGTAATTTTCCAAACTGGCTATGAGCAGAAGTCTTCTCCCTATGACCCATCAATAATCTCCTAGGTTCTAGATAGATTCATACATATGTATTGGGTTGTCGGGAAATTCATGATGCATTTTTACATAGAAAAATATGTCGTGACTTTCCCAATGACCTAATATAGAGGCAGACAGCTAGGTAGGTAGAAGTTACTCTGTAGTGAAATAGAATAATGAAATATTGACTTATACAACAACAAGGTTGAATCTCAGTATTATTAGTTTTTGAAATAAAGAAGCCAATCACAAAAGTAGATACTGTATGATTCTACTTATATGAAGTACATATACAGGCAAAATTAACTCAGAACTCAGATCTCAGAGGTAGGGATTGACTAAAAGGGGTGAGAAGAAACTGTCTGGAGGAGAATACTCTCTATCTTGATAGGGCGATGGTTACATGGGCATACAGATTTATGATAATACAAATTATACACTTAAACCTATACTTTTCATTGTATATAAATTTTATGCCCCAAATGTCTAAGGCATATTATTTTGGTCTTCCATACTCTTGAGAAGGATGAAAACAGACCTGGCAAGCTGCTGGCCTGGAGTTCACAGGTAGGACATGTTGTTCTTCTATTGATCATAAACATCTGCACAAAATAGTAACATCAAAGATATTCCATGACCATGATAGATCAAAACAAAAACAAGATCAACCTATAATCTTGTTTGAGTAATAAATATGAATGCTGTCAAAGTAATATAATGCCCAGTTTCAGCTAACAATAGTGTCTGTTACTTATTTACCAACTCCAGATTTAGCCTCAATACGCTATGTCCTGTCTTGGACATGAAATTTATTAAGCTATTCAATCACAGAGTAGTCCTACTTTTTTTTTTTTAAACCCTAACCGTAACCCCTAACCGTAACCCTAACCCCCAACCCCCTTACCCTAACCCTAATCCTTACCCTAACCCTAACCAGTAGTCCTACTTTTTGATAGTACCTTACTATCAAAGCAAAACTTGGTCTCCTTAAATTCTCCCCAAATTATCTTTTTTTTTTTTTTTTTTTTTTTAGAGAGAGAATTGTGCTATGGGGTATGTGGGCTTGCCAGAGAGACAGAAAGAAAGTGAGAAATCACCTTCCAGAGGGGATGGCCATATCGCAATCCCTTCTCCTCCATTCTCCTGTTAGAATTTTGCTCATGTATGCACATGCGCCCAAAATGATTTTTAAGGTATTGGGCCCAGGACTTGAACTACAGTCAACAACATGAGAATCCAGCAATGTAACCATTACGCCATCTGCTGGTCCCTTTCCCCAAAATTATCTAAACAGCTTTTTCTAATACTCAATACTGAGAATGATGGTATATGTTCTTTCTCACTGCAAAATGCAGCAAAGCCTACTTAGGCAATAACAGGTATGTTCCCAGTAGTTACTGGTTGGAGGGTACTGACTCCCAACATATAAATGAACATATTTTGTTTCATTCGTTTTCACTTATAATGTGAATATGATTATTCATGTCTTCACATATTCTAAATTGTATTTTTATGGCTATATCACTTTGTTTTATTTGGATATGCTAGAATGTCTTTAAATAAACTTGTAGTTTTTGAAATTCAGGTTTTTTTTCTAGTTTTTCATTATTATATGAGCCCTACTAAGCACTACCATGGTCAAATCTTTAAAGACTTCCACAATTATTTCACCAGGATAAATTCTTCTAGATAACATTAGTGGAACTGTTGGCTTAAGTATGTAGAGTTTTTTTAGTTTTTTTCTATTTTTTTTTTTTTTTTTTGATTAGAGTGTGTGTACTCACTGGAGAGAGACAGAGAAATCACCCTACAGGGGCATGGCCCCGCTGCAATCCACTCTCCTCTAATCTCCCCTTGGATTTTGGGCACTCACGCACACTCGCCTTGCATGCTTTTCAAGCGCTGGGTTTAGGACTTAAACCTCACAATCAGCCATGTAGAATCCAGCACCTTAACCTCCATGCCACCTGCTGGCCCTAAAGTATCTGAGGTTCAATTCTAAATTGTACTCTACTCTTAGTATAAAATATTAAAAGTTATTAGCTGTCAAGTTAAAATATAATATCTTAGATGTTAAACAGCATTTCAACCCACTTTAAAAAGATTTTTAATTCCTATTAATCCTCTGCATAGCTGTTATCAGTCCTGCATCTTGTTGACGCTGATGGGATTTGACCTTAATAATACCCTCTACTTGTTGAAATTTGCTCCTAGCCAGCTTTCAGGATCCCACATTCACTTGGTTGTCTTCCTTTGTCCTTGGCTCCTTTTTCTCAATCTCCTCTGCTGGTTCTTCTTCCTCTAACAGATTTATTTTCAGTAAGAAAATGGTTCAATCTCCTCCTCTTCTCATCAAACCCTCACTGGGTACTCAACTATGCTTATGCTTTACAGAACATTTTCAAGTTTCTGACTTTCATAAGTATATATTCTCCCTGGACCTCTTTCCTGAGCACCAGAAACACATGTCTACTTTACGTGTTCCAAACAGAATGGCTGACCTCTCTGGGAGCCCCAAATCTTCCCTAACCTAGGCGATGGCATCAGCGTCCATCCAGTTGATTCAACAGTAACACTAAAAG
This sequence comes from Tupaia tana, assembly GCA_026018925.1. Lineage (NCBI taxonomy): Eukaryota > Metazoa > Chordata > Mammalia > Scandentia > Tupaiidae > Tupaia > Tupaia tana. The sequence continues at coordinate 19,612,458 of JAKSZU010000008.1, forward strand.
ATAAATGAAAAACAAAAACAAAAAAACCTTCTAGGCTTTATTGCTGATTCCGCTCTCTGTCTTACCATATTCAATCCATTAGTAAACCCTGTTGACTCAAAAGTCAAAAATGTATCCTGATTCTAACTACTTCCTACCAATCCCATAGTAACAACCTGAGGCCATGCCTCTATCATCTCTCCTGAGCAGTACTTCAATGGCTTCTGTGGTTGAATGTCTCATATCTAAACAGAGGGGACAACAATTTCACAAAAGGAAGTCAAAAGAGGTAGAACTGGTAACAAGTGTCCAAAGGTAACAAATGACCTCTGAGATGGTTTTTATTTTTTGTTTTTAATTTTATCAATTTTGTAAGTAAAATTTACATTTTTACTTTGGAACATCCAGCATTCCTATAGTATGCTACATTAGAGACACTTCAGATAGAATTGTTCAAAAGATAAAAATGAAAACAGAATAAAAATATTATCTCTGTATGAATAAAATCTACTTAAAATAAGTTGATGATGCTGAAAAAGTGCTAAATATTTTAATTATATCAGAAAATAGAAGGACTTCTAAGCAAGGATGTGTGTGTGTGTGTGTGTGTGTGTGTGTCTGTGTGTGTATTAGGTCACCAGAAAGTCATGACAGGGAACCAGCAGTTAGCGTAATGGCTATGTCGCTGGACTCCCATGTAGTCGACCATTGTTCGAGTCCTGGACCCGGTGGCTTAAACTCACGCCGGGCACGTGTGTGTGCATCCCCAAAATCCCGAGAGGAGAATGGAGGAGAAGAGATTGCGGCGTGACCATCCCTCCTGGGGGGGTGATTTCTCACTTTCTGTCTCTCTGTCTCTCTCTGTCTGTCTGGCGAGCGCACACGCCCTATAGCGAAAACCTCTCAAAAAAAAAAAAAAAGTCATGACATATTTTTCCATGTTTTTCTACGAAAAAATGTGTCACAACTTTCCAGACAACTCAATATATATAGAAACTTTGAAACAAATACCAATAGCAATAATGAAAATATTTTCAGCAGGTATGAAAGAATGTGTAAACTCCCAATATACAAGAACCACTAATGATCAAATACAAAAATAAAGCTACTAGAAAAATAAACAAGTTATAGAAGAAACAAGGACTTAATTATTTCCTTAAAGTTATACAAACTTCCTCAAAAGTAAACAAATGAAAATTGGGATAAAAGTGAAGCTTTATTTGAAAGATTAAAATGATTTATAATACTGATACTGGCAGGATATTAAGAAATTGGCACTCAAACCATTAGTTGTAACATAACTTGAGATTTCGAGTAGTTTGGCAACATCTATTAAAATGTAAAGTACACATACATTTTGACAACTCCACCATCCTACTTAAATATTTCCACAAAATCCCAAAGATATCTATGTATGTATGCATATCTTTATATAATAATTGAAAATAATGATTTCTGTAAACTGATATAGAAAAATGTATTGTAAAGTGGAAAAAGCAAGTTGCAACACAGAGTGTATCTTCCAACTATTTTTATAACACATAGTCACACATATTAGTGTAAGTGTGAGTATATATAAGCTACTCTTTTCTAAAGAATTATTTGATTTACTTTAATTTATTACTATCATTTTTTAAAATATGACCAGAGAGAAAGAGAAAGAAAGGGAAAGTGAGAGAGCAGGCTGCCAAGTCCAGACTCAAACCATGGTCAATCATATGGGAGTTCAGCTCCTTAACCACCACACCACCTGCTGCCCCTATAAGCAACTCTTAACCACACATTCTCAGAGATAATATCAGTAAGAACATGTTCCTAGAGCATTAGAGTAAATTGTTCAAACACTAAGAATAGTTGCAATAAAGACATGACTCCCTTTGTCCTGGGGAACATGAATCTATCTTTTACACACTGAAATATAGTATATAACCAAACTTCTTTAGAATGTACCGCATGAAATAGTCTTCCAGGTAGGATGAAGCTGGCAATTAATGGCACGGATACCTTAGAAGAATGGGTTTTAGTGTTGCAAAGATCAGCCTATCTGGAGAATGTTGGGAGAGAAAGCAGACTTTGACGTTTTGCTTTCCCTACTGTCACTTGAAGTTCCATATTGTCAACCCCATGACCCTCAATGATCTAGAATGTCCTCGTTTCTATGCAAAAATGTGTCCGTTTCTACCCTGCATTTGTGGGAGGAGAACAAACAGCCTTCTTGTCTAACATATCTCTTTAAGGAGTACCTAGGAGTGCATCTTAACTGACTTTAGCTGACACTATAAACAGAAAAGGCAAGAACTTTTCTATACAGAACCACATAACACTAATGTCTCAGTGTCCTAAATCCTCATCTTGGGCTCTAAAGCAAAAACACATATAAAGCAACCTGGGAGAGGGCACTGCACAGTCCAGAAAGATCTCTGAAATCTCACATGGAAAGAAAATCAAGTACTTCGAGTACTTCCTTCTAGCTTCTTCATCCGTGGGCATTCTAGAAATGTCCACAGACATTTATATGCATTACAATGATGTCATTTCCTCCCCAAACTACTGAGAAACAAGCTATGTGGCATACATATACATGTATATATTATTCATATATATGTTCTATGTATATATAAAACAGCAATGATTACAAAACAAAACTTATCTGCTTAGTTTTCAAAAGCCACGAAGACTGTTGCCATATATAAAAAAAAATGACCCATAAAAAGGAGAAAAAAGAGTAAATTCAAATGAATGGTTTTATTTGAATTTCTGTTTCTACTTCCACATTCCGAATCACATCAAGAAGTGACACTTTTCTGGGTTTTGTTATTGTTGTGTGTTTTTGTTTGGTCCTGAGAAAATATAGTCAATTCATAAAATGTACTCTGGTAACTCATTTAGTACTCAGAAACCCCCAGGAGGGAAGTGCTCTTACCTCCTCTCTCCGGATAAGGTATCGTGAGGTAAACTGAGGCATTTAGAGCTATTGTTCACAGGATGTATGGCATTTTCTTGAACTCTTTCTCTTTTAACTGAATGAAATGTAAGACAGTTCCCCTCCAGAAATGCTCTATGGATTCTAGGCCATAAGGCACCAGCTCGCGGTAACAAGGCACAAAAACGTGTCTGAGTGGATGCCACGCATGATGCATAATGCATACGGCAAACCTAGGGCTTATGACAACCTATGCCGGAGCCGCACATCAATTCGGCCCCAACGCTTTAATATGTATGCGTAGTATGGGAAAGGGTCGGAAGAAGCCTTTGTTATTACACAGGCTCCCAAAGGACGCCAGTGCCCCGCAGCAAGTTCTGACGGTCTGCCCTGGAAACCGCGGAGGGGACTCCTTCTGCCATCTGGGTCGCGCGCGGCCCGCAGGGCCCAGGGCGCATGCGTGGCCCCGGCGGCCTGGGCGCTTACCTGGTGCGCCTGGAGCTCAGGCACAGCGCCAGCAGCAGCAGGGTCGCGGCCAGGGCCAGGCCTGGGAGGCTGAGCGGTTCCAGCGAGCCGACGAAGTCCATGCCCACTGACACGTTTCCCGCCGGTGCGTGTGAGGCGGCTGTGGGCAGCCCGTGTCTCCCAACGACAGGCGCGGGCAGTGACTCTGCTGCCTGCGGCGACTCCTCTGTGGCGCCCCCTCGTCCCGGGCAGCAGACCGGCCTGCCCTTGGCGGTCCAGGAATGCCACTGCGGGCTCAGAGGCTGAATGGCAAAGTTCGTGGAATCCCCCCTTTCCCCCGCCTACCCCCACCCACGTGCCCGCCCAGCTCAGCCACCGCCTCCGGCCCGGCCCCTTCTGGAACACGGCGCCCTTCTCCTCCTGGGCAGGAAGAAGGGCCAAAGAGGGTTGGGAGGGGGAGGTCCGAATTTCCCGGGAATGAACCCCTGGAGTTCGGAGGAGGGGAATTTCTCCTCTGAGTTGGAAGTGAGTCCCTGGGGTTCTCATACATTAGATCAGGCCCTGTGGGAGGAGGTACTTTTGTGTCCCTGAAGAGGGCTTGGGATTCTTGTGCTCTGGCCACCACCTCTTAGGTACAAAGAAGGGAGCCCCGCAGTTAATGTTGGCCCTCAGACCCTTTGGAGTCCACTCCGTTCATCCCGTTTGTCCTGTTTGTTCACAGGGTTGTATTGAGGGCCTACTGGGTGCAAAGACTCCTGCCAGAGGCGGAAAATACAAAGACTTGGGCTTTTATCCTTGCAAAGTCCAAAGTCCGTAGTCCGAAGTCCGGTGAGGCTCAAAGTCAAGGACCAGAACCAGACAGGCAGACAAGGGATGGCACAACGTCACGGTAAGGACCATAAAAGTGGCACAAGAATAAGGGAGAAACTTTAAAAATACCTTTTTCTGAGTTATAGCCACCCTCCAGGTAATTTACATGAGTTTATTTACTTTCCACACCAACCTTATAACGTAAGAATTAGTATTTAATATAAAAGATAGACTAAGATTAAATAACCAGTGCTGGTTACCTGCTTGTTAAACATGATTGTAACCGAGGTCAGTTCCAAGTTCTCTGCATTGTTTCCATGGCAGACTTTGTAATGCCGCACTTCTCTGGCCTATCCCTGCAGTTTAAAAACTGTGCTCTTTCTCCCTGTTCTTTGACCTTTCTGGTCCTTCATCCCTACTGCCACTTCTCCTGCTTTCACCCTGTTCAAAACTCTTAGTTAGTTGCCTAAGAGAAATCTTTGCCACACACAGAGGCTAACAGGTGGTGTACCAGTTTACATTGCGGGATTACCACATGGCCAATCTGGTTCAAGTCCTGGACGTGGCTTGAAACTCACCAGGCGCATGTGTGTGTGCCCAAGATCCACAGGAGGAGAAAGGAGGACAAGGGATTGCAGTGTGGCCCACCCCACTCCAGGGGTGATTTCTCATTTTTCTTCCCACTGTTTCTGTCTCTTTCTCTGGCTAAGCAAGCACCCTAAGGCAAACGCCTCTTAAAAACAAAACAAAACAAACCCAACAAAACTTCGGTACGCAAAGATAAACCCTCCACAGTCTGGCTTCACCACAGAACTCCTATGGCCAGTACGGTTCCACGTACATTAAAGCTTGTGTCCCTTCCATTCGGCCCATTCGTACCTTTGTTTATGATGTTCCCATTGTCTGAAAAATTGTCTTTTCTCCCCCAAATGTTATAATTCTGCCTCTCAAGGCCCAGCTCATATCCCACTTCTTTTGAAATGATCCCAAACTCTAATTAATTAATGGTGTAATTAATCTTTCACCACTCTTGTGACTGTCTCTCACCCTCTTACATCTGCCCATTCTATCTGAATTATTTCTGTTTTTCTCGCTATGAAAGGTGGGCAGGACTTCTTAGAACACCTTGTCTGCACTCACTTTCTGCACACCCCCACACCCATCACCCTCATCCCTCACCCTGGAGTTAATTGAGTTAGTGGAGTCAGAAGTGCTTTGAAAATGGCTGACATTTAGAGCACCATCAGGCTGTGCTGCTGTCCATGGCCCTAACGCTGTGAAAGGCTGGCTTAGCTCAGAACCTTGTTGTTTATGAACATCTTCCACTTCTGGTCCAGGGTCTTCTGCTGTCTCTCCTTCCTCCTATTGTAGATTCTGTTTTCAGCCACTCTGTCACCTCTGGCAGAAAGCATACTGAGCAGACTGAGTGGTTTTCCTCAATGCCTGGTGAACAGAGCCAGTTTACAAGGTGATCCCTATGCCAGTGCATTTATATAACCACTGTAGAAAGCCACTTTCACTATTGTCAAAAGAAGTCCTAACGTTTATACTTTTATTTTCTATTGAGGTGAGGTGCTAGAATATGAGCCTTTGCCTGGACATACATGACTCTTACTCTAGAGACTCCAGTGTATCACCTTCTCCTTTAATTCCCCGAGCTTTTACTTCTGTTTTTGCCTCTATTTCTTTTTCTCCATATGTTTCACAATTAATGTTTTCTGAAAAGATACTACAGTTAGGCCAGTGATCATCTAATGCTGAAGACATGTGCACATAAATAGAAAATAAAAGTATTTTTATTTTCTATTTCCATTTATTTCCTAGATGGCTCTTCTATTTCAAAATAGAGGTAAATATACTAATCATTTACTCAATTTACTGAACATTTTGATGGACCAGGCACCATACTAAATATTTTTTTCATCACATTAATAACAAGAAAGGCCTGCAGCCAATCAGATTGTCTTAGAGAAATGGAAAGGGGAAACTTACATTGTCACCTGCTGGATTTGGTTAGCAACTGTGTCTAATCTGTATAGTGCCTTAATTAGGATATTTCATTGTACATACTCAGAACATTTGAAGAACATCCATTTGTGTGTTTCCACTTTGATTAAAAGGTCTTCTACTCTATAAATTTATGTGTTTAAAAAAATCTAAAGACATCTTCATTCCTCTTTTGCTTTTGTGACAAATTATGATCATCATTATATTCAATCCAATTCATTTCAATTTTACCTCCTAAATAAGTGTTTATTCTCATCACATCTTCTTAAAAAAGAATTATTTATTTAATTTTATTTATTCATTCACTTATTTTTTAATTTGACCAGAGAGAGACACACACACACACACAGAGGGAAAGTTAGAAAGCAAGTCACCAGGTCTGGTACTCGAACCGTGGTCAGCCACCTGGAAGTATCCAGTGCCTTAAGCACTGTGCCACCTGCTGGTTCTATGTCTAATAATCCTCCATATTACTTTCTCCTTCCTTGCTCATAACAGTTTTTGATTTTTTAAAAATGTTTTTGCCATAGGATGCTTGTGCCCACCAGAGACAGACACAGAGAGACAGTGAAAGGAAAAGTGAGAAATTACCCCCCACCATAATCTCTTCTCCTCCATTCTTTCGTGGTAGTTTGGGCACACATGCACACACACTTGGCATGATTTTCAAGCTACCAGGTCTGGGACTCAAACCGCCATTGGCCATGTGAGAATCCGGAGCCCCAAGCACCATGCCACCTGCTAGACCTCAGTGTTTTGTTTTTAACTGAGCACATGGCAGTCCATCACAAAGACTATACTTTCCCAGCCTCCCTTCTAGTTGCATAGGGCCATGTGGATAAGTTCTACCCCTAGGCTAAGCATGTTATTTCTTCTGGAAAGTGCCCTTGACAAGAATGGATGGGCCCTTTTCTGTTGGTTGTATTCACTGTGCTTGGAGCTCAAGGACCATCTTAGCTAATATGTTTCACATATTGTATTCGATATCATTTTTCATTTATCTGAAATTCAGATTTAACTGGGGATCCTAGATCAGGGGTCCCCACTATTTGGGTCACAGACTGGTACCAGAGGTACAAACCATCTACCTACAAGAGTGGCAGTAAACGTAATGTACTTGAATCGTCCCCAAACCATCTCTTACATCCCCACCCCCTTTCTATGGAAAAATTATCTTCCACGAAATTGGGCCCTTATTCCAAAAACAATAGGGACCACTATCCTAGATTCTTATTTGTTAAATATGGCAAACCTAACTATTTCTGACACAAGGGTTCATAAGGCATTCAGGAATAGCAAGTATAAAATTCTAACTGCTTGCTACATGGTCCATTTCAGAAATAAGCCATATGGGACTAGGAGATAGCATAATAGTTACTTCTCTGGACCCCCATGTAGGAGACCACAGTTCGAGTCCCAGACCTGGCAGCGTAGAAGTAAGCCACAGTTTCTTCAACATAAGATGTCAATATCAATGTCAGTGTAATTGGTCACACTGATCCAAAAGCCAAACCTAATGGTGTCACATGGGCTGGTCCTTTATATGCTAAGATGTTCAAATGTGGGCATGTCTTCAGCATTAGATGATCACTGGCCTAACTGTAGTATCTTTTCAGAAAACATTAATTGTGAAACATATGGAGAAAAAGAAATAGAGGCAAAAACAGAAGTAAAAGCTCAGGGAATTAAAGGAGACGGTGATGCACTGGAGTCTCTAGAGTAAGAGTCATGTATGTCCAGGCAAAGGCTCGTATTCTAGCACCTCACCTCACCAACCCAGGTGATTGTCAGCTGACTACGGGTTGGAGTGATTGATCTCTTATTCTTTTCTCTTTCTTATCTATTGGGTGGTCACAAAAGTCATAGTAGATTTTTGCATAGAAAAACAAGAAAATACGTCAAGACTTTCCTGATGACCTAATAGTATTATGACTTGAATTCTAGCCTTTCTTCTCACAAGGACTTCTCTTTTGATTCTCAAGAGCCATTTGGAAGTCACTAAGATCAGAATAATGACCTTTCCTGCTGCATTTTAATGGGTACTTTCTAATTCTCCTGCCCAGACTAAAAACACTAATAAAAACTGGAATAAAATCACTAAGCCTTTAGTCAAAAACTTTTAATACAAACCATATCCATGACACTAATACTATTGCACCCATAAAAATGAATGACCAAGCCTGATAGTCCAGTAAGTAGCAAACTGAACTACAGTACTGGAAGCCACATGACTGTCAATGGATTCAAATACCCAGGTTGGCCTGAAAACACGTTGGGGCATGTGCTCACAGACCTAGGATCCTAACAGGATGGAGGATTAGAAAAGTGAGTTTATGCCATTATAAGATCCTGTTGTAGGTGCTCTTCTCTCTCTCCAGAAAGTGTACACACATGCACTCTCTTTCATGAATAAAACAAATATTAAAACAAATGAGAAAATGAATGAGATGTCACTTTTCTTCAAAAAGCCAGGATGAAGAGGACTAAAAGGATTAATATTAGGTAAAAGGGAAAAAAGAAGATAGTCAACATACAATTGTAGAGTGATGATGGGGAAATTTAAGAACAAGCATTCAAATGTCTTCAATGTTCTGAGTTCCTGGGAAGGAAATGATGTACTGGAAAAGGATAGATTAGAGCCTTCAATTATTAAGAAACATTTAAAATTATCACAGTGGAAAATGCCATGATGGAATTCCACACATTCTTTTTCCCTGTATCAGGAAGTTCCTAGAATCTGAGCTGAGTACTAGAGCCTAGTAATGGTCTTTTCAACTTTTATAGAAAATATAGATTGGGTTTTGAATCAAACCAAAGCACAACCATCTGTAACTAATACGCATAACCACTGTTATCTTTCTCCCCTTCCACTAGTTCTGTTGTCACAAACTGATTTCCTATCACCTCCTGTTAGAATTTAGACCACTTCTGGGAAAAAATTATGCAGTAGAAGAAAAAGAGAAGGATAGAAGAGGAAAGGAATATGGGTTCCACCTAGATGGTTTCATCTAATTAATCTTCAAAACCAGTCTCTGATGTAGATATCATTATTTCCTTTTACATAAAGAAAACCAAGACGCAAAGAGTTTCAGAACACCTGTGGTTATTCAACTCCCATTTCTGTCTATGAAGTCTCTACTCATCACTGTACCATCTTGCCCTTTTGGTAGTTAGTCTTTATTAACCTTTTATACACTGGTACAGTCAACCTTGTCTCCTTTTATAAACTCAGTTTTTATTTACTTTGAGTTGCCTGTAACTGAGATGCCCCTTAAGGACAACTGGGCCTCTGCTTTGGACTTGGCCTTTCTGTCCCTTGTGTAGCTCTGAGGCTAGTTTCAGTTTTTCCATCTGGAAAAAAAAAAAAAAAAAAAAGATATAAGACTGCCTTTCTGGGGTCAGCAGATGGCATAATGGTTACATTGCTGGACTCCCACATAGCTGACCGTGATTCAAGTCCTGGACCCAGAGGCCTGAAACTCACAATGGGCACGTGTGCATGTGTGCCCAAAATCCCAAGAGGATAACGGAGGAAAAGAGATTGCAGCATGGCCATCCCCTCTGGGGGATGACTTCTCACTTTCTTTCTCTGGTGAGTGCATGCACCCTATAGCAAAAATCTTTCCATAAAAAAAAAAAAAAACAAAAAACAACAAAAAAAAAAAACCAAAACAAAACAAAAATCCTGCCTCCCTTATAAGCTTATGAGGATTAAATATGTGGAGTAAATATATAACAATGTACATGCCTGGAGTCTCTGTCTTTTTTCACAATCGAGCACCTTCTGCTCCACTTGCATAGGGTATAAGTAGAAATGAGTTTATCAGACAAATTTAACCCAGTTGAGGTGTTAGCTTATTGATATATTATTTCTGCCCAATTAAAATGTAAAACGAGCCACTTTCTTCTCTCCTGGAGGCTGCTATTCAGGCTCTGATTGTAGCTGAGATGGCAATAATAGCATGCACTGAGACTGCTGTAAGCCTGCAAGTTATTGTTTAATTTGGCACATAGTAAATAGTGAGGCATTGTAGATGCAGGCTCCAAATCTAACTAAAAATATCTTAGATTACAAATGCTGCTTCTTATTCTCTTTACAAATGAAACAACTGCACTTATTTTCTCTTTGCTTTGGTTTTCTTTTCTCCTATTAAACCAATTTAGAGTGTTGACCAAGAACTCAGTCTCATGCAGGACACATGTAGGTATGACAGGCAGAAATCCTATTAAATAAAATGCTGTTGAATGAGCAAAATGACCCAACAATAGAGAGTGTAGTTCCTTTTAAATCTTTTTTTTTTTTTTAAGTACAATTTTAGGTAAGACCTGAATATAATTATTTTGAAGCAGCTTTAAAAATGGTGGGACAGATGGCTCTGATTATCTCCAAGAGGAAGGAAAAAATTGGAGAGTTTTGTCATTTCTTGTTTAACAGTCTTGGCATTGCTCATACACACTTGAGTTTTGAATACTCCAGTTTATAAATTCACAATCTTGTGCTAAACCTTAGTACATTCTCATGATCTGACCTTACTTCCTATGCCAAGTTTGGAGACTCACTATCTCTTCCTTTGTCCCTGACTCACACTGGTTTTTCCAAGGTTTCATTGCCCAATTAGTTAGTCTCTGAGTGCAAATTTCTGAGGACAGAAAGCTCCAGGCTCTCCCTGAGAATCCCTTTAATGAGACTGGTTTCTTTTTACCCCACTTCCCAGACACCTCTGTTCACTAAAGGAATGTTTATAGGCTCTAAAATGTTATTTTTGGATTGGACCAAGCTGGCTCTCTGAGAAGCAGCAGAGACCCTTGTTATAGGTCAGGTCTCGAGAAACAAACTCAGAGAGAAATCGGCGCAGAAGCGCTTATGAGGACAGGCTCTCAGGATCAGGCCTTATGGTGGGGAGTGAAGGAAACAGGCGATAGGAGATGCTGAGCTGGGATGCAGTCTCACCAAGACTCTGCTGAGCCTGGGAGGAGATCTGCAACTCAGCACTTCAGAGTTGTACCATGATGGGGTGTAGGGCTCAGGTCTTTTTTTTTTTAAGAATTATTTTATTTAACTTCTGGGACCAGCAGCTGGTGTAATGGCTATGTCTCTGGATTCCTATGTAGTTGACTGTGGTTCAAGTCCCGGACCTGGTGGCTTAAACTCACCCTGGGTGCATGTCCGTGCGTGCCCAAGATCCCAAGAGGAGAATGGAGGAGAAGGGAGTGGCTTCTCACTTTCTGTCTCTCTGTCTCTGTCTTTCTGGTGAGCGCAAGCGCCCTACAGCAAAAATCTCTCCAAAGGAAAAAAAGAATTATTATTTTATTGAACTTTATTTATTTATTTTATTTTTACTTTTTTTTCTTTTTTCCATCAGAGAGGGACAGAGCAAGAGATAGAGCAAGAGAGAAAGTGAGGAAGCAAACCGCCAGGTCTGGGACTTGAACCACGCTTGGCCATGTGGCAGTTCTGCGCTCTTAACCACTATACCACCTACTGGCCCAGATTCAGGTCTTTACAGCATGCATCAAACTGTCACTGTTTGAGGACTGTCCTTGGGTGAGGGAGTTCTCCTTAGCTGAGGGCATTTTCTGAAGCAGTTGATGACACTCCCAGAAGCTTAGAGCACTAGTTCTTCCACACTGACAGAGAATCTGGGCGACACAACAGTGTCTACTATAGTGCCACAGAAGTATACCGAAGGGGAGTAGCACATAGATGGTAATTGTTCTTAGTCATGCAGTCATTGTAAATTGATCTGTCTCTCATTAGCAGAACATTTACAGTGACGCTAGCCTCTCTGCTCCCAAGATGATAGGCACTCATATTTATGGATTTAAAAAAAATGTATTGTTAGTCAAAGTTTTATTATAATGTTGCAACAAGAAAAAAATTTAGGAGGTCAATTCAGACATTTACTTCGATTAGGAACATTATTGAAAGAGAATGTTGCCTAATCATTGTCAGCACCTAAAAGAAAAGCTTAAAGTCACTGAGCTCGACTGACAGGTAATGGTGAGGATAAAAAACTAGCTCCCCAGAGCTACAGGCGGTGTGTGGGTTAAGGTGCTGGACTCCTACATGGCCGATTGAGGTTCAAGTCCTAGACCTGGCGGCTTGTAAATCACACTGAGTGCATAAATGTGTGTGCCCAAAATCCTAGGAGGAGAATGAAGAAGGGATTGTGGCATGGCTGTCCCCCCCCACTAGAGATGATTTCTTACTTTCTCTCTGTCTGCCTCTCTCTTGCAGAGAGAGCAAGCTCCCTTTAACTCTAAATCCCATGAAAATGTTACCAAAAAACTACGTGTTTTTTTTAGGAATGGTTACATTTTCCTTCTAGTTGGTATAAATTTCATTAAGCCAAAGATTTCTGCTGCTGACAAAGTTTGAGGCAATTTTTCTTCTATGCTGTTCTAGTAACATTCTATTGCTAATAACAGAAAATAACGGAAAGTGGGTGATTTCTAAGAACACAGGTTTTTCTTAGCATAGTTTGGAAATCCAATGGCCAAGGCCCACATCTGGCCCCACCCTGATGACCTTAATCCAAATCTCCTCCCAAAAGTCCCACCTTCCAAAATCATAGCCAGATTAAATTCTTATACCCCAAATTCCATCACAACCAAATCTCAACCTATGAATTTTGGGGAAACAGTCAAACCATAACATACATTACTTATTTATTCTTTCAGCCTATCCCAGTGCCCCTTTCTGAAGCAACTCTGCCCTTATCAGGGTAGCCGTAGTGGGTGAGTTGCTAATTGTCTTCGTAATAGGTCGTCTATATCCATACTCCTCTTTAAAGACTAGAAAAACACCATTTGTGCTCATTTCTCCCTTCCTGTCTGAATTGCCTCCGTGCGAACTCTCTTCCCAGCTTTCTTCTCAGCTCTTTCTTTATTATCCAAGGTTCAACTGGAAAATGGTCTAATTAATCCCCCTCAGATTTTGTGAGCCTTTTCATTATTTCCTCTTTCAGCTTTCTGATCACTAGCATTTCCTTGATTGATCCATCCTTTTCTCCTTTCTTCTCTGAAATCTGGTATTTTTTTCCTGCCAACAAAGATGGCTAATTTTTGGCATTTATATAAGTAATTAATAATAGAAATTATACATATGCTGGAAGTTTGGAATATTCTGCTTTATGAACAAACATCACACTAATGAAAGAGGAAAATAATTGATTTGTATACATTCTGAAAAAAAAAAATTCTAATTGCTTGCCAGGGTCGAAAGATAACTAAAATAGGTAAACACACACAAAACCTGGACATCAGCCAGGGGCCTGCTAACACCTGAGTCTGCACGTGCCTGATTTGTTTCAGTCCTCAGTGACCTAGAAAGTAGAACCCTATACCTCCACTTGCTTCTGTGAGAAATCTACACATAGCTAAAGTCTTTGCTGCAGATCTGTAGTGAGGTCACATTGTACAGAATGTAATATTCACCTAAAAAAAAGTTGTAGACATTTTATGTCCTCCAGACATTTTGGTCCATGTGGTGACAGTTTTCTTATTCTTCATTCTGGGAGAATCCAGCCTCTCTGGCTTCACTCTCGCTCCAGAATTTTCCTCCAGGAAACATCAAATACTTGCTGTATTTGTAATGCAAAACAGTCCAATTGAAATCTTTTATTTAAGCTAGCCACTGGAGTCTCTCATGCCAGTATCTGGCAAGACTTTCTTCTTAATATTAAGCATGTATTATTTTCAAAATAGAATTATCATTAACAATAATTTTAAAGAAAGCTTAAAGTTTTATGAATGATGTTCTTTTTCAGGAATGTAAGTAGATGTTAGGAAAATTATGAGGGAATGGTGTCCCCTCTTGTCCATCCTTAAAGATTCTCTAATGGCCGTGATTGGTTAATCAGAGTGTGTATAAAGAGGCAAATATCAGCAGGTGTCTCTTCTGCATTTACCAGCACCTCACAGCATTGCATTTCTAGACAGGCCATGTCATTTCTTCATTCATCCCTCCTCCCCTTTAATTTTTGGTCTGTAAAGATGGAAGGGCTAATTTGGATTTTTTTAGAATTTCCTGTTACTGCCTTTGGGTGTTCCAGGACCTCAAAATTTGTTTCCCTTTTCCCACATCCCTTTGTTTTTTACTTTTTCTTATCAGTTCCAAACAATCTGGATATTTCTTCCTTATCTATTAGATTCTCACTGCCTGTCTCAACAGAACTCTAAGTCCTCTAGCATTTATACAGTCCCTGTGCCAAGACAAACATAAAGTAATACTTAAAGGAAACTTCTAAAGTTCACATGGAAATTAAGTCCGTATATTAGGATTCTACTTTCCTATTCTCTATATCTCTGAATTAAAAAATTAGAACATAATTATTTTATAATCGAAGTCCAAAAATAAACAAGATAGTTCTTTTAAGTTGATAAAGCATTTTCAAGTGTTAGCTCACATGACTCCTTGACAATCCAATGAGCTGAATATCATCTTCATTTTACCTACTGCCCTGTGATTTTCCTACCTACAACAGGTATTGTTTATGTCAGTCCTGCCAATGTACATACAGTGTTTAACACTGTGAGGCACTTAGTAGATTCTCACTATTTATGGGATCAATGGAAATTAGCTGTTCAAAAATAAGTGAAGTTAGGACCAGCAGTTAGCGTAATGGCTATGTCGCTGGACTCCCACGTAGTCGACCGCGGTTCGAGTCCCGGACCTGGTGGCTTAAACTCACGCCGGGCACGTGTGTGTGTGTGCCCAAGATCCCGAGAGGAGAATGGAGGAGAAGGGATTGCTGCGTGGCCATCCCCCCTGGGGGGTGATTTCCTGCTTTCTGTCTCTCTGTCTCTGTCTGTCTGGCGAGCGCACGCGCCCTATAGCAAAATCCTCTCAAAAAAGAAAAATAAGTGAAGTTAATATTGAGTACCCACTATGTGCTGATCACTAAGCTTAATATTCCCATCTGCATTTTGTCTGAACTATATTCTCATGGGCTTGACTGAGTTCCAGAACTACATAATGCAGGCAAATCAGTTCAACTTATTAGTCTAAATATGAGTTGTATTTTTTTTTTTAGAGAGAAATTTTTGCTATAGGACATGTGCTCTCACTGGAGAGACAGAGACAGACAGAGAGACAAAAAAACAAAGAGTCACCTCCCAGGGGAGTGGACCAGCTGTAATTCCTTCTCCTCTATTCTCCTCTTGTGATCTTGCAGACATGTGCCTGGAGTGAGTTTTAAGCCACCTGGTCTGGGACCCTAACTGCAGTAGACTACATGGGAGTCCAGTGACATAACTATTATGTCATATGCTGGCCCCCATACTTTTTCTACTGTATGGATTTTTCTAGCTACATATAGTGTGTTTCTGGATCCATTTTGTCATAGCATACCTTGCAATTTAGATCTTTTTAAAGAGGTATTTCCAGACCATGGCTCAGTATTTATATAATATTGAAACTTTAATTTGAGAAAAGCATAAAAAATACAGAAGTAACTTATAGGGTCAAAAGGCAGGTTTACTTGCTTATTTCTGAGAAATAGAAAGAATAAGCAGTGGAGCCCTAAGTTTTGGATGCTGGTACTTATCTCACTTAGTTATGTTTTATGTTTTCCTAGAGAAATGATCTGGAATAGATTTACAGACATTCCAAAAGTTAAACACCAATAGCAGGAATAGAAAACAGCTGTTTCTCTTAAGGTTCAGTAAGGTATTTACTTTAGAAAGAAATCATCTCCATTGTATCTAGCAGGAGCCTAACTTAGACAATTTCAGTTGTGTTTGCTGTAAGAATTTATCAGCACCTTGAAAGACAAGGACCAGCAGTTAGCGTAATGGCTATGTCGCTGGACTCCCACGTAGTTGACCGCGGTTCAAGTCCCAGACCCGGTGGCTTACAACTCACGCTGGGCGCGTGTGTGTGCGTGCCCAAGATCCCGAGAGGAGAATGGAGGAGAAGAGATTGCGGCGTGACCATCCCCCCGGGGGGTGATTTCTCGCTTTCTGTCTCTATGTCTCTCTCTGTCTGTCTGGCGAGCGCACACGCCCTATAGCGAAAAACCTCTCCAAAAATAAATAAATAAATAAATAGCCCTAAACTTAGTGTTGTAAAATGATAACCAAAGAATATCTGTTATGCCCATAGATTCTGCAAGTCACAAATTAAGAAAGGATACATAGAGATGGCTTGTATCTGTTCTCTGAGGCTTCACTGGGGATAACTCTAAAGCTCTAGGTTACTCAACAGCTTGGAACTTGAATTATCTGATGATTCTATTATATACCTGGTCTGCATGTTGGCTTTTGGTTTCACTGGGCCTTTTCAAGTGATCTTGGCTTCCTAACAGCATGATGGTGAAGGAAATTAGATTATTTATACTATTGTTTAGGAACTAAAAGACATTTCAAGAAAACATAGCAGTTACTCCATTATCTTTTAGGATCTAATGTCCAACATCACAAAACTGGCTAGAGTCCCTCCCATCTTTTAAAACTAGCACATCAAATCTATGGTCTGTACTTAGTATGTATTAATAAATTATGCCCTTTCATAAACTCACCCAGAATCAAAGGGAAGAAACATACACAAATCTGCATATTGTCCCCACACCCCCACCCCAATTCAGAGATTCCTTCATTTGTATTGAATTCAGGGAGCTTTTTTTTTTTTTTTTTCCAGATTTGTTGTTGAGTGAGATACAAGAAGGAAGCTCTTCCCAATGGGATTTGGTCATGTTGCAATTATTTTTCCTTCCTTTCTCCATCTCATAAGTTCTTGAAGCACACACAATCTCCTGGCATGTTTTTCAAGCCACTGAGGCCAGGATTGGAACTACAGTTAGCCTTGTGGGATCTAACTTGGGATAGCCCCAGAGAACATATTTTAATGGCTACATATTTCAGTGCCAGTGCTGGACTGCAGAAAATAACCACTACAGAGCTCTTCAAGGATATCAGTGTTCCTCTTATAGATGCACTTTCAAACCCTCAGAGAAGAAAATGTCCAATGTACTGCCTCAGGCAACTTAGGGAGGGAGTGAGAAGGTCTCACCTAATAATCTCATTTCAGCATTCTAAGTTCCCTAAATCTTTAGATATCATACTTGTACAGGTATCAGCAAACTATAGCCCAAGACTGGCTGCCTACTTTTGCAAATGAAGTTTTATTGGGACATAATTTCACATTAATTCATTTGCTTATTGTCTATGACTGCTGTTAGGCTAAAGTTGTAGAGTTAAGTAGTTGTAACCCAGACTGCCCAGCCTGCAAGTCTAAATGACTCTGCTCCTTTAAGAAAAAATGTGCTATGCAGGTTTCTTCCAGTATACCAAATAAATTCTAGTATCATAAATTCATTCAGTATAAGCCACATTCAAATCCCAGATTTAGTTAACAACTAAGCATTGATTAGAGCCACTTTTATTTCTCAAACTAGCACATCAAATCTATGCTCTGTCCTAGGTGCATATCAAAAAGTTATCTCTTTCCAACCTTGACCTTTAATCTGAACCAATTATAATACTGTCCCATTCATATTTGCCAAATTTCTGTCACTTGGACTTAGCAAAGTACTGCAATTATTTTGGTATGTACTTAAATCCTCATGGGTCATATTTGGTAGATGTATCCTTGGAGTCATCTGGGATTTGGATCTATTTATAGACCTAGAAGCAATGAGAGGTGATGGGAGTAAATTCCAAGGAGAATGGGCACTTTTTAAAAGTTAGCGAACTTTACTACAGATAAGAGGGAACTAGTCTCAGAGAAGGGTAGGAGTATTGCTTTGATCATACAAGTAAGTGATGCAGAATTTGGGAATTCTAAGTTCTCAGCTTTATCAAAATTTATTTGCCTTCCCAGTTTCAGAATGAGAAGTTATTATTTTAATTTGTATTTCATTTCCACCATCCACAGGATTGGATTTTAGATTTAATTTTTAGAAATCTCAATTTTGTAGATACAGATGATTAAAAAAAAAAAAAAAAAACCACCTCAGGGCCACTATGGAAGCTTTTAGGTTCCTTACTAAGAGCTTGAGCTGGAAATTTAAAGCCCTAATCTCAGTTTTTTTCCTCTCCAATTCCCAAAAGTTTTCCAGCACATTTCAGAACAACCAATTCAATCATGGAAATTTTAGAAAATTGTTCTATGACAGCAACCACTTGGACGTGCAAGGTCTTTCTAGGGGGCTCTGGGTGATACTTTGGAATAGTGTTTATCTATTGCATGCTGTGGACTACGAGTGCCCCATTTGCCACTGGCAATAGGATCGGTAATGTCTTTAAATCTAGCCAGATCAGGGAATAGATTTTTAAAACTAAAACTTTGCTAGTGTGGAATTACTTTAGGTAGCAATAATTGTGTTAGAAAGGAGAGTCATCTTGCATAGTATGGAAGAGGAGATTTATTATAGGAATTAACTTTAGCAATTATGGCAAAAGGTGGGGAAGTGAAGCACTGTGGCAGGTGAACCTATCGGAGCTTGCAGAGAACACATGAAGCCCAGCACATGCGACTGACTAGAAAGGAAAGGTTGTGGAGAGGCGTAAGGAAGCTGTGGCTTCTGTGCAGCTACACTGTGAATCTTCAGCCAAGCAACTGGTGATGGTCTCAGGCTGCTGTCGGTCAGCTGGGCCAATGATTAGAAAGATAAACTATATAGGAAGAAGAGTGCAGTGAGGAAAAGCTGGGGAAAACTGAGAAGGTCAGAGTCAAATAGACCCTCTCAGTTTTTGTAAACCCAGTTTTTGTAAGCTCCCATTTTTCTAGTTGGAACTATTGGCAAAATATCTACTTTTGGAGGGTGCTTACATATCCCTCACAGCTTTGGGATATCTATTTATCCTCTTACCCATTTATAAGTTGATAATGAAAATTTACTTATGCATTTAGGCTTTCACCACAGGGCACAAGTGCTTGTGGGAAAATGATGAAGAGAGAGATGGCCATGTCACAATCCCTTTTCCTCCATTCTCCCCTTGGGATTTTGGGCATGTGTGCACAGGCACCCAGAGTGATTTTCAAGCCACCAGGTCTGGGACTTGAACTATGATCAGCCATGTGGGAGTCCTGGACCTTAACCACTATGCCACTTGTTGGCCCTGACAATGACATTTTTATCATAATTAAAATAATTTCAAAAGAGGTGATTTATGGCACATTTTAATTATTTGATAGCAAAATTTTAATATCATTATTTTTAATGTGTCTATCCAATATAATATAAATGGTATAGTGATGTTATGCTCACCATTATCAATTTTACAAATACAAAAATAAGTTCTTCTTTAACAACCAGAAATTTTACATTGTTCCATTTTCTCCTTCAACTCATATTTCCATTCCATTTCTCTCATAGAATTTTATCCTAACATAACACATTTTTATGCTTGAAGGTTTTTTATTCATAACATTTTATATCTTACTGCCATAAGATATATATATATATATAAATTAACATTAACTTTTTATATTTTCAGTGACCATTAGACCTAATTTTTAAAAATCTGAATAAAAATATTACTATAATTATTCTTGGCACATTACTGATTAAAAAACATAATACAGAAATTGATTAGTAAATCTGAAAAGCAAAGTTCAAGTACAAATGTATATTTTAATATGTATGCATGCATATACATGTTTATATATATGTGTATGTGAGTGTATAAATATATATGTGTGTGTGTGTGGGTGTGTGTGTGTGTGTGTATTTCCCTTCTCTGACAATGAAAAGCAAACAATGGTTTTCAAACATGAGCCTCAAACCAAGGAATGTAACACGAGTTCAATGTCTGAAATTTTTTATCAGTCTTGGTAAATACTGACAACACAAGACGTGTGCACAGGTTGTATACCTATTGAGTTTGTACTAAATTATTTAGAAAGGAAAGAGGGAGGGAGGGGGAAGAGATCATGCAGTTTTACAAATCTTAATTCATTTTCCAGTTCTGAGAGATCAATAGAAAGAGAGAGGAGAGGAGAGGAGAGGAAAAAGAAAAGACAAAGAAAGGGAGGGAGGAAAAGGGCAAGCAAGCAGGTGTAGAACTTCTCTATAAGTTTCTTGGCAGTATGAAATAGCCTAGGATATCCTTCAATATTCACTACTGGCATACTTTTGTTACTGGCTTCTCTGGATCTTCCTCAGCATCAGTGATTCCTCTGGTAAGAATTAGGGGGATAGAAGAAGATACTGTTCTCTAAAAGAAAACTGTCACTAGTCCTCTGTCCCTGTCTCTCTTATGGCTAGCCATTATTGTCCAGCTTTCCTGAGAGAACCTATAATGCATAATCATCTTCATATAAAATTCATTTAGAAGTTGGTGTTGTAATATTCTTCTATAGTTACAGTTAAAGCTATAACAATTTCTAGCATTATAACAAATATTTTCATATATACCCACATTTTTTGTATGATGCACCCATGAATGCTATTTTCCATGTGAAGCACATTGCATAGGGAAACAGCTCAATTACTGATCAGTGCTTCAGTCTATAGCATCTACCCTTATGGCCTATTAATGTCTAGGGTGAAAGAGATGTTCTATGGTGACTAGAGATATTTAAAAGAGGAAGCGTGATCCAAGGGAATCAGTGGGACCCAGCATGGTAAAACACTGGTTTCCTTTTACTGCACCCTATGGACAGGTGATGTTTTTCACCTTAATGCTGTTTTTTTGTTTTTGTTTATTTGTTTTTTAAATTTTGTTTTCTTTCTTGCCCTGTGAATAACCACTTCAATAGCTCTGGATCCTCAGCTCCCATATGGAACCTATGCACACATCTTGTGTTGTCAGTATTTACCAAGACTGATAAAAAATTTCAGACATTGAACCCGTGTTACAAACTCCTTGGTTTGAGGCTCATATTTGAAAACCATTGTTTGTTTTTTCTGTCCATGGCATCTTAATATGCATGGCGTGCTTTTCCTGATTGGCAGCCAAATTTCCCTCAGGCTTGACTTTTAACTGCCTATGGCAAGCCTGCCCTGATTTGCAGTCACATGGGCGTCTGGTCAAGACTGTGTTTCAGCTGTTCTAGAAGCTGGCCGCCCCTTGGGGCCAACAATGCTGCACATCATGCATCGGTCTCAGTTGCCCTTATGCCTCTCCTGATTGTTCTCAGGAGGTTATCCTTTTAGAAGACCTTTGGACACAGAATTCTCATTTTTACCTTTCAGGTTTCAGATGATATGGTGCTAAGAATTTGCTAGTTTTTGAGCTTGGCTTTTGTCTAGTACAATTTCTCATACTGTGGTCAGAAGAATTCTGACCATATTTGAAGAATCAACCATATTTGAAAAATTAATGAATGTTTGGAAGCCTCCCAATTAAAAACAGAAAGCAACTAATTGTCATCTTTAACTGTATGCTCTCTCAACTCTTACGTGTAGTTTTCTGATTCTGCATGGTATATAATCTGGATTTGAAATCCAACCACTTCAAACACACACTCAAAATTTGGTGAAGACTCCATCTATATGATTTTTCTTTTCTTTTCTTTTTGTTTGTTTACTATAGGGCACGTACATGTGCTCACCAGAGAGAGACAGAGTGAGAGAGCACTTCTCAGGGAGGATGGCCGTATGGTAATCCCTTCTCCTTCATTCTCCTTTTGGGATTCTAAGCACACACGCACATGTACCTGAAGTGATTTTCAAGTCTCTGCGTCTGGGACTTGCATCACACAATAGGCCATGTGGGACCAGCTGCCTTAATCTTCATGCCAACTATTGGCCCATCAATATATTTTCACAGGATATGGTGTGGAAGAAACAAACAGAAACTTTATAGAACTTAACATCTCATCGTGACACTTAAGACCGAACTTTCAGGTTCTTGCTGAATACCATGGGCTGTATGTACCTAGAACTGTAAGTGTATTCCCAGACATTTTCTTGGTGAAGATCCCCTCTCCCTAACTCCTTGCTACTCAGCATTCCCAGAGGGATCCCAAGGTAGCCACAGGCTTAGAGAATAACTGTTAATATGGAGATAGTGTCAAAGGGGTACGTCAAAAGAAAATCTCAGTGCGTAATTGCTGAAGTAAAGAAATGTGAAGTGTGTCAAGGAAATTTCTTGGGCTTTGTGGATTTTGGAGAAACTTTTTAGTTAATGCTTTGTTGAAAGACTGTCATCCTCAGGCTAGCCTGTGACATGATGGTTAGGTGGCTGGACCCCATGTGGGTGACTATATGGTTTGAATTTCAGATCTGGTGGCTTGAAGAACACACCAGGTACATACATATGTGTGGAGGCCCAAAATCCTGAAAGGAAAAAGAGACAGAAAGGAGGGACTGCAATGTGGCTTATCCCCCACTGTGGGAAGTGCTTTCTCACATTCTCTCTCTATCTCTCTCTCTCTGTGTCTCTCTCTAGCAAACACACACACGCACACATACATGCACACGCACACACACACACACACACAAATAAATAAATAACCCCCCAAGCTATTATTCTCCAAGGATATTTCACTTTCCCCCTTATTTTTGTGAAATCCTACATTCTATCAATTTCAAAAAAAAAAAAAAAAGGAAAAAGGTGAACGTGACCTGTAACTACTGTCTCCAGATCATTGGTTCTTGCAGTGCTATATTCATATATTCTAAGAGATTGAAGAGTTGTTATTTTAAAGAATTAATGACAGGATATCAATGTCTACACTTCCATTTTCAAGGTGAATTAACAAAGTAAATCATAATCAGCATGACTAGGGCTTACTGGTTGTCAGGAAGCCGTTGCATTTGTCCTCTATGCCTCCGTCTTGCTCCTGTACTTTTGCTCAAGACTTAAAAGAACTTTACCCAAATTCTATGAAGAGAAAAGTTATTGGTAGGAGCTTGCCAATGCCTTGGGGCATGTAGAAGGGCCCCTGTTGCCTGTGACTCTAGGTGAGGCCACCTCAAGGACCCAGCCAAGATGCCCGCTTTGGTAGCTTGCACTATTCTAGGCAACAGTGTGGCAGCTAAGCACAGGCTTTTCCTGCAGTATGTCAGAACTCATTCAAATTATGAGTCAGTGTTGATTATTTGATAGTAGAGTGGTAAGTGGTTTTTATATTATTCTTTATGACTTTCCACAATTACCAAATGTCCTCAATGAGCTTGCGTTTCTAAGTCATTAAAAATTCATTTAAACATTAACATAATTAGTTTCAGGGTTAGAAGCCAGTATTTATATTACAGATAAATAATTTTATTTAGCTCATATGAGTTAAAGAGGAGGAAACATTTTAGAAATTGACATATTTAGAGTAAGAGCTATTAGAAGAGAACATACTATAATACTGACAGTGGTTAGTGGGGTTGGAGGTGGTTAAAACATATTTTGTAACATTTATCAGTAGAAAAAAGTTTTTAAAAAGGTGTATCTGAGGACCATCTGCATCTCAAGGTTCCCTCCTTTTTGCACCACAGAAACAAATGAAAAGCTTAAAACTGTTACTATACATGTTGCTATACCAAAAGAAAATGTGGGAAAAAATTAGCACAAAGTGGTACAGACTTCACTTACAAATGTAGAAAAAAAAAAAAACACTTTGTATAAAATCATCCTGCCAAGAAAAGATCTTACCAACCTGCTTATTCATCCCACACCTTCACTAGAAACAAAATTCTCCCCCAAAGTCTAAAATTTTACATTTAAAACTCCTACTTAAAGAAATGCAAGTAGCTGTCATTTTTAAATTTGAATAATGTTTATCATTGTTGCTTTTTTCCCAACAACTTGGATCACTTTGGTTCCCAGAAGTACTAGTGACATAGGCATGAGGGTGGGGATAGTGTAGCCATTTTGGAGCATGGAATTCTCAAAGGAAGGGAAGAGAATCTGAAGGAGGAGTGAAGTGAAGAGCTTTGGGTGACTGGCAATCAGGGAGCGTGCACTAGGCACCGCGAGGTGAAGAAGAAGGCCTGGAAAGCCTCAGAGATTCAGAGCATGAAGAAGGTACAGTTCAAAGACAAACTCATCACCTTAATCAATCTACCCAGTGATATTGCCTTGGAGGCAGGAGGGATTGATAGTTGTAGGATCAACAAGTATGCTTTAAAAAACACCTAGCAGGTCTGCATAAACACTTTCCTTCATTTGTAGCCTGTTGATTGATACACAAATTATATAACTTTGATATTTACCAAAGTATTGGGTCATCAGAAAAGTCATGACACATTTTTGCATAGAAAAACAGAAAAATATGTCATGACTTTTCTGATTACCCAATATAATGCCTCCAGCAGGAGTAATGCTTTTCTTTTCTTTCTTTCTTTCTTTTTTTTTTTTGGAGAGGTGTTGTTGTTTTTGTTTTGTTTTGTATTGTTTTGCTCTAGGTCACGTGTGCTCGCCAGAAAGATAGAAAGAGACAGAAAGACAGGAAGCAAGAAATCACTCCCCAGGGGGGATTGCCACGCCGCAATCCCTTCTCCTTGATTCTCCTCTCAGGATATTGGGCATGCAGGCACACGCGCCCAGCGTGAGTTTAAGCCACTAGATCCAGGGCTCGAACCTCAGTCGACTACAGGGGAGTCTAGCGACATAGCCATTACGCCAACTACTGATTCCAGGAATAATGCTTTTAAAAACATAAATGGGCCAGCTGGTGGCACGGTGGTTAAAGTAACTGGATCCCATATGGCCAACTATGTAGTTTGAGTATGGGACTCAGTGATGAGTAAAACAGGTCAAGCACGTGGGTGTGTGTGCCCAAAATCTTGAGAGGAGAATAGAGGAGAAGAGATAGTAGCATAGTCATCTCCCCTGGGAGGTACTCTCTCACTTCCTTTTGTCTTACTCACTGTCTCTCTCTAGTGAGTGCATTCACCCTATCAAAATTAAAAACAAACAAAACAAAGCAAAAACATAAACAGAAAATGGGAATTGGTTGCTAATGGATATATTTCATTTCTCCAGGGTGCCACAAATGTTCTAAAATTAGATTATGGTGATATTTGCAAAACTCTAAATATGCTAAAAACTACTGACTCCTACACTTTAAAAATGGTAACTCTTTGGTGTGTGAATTATATCTCAATGAAATTGTTATCAACTATCCTTCTCCACCCCTCCAAAAAGGTAGCAGCAGTCACTGACATTTTTGAAGAATAAATACATTCATAGCAGAATTCAGAGAAGGATGTAGCTTGAATGTGTGTTTAGAAGACAGAATGGAGAAACCTCGAAGGAGCAAAATTGAAGTAACTAGAAAGCAATTTGAACTGACACCAAACTCAGACGTTTAAAGCTCAAAAAAACTTAATAGCTGCCTTATGGGGATATGGAACACTTTAGACGAGACTAGGGGAGAAACTCCAGAGTCTAAAGGGCCCCAGCAATAATGCAAATATGTGGTGAATGGGGAGAACCTGCTCTCTCTCAACAGGCAGCCCCACTCCGCTACAAATGGCTGTCATCATGTGAGATGTAAGCTCATTTTTGTTGCAGATTTTCTAAGAAAGAAAGTAGTCATCTAAGGTTTTATGAAAATATCACCTTATCTTTGCTTATTTTTCCATTTTTTAAAAATTTGCTATAGGGCGTGTGTGTGTGTACTCACTGGAGAGAGAGAGAAAGCACCCCCTAGGGGGATGACCAGGACACAATCTCTTCAGCCTGTCTTCCCTTAGGATTTTGGCCACATGTGCACGTTTTCAAGCTGCAGGTCCAAGATTCAAACCATACTGTTGTCCACCTGAGTTCCAGCTGCCTTAACTACCACACTACCAGCCAGCCCTCACCTTAAGTTTTGGCAGCCAATTAAGAAATGAAACAAATATTAAAATCACAAGTCAAAAAACACTTAGTTGGCAATTTTGAAAATGTCACATGAGTGTCCCTAACCCTAGCTAGCAGTAAACCCCTGGACTGGCTGAGCAGAGAAGATGATTTGAAGAATGGAGCAGTTTTTCCAGAATTCCCATGAGAACATCCAGTTGTCACAGTGCCTTTTATGGAATGAGCTTCCCTTCCTCCCTGAGCAATTGTTCTAAGTATCAAAGTTCCATTTATGCATGGGTCCTTTTCTGGACATCCATTTCTATTGCACTGCTTGATTTGTTCATCTCTGAGCCATTATTAAGTGTAGTGACGTCTATAGCTTCATAGTACTTACTGTCAGAAGTATCCTGACAATCCTAATGCTTTTTTCTTTCTGATAGTTGTGTGTGTTTGTATGCACATGTGAATGTACCTGTGCATGTGTGTGTATATGAGGACACTAATTCAATCATGTAGATGCCTCCCATTACACTCAGAATTGGACATCCATACTGGGCTACCCTGTGTGTGGATGCCCTCCACAGCATGTTCAGGCTGATGACTCCCCATGTGCAGCCCTCCTACATACACACCTCTCCCACCACATTTGGGGACCGACAATTTGTTCCACACTATGCTCTAATAATATGCAACAAAATGAAGCCTACTTTCCTACATTCTACCTAATAGCTTTAGAACTGGGAGGAAAAGGGAGGGTAAGACAAAACATGTGTTTCTACAATCATCCTGTCAACGTTCATGAAAAATGAACCTTGGGGGAACCAGCAGTTAGCGTAATGGCTATGTTGCTGAACTCCCACGTAGTCGACCGCGGTTCACGTCCCGGACCTGGTGGCTTAAAACTCACGCCGGGCACTTGTGCATGCGTGCCCAAGATCCCAGGAGGAGAATGGAGGAGAAGGGATTGCGGCGTGACCATCCCCCCTAGGGGGTGATTTCTCACTTTCTGTCTCTATGTCTCTCTCTGTCTGTCTGGCAAGTGCACGCACCCTATAGCAAAAACCTCTCCAAAAAAAAAAAAAAAAAAAAAATGAACCTTGAGATTTCTATTAAAGTTGCTTTCAATGTGTAGATTGGTAAAAATTGTCATTTTAACACCACTTTCTATTAATGAACACAGAAAACATATTATTTCATGTTTAATTTATTTCAATAATGTTTTATAGCAGAGCATGCATAAGTCTTATACAATTTTTACTAGACCTATTCTTAAGGCCTTTATAGCTCCCCCCACCAAGTTTTTATTTATTTATTGGGAAAGAGAAAGAGAGAGAAGGAGGTATTTTTGACTAGCATTTCACCACACCACAATCCTCCCCCCAGCCTTTTAGCCAGTCAGGAGCTTGGGTGTACCCAGATATACATGTTCAGATATTCAGGTCCACCTGAGATCAGCATATTCAGATGTTCAGGTCCACCTGGGATCCAAAACTAGGCTTTCCATGTGGCTCCAGTATTGCACAGTGGTGTCCTACTGACTGGGCCACCCCAGCTGGGTCACGGTTGTTGTGGTTTGTTTGCTATCAATATTACAGAGTGTCTTTTACAATTGTGTTTTTGAGTTATTTAATTGCAGAGTTCAAAAATCTAATTTTTATATATCAGTCTTACATGTAGCCACCTTGCTAAACTCTCCTTCCATCTCTGAAACTGTTTGCTGGTTACAGTGACAGGTTTGACCTAACATTTCTTCTTGTTTTATTAAACCATATAGGACATGTGGCTTACCATGAAGTTTTATCATGCACATATAATAAAGCTTTTAAGGTGAACAATACTTTGATACTTCTAGAAACCTAAAAGACTTCAGAATAGTCTACCTTACATCTTCCCCTTAGACTTAAATAATTTTGTTAGTACTTCAGTTGAATATATTTCATTTGTTTTTTTTTAAATCCACATATTAGACATTATCGTTTTAGACTGACAATATTTATTTGAATGTTTATTATTCTAATTTTACCTTTACTTCTTATGTCTCAGACCATTCTTCTACCCTGATTCTTCTTGAAGTGGATACTTCCTTGAATAGCTTAAAGGTTTATTAGTATTAAGATGTCTCAGTTTTGTACATTTCTAATTTCTTAAAAATGTTTGTTGGGACCAGCAGTTAGCGTAATGGCTATGTCGCTGGACTCCCACGTGGTCGACCGCGGTTCGAGTCCCGGACCCGGCGGCTTGAACTCACGCCGGGCGCGAGTGCGTGCGTGCCCAAGATCCCGAGAGGAGAATGGAGGAGAAGGGATTGCAGCGTGGCCATCCCCCCTGGGGGGTGATTTCCTGCTTTCTGTCTCTCTGTCTGTCTCTGTCTGTCTGGCGAGCGCACGCGCCCTATAGCAAAAACCTCTCCAAAAAAAGAAAAAAAAAAATGTTTGTTTGTTTGTTTGTTTTTTTAAATGGGATATTTAGGGGCCAGCTAGGGACATGGTGGTTAAGATAGCTGGATCCCCCATGGCCAACTACAAAAAAGAGATAAAAGTTATCTCTTTTTTGACAGTAAATGCTAGGTACAGAATAGGTTGATGATAGCTTTCTCCTCACAGTTCATAGGTATATTTTACTGTCTTCTAATTTCCATTACTGTTGTTAAAAAGTCTGACATGATTTAACTGTTGTTAATTTTTGGTCATCTCTTTTATCATTCTGGCTGCTTAAATGATCTTTTCTTAATCTTTGATGTTCTTGAGTGTCAGTAGGATGCATGTAAGGATGTCCCTTTTTATCTAACCTCGTAAGATTTGTTACATGATGTTTATTCATTCTGGATTTTTTTTCTTTAAATATTTTTCTTCTTTTTTTTGTTTTATGTTTATTATTGTTGTTGTTGTTCTTATTTTTAGGTTTTTGTCATAGAGCGCATGCACTCACCAGAAAGACAGTGAGAGGGAAAGTACTGGGAGAAAGGGGTGGCCATAAGGAAATCCCTTCTCCATTCTCCTCCGGGACATCTTGGGCACACATGCTGATGTGCCCAGCATGATTTTCAGTCCACCAGGTCCAGGAATCAAACCATGGTGGCCATGTGGGAGTTCAGTGCCTTAACCACCATACCACCTGCTGTTCCCCCAAAATGTTTTGTATTCTCTCTCTCTCTCTCTCGCTCTCTCTTTTTTGTTTTTTTTTCCTGCTCTGAAACTTGTTAGGTATGTATCAGTCTTTTTGTTTAGTCTCTAATGTGTTTTACCTTCTTTTCTTTTCTGTCTCCTTAACCACCTTACCTATATTCTGAATAAAATTTTCAGACATAGGGGCCACAGTTAGAGTCCCAGAAAGTGGCTTGCTTTCTCATTTTCTAACTGTCCCTCTCTGGTCAAATGAAAAAGTAATAATGAATAAGTAAATAATTCTTTTGAAAATGTTCAGACATATTTTCTAGCTCATTAATTTCAGTTTCAGTTGTGTTTGAACTGCTATTTAATTGAACTTAGAAGTTTTTCTTCCAATGGTTATTCCCAAATATTCCTTTTTTTTTTTTTTTTTTTTTTTTTGAATTTGCCACGGAATGTGAAAGGTCACCCGAGAAAGACAGAAAGAGGGAAAGAGGGGGAAAGCGACAGCATCCCCCATGTTCTCCCATAGAGGATGGTCACACCATAATCTCTTCTCCTTTTACACTCCCTTCTGTATTTGGCGCTTGCAAGCACATATGCCCGGCATGATTTTGAAACCAATAGGTCCAGGGCTCGACTGTGTAGTCGGCCATGGGGGAATCCAGCTATCTTAACCACCATGCCCCTAGCTGGCCCCTAAATATCCCATTTAAAAAAACAAACAAAAAATTCTGTCTATTCATTTTCTCAGTTTTTTCCTTTAGATATATTCATCTTTGCAATTTCAACAAGTATTTCCTTGAACATTATTTATAATTTCTATCCTTATTTTTATTATCTTAATCTTAGTTTTATCAATGAACTAATTCTAAGTCGATGTTTTCTTTCAAAATGTTACTATGTAGGTATAATTCTACTGTTTTTGACTTATTATTCCTTTGGTTTTAATTACATATATCACATAGCTGTTGTGCCCCAGTCACAAAGTTCCCAAAAGACCACTAGGGAGCTGTTCCTATGTAAGCACATAAGCATCGCTTTTATTCAGGCTCGAGCCAGGACTCCCAATCTCACCAGCACAGCAGGTCAGAGCTGAGAGCCCCCTGTGTTAATTGGGCTGGGTTTTTGTTTGGCTGCTGGGGGAGAGGTTTAGGGGTGCTGAGGAATGCACTCACTAGCTACACATTGGCTGTAGATTACAGGGAGTGTAGCTGTTTCTGGTATCTCTTGTTTTTCTCAGCAGAAAAGTTACTTTAGGTTTCTGTATCTCCTTTGTTTCTCTCAGCAGAAAAGTTACTTTAGGTTTCTGGTATCTCCTTTGTTTCTCTCAGCAGAAAAGTTACTTTAGGTTTCTGTATCTCCTTTGTTTCTCTCAGCAGAAAAGTTACTTTAGGTTTCTGGTATCTCCTTTGTTTCTCTCAGCAGAAAAGTTACTTTAGGTTTTTGTTATCTCCTTTGTTTCTCTCATTGGTCAGTCCCAGTGGGGTGATGGTCTCACGACTTTTTCCTATGACTCACCTCCTTGAAATGGCTCCAATTCTCAGCAAGGTGGGTTTAACAAAATGGAGTTGCCCCGAAAGAAATGGAGTCTCTCTGGCACTTCAATAACAATTTCCACATCAGCTGTACTTGTGCCTAAATTTTTCTCTTTTTTTCCTTGACTGTCATGCATAACTTTGCCTTTTCACGTGTTTCTCAGACTTTTTATGATATCGTACTTGCTTTTAATTTGTGCCAGTTGAATAGTACCAACAGGTGAAATCTCTTATTTGTCTATTTATTTTAAATTTTATTCATCATTATTATTATTGTTAATTTGACCAGAGAGAGCCAGAGGGGAGGAAAGTGAGAAAGCAGGCTGCCAGGTCCAGGACTCCACTGTAGTCAGCCACATGAAGTCTAGTGCCCTGACTACCACGCCACCTGCCAGCCCGAAAATCTGTCCTTTAAAGTCAAACTGGACATGCTCCCATCCTAACAACACTTTAGTCCTCTCATGGCAAGAATCTCAGCCTGAGCTTCCCATCCCTGTCACTGTTTAGAGATCTTGTGTTGTGCTAGTCCTGTGACTTCACGTCCATGACACTCCTGCTGCCCATAGTCCAAGTGATTTCTCCATCATCGTGGCCGAGTCCTGCTGTGACACCAGCTCATCTCTGGTGGCTCCCTGGCTCTGAGACCTTGCTCCTCTTGCAGCCTTCTTCCTGGTACCCTAGTGGGGCCAATCCTGGCTGGCTGTAGGAAATTGAAGCAAAGGTACCTGCTGCAGAGGCTACCCTTTTCCTCCCTTATCTGCGTGATTCCTGTTTGACAAAAGCAGGGCATCCACAGACCACTTCCACCAACCTACAAGGTAAGCAATGCATCCAAGAGCCCATTGCATCTGACCATCTGATTCATTGCTTATTGAGAAGATTATTCGTGATTGAAAACAGAACTCTAGATTACTTAATTTCATACAATTTGTTTTTTTTTTTAACACATTCAATAGTGGTTTTTTTTGATCCTCCTATTGACTACATTTTCTGTGTTTATGAATATATCAGCATTTTTTTGTGATTTGTATTTCCTTTTTCATTTTTTAAGAGGTTTTTGACTTAGGGAGCATGCACTAGCAAACGAGAGACAGTGAGAGGGAAAGTGAGAAATCAACCCCCTAAGGGGGACAGCCACACTACAAACTCTTCTCCATTCTCCTCCCAGGATTTTGGGCATGCTTGTCCATGTACCTGGAATGAGTTTCAAGCCACTGGGTCCAGGATTTAAACTGCAGTTGGCCATGTGAGAGTCCAGTGATGTAACCACTTTGCCATCTGCTGTCCCCAGTATATCAGTATTTAAATATTGCCTTATGTCTACCATTTTATGCCTTATTTCTCAATGCTATTTTTTCTAGCTAATGCCTTATAAACTTTTATTTCTTTGTTTTATGCCTGTGTGATTTTTACAGATCATTTAGAAGGAATGAATGTCTTTAATTTTTTCAATCTATATATAGAACACTAATTTTCTTTCATTTTTGACAAGTTTATTTTTAATGAAATTTAATAATTACAGACTATGAAATAAAGGATGAAGTATCACACATATTTTTCCCTATATTTTCATCTCCTCATCTGCTTTTTACATATTTTTAAAGTGTATTTACTTCTTCCATGAGAGAAAGGTCGCTTCACCCAACAGTATCTTCATGCCACTGTCCAAATTCAACCTCATTCAGCCACAGTCACAAACACAGCAGAAACATGCCTTGCAGGAATAGGGTGACTTTGGGACACGAGCCTAGGACCTTCCCATGTGGCCTTAGCAATGCATAGTGTTCCATTACTGCTGCGTTATTGTACTTGGCTGGCTTTTTTTTTTTTTTTTTTTTGGTCATTTAAAAAAATTAATTTTCATGATATATAAATAGTAGTTTTGACTTAGTTCTTCATTTAAATTCATTTAAAACCCACCATTAGTTTCATACTAAAACTTCTCTATGCATTTCTTTCTTAGGTAGATTTATTTTAAAGTTGTTTTTTTTCCCTCGTTAAGACAAGTCCTACATGTTGATTCTCAATGTTTTTGAATGAGAATGCTATTATCTGTATTCTTAGCATGGGCCACACATTTCTCCCATAGTTTACAAATACTGAAAGTCCTTTAAAAATTCTGCAGTCTCGGACCAGCAGTTGGTGTAATGGCTATGTCACTGGGCTCCCATGTAGTCGCCTGCGGTTCGAGTCCCGAACCCAGTGGCTTAAACTCAAGCCGGGCTTGTGTGCATGCGTGCCCAAGATCCTGAGAGGGGAATGGAGGAGAAGGGATTGCGGAGTGGC
The DNA here is from genome assembly GCA_026018925.1 of Tupaia tana. Taxonomy (NCBI): domain Eukaryota; kingdom Metazoa; phylum Chordata; class Mammalia; order Scandentia; family Tupaiidae; genus Tupaia; species Tupaia tana. The sequence continues at coordinate 19,645,244 of JAKSZU010000008.1, forward strand.
CATACCCCCTGGGTGGTGATTTCTCACTTTCTGTCTCTCTCTGTCTTTCTGGTGAGCGCATGTGCAAAAAACTTTTAAAAAACAAAAATTCTGCTGTCAACCTAATTTTTCTATCTCATTGGTGGTTGCATTACTCTGCCAAAATGCCTTATCTTTAAGTATTGTGTCAGAGCCTATTGCACTCACTATAGTTTGTTAGTTTTTACTGTGCAGTTCCTTAGTTTTCTATTACTGTTGTAACAGAGTACCATAAACTGCTTGACTTCATTTATTTTATTTATTTTTTTGGAGAGTTCTTTTTTTTTTCTCTTTGCTATAGGGCACGTGTGCTTGCCAGAAAGACAGAGAGAGAGAGAGAGAGAGAGACAGAAAGGGAGAAATCATCCCCCCCGCCCCCCCAGAGGGATGGCCATGCTGCAATCCCTTCTCCTCCATTCTCTTCTTGGGATCTTGGATCTTGGGCATGCACAAACACACGCCTAGTGTGAGTTTAAGCCATGGGGTCCAGGACTTGAACTGTGGGTACTACATGGGAGTCCAGTGACATAGCCATTACGCCAACTGCTGGTCCCAACTGATTGATCACAGCAGAGAAAGAGTCTCCGCTTCTATTGACACAAATAATTAAATTGGGCCCACCTAGATGATTCAGGACAATTTCCCCATCTCAAGGTCCTTAATTTAATCACATTTTTAAGAAATCCTTTTGCTGTGTAAGGTTACATATTTACTGCTCAAAAATTAGAAAGTGAGCATATTTGAGATAAGAGGGCCTACCACATAATTAATAAGAAAAGTTTTTTTCTAATTTTTATTTATTTTTATTTTTTGCCAGAGGATGTGTGGACTCACTGAAGAGAGAGAAAAGGTACAGGAGGGAGAGAGAGAGAGAGAGAAAGTTAGCAAGCACCCCCATGGAGAATGGTCACATTGCAATTCCTTCTCCATTTCTTCCTCCTCTCAGAATTTTGGGCACGCATGCACACATGCCCAGTATGTTTTTCAGGCCACTGAGTCTGGGACTTCAACCACGCAGTGGAATCCAGTGGCCTTAATCACCATGTAACAGCTGACACAAGAAGTTATTGTTAAGAATAGAATAAAGGCCTACTGACATATGCTACTGAAATACTGAACTCCACAGGCTCGGAATGCATGGAAGACCTGAGTCCTATTCCTGGTCCAACCTGGAGGGCAGGCACAGTAAGATGTACTTGTAATCTCAGCAGCTCTGGAGGCTGAGGCAGGAGTATCAGGAGCTCAAGGCTGCCCTAACCCACAAGCCAGACCTTGACTAAAAGAGAGCCAGCATGGTAGTACATGTCTATAGTTCCAGCTGAGATACGGAGACAGGAGGATCACACAGAGAGAACTTGGCTTAAAGAAAGAAGATAACCAATAACCATATGGGCCCACTAATATATCTTATGTTTATGAATAAACATAAGATATATTAGATTATCTTATTTTCCCTCTATCTTGAAACATTTAGATATTTGAACATCCTAGGAATTATTTCATTATTTCCAACCAATTATACCAATCTACATTAAAAAGATTAAAACAGGGGACCAGCAGATGGTGTAATGGCTACATTGCTGGACTCCCACCTAGTAAACTATGGTTCAAGTCCCGGATCCAGTGTCTTAAAACTCACACTGGTCATGTGTGCGTGAGTGCCCAAAATCCCAAGATGAAAATGGAAGACAAGGAATTTTGGCATGGCCATTTCCCCTGGGCCGGGGGTTGGGGGGGGGGGGTAATTTCTCACTTTCTGTCTTTCCCTCTCTTTGTTTCTCTGGCAAGTTCATAAGACCTACAGCAAAAATCTCTCTTAAATAAAAAAAGATTAAAATAGTAAAGCAATGGAATTATGAGACCATTTAGGATGATATGTCAGGGGAACCAGCAGTTAGCGTAATGGCTATGTCGCTGGACTCCCACGTAGTCGACCGCGGTTTGCGTCCCGAACTTGGTGGCTTAAAACTCACGCCGGGCGTGTGTGCGTGCGTGCCCAAGATCCCGAGAGGAGAATGGAGGAGAAGGGATTGCGGCGTGACCATCCCTCCTGGGGGGTGATTTCTCGCTTTCTGTCTCTCTGTCTCTCTCTGTCTGTCTGGTGAGCGCACACACCCTATATCAAAAACCTCTCCAAAAAAAAAAAAAAAGAAGGATAATATGTCAGTGAAATAAATAATTCTCAGTCTTATTATTATGTTGCTGAAAGATTTCAGTATGTTTCAAAATGTATTTAAAAGTTGGAGATATATTTTTTGAAATCTTTAAAGGGTTTTTTTTTTTAGCTTTCATTAAACATCAATGAAAATTTGGGATTTTCTAATTTTTTGTCTATGATGCTAAAAGAATTACTGGCAAAGGTAAATATTTTATACTTATTACATGAAGCAGAAGATAAGTGCAAAATACCAGATAATAACCCTCTACTTTCAAATGATAATGGTTAAATTGACCATAAGCAAAATCTCAGATGAGTCTTAAGAGCTCAATGTCCTAGAGTTTCCTCAGACTCAAGAATCAATGTGTGAACAATACATTTCTAAGTAAAAAGGGACCCAAACCCAGACCTTTTCTTGTGTCCTCAGTATCACAGACCATGGCTAGCTTTCACCTTTGATTTCTTTGTTTTGTGTAATTAATTTTTTTGAGACACATTAATTGTAGATAATTTTCTCTGCTTTCTAAATCTATGTATTGTTATTGAATGAATTAATTATCTATACTTTCTGCTTATTTTTTCTTTTTTAATTTTTTCATTGAGGATTGCTGCTTTTTACTCCTCCCTCCCCTTATTTTTAATGGTCAGTGGGTATGTGTGCTCACAGGAGAGCCGGAGAAAGCACCTCACAATGATGTGTGGTCATTCCACACTCTCTTCTCCATTTCTTCATACTGTGGGGATGTGGGGGCATGCAACCACATGCACCTGGTTTTTTTTTTTTTTTTTTTTTTTTGAGAGGTTTTCGCTATAGGGCGCGTGCGCTCGCCAGACAGACAGAGAGAGACATAGAGACAGAAAGCGAGAAATCACCCCCCACGGAGGATGGTCACGCCACAATCCCTTCTCCTCCATTCTCCTCTTGGGATCTTGGGCACGCACGCACACGCGCCCGGCGTGAGTTTTAAGCCACCGGGTCCGGGACGCGAACCGCGGTCGACTACGTGGGAGTCCAGCAACATAGCCATTACGCTAACTGCTCGTTCCCCTGGGTTGTTTTTTAAGCCACCAGGGCTGAGAGTCAAACCACAGTTGGCCAAGAGGTGAACAGTTTCTTTAACCACAAGGCTATGATGCTAGCCCTCCATGTATATATATTTTTTAATCTTATACATAATTAGCAAGAGCAATTGACTGTATCTTTTCCCAAGATATCATTGTTTAAATAAGAAAACCAAAAATTTTTTAACTATTATTTGTATAAAATTTCAAATATTTTTATAAATTAACATGCTGATTTATGCTTGAGCTTTATAAAATAGCTATTTCAAAAATTAAATAACAGATTCAAAATAAGTGAAAGGCATTTTTTAAAAATCAATTTTATCATCTTCTCCTTCTACATCTGTCATTCTAGGTCTTTTGCACAGAATTCTCTACTAATGTGGTACCTAATGGTCCTGAGCAGTAATGACTCTAGAATACTATCATGTCAGCTGTAATATCTGGTGACCAATGTGGCAGCTAACAGTTTGGGCATGCGAATGTTCTTTGCAATGACTTTCCAGTCTCCTTAAAAACTGAAGTACTAATATTTATCAGTTCTCAAGGTTGTTGACTTTGCCCTCAACTTTTAAAATATCACTGCATATATATTGTTTGAAAAATTTTAAAATTCTGTAACATAATTACATGAGTAGATTAGTAATGCTGCTATATCTGAGGAAATGTGAAAGCATTATTAAAAACAATTATATTGGGCCAGCAGGCTGCATGATGGTTAAGGTGCTGGGCTCCCATGTGGCCTACCACAGATTGAGTCTCAGACCTGGTGACCTGAAAAGTACACCTGGTATATGTGTGTGCATGCCCAAAATCCTGAAAGAGGAAGGGAGGAAGAGGGATTGCAGCATGGCCATCCTCCCAGGGGGTGATTTATCACCTTTCCTCCCCCTGTCTCTCTGATGACTGCATGTGCCCTATGGCAAAAACCTAAAAAAAAGAAACAAAACCAAACAAAAAACATTTAAAACAAATCTATCATCTATCTATCTATCTATCTATCTATCTGTCTGTCTGTTAAGTGTTGCTTATATTTGTGTGTTCATATATACATGTGTACACATGTGTATATACATGCACATACATATACATGTATGTATTTATATGCACAGAGTTAGGAATTCTGATTTTACTGTCATTGATTCTTTAGTGCATCACACAATGCTTGGTACATAGTTGGTACAATATAAATATAAATATTTAGTAAATGATTTCTCCCTCTCTCATTCATTATGGCCTACAGTAAAAATAAACAGATGCTATTTTGAGTCTCTGAAATACAAGTATCAAATATGACTAAAAATAATTAGCCAAGGGACCAGCAGTTAGCGTAATGGCTATGTCGCTGGACTCCCATGTAGTTGACCACAGTTTGCATCCCAGACCAGGTGGCTTAAAACTCACGCTGGGCGCGTGTGCGTGCGTGCCCAAGATCCCGAGAGGAGAATGGAGGAGAAGGGATTGCAGTGTGGCCATGCCCCCGTTGGGGGGTGATTTCTCACTTTCTGTCTCTCTGTCTTTCTGGCGAGCACACGGTCGCTATGGCAAAAACCTCCCCCCCCCCCAAAAAAAAAAATGGGCAACTTAATTGTAGGGACAAAGTCTGCAGTTGAGTATTATTATATCCCAGAGTTCAATCTGGAAGATCATACCTCAAAAGTAACAGAAGAAAAATTAAGTACATGAGTCTGAGCTGATGAAACAGCACTCTGTGACTTGACTAAGATATTGCTGCTTTTCTTCTAAGCTTTGTTGTCCATTTTTAAGGATTTTTATCCTGTCTTGAGCTGTCAGTATATTCATGTACCTACTACTTGAACAAAATACTAACCTGTTTCTAGGCTTCAAGTTTATAGGAAATATCCTTACCAGTTCAAAACTGCCTTTCTTGAAACCACCAGCTGAACTTGCTATTGAAAGTAGTTAGATTACTTATGATATTGTGTGGTCAACAAAATGTTGGGGGAAAAGGAATTGAAGACAACTGTAGACAGCAGAGATAGTGTAATAAGAGAGTGGGATAGGGCAGAGGGTCAGACATGGGGTAAAAAACATATATATATATGAAAGTAGTAATGGAATTTTATGGATGATAACATGCATGATTAAGCCACGATGCAGTTTACTCTAGAGGGGAAACCACATTTAGTATGTTGTGATGATGCTCAGGGAATGAAAGTAAATTAAAAAAAAAATAATTCAGAAAAAAAATACTAAAACTGTTACCAAAATTTAAAGAAAAACTGTGTATTTGATGACCACAGTAAGCAACATAGCCCCAGTTAGGTACTATTTTATAGTATGTTCATTCTACTCACTGAGGTTTATGCCTAAAGTCAGACATGGGTTCTTGTGTATGTATATATCAGCTGTGCTTGCTATTGCAAATATTTAGACAAATTAAGTTCATTCACAAATCAATTAAATGGGGGGGGGAAGGCATAGAAAGCAATCATGGATACCAGAGACAATGGGAGGAGGGTTGGGCAGGGCAGAGGGTTAGGGATAGGGAATCAAGGATGGCAAAAAAAAAAAAAAAAAAAAAAATGCAAAATATACAAGACATAAGAAATGGAAAATTGTTTGTTGATAACATGTATGTTGATGTGCTTGATTGAGCCAACAGACAGTGTATTTTGGATGGAAAATTCATTTTGTATACTGTAATGATGTATAGCGTATTAATGTTAAAAAAAGAAAAATAAATTAATTAATTAAAAAATGAGCCAAATAAGTGCACAGATTTATTTAATTAAATGTTTTTATTTTGTGGTAATTATAATGTAGTAAGAAATAGTAAAGAGAGGACCCTTGTATCCTTTACCCTCATTTGTAATTTATGGCAAACAATATGCAGCTAAGATAAGGTCAAGATACAGAACAATCCCTTCATGACAGAGACCCCCTTGTTACGTTTTCATAGTGACATTTACTTTCTACCCACCCAACCTTCTTTTATAATTATTTATTTTATTTATTATTATTATTTTAATTTGAGCAGAGAGAGAGACAGAGATGGAGAAAGGGAAAGTGAGAAAGCAAGTTGCCAATTCTAGGACTCAAACCACAGTCAGCCATGTGGGAGTCCAGTGCCTTAACCATCACACCACCTTCTGGCCCCCACCCAGCCTTTCTTAACCCTGAATAACCATTAGTCTGTTATTCATTTCTATAATTTTCTTATTTCAATAATTATATAAGTGGAATCATACATATAAAACATTTGATATTTGACTTTTTACACAGCATAGTTTTCTAGAGTCTTTCAAGTTGTATGTGTCAATAGTCCATTCACTTTTTTTAATGCTGAGTAGTTTTTCATGGGTGGATACAATATAGTTTACTTACTCATTCAGGCACTGAAAGGCCTAGGTTGTTTCCAGTTTTTGGCTATTAGGAATAAAGTGCTATAAACATTTCTGTGCAAGATTTTGTGTGAACATAAGTTTTAATTTCTCTGGAATAAATCCTCAGGAGTGCAATTTCTGGATCAAATGATAGTTACATTTTTAGGTTTTTAAAAGGAAGTGCCAAACTGTTTTCCAGGATATCTGTACAATTTTACATTCTCGTGAGAAATATATGAATGCTCCAGTTTTCCTACATCCTTGCCAGCATGTAGTTTTGTCCCTATTTTTTTTATTTTAGTCATCCTGATAAGTGTGTAATGATATCTTATTTGGGTTTAATGTGTATCTCTCTGATGGCTAGTGTTGTTGTACATTTTTTTCATGCACTTATTTGCCAACTGTGTGTCTACTTTGGTGAAATATTCATGTTTTTGCCTATTTTTTATTGGATTATTTTCTGTTGAATTTTGAGAATTCTTTATATATTTCAGATGCTAATCCTTTGTTGAATATGTAGTTTGCAAATAACTTTCCCAGTGTGTAGTGTGTCTTTTCTTACTTTTAGTATGATCCATCACAGTGTAGAATTTAAAAATTTTGATGAACTCAAATTTATTAATTTTTCCTTTTATGGTTTGTGTTATGCCTGTAAGAAGTTTGTGTCTATCCCTATATCCTGATGATTTACTCCCTTACTTTTTTTTTTTCTTTTCCAAAAAGTTTTATAGTTTAACATTTACGTTAAAGTACTTGACCATGTTGAATTAGTTTTGTGTAAGGTTTGAGACCTAGGTTAAGTTTTTGTGTTTTTGCTTTTGCTCTTTCTTTTTCCTATACATTCAATCCCTCTTACACTATTTGCTGAAAAGGCTATCTTTTCTCTATTGAACTACATTTATATTTTTGTAAAATCAATAGGGTGTATTCATGTGAGTTTATTTCTGCGTTCTCAATTCAACTTAGTGATAAGTGTATCTCCTTCCACCAACACCACACCATTTTGATTGCTATAGCTGTATAATAAGTTTATTTGTTTATGTATTCTATGAGTCATAAGGGCAGAGATAGCAGCTCTGACAGATCTCAACAAGTGATCCTCCCCCAGGTTTAGCCAGTTTGGATCATGTGCATATGTGCACCTTGTACACAGGGATGTTTCCAGATGTGAACTGGATATGCCTCCCAATGTTGTGTTTTAACTGTTGAACTGCTATCCAACCTACTACATAATGATTCCTAAAATCAGGTGGGCTGATTCCTCACACTTGTTATTTTTCAAAATTGTTTTAGCTATTGTAGTTCTTTACCTTTCAGCATAAATTTTATAATAATCTCATCTCTGTCAACAAAAATCTTGCTGGAATTTTTATAGGAATTGTGTTAAATTTGTATATATATTTGAGGAAAATAAGTATCTTTACTATGTTTAAGTCTTCTAATCCATAGACACATTCATGTTTTTCCATTCATTTAAATTTCTGTCTATTTCTTTGTTTCTCTCACAGCATTTTATAGTTTTCAGGACACAAGTCCTATAAATGTTTTATTAGATTTGTACTCAAGTACTTCATATTTTTGAGTGACTATACAGAATATTACATTTAAAATTTTGGTTGGGACCAGCAGTTGGCGTGATGGCTATGTCACTGGACTCCCGTGTAGTCGACCATGGTTTGAGTCCCGGACCCAGTGGCTTAAACTTACACCAGGTGCATGTGCGTGCGTGCCCAAGATCCTGAGAGGAGAATGGATCGCAACATGGCCATCCCCCTGGGGGGTGATTTCTTGCTTTCTGTCTTTCTGTCTCTCTCTGTGTTTCTGGCGAGTGCATGTGCCCTATAGCAAAAACCTGTCAAATAAATAAATAAATAAATAGATAGATAGATAGATAGATAGATAAAATTTTAGTGTCTGTATGCTTATAGAAAATATATAGAAATATAATTCATTCTTAAGTGTTAATTTCCCATCCTCTATCATTGTTGAACTCTCTCATTAGTTCTAGTTTTTGTGTGTCTACTTCCCTAGGATGTTTTGCCTAGACAATCACAGCATCTACAATAGAGGTCATTTTATTTCTCACCTCCTAATCAGTAAACAAGAAGAACAAGGCACAGAATAGTCTTGTAGAAGACCAGGGTGACACATGATGCCTGACCTAGGTAAACAATAAAGAAGGACAGCTGTTTGAGGAGGAACCCAACCAATATTTTGCTCATAAAATCAGCAGAACTTAGTGAGTAATTATGTATGGAGTTTGAATGACAGGAGATAAGGATATGACTGACTTCCCGTGTCTGAGTAAATAGTGGTGTCTCCAATAGAGATGAAAATATAAAAAAAGGAGGAGCTGCTTAGTGGGAAAGAGGGAAGCGTGCTATTTTTGGTGAATGCTATGGAATTTGAGACGTCTATGGAATATCAAGGACAAGCTGTCTAGCACTCAGCTGGATATTTGGTCTGAAATCAGGGGAGATGTCTAGGTTGTAAGTATAAATATGGAAGTCATCAGCATATGGCATATGGGGAGTAGGGAAAACCATAAGAGTGGTGACGATTCCAGGAAAAAATAGAATGAAAGGAAGCAAAAATCTCAAATGAAACCTTCAAGTACACAATATTAGAGTCATGGATAGAAAAAAGAATCCACAAAGGCATCAGAAAAGGTAAGAGGAGAACCAGTAAGTGTGGTGTCTACAAAGTCCAGTAGTTTCACCCACCCACAGTTTCTCTTTCTGTAGTTTCCTTCAGTTATCTGCCGTCTATTGAGGTTTGAAAATATTAAATAGAAATATCCAGAAATAAACAATTCCTGAGTTTTAAATTGTGCTCCTTTCTGCGTAGTGTGAGGATATCTCTTGCTTTTCTGCTCCATCCCCACAGGATATAAATCACTCCATTGTCCAATGTCTCCAGACTGTATAAGGAAATGTCAAAAAGTTTATGGGAATGTAGAATTAAAGTACATGTTTATTATTGGTGTCAAAAACTTGAAATCCATGCATAGCTTTTTTGTAATAAACATTTTCTATGACCCTTTGGTAAATCCCTTGTTTATGTCACCTGCCTTTAGTCACTTAAAACTGGTGAAATATATATAACAAAACTGGTGAAATGGATATCCTTACCTTGTTACTGACCTTAGTGGGGAAATATTCAATCATTCACCGTAAAGCATAATGTAGGCATTTGTCAATGGTCCTTATCAACTTGAGGAAGTTCTTTTCTATTGTTATTTTTCTGAGAGTTTTTATCAGTAGCGTGTGTGGAGTTTTGATTAATGCATTTTCTACATCAGTACTTATGATCATGAATTTTCCTTTTTTAGCCTATTAATATGGTGAATTGCACTGATTAATGTTTAAGGATCAAACCACCCCAACATTCTTGGACTAAAAGTCATTCAACGTGCTGAATCATTGTTTTCCTGTATTTCTCAATTCTGTTTGCTATTATTGTGTTAAAAATTTTGTTTCTACATTCATGAAGATTACAGATCTTCAATTTAATTTTTTATATTAACTCAGCGTAATACTAATTGTGTAAAATTGGATTGGAAAATGTTGTTTATTTCTGTTTTCTTAGAGAAGTGCTATGGAACTTTTTTTTTTCTTTTTGAGATGTTTGGTATATTAGTGAAAATTTTCAGTTCTTTAGATCTCTTTGTTTGGGAGTTTTAAAATTGTGAATTCAATTTTTAAAATAGTTATATAAGGTATTTCTTATTTATTTTTAGGTTTTTGCCACAGGGTGCATGCACTCACCAGAGAAAGTCAGAGAGAGAAGAGGGAGGAAAAGTTAGAAATCACCCCCCGCCCCCCAGGGAAGATGACCATGACACAATCTCTTCTCCTTAACTCTGCTCTCAGGATTTGGGGCATGTACACACATGCTGGGCAAGCCATTGGGTCTGGGACATGAACTGCAGTCGGCCATGCAGGAGTCCAGTGCCTTAACCACCACACCACCTGCTGGTCCTGGCATTTTAATTATCTAATTCATATTAAGTGAGATATGATAGTTTGGATATTTTAAGAACTAATCCCTTTCATTTATGTTGTCAAATTATTGTGTGTAGTTATTTGTATTGTTTCCTTATTATCCTTTTGATCTTTAAGTTCTGCCATGACATTCCTAACTTTGTTCCTTATATTGTCTTCTCACTTTTTTTTTTTTGCGAATCCTGACAGAGCTATACCAATTTAACCAACATTTTCCAAAAACCACCTTTTCATCTTTTTTTGCCCGTTTTCAATTTTATTGATTTCTTTTATTATGTCTTTGTTTGGTATTTTCTTGTTATCTTTTCATTATTGACTTCTAATTTGATTTTACTATGATTTCTATTTGAATTCATATGGCCTCAATATGGATAGAACAATTTTCTGACTTGAAATATTTTCTGAGATTTGTTTTATAAGCAGGATATATTTTATCTGACAATATATTTATGAACCCTTAACATAGTGTATTTTCTGCTCTTTATTCAGTGGCATATTATGTAAATGTCAATTAGAATGTGCTAATTAATGGTCTTGCTGAGTTCTTCTATATCCTGGCTTATAGTCTAATTTTTCTACCAGTTGTTGAGAGAGGGATGTTGAAGTCTCCAGCTATGAGTCTGTCCATTTCTCCTTCAGTTCTGTCAGTTTTTGCTTCACTTGTTTTATAGCTCTGTTGTTTGATGCACGTGCATTTTAAATTGCTATGTCTTCTTTGGTTGACTAACACTGTCTTTGTTTAACGTACACGTGTCTCTCATAATTTTATTTGATTTGAAATCTACTTTATCTGCTATTAATTGTTGTGCTTTCTTTTGATTAATGTTTGCATGGTATGTATTTTCCTCCATTTACTTCCAATCTGCCAGTATCATTATATTTGAAGTGAATTTTCTTGTAGACAACATGTAGTTGAGTCACAATTTTCATAAACCCTTGGATAAATCACTCTGCTAATATCTGACTTTTAATTAATTAATTAATTAATTAACTTCTAATTGCCAGAGGGCACATGTACTCACCAGAGAGAGAGAGAGAGACAAGAAGAGAGAGGAAAAAGGGCAAGGGATGGGAGCTGGCAGGTGGCATGGCGATTTAAGGGTGCTGGACTCCCACATGGCTGACCATGGTTCAAGTCCCAGACCTGGTAGCTTGCTTCCTCACTTTCCCTCTCTCTTGCATGTGCACCAGCTCTCTCATGTGCACTCTCGCACATGCAAGAAAATGTCCTTTGCCACATTTAGGAAGTTTTCACCCACTATTCCTTCAGGTACTTTTTCAGTTCTACACTCTTTTCCTCTCCTTTTTTAGTGGCTGCTCTGCATATTACATTATAACTGTAAGTGTAAATTTGATGACATAACTATTACGTCTTTGATTATAATCCCATAGGTATAGGAAACCTTTTTTATGATTTTTTTCTCTGTTGTTCAGGTTAAGTGATTTCTTTTTTTTAAAAAAAGAATTATTCATTTAATTTTATTTATTTATTTATTTTATTTTAACTTGACCAGAGAGAGAAATAGACAGAGAGAGGGAAAATGAGAAAGCAAGCCGCCAGGTCTGGGACTTGAATGTGGTTAGCCATGTGGGAGTGTCCAGCACCTTAACCACCATGCCACCTGCTGGCATGAGATTTCACACCAGGTTGAGTGATTTCTATTGTTGAGTAATTTCTGTTGCTACGTATTGTATTTTCTTGTTTCTTCCAATTTTCTATTGGGCCTATCCATTAAGTTTTAAGGTTTTGCTTTTTGTCTTTTAAAGTTCTAAAGTTTTCATTTGGTCCTTCATTATATCTTCTTCTTTTCTGATACTCTGTTTTTCCCTTTATTTTAAGTGTATTTTTAATTGCTCATTGATAATTGATAATCTCATTATCTCTTGTAATTTTTGGTATTGGAATTCATTGAATGTCCTCTTTATTTAGTTTCAGATATTCTTGGTTCTTGGTATGATCAAGTATTTCCAATTGAAACTTGGACATTTTGGATATTATGTTTTGAGACTCTGGATTTTATTTCAACTTGCCTCCTTTGTCACTGTTCCAGGGAAGGGAAAACAGAGCAGTACCTTGTTACTGACATTTGAGGTTAGAAGCCAAGTTCCCACTTGAATTCCATTGAGACTGAAGGGCTAATGGCTCCTTGTTACTGCTGGTCAGGGTTGAGAGTTGTTTTCCAGTGATAGTCCACTGAAACTTTCCTGGTTGAGAGAGGTAGGAGAACCTTGTTATTGTTTTCCTTTACCATTACTTTCACTGGCACCACCCTACTGGGAAAAGGGACCAGAAGACTAGGATCCCTATGTGGTCTCTCCAGAAACCACAGGAAGAGAAAGGCCCTTCCTACTGATTGTTAATGCCTGGTAAGGATGACAAATCTGGCCTATATTACTATTTCTGATACTACCCTGGTGGCAAGCTGCTGGTGTTATGGCTTCTTACTAGCACCCAGCAAGGGTGCAAGTCCAGATTTTTCGGTCAGCTTTTGGTGACGGGGGTGGGGATAGAGCCATAGTTTTTTCTGTCTTGATTGCCTGGAATAGAGTAGTTGTGTAAAAGTGCTATCTTGCTGGACTGCCTCTTTCCTGATCTTTCTGCTAAAGAAGACAGGCTTTTGTTAGTGCTTTTTGTCTGTGACGATTACATTTCTGGGTTGCTGGAAGATTAAAAAAAAAAAGAAAAAGAAATAGGAAATTTACCACTATGTAACTCTTTGGATCCAAAAGCCTCTAGTCATTCTATTTTCTTTTTACCACCTTTGCAAGTCTTCTTGCACATGTTTTATAATTAACGTCAAGGGTATTTAGTTACACATAGTGACAGGAAGAGGAAAAGTATGTGTACTGCATCTTCCTCTAAGTGGAAGGCTCTAACACAGGATTTGTTGTTCTTGTTGCTGTTCTTTTAATTTTTTTTTCTATTTAAAAATAGTATTTCCTTTTCTTTGTATTTATCTTGTTAAATTAAGTCTAAAAAACCCAACTCTGTAGACTCTTAAAAATAGCTGTGCATCAAACTTGTTTCAACACATATATAATGATGGAGTATTAAAACGTACACTAGCGTTCTTTCATAAACAAAAAGATATAAATCCTTCAAAGAGGTGCTTGTAAAAAGTAATTATGAAAGTAATATTTTTCTTTGCTAATAGATTATTGTACTTGATAGAATATATTTCTGGAGTATATTTCTTCTTAATTAGCTGTTGCTATAATGCTAAAGAAAAACTATCCCAAAATATAGTGACTTAAAACTTATTCTCACATTCATGGGTCTTCAGCTGGGCTGAGCTGGACTTCAGATTCCAGGCTGCTCTTTCAGTTCCTGTCAGAGACATGTGTCTCTCATCTCCTGGAGCTGGCAGCTTCGGGTGGATGTGGTCTGTTGCATGTGTCTCATGATCAAATGCAGCTGAGAGCATAGACACCATTTGAGGCACATTCTTTCCATAGTAGATAATCAGGTCACCAACCCAAGAACTGCAAGGCCTCTACATCTTGTTAACTGATGTCCCACTGGTTGAAGGAATTCACATGGCCAAATTCAATACTCTTGGGGCTGAGATTTATACCCTGCACACAGTGGGAAGGGAGGGGACTCATTTGCTAAACCTTAATACACACTGTCACAAACTTTTTAAAATTATCTTGTTCTAGTGATGAAGGGGGAAAACAATGCTAGCTCATAGGTACCAGCATCTTTTCCTTTTTACTCAATTATTTAAAATGCTGGAGCCAATTTCCTTGTCAGAAAGCCTATGTTAACCCCATACTAGTCATTCCATGACCTTCCTCCCCACGTCTGGTCTCGAAGTGGCTTCTCCCAGTGTGACTGCTGTTCCTCCAATTAAAGAGCTCTTATCTGTATGTTCCTATGCATTAAGTACAAAAGAGAAAATTAACATCCTTTTATTTGTTAGTGTGTATAAATGTGTGTGTGTGAATTTTTTATTTATTTTTTTTTATTTCCTAGAGGGTGTGTGCACTTGTTAGAGAGAAACAGAGAGAAAGTAAGAAAGCACTTCCCTTGGAGGATGGTCACTGCAATCCCTTCTCCTCCATCTTTTTTTTTTTAGAGGCTTTTTGCTATAGGGCACGTGCGCTCGCCAGGAAGACAGAGAGAGACAGAGAAACAGAAAGCGAGAAATCATCCCCCCAGGGGTGATGGCCACGCTGCAATCCCTTCTCCTCCATTCTCCTCTTGGGATCTTGGGCACTCATGTACATGCGCCCAGCATGAGTTTAAGCCACCAGGTCTGAGACTCGAACCACGGTCGACTACATGGGAGTCCAGTGACATAGCCATTACGCCAGCTGCTGATCCCATCCTTTTGTGATTTTGGACACACATGAGGCCCTGTGATTTTCAAGCCAGGTCCAGGACACAAACTGCACAATGTGCCATGTAGGATCCAGCTGCCTTAACTGCTATGCCCAGCGGGCCCCAGGTGTGTGTATTTTTACGTTTTACACCTATGGCAGTGCTGTTTCTCCAAGCCTTGCTTTTCTGCTTTAACTAATGTAGCAGGGTAGTGACTAGAATTTCATAACTATTCTTTGGAGAACTTTTCCACACTCAACATTAAATTAAGTAGGTACAAGTCTGTTTTAATATTCTATATCCCATCACATTATCAATATTTAGAACACGAAATTTGAAACCTGGCAAAATATACTTTGTTTTAGGTATGTGAGTGTGTGTTTTGGTGATATTTTTGATATAGTGACAAAAAAATGTTCCTCTGTAATATTTACCCCCAAATTTAATTATTCCTTTTGTTTACTTGAGCATTTTCACTTATTTTCATGCTAAGTCTCTAAATGTGTTCCTCTAGTTTGTGATGCTATAAACACGAGACCAGCCAACTGTAGAAGAGCAGAAGAACTGGTATTTATTTTTGCTTTGCTACTTCCCAGATGGTTCATCTTGGGCAAGTCAAGATTCTTTCTGAGGTCATTTCCTCATGTGTACAGGGGAACTAATGATATAAACCTCACTTGATTATTTTGAAGGTTGCATGAGATGATGGTTTTTCTTCCTCTGTGAGCAGGCCAGTCCTATTTGGTTATAAATTATTCAAAATACAAAGTGAATTGAAAGAAAATGGTTCATTTTCTATATTTTTCTTTATTCTGTGTTTCAAGTAAAATATTTGGAAATAAATGAGGTAGGCCTTTCTTCATCTAGACAGCTGAATTGGAAGAGGTGGATGGAGTTGAAGTTCTCTCACATCTACTCTATTGAACATTTCAGTAGGAGAGTTCCCCCAATGGTAGAATTCCCATGCCACACTTGTCAGCTCATGAGCCTTGATTTTGTCATCATGCAAGGCCTTCAGCACTTTTTTTTTTGACATATCCACTCCACATCATATTAAACATATTAAAACATATTCACAGTTTACTGTAAAAATACTTTTTTGCTTTAAAGGTAGAAAGCATTTTATAATGTTCCTTTAGATATTATTTGCTTCAAGAAATTTATTTAAATTTTTATTGCATTTGATTTATCAGTCATCATTCTGTCATCTTAGGAATTCTTGAGCTTTGACAAAATTGAACTTATACATTATTTAAATATCCTATATTATTATACATTCTAAGTCTAACAAATAATGAGGTTGATATCATGTTATATTTTGTTGGCCTCTAACTAAAATAATTTTTATTTTAGGCTTATTTTCATATATTGGTGGGAGATCAGATTGCTTCCTAGGATCTTTATAGTCCCTAAGGCATATAATCTGAGTAAAAGGAATCCCAGGTCTGGCTCTTTGGTTCCATATATGTCTTTCATAAATATTTCTGGGCCTGTGAAAACTTACTGCAAATCAATGCCTCAAACCTTTGCAATATCAAAATTCAATTTTCTTCGATCTATCTTCTAACTTACTGTGTTTAGTAGACAGAATACTGCCTCTGCCCCAAAGATATATACATCTTAATCCCTGGAATATGTTACCCTGCATAGAAAAGGGGTCCTTACAGGTATGATTAAATGAAGGATCTTGGAATTTTCTTGGATCATCTAATTAGTTCCTAGCATCTTTATAAAAGGAAGAGAGACACAAGAGAGCCAGAGATAGGGTAAGGACACAGAAGAATAGGTAAGGGCGATGGTTTCAGAAATTGAAGAGAACCACAGCAAAGAAATGTAGGTAGCCTCTGAAAGCTACAATGGGCAAAGAATAAGTTCTCTTCAAAAACCTACAGAAGGAACTCAGTCTTGCTGACATTCTGATTTTAGCCAAGTGAGATTACTACAAAATATTAAATCTGTATTGCTTTGAACTACTGAGTTCCTGGTAGTTTGTTACAGTAGCAATAGGACACTAATGGAATTTGCATCATTCACCCCAGGCAAAGCTCTTCTGTGATCCTAAGTATCCGTCCCTCTGTCCTTGTTAACACCTTTCTTCCTTCTACTTGGTACCATGTTCTGTTTGCCTTCAACTCAAATTCCATGAGCCTCTATGAGTTCTTCTTACATGATCCGCTTGGGGCCCTCTATGTTCCCTTTTCTTTCTCTCTTCTACACTGCCTTTCCTTATCTTCTTCCAAAGCACCGCTATCTAATAGAGAAGACAGTTTCCTCTGTACATGCTCTGTGGCTGGCTTTGAGCTTGCCAGCTGACACAATGATCTTTTAAATTTCATGCTTTAACATCAAAATTAATAAAAAATTAGTATTGTTAATAATGAAATAATGTTTAAATTCCTTAGCTCAAATGCTCTCTGTCTCCACCTCCCTTTAGGGTAAAACAGAAGCTCTGCTAAGGTCTGTCTTTTTCAGTTTGGACCTTCTTTTCCTCTTGGCACAACTAAACTTCATTGGGGATACGCATGCTTGAAAAGCCAGATCTTAACCACCACGTGGATTTGCCCTGGAGAATTACATTTGTCAATGGAGACATCTGCATTTGAGTTTCTGTTCCGTCACTGCCTCTCTGCATGAACCTGGGCAGATACTGACATCGTCCCTGGGTCTCGGCAGGATGGAAAGACAGGGAAACTATAAGAAAGGATGTCAGGAGATGACAGACTCTTGTGAAGAAAGGCAAGGTCACAAGTATCAAGGGTCTAAGAAGTGGTGGGTAAAGGAGTAGGCAGACAGGACATTTTGGAAATTTGAACTCTCTTAAAATTTTCATTTTTTAATTTTTAATTACAGTGTTCTTGATAGAGAGAGAGAGAGAGAGAGAAACACCCTCATTATGTAATCACAGTATGTAATCATAGTGCAACCTTCTTTCTCCAACCCTCTAGCTTCTCAGGATCTCAGGTGCTCCAGCATGTGTGTCTTCAGGCTGACCCAGGGATCCAAACCTTTTGTTGGCCTTGTGGCTTCTAGCCTTCCAGGGCACAGCATTACCATCGTGCCACAACAGATGATGGCAGGTTCATTAGAAGGCCCCAAAATGGTTCTGAGTAGTTGTATCTGTTTGACTAGTGAATGAGAACTCCTACATCCTCACTAGAGCCTGCTTACTTCCGTCTACTTTCCAGTTTTCTTCCCATCCCTCTATTCCCCTTTCTCAAATAAACACAGTGTCAGATCAGTTGGAGAATGAGCTATGAGTCTTTCCTTGTCAAAGGAATTGCAAATCTCCATGTATAATTTTCTTGGTGCCCTGTGTGGTTTTAGGACCAAGATGCATTCTTCTCCGTTTTCATGGTAGAGGGGATAGAAATGGAGCAGAGCCTCCCTCCTAGCCCTCCGGTGCCTGGAGTGATTGGCAGCAGTAACAAGGACAGTTTTGTTACTTTCAGGAAAAAATTGAGGACCCCTCATTTTTTTTTTTTCATTGGATAGTTAACTTTTTGTCCTCAGCTTTGGTTCCCAATCTTTGATTTCAGGATCATAAGACAATTCCCTTTGATGTCATGTTGCATGACAATAAAAGGAGCCAAAATAATCGTCTGAGGTTTGGCTTCCCAGAGCAGATTCTAAAACACAGTTTTGGGTGCAAGACATTTCATAGGGATCAAACACTTCTATAAAAGAAATGGCAAGAAAGCAGATTTGCATAAGAGAAATCCAACTATGATAGGAGGCCAACCCATTGGGAACTCTAGATTTCAGATCATTATTTAGAGAATGAAATTATTCAGGTCTTTGGGACCAGCAGATAGTGTAATGGCTATGTCGCTTGACTCCCATGTAGTTGATTGCTGTTCGAGTCCCAGACCTGGTGGCTTAAACTCACTGGGCGTGTTGTGCATGCATGCCCAAGGTCCCAACAGGAGAATGGAAGAGAAGGGATTGTGGTGTGGCCATCCCCCTGGGGGGTGACTTCTCGCTTTCTGTCTTTCTCTGTCTTTCTGGTGAGCACACATACCCTATAGCAAATACCTCTCAATAAAAAAAATTATTCAGGTCTTTATACCCTACCTCACACAGTCACAGGGTATGGGAAGCCTGGGTATGGAGTATGGAGTGTTCTCGGGCACCCTGCAACTGAGGAAGACTTTGAAGGGGCTGAGAGCTTGAGAGTCTTTGACCATGGTCCCTGCAGGTGGCCTGAGAGCTAGAGTCAATGACTACACTCCTGTAGGTAAAGACAAAAATGTCAACAATCCAATATAAAAAATTTGAGGGACTCCCTCTTCTTAAAGGGAGGTTTTGGAAGTGTTTCTCCATATCTGCCACAGAAAAACAACCAATATCTTTCTTCCCTGACCCAAATTTTGCTAATATATGCTTGACAAAGAATAATACAAGAAGATTTACTAAGACCAATTATTTGATTAATTGTTATGTCCTTTCTTCCCATTTGTGGAAAAGCAAATTCATAAGTTAAGCATGATTTTAAAGGAAGGGGCATGTTCAGTGTGATTGGGTAGATGTTTACTCCTGAGCCTGAAATGATAAAGTAAGAAAGTCATAGCCAGTTCTCTGTAAGGTGGACAAAAGTGCCTGAATTCAAACAGAATTTACCTAACATCTCTCATGGAATATTCTGGAAACAACCAATTTTTCAGTCTTCCAGAATATGACTAGTAATCGTGAACATTAATGAAAACTCAGGCTGCAAAGGTCTCCCATAGTGGCCAGTGGAGAATAAAATAAGTGTATTTTTCAGTGAGGCTCATGCATTCTCATCTATTTGAATACAGATTCCTGCCAAATGTGGTCAAGGAGAGGAAGATATAAAGACGGTATGTTTATATCCTGTTGTTACTCTCCATGCACAGGGGATTAATGTGGATTGTGCAAGAACAGCAATTAACTTTTATGTGTTCTTCCTTGGACTTCCCCTGATTTCCACAAAGCATTGGATGCTTGGTAGAATAAGACTCTTCTTGACAAAGAAATTTAGACCCTTTTTATTACTTTCAAAGATTTTTGTTATAGGGCACGTGTACTTGCCAAAAAAACAGACAGGGACAGAGTGACAGAAGCAAGAAATCACACCCCGAGGGAAATGGCCACACCACAATCTCTTCTCCTCCATTCCTCTCGGGATTTTGGGCATGCACACAAACATGTCTGGTGTGAGTTTCAAGCTACTGGTCAGGAACTCAAACTGCGGTTGACTACATGGGAGACCAGTGCCCCAGCCATTACTCTCCCTGCTGGCCCCTTCTACGCCTTCCAATTAGATTTTTTTTTTTTTTTTTTGAGAGGTTTTTGCTATAGGGTGTGTGTGCTTGCCAGAAAGACAGAGAGAGACAGAGAGACAGAAAGCAAGAAATCACCCCCCCTAGGGGGGATGGCCATGCCTCAATCCCTTCTCCTCCATTCTCCTCTCGGAATCTTGGGCACGCACGCATGCACACGCGCCCGGTGTGACTTTAAGTCACAGGGTCCAGGACGCAAACTGCGGTCGACTACATGGGAGTCCAGTGACATAGCCATTACGCTAACTACTGGTCCCCCAATTAGATTTTTGAATCACAATCATTCACAAATGTACAGTTGTCACTTGCCTTTATGTAGTGTATATTTCAACTGCACATAGAGTCACTTATTGTCTAAACACACTTTGTACGTTGGATAAGATGAACTATACTTGAGGTCTCCCTGAGGAGTCTGGTTATTTTTAGTTTGTTTTCTGAGCATCTTTGGGTAATTTTTTGTTACCCAGCAACTGAAAAGTGCTTAGTTTTGTAAAAAGTGGCTACTTTGGGAGAATGTTGGTCACCCAGGCTGTGATTTATATGCCACATGCTTCAGGGTATGAGGCATATGTTAGATTTTGACAGATTAGTGGGAATAAATGAAAGGAAGTAGAAAAGAAAAGGAAAACTCACTAGCATACTGAACTCATAAGAGAAGCAATGTCACACAGCACAATAAGCAAATGGAAACTTGACTTAGCATTCTGAGGCCTCATTAAAAAATGAGTTGCATCTGACAGATGTGTAGTTGTATACATTTTTAATCCCAGCCATATGGAGGCAGAAATCTTTCTAAAGCAGTGCTATTTCAAGCAGTTACTTCTATGGAAATACATTAGAAATAATGGGTCTCACTCAAAGATGATAGGTAAAATTGGGCAACTAGAGTGTGCTTATAAGTTTAAGTGAGATGCCCAACAAAGAATTGTCCATAAGGGATAACGGCTCTGGGTCTTTAGTAGTAACTAGATTACATGTGCTTTTCCATTAATTTTAATGAAAGTTATATTCCTGAACCATGACATTGCAGTAACTAACTAAACCTTTCTATTTTTCTTTTAAAGAAAGATAGACCTCTATGTAGCATCATGAATAATGAAGATTTTATAACTGGGTATATTTTGTCAAGTAAAATGCCCTACCTTAAACCAACCTACTATCAGAGCATGTAGACCAGGGGAAGAATTCAAAGAGCTTCCTGATACAAAGAGGTCTGCTTCTTAGACCCTACCCGAACACACAAAGGTCAACATTTATAAGAGCACTGAGAACATTAACTTCAACAGCTGTTATATTTTTACTACTACTAAGTCACTAGTTTATTCAATTATTTGCTAAATTAAGCTACTATTAAACAGCTACCCTTCCCAAATTACTAGAGTATTAAATCAAACAGATTAGGCAGGTAGTTTGCCTTTTTCCAAGATCATAATCTCTATTTCTTTAATTATTTTTCCACAAACTACTTCCCTTTATATCTTTTATTATTTGAAAACTTAATACGCACTGTTAAGAACTTCAGAACAGACTATAGAACTTTTATATCTAACATGCCAGTATTAGCATTTACTGCAGTTTTCATTTTATATACACATATGTAAATATATAATGTGTATAAATTATATATCATTTATATATAATGTATAATTGTATAATACATATATAAGTTATATTTTTAGAACTTAAAAATTCGAACCCAGTGGTGGTGCAGTAGTAGTGCAAATGGACCCCAGTAATGCAAATGTAAAGGGATAACAGATTTTTTTTTTCTTTTTTGTAAAGACTATCATCACATAAAGCTTAATCTGTAATTATGTAACTTTAATTTTGGAGTTTAGAGACTGTTTAAATTGGTTTGTTTTTCAATAAGAGAGAAAGAGAGCTAGAGAGAAGGAGAGAAGCAAGCCCTTCAATGAGAGCTTCATGCCATGATCTACCCCCAGTCTCACCTAAGGGATCATAGGCACACAGACACATACACAACATGGCCAGGGAAGTCTCGGGATGCAAACCCAGGATCTTCTCCAAGTGGGTCTATTTGCATTACTACTGCACCACCACCGGGTTCGAATTTTTAAGTTCTAAAAATATAACTTATATATGTATTATACAATTATACATTATATATAAGTGATA
This sequence comes from Tupaia tana, assembly GCA_026018925.1. Lineage (NCBI taxonomy): Eukaryota > Metazoa > Chordata > Mammalia > Scandentia > Tupaiidae > Tupaia > Tupaia tana. The sequence continues at coordinate 19,667,593 of JAKSZU010000008.1, forward strand.
CATAATTTATACACATTATATATTTACATATGTGTATATAAAATGAAAACTGCAGTAAGTGCTAATACTGGCATGTCAGATATAAAAGTTCTATAGTCTGTTCTGAAGTTCTTAACAGTGCGTATTAAGTTTTCAAATAATAAAAGATACAAAGGGAAGTAGTTTGTGGAAAAATAATTAAAGAAATAGAATCATATAGCATCTACTGCTGGCTGAGTGGCTTTTAACAAGTTCTTAAGCCTTTTTGTGGCCTTATTTCTTTAGATAAAAAAAGTTGCACTTGTGAGATAATGGGTATAAACCATGCAATACGATGCCTACCTGATAAAAACTTACTAAATGTAAATTTTCAATAAATAAAGTCCTATTACTAGATGGAATATAAAAAGAATATGACTACATCCATATATATATATATATATATATATATACATACATATATATTTCATACATCATATATGAATAGACAGAAAACTTTAAGTAATAAGATTTTCTGTAGGTTAAATAGACAGTTTTCCATGTCATTTATTGTCTACTTTGTAGGAAAAACAATACATGTTGAGAGTCAAAATTTAAGGTTGAAGTTAAGATAAATATAATGTAGAGGAAGGTCAGCTTGCTGCTGATATAGCACCTTATATGGTGGCAGTTTGTTAGTGGGGGGTCACTGAATTCTGGTTTTGTAAGTGGAAAAATGAGACTGGATGCAGATCAGAATAGATCAGATTGTCTAGAATAGTTTCACACTGAATAAAGTTGTAAGAAATGGATATGTAAATCAAGATGCCAATGTGTTAATTTGCCTTCTCAAGTACTGAAATACTTGAACTCTCCACTGAGGGTATCAGTGGTGAATCAAATGTGTGATTTGGTGAGGAGAAAAGAAAAGACATTAGGAAATACATGGTTGTGAGGAGGTATAGCCCCTAGACCAGGGAAAAAATAACACATACTTTCTGTAATAAAGTAAAGTTCAACTTTCAAATCTTTTCTTCTATCGAAAAAATAATTAAGTTTATTTCTTTATTTTAAAGAAAGAGGGATCTAGGATCGTGGGCACATGCATGCCTGGTTTACTCAGTGAAGCCTCAAGATGTGAACCTGGTACCTTTCCATTTGGGGCAGACTTACAGAGATCCATATTTTACTGTTGCACCACCATCTGACCTTCAAATTTCTAATCAAGTTACACTTTTTCCTGCTAGAATCAGGGTTTTTTCTCTTTTATTCAGGCTAGGTGCAGATGCTAAATTTGTACATCAATTTATACTTCACTTTTCTCTGAAAATGACTGTGGCTGATTGCGTTTTTCAAAGATGAATGTGATGATTCCCTCCATCTCACATGTGATTCTTGCTAGTCCTTCATTAGATTCGAGTCTCCATCCCTTTCAATCTAGATGAACCCTGTCACTGTTCTCATCAACAGGATAGAGCAGAAATGATACTATGCTAGTTTCAGATGTACCTTTCATGGGCTTAACAGTTTCTTCTTCTTGAATCTTTGAACACTTGCTTTTAGGATGTTCCTCTCAGAACCCAGCTCCCACGCGGAGTCTAGTTTTAAACTCAGCTGAGCTCCCAACTTCCAGTGTTGGGAAGAGAGTCACCTTGAATGCCCAGTCCACATCAGATGACTATAGCCACAGTCTCCATTAAACCACAACTGTATGAGATACCCCAGTAAAAAGATGTTAAACTGAGGGCAGACAAACCATGGAGCTGGGAGAAATAATAATACATTGCTTTAAACCAGTATTAGGATGGCATGTTATGCAGCAATACATTTTTTAAAAATCATCTGCTGTCCCTCAAACTAACATTTGCTTCAACTAGGTTAGGGTATTGAGTACACTTGTTATTCTTTTATATTTGGTAATTCTTTGATTACCTTTACAAGCCCTCTGTATTCATTGATGCAACATATATTTATTGCTACTATATTTTAGGTACTGTTCTAGAAATGACAAATTTTCTTCCTTCATAGATCTTTTATGTTAGTGAGGGAGACAGACAATAAACAAGATAAATAGGGTGTAAGGGATAAGAGGGAATAAAATAAAGCAAGTAGAAAATAAAGCATGCTATGTTGAGGGATGAGTACAACAATGATGAATAAGATAAGAATCCATTTGGTTGTGTTACACAGTGAAGTGGCGTCATCAGACTTATGTGTAACAGAATCATTCTGAATATTGTGTTTAAGAGAGCCTGCAAAGAGACACAATCAGGGAGACCAGTGAGGAACTACTGTAATCATCCACATAACAGCCAATAGTATCTTGGGGTACAGTGATAGTTGTTAAGTGTCAGAACTTTGGGATTTGATTTTACTCCACTTAAAATAATTTTTGCCATAGGGCACATATTCTCACTGGAGAGAGAGAGAGGAGAGACAGAGACAGAGAGAAGGAAAGTGAGAAATCTCCTACCAAAGGAGATGGCTATGGTGCAATTCCTTCTCCTCCATTCTCCTCTTGGGATTTTGGGGGCACACACACATGTGCCCGATATTAAACCACTGGATCCGAAACTTAAACCTCGGTCAGCCGTGTGGGAGTTCAGCACCTTAAATACTACACTACCTGCTGGTCCCACAAGGTAATAAATTAAACTGTAGTTTTACATAGATTCTGGCAGAAGACTGGAGCCTTTGGGGTCAGAGACAAAGGACTTTGATTATGCTAGCATAATAACTAGCATGCACTTCATGTTTGTGTTGCTTCTCCTTGTCTTGCCAAGTGCCTAAGATGCAGTATGGACAGGGCAGATGGTTGTGCATAACTGGTGGTTAGGTGTTGTAGCTGAAGAACACTGAGCTTAGGAAATGGATATCATTTATAGAAGTAGGCAGTAAGCAAATCTCTTTTTCCTGAAAGGTGACATTGCTTCACCCCTTCAAGTGGCTTGCTGCAAACACAGCCCTGAAAAATCTTCCGTATGAAGAGTGGTCAGGACATTGCATCCTTGACAAGAATGCATAGGGACTCTCAGGTGGTTTTTCTGGCAGGTTAAAATGAGAAGTAGTCAAAAATGGATGGATTTTTAAAGTAAAGATTTTCTAAGGGCATTGATTAATCAGACATTTTTCTAAATAACCCAACCTTTTTAAAATTTAACTTCTCTAAGACCAATTTTATTTGCAAGTATTGGGAATATCTTAAATTTATTCCAGGCATAATCAATACTCTTCATTCTACCCAATTTTAAACCTTAAAATAATGTTGTCAGGTCATAACGTGATTGAAGACCCACAGATGAAAAAACAGATTTAACATTGGAATATACCTTTATATAGCTAGATATAGCTACATATAGCTATATGTAGCTCAAATTTTTCAACTGGTAGGATAATAAACTGGATAATATAGTTTATATAAACTGGAAAAATTATTATGTAATATTTTTTAACTTAAGAAAAAACTTGCAGATTTCACTACTTGAGTCATCTGTTTTTGAAAGATATCATTTTCAAGCTCCATTTTGCACTTGTGCAAATTTCTGGTTATATCTTTCTCAGTGTTATAAACATCCAAATTTACAAGAGAATGCTTGCATTATTGGGAAAGTATTTATTAAAGAACTAAATGTACAGACCTGTTATTTAATATACTACTTTATATGAAAAAGATAATTAAAATAATATTTTAACTATTGCATGTAGCATTTTAGCAAACAAAAATGTGGTCTGAATTTCTTGGATGAGTTTCTAAATCTGTGTGAATTTATTAGTTCTCCAGATTATAATTATACCTGGTCAATAAAGAATAATTAAAGCTCATACTGCTAGAGTATGTTCAGTAGAAAAGCTCATTAATATGTCCATTGAAACATGTCATACTATTAGAGCATTTCTTCATGTTGTGGTTCTCATCATTGACTGTGCACGAGAATCACTCAGTGCTTAGGATACAATACAGAAAATACCAATGTCTAGGCCCCCGCCCTAGAGCATCTGATTCACTTGGTTTGGAATGGGCCCAGGCATTAGGATTTTTTTAAAGAACTCTCTTGGTAAAAGTTATGTTCGGTGAAGATTGAGAGCAACTGCTGTATTGAATTCCAAAATGCCACTCCCCCAAGGTCACTAGATGCTGCCAAGGGTACCATGTCATTAGATGTATTGAATATAAAATGTTTTCATAGAAAAGGCCTCAAATATCCTGAGACTATACTTTTTTCTTTTCTTGTTAATCTAATAATAATTCGTTTGCACTTCTTGTGCTTTTTGTCTATGTGCCCTAAAGATTCCAAATCTAAAAACTTGTATCTGTTGCAAACTGCAGCATCTACCAAATGTTAATAAGAGGACCCACATTTGATCAGGCTGGAGGCTATTTTATCACTTATGGTCCAGTTGAAATTGCCTCCAACATTTCAATTTCCTGCTCTTTAGAAATCCAAAGCCATTTTTATTTCATTTCATTTCATTTCATTTTATTTTATATATTTTTTGCTATAGGGCATATGTGCTCACTGGAGAGAGAGAGAGTGAGAAATCACCCCTCAGGAGGAACATCCACACTGCAATCCTCTCCAAAGCCATTTTCAAGATTTCTATAAATTCTTGGAGGACAAATGTTCTCCAGCCTCTTTAACTTCTTGGCTCCAGTTGTCGCTGCCTGCTGCATGTGAATTATAGCCTGAAAATCAGTCCCTCTTGGTGCTCACACCCACTATCAAGCCCTTGTTTGGAATATACCTGAATTTTATTACACTTCACCCACTATTTTGTCAACAAAGGAGGTGGTGGGGAATGTCATTCTGAGAGAAACTGCTAATGGTCCCTCAGTATACATTCTCCCTTCCTTTCTTTTAGTACTGTACCATCCTCTTCTCCCCCAATCTTTCTTTCCAAAGACATTCCTCTTCCTGAAAGAAATTTTAATGACAATTGTTATGATCATTCAAACCACAAGAAAAAAAATTTTTGAGCTCGACTTGGTATATATTATCCCATTATAAATATTATTATATAAATAAATAAATATTACCTTAAGTGACCCCAAACCATGGATCTTTGGTATTTTATTTTCTTCTTATTTTAAGATAAAATGAACAAATGTTGATGCAGTCAGTGTTGCCATTGCTACTTCCATACCCTGGAACCAGTTACAGACATCTCTGGCCTTAGTGTTTTCTGTTTCCACGATAATATCTTAGGTTTTTGTTTGCTTGTTTGTTTGAAATTCTACGGTTGTTTCAGTAAGTTAGCCACAGAATGATTATAGAATTGAGTAAAGAAAAGATAGTAAAGGTAAATAAAAGATTCTGTGTCACTTGAAAGATTTCATCATTTATGCCATGAAGTGTGATCATTGTCACAGAATTAGAGCATGCCCTGAATGTCTACCTGTAGTTATGGTTACATCTTTTTAATCTCCATTTTCTTTCCTTATTTTTTTTTTCTAATTGCCAGGTGTGTGTGCTTCTTAGGGAGAAAGATGGGTATGGGGGGAGGAAGGGGAAAGCTTACCCCAATGAGGTATGGTCATGTTGCAATCCCTTTTCCATTTCTCCATTCTGTATAGGTTATTATGATTTTTGTTTAGGTTTTGCCATAAGGTATGTGCACTCATTAGAGAGAGTCAGAGAAAGGGAAAGTGAGAAATCACCCCCTAGTGTGGAGTGGCCATGCCACAATCTCTTCTCTTTCATTCTCCTGTGATTTGGGGCACATATGTACACATGCCTGGCATGATTTTCAAGCTGTCAGGTCTGAGACTCAAACCACCCTCAGTCATATAGGAGTCCAGTGTCTTAACCACCATGCCACCACTGGCCCCATCCTGTCAAGATTTTAGGCACCTGCACCTACACATCAGTGTTTTTTAAGCCACAGAGGCTGGGATCTGAATTAAGGTTGGCCATGTGGGATCTACCTCCCTTACCCATTAGGCTGGAGAGCCAGCCTTTAATCTCCATTATCATCAGCAGGAAGGTAGAGGCTTTCTCATTTCCTCATCAGATAAAGGCATGACTGTTTTGTTCAAACAACAGGTTAGAGAGAAGGGGAAGGGGAAAAGTAGGGGATAGACTAGCTAGAGTGATGCTGTTGACATGTGTTCTGAGTGTGGCCTCAGAAACCAGATCCCCTAGGCTCAAATCTCGTTTGTGATACTTAGTATTCGTGTGATCTTGGACAAGTTGCTTAACCTGCGTAGTCCTCACTGAAATAAAAGTCTGTAAAAGGAGGATAATAATAGCTCCCATCTTGCAGGGGTGTTATAAGATTAAGTTAATGCATGTAGTGTGCTCTGCATATTATAAGTGCTAAATAAATATTAGCTACTACCATTAAGGCACTTTACTGAACAAAGTAAATACTAACTGAAATTTCAGTTTGTGTGGGCAGAGTCTGATTCATGATATCTTATCACCTCTACAATAATAATACCAATTAACAAAACTGACACATTTTATTATCCAAGAGATGAAATGCAATCCCCTTTGTCATAGAAAATTTCCTCTTAACCATATTTGGTATGGATTCACCTACTAAAAATGAAAGTGGAAATTCTTAAGAACGCATCTGTTTTGTCTTACATATTATGCATTACTTCATACATACAGATAACATGTACTTTCTGTGTTTTCTAGCCACAACTATAACACATAACATTATAGACACATTTTACTCTGCATTAAACATCTGGTGTCAACAGAAGAAACAAGGAAAAGATTATTATACTGTCAGAGTTAATAATTCAGAAAAATTAATCAGCTCTTACAATCATCTATAGTATATCATGCGTAATTGGCCCTTGTGAATTTTTCTCCCTTGTGTCATTTAGCGAATTTTATATTTTAAAAAGCCAAACCAACCCAAATAGTTAGGTGCATGGTTCTCATTTATCTCTGATGCTGCGTTGTGGAAATTGTTTTGGAGTACTTAAGAGAAAAAAGCTCATCTTTCTCCTCACTGAACCAGGGTTGAATGTCAGCTTGGTGGTAAATGACCGATGACCCCCCAAATAATGCCTTCACAGGTGGGAACGTTCCAATGAATATTTGCACATGAACTGTTAAAGGGGTATTCACAGCCGTATCAGCATTCAAGGGAAGGTGTTATCAGTACATCAGTGTAAATGCCTTTGCCAATGCGAGCACTGGAAGGAGAAGAGACTGTCTCTAACCAGCTGTCGTGGTGGAAGGCAACTGCAGCACTTGAAAGCCCACTGCATGCAGTAATAATATAAACATTTGAAGTTTCATAAGTTTCCAGACTTACAGCTATCCTTTTGCTTAACAATGATTCTAACTTTCAGCTTTTGCTTGCTGCATTTCATGTTCCACACAGTAATTTCCTTTATTTTGCAGTGTAGCACTAACTTCTACCATAATGCCACATTTTACTATGCATTAAGCATCTGGTATCGATAGGCTGGCTAAACAACACAGAAAGCAGGATTATGCTGTCAGACTTAATAATTCAGAAATATTAACCAGTTCTCATAATTATCAGTAGTTCTTCACGTGTAATTGGCCCTCAATGCACATTTTGTTCTGTGCAACTCTCTGCATACCAGTATAAGATAATAGTGCCTAATCTTTCATGTAACTAACGGAGTTAACTTGGCTAAATGAAATCAATTCGTCAGTGGTAGTAGTTCCTTGACACACACACGAAAATTAAACACGTACTCAGCATGCATGTACGTTCTAACAGACCACTATTTTAAAAGAAAACAACATAGTTATTGAATACAGTAAGAGGTGAAGGAAGCTATTTTGTCTCAAGTACACTTGAGAAAGGAGGAAGGTTAGGTTCGACACCTTGCCTGTGCAGTTAAATATCTAGAGCTTGGTTTACTGTAAGCTTCAGTCTAAGCCATTTGCTTCCTTACCTAATTAAAACATGTTTGTCATCCGCTGCAACTCTTTACCTAGCTATAACACGCAGGATTGTTCAAACCCACTTTATACTTGGTCTTGAACGGCTTAATTACAATTTCGACAATACATCATTCTCCACACATGGCCTGTGTACAGATCATGAACAAAAGCAAGTAGTTTTTGTTCTCATAACAGCTTTATTTGAGCACTTCAAGATGACAGACAACCTACTTGTCCAGGCTAGACAAGTGTGTTTTTAAACAGTTTACTGATCGATATTAATGTTTTACATGTCTTTGCAGCTTGCTGCTCTCATTCCTTGTCGTTTGCACTCCCTGTGCACCAATGTACCTGAGAGGAGTGACTGCTTTTCTGTCCTGACCTTCAGTCATGGCTGTGAAGTGGGCTTTGAAACAGTATAATCTTGGCCAAAGCAAGTGCCAAATTGGAGTAAATGTGCTCCACATGTAGAAGAGAGGCTTATGACATAGTGAAGAGAGTGAACTCCAGTGCTCCTTCTGTTTGATTTGGCTCTGAATTGTTCAAAGTACTTTTCATTGCTTTGGGTTTCAGATGGCTAAAGTTTGCATATATTTGAGCTCTGGATAGGGGATGTACAACATTTCTAGTAAAGAAAGACTCTTCATCTGTTGAAGGAAGGATCCAGCAAGAACATTTTCTGAGTAATTGTGTCATTGACTGACGCAGAAAATGTTCTTGAATCATGGTGGTCTGCCTGTCATTCACAAAAGCACACTTACAGGGAACTGTGAGAACAAACGCTACTTCCTGTCTGATTTCTTAATAGTTGGTTGCATAAACTGGCCTTTTTTTCCCTCTCTTTCGCTAAAATAAGGTTCCAAGTGAAGAAAAAAAAAAAAGGAAGTTCTTAGAGTACAAGACATATGGTTTCAGAGGTAAGGATCAGGAAGTAGGAGATATTTATGACAGGTCACTCATTTGACAAATCTAATTCCCCGAAAAGAAGTGGAACAGTACTTCTGTAAGAAAATATTTAACTTGAGGCCAGCAGTAGTGTGGTAGTTATAGAACGGGACTCCCAGGCAGTTGACCACAGTTTGAGTCCTGGACCTGGTGGATTGAAAATCATGCTGAGCTCATGTGTATGCAAGCCCGAAATCCCAGGAGGATAATGAAGGAGAAGGGATTGTGGCATGGCCTCCTGGGGTGGGGGGGGGGGTGACTTCGCACTTTCCTTCTCTCTCTCTCTCACTGGTTAGTGTACACGCCCTATGGGGAAAAAAGATGAACTTATATTTGAGACACAGTTTCCTCATTTGTGAAATGAGAATAATGACATTCAACTACAAAGTTTTCTGGGAATTATATATAATACACTAATCTTGATACATTGCATCTAACGAGTGCTTTATAAATTATGTTTGTAAACTCTTCTTTTCCAGAACTTATTAAAAATGAGTGTCCAAGTTGGATTTAACTCTTTTTATATTAACATGCTACGACTAAATTAAATGATTAAATATCACTGCCTAATATTAAATATGATGGATATTGCGTTCCAAAGACTCACTTTCCTTTAAACAAAGCCTTTAAAAAGTTTTCTGTTTTATGAAAAACAATTTTATTGTAACTTAGAACAAATTTCATATTTCTCCAGAGATGTTAATCATCAAGGAAACATTTTAAGACCTAACTTAGAGAAAAAAGAGTTGGGATCAAGATGGCCAGCTGGAAGCTTGTTTAAAACTTTTCTCTGCCACAAAGACCAGAACGATACATAACTATCTGCACTTTCAGTGGAAGGTCTAGAGAAGAAGGTCAGAATTTAGCAAGAAAGAGATGAAAAAAAACTTGGAACAAGGAGGTCAGAATGGCAGCATCTAGGGGGAAGCAAAGTGTCCCGCCAGAACTGGCTTAAGGGCTAGAAGGATTCCTCATTGCAGGGCAAAGTGAAGTGGGAGAGACCCCAGCCTTCCCATCACCACTGGGGACACTTGCAGTCCTAGTTACAGGAAAGGTTCACAGTTCTCCACCTCTCTGAGCCCAGTATAAGGAGTTGCTCAGAGTCCACGTGGGTACTTTACTCTAGAGAGGTAACTCATGCTTCCTTCCCTTGACCCACCCCACTCACTAGGACTCAAGCTCCTATGGCAAAGCAACATTTGGAGAATAGAATCAGCTAGAGTGCATCCTGCCAGGGGTCCAATAGGCCCTGAATTGCCCCATCACTGAGGAACTGGTTATCCCACCCTGCTCACACAAAAGGTTCCAAGGTCAGGACCCCAGCCAACTTCAGTGCTAACTGTGACCCTGGGACCTGAGCCCACACACAGCCAGGAATCACAGGTGTAGCCACAAGCAACTCTGCTTTCTCAGTGGGTTGGGCCTCATTATGCGGTACATTTTCCACTAAGGCCTGAAGACATCACCCCTGCCATACCTGTAGCTACCACTGACAATCCCAACAAGGACCTGAGCTTATCTGCCCTGGGCACTGTCATAGCCACCACTGCCAACCCTGTCTACTCAACTAGCCCAATATCTGAGCACTGTGTATGTTATACTCTGGGACTTTCCATCACTAGCTTCCTCTTCCACACCCTTTCACATCTGCTGTAGCTGCTGCGGCTAGCAAGACCACCCCCTTGATTGGTCAGGTCAGTTCATGTCATGTATGTACCTGGGTCTGAGCTCACAGTCCTGGGTGTCATCACAGATGCTACTGCTGCTGCTGGCAGTTCACCTTTCAGTCAACAAGGTCCCCTTATACAGCCCATAACTCACCTAGGGCTTCAGGACACCAATCACACCCCTGTGGTTGCTGCCACCATGACAACTATAGCCCCTCCATTGGCAAGAGGGGCATCTGCATGCTGTACATACTCCACTCAGGCCTAAACTAATGATCTAGGCATAGGCACTGCCACTACTTACAGCTCTGCCCCCTTTACAGGGAGTGCCTCTATACTTTTTATTCTTCTACTAGGACTTGAGAATATTGTCCCATTCCCTGGTAGCTGATGCCTCCAGCACAGCTGTGAAACCATATCTACAAACACTCACAGTCTAAGCTGAGACACTCACAGATACAACTGACATTGATTACAACTGAAGAAATTATATGAAGACTTCACTACTGTTCCCATCCAGAACCAAAGCTAAAGCACCATAGCCAGCCAATACTAGAGGGCACATCTACAAAAAAATAAGTCTTTCCACACAAAAATTACTTCATAATATTGGAAGTGACTAGATGTGCAAATACCAATGTGACTACCATGGACACCTGTAGTCCTAGCTATATAGGAAAGCCCCATAGTCTTCACAGACCTTAGGCCCTGATGGAATATACACCACATGGTGAGATCCCACCCATTGAGGGGGTAGAATTACTTGTGGCTGCAGCTGCAGTAGGCACAGAAGAGAGAGGAAGTGGTATTCCACCAGATGCACACATACTGACGTAGGGAAACACACACACACAAGCACGCACGCACACAAAGAAAAAAAAAGAGAGAGAGAGAGAGAAAGAACGAAAAAAACGGAAAAAAATGACAACCTGACTCCTCTGGAGAAATATAATTCTTCTTCAGTAATAGACCTCACAGAAAATAACATTTGTGAAATACCTGAGAAGAAACTATAATTAGTGATCTTAAGGAAACTCAACGAGATACAACAAATACAGATAAACATTCAACAACATCAAGAAAACAATTCATGATATAAATTAAAAATCAGACAAAGAAATAGATACAAAAAAAGAATCAGAACCAAACTAAAGAATTTAATAAGTAAATAAAAAAAATACAACAGATAACTTCAACAACAGACTAGATCAAGCAGAAGAAAGTTTCTGAATTTGAAGCTAGGTCTTCTGAAATAATCTAGTCAGATAAAAGAAAAAAAGATAAAAATAGCAAAGAAAGCCTATGGGATATATGCAGCACCATTATACAGGAAAATATTTGCATTATGGAAATTCCAGAAGGAAAAGAGATAGAAAAGAGTATGGGAAATAAATTTAATGAAATAATAGTCAAACACTTCCCAAGGCTTGGGAGAGATATGGACATGGACATTCATATTTAGGAAGCTGGAAGGTCCTCAAATAGGTACAACTGAAAAAAAATCACTTCCAGGCACATTATACTCAAAGTATCAAAAGATAAAGACAAAACAGTTCTGAAAACAGCAAGAGAAAAGTGTCAAGTCTATTAGACACACAGCATATTTTCCCACAGAAACCTTCCAGACCAGAAGAGAAAAGGATGCAATATTCAAAGTGATGAAAGAGAGAGAAAAGACAAAAGCAAAAACAAAAAAACTGCCAGCCAAGAATACTAAACACAGGAAAGCTATCATTCATAAATGAAAGAAAAATAAAATCTTTCAAATAAAAGCAAAAAACTGAGGGAACTCATCACTAGTAGCCTGGCTTTACAAAAGTAAAGAATACTACATCTAGATGCAAGAGGAAAACAACTGAAATCATGTAAACATGTGAATGTATAAAACTTACTAGTAGAGCAAACATACAAACGAGAAAGAAAAATCACACTTTATCATTCAAATATCCATCAAAATTCAAAGGTAAACGATAAGAAAATCCACATACACATATAGGAATAATGTACATACAAATCAATAAGAAAACAATAAAATGATAGATGTAAGTTTGCACCTATCAATGATAACCTTAAATGTAAATAAACTCCCCAATGAAAAAATATATATTAGCCGGATAAATGAAAAACTAAAAACTAACAAACACACCTATAAGAGACCCACTCACATGTAAAAACACAGACAAAAAGAAAGTGAAGTGATGGAAAAAGCTATTCCATGTAAATAAAAACGAAAAACAATCAGATATTAGATAAAATAGACTTTAGGTAAAAAATTTAGAAAAGAGAGAAAGTCATTATATAATTATAAAGAGATAAATTCAGCAAGAAACTATCCACAGTTTTATATATATATATATATATATATATATATATATATATATATATTCATGATACATTTTTGCATCAAAAAACATAGAAAAATATATCATCACTTTTCCTGATGACCCAGTATTACCAGGCCTAAAGAGAGAGAAAGACTCTAGTACAATGAAGGTTGAAAACTTGAACACTTGACATGGACAATCATCTAGACAGAAAAAATAAACAAAGAAACATTGGATTTAAGTTGTACTATAGACCAAATGGGTCTAACAGATATTTATAGAACACCTCACCAACAGCTTCAGAATACACATTTTCTCATCAGCACATGGAAAATTCTCTAGGCTAGACCATATGTTAGAAAACCTAACAAATCAAATTCAAAAACCAAAATTATATTGAGTATCTTTTCTGACCACAATGGAATAAAACTAGAGATCAGTAGCATAGACTTTGGAAATTATGCAAATATATGGAAATTAAGCATGTTCCTAAATGACCAGTGGGTCAATGAAGAAATCAAGAAAAAATTTAAATTTTTGGAAACTTTAAAATTAAAACACAATATAAAAAAATCTATGTCATGCAGCAAAAGTAGTATTAAAGGAAGTAAGTATATAGCAGTAAGCACAATACATTCTTTAAAACATTAAATTTTTTAAAAAATGTAATTTTTAAAAATTACTTTATTTAGCTTTATTTATTTATATTTTAAATTTCACGAGAGAGGAAAAGAGCAATAGAGCATGAGAATGAAAAAGAAGAGGAAAGTAAGAAAGCAAGTCACCAGGTCTAGGACTCAAACTACGGTTGGCCATGTGGGAGTCTAGCACCCCTAACCACCGTGCCACCTGCCAGCCCCATAAAAGGAAAGATTTTAAATAAACAACCTAATAATTCACTTCAACAAACTAGAGAGGCAAGAACAAATTAGACCCAAAATTAATGAAAGGAAGAAAGTAAATATCAACTGAAATAAATGAAACTGAACTCCCAAAATAGTAAAAAAATCAATAAAACATGAAGTTGGTCTTTTAAAAGATAAAATTGACAAACCATAAGTGAGATAAACTAACACAAAATCAGATAAGACCCAAATAAATAAAATTAGAAATGAACAAAAAAGACATTAAAACTGATACCACAGAAATATAAAAAATTATCAGAGGCTACCGTGAACACTATAATCCTGAGTGAAAAAGAGAAAAAGTGGAGGTATCACACTTCCTGATTTCAAAAAATATAACAAAGTTATGATAACTGAAAACATGGTACTGTAATAATAAGACACATAGATGAATGAAACAGGGGAGACAACCCAGAAATAAATGCGTGCATACAGAGCCAACTGATTTTTGACAAAGATACAATGAACATACACTGGGGAAAGGACAGTCTCTTCGACAATGGTGCTGGGAAAATAAGATATCCACATTCAGGAGAATAAATATAAGCCATTATCTCTCACTATATACAAAAGTCAATTCAAACTGAATTAAATACCTAAATGTAAGATCTAAAACTATAATACTACTAGAAAAAAATATAGGGGAAATGCTTCAGTACATTGGTCTAGGGATTTTTTTCTTTTTAGGAATAATACCTCACAAACACAGACAACAAAAGCAAAGAGATGAATGGGACTATATCAAACTAAACCTTTAGACAGCAAAGGAAACAATCAGTAGAGTTATGAGACAACAGAACGGGAGAACATCTTTGCAGACCATTCCCCCAACAAAGGATTAATATCCAGCACATACAGGAAAAGTAAACAACTCAACAGGAAAAAAACAAACAAACCAACAAGTAATCCAATTTCAAAATGGGCAAATGAGTTGAACAGACATTTTTCAGAAGATGATATACAAATACCGGGACCAGCAGTTAGCGTAATGGCTATGTCGTTGGACTCCCACATCAAGGTTTGCGTCCCGGTCCCGGTGGCTTAAAACTCACGCCGGGCGCGTGTGCGTGCGTGCCCAAGATCCCAAGAGGAGAATGGAGGAGAAGGGATTGCGGTGTGGCCATCCCCCCCGGGGGGTGATTTCTCGCTTTCTGTCTCTCTGTCTCTCTCTGTGTGTCTGGCGAGTGCACGCGCCCTATAGTAAAAAAACCTCTCCAAAAAAAAAAAAAAAAGAAGACGATATACAAATACCCAACAAGTATTTTGAAAAAAAAAAACAAAAAAAAAAACTTAACCTGACTAATCATTAAAAAAATATGAATCAAAACTGTAGTGTGATGCCATATCATTACATAACTATACAGTTATTATAGCTATTATCAAAAAAGACAAAAGACAACAAATGCTGGCAAGAGTATAGAGAAAAAGGTGTTCTTATATAGTGTTGATGGGATTGTAAATGAATTACAGCCACTATTGAAATCAATGTGTATATTCCACCAGTCACTAAAAATAGAACTGTATATAATCCAGCAATCTCATTACTGGGTATATATTCAAAGGAAAGGGAATTAGTATGTTGAATAGCTACTTGCACTTCTATGTTTATTACAGCCCTGTTTACAATGTCCAAGGTTGATAACAAATCAACCTAAATATCTATCAACAGATAGAGAAAATGTGAAATGGAAAACTGGAAGTAGAAACTAAAATGGAAAACAATAAAAAAAATTTCAGCCATTAAAAAAAAAAAGACAAAACCCTGTCACTTATGGCAACATGAATGAATCTGGACGGCATTATGTTAAGTGAAGTATGGCAGGCCTATGAAGAGAAATACTGCATATTCTCTCTCATGTATGAAAGCTAAAAAAGTTGATCTCATGAAAGTAGACAGCAGAATAGTGGTTACTAGAAACTCAGGAAAAAATGGATCTTAGAGATTGGAAGAGTTTGAGTAATAGAAAATTACAGCTAGATAGGAGGAAATGAATTCTACAGTTCCATATCACAGTAGGGAGACTATGTGTAACAACAGTTGTGTATTTCAAAATCCAGGAGAGAGAATGTTGAATGTTTTTAACACAAAGAAATGATAAATGTTTGAAGTGATAGGTCATGTGTGATTTAGTCATCACACATTGTATGCATGTATCGAAGTGTCACACAGCATTTCTGAAATATGTACAATTACTATTTGTCAATTTAATATAATAATACAAAGCAAAATAATAATAATTGAGAAAAAAGTTCAGAAATATATATTGCAAGGTAATAAAATCTTAAGACTTCAGATATGATACTTCATCAATAGTAACAGAATGTTTCAAAAGGGAAAATAATTTGGGATAATTTATTTTTAAAATCCTTTGTTTCTGTTTCTTTTTTTACTGTAAAAGAAGTATATTGATCTCTTTCCATATGCCAGTCACTGTGCTAGGGACAGTGAATACAATACAAAATAAAACATAGCCACTGACTTCAAGAATCTGGCAGATAAAATAGCATTTATAAAAACAGTCTCAATGCATTGATGTAAGTAGGCTTGAGTCTTACTGGACCATGGATAAAGTAAACCTGACGTCACCAGTGCAGAATACAAGGGAGTCCTCAGAAGCTCCCTGAAGGAGATATCACATAGACCAGGACTAATTGAAAACGTAAGTAAAGGCATTCCAGGCGGAGCAGATGTGGGCAAGGCATAGTGAATGAAACTACGAGATGTACGTACGGAAGTCCAAGTGTTCATGGGAATTAGGACATGAAACAGAAGGTCGTTAAAGTTCTGGAAACTGAGATGCTGAGACAAGGGCTTAAAGTTAACCCTACAGACCAATAGAGTATTTAAAGGGTTTCATCAGGGTAGCTAATTGGTCACATCTGTGTTTAAAAGAAAACACTCTGACACTGGTATTGAGGCCAAAATTGACAAGCATTTTGAGAATAAGAAGTGAAAGGGACACCGCCTGTAGACTTTAGGTGAGGAAAAATAAAGACCTGAATTAAGACGATAATAACATAGTATCCTACAATGTACTCTCATATATACCATACACATGAGAAGGCACAGATCTACTTTTAGTTACTTCAGCACTATTTGGAAGTGGGAAACAACCTTATTGTTTTGTTTGTGTTTAATGCAGATTTACATATGCAGGAGCTTGGTCATTTCAATGAGGATATCTGGGAATGACTGGAGGAATCAGAAAATTTTGTTTCTTCACACCCTTTCCAGTCATCTTACACTGAGGTTCCTCTCATCCAATAAGAGAAATGTTGCTGATTTGGCAAAGTGAATTCCATTGGAATAAAGTCTGAGGAAAGAGACAGTACTTCCTGGCAGATTAACCCTGCATCAAATCTCAGACTGTTGTTCTCTGCTCATGGAGTGATTTGTTATAAAAGTAGGGCAAATATATTGACTGTTAACATGATTATTAAATTTTGTTCTAGAAATTCTATCTAATGTAATAAGACAAGTAAAAATACGCAATGAATATAGACACTGGAAATTAGCTAATCTTTGTTATTTCACTTTCTGTAAAACACAAAGGAATCAACAGAACTATTAGAACTAAAATAAATGTTCAATAATGTGGTATATTATAAAGTAATTACAAAAATATCGAATTTACTGTATAGTAGAAATTACCACCTAAAATAATGGGGAACAATTACATTCCTAATAATAATAAAAATATTTAGGATGATGTTAACCAAGATGAGTAAAAATTATTTGAGGAAAACTGACTTTTTTTTTTTTGGAGAGGTTTTTCGCTATAGGGCGCGTGTGCTCTCCAGACAGACAGAGAGAGACATAGAGACAGGAAGCGAGAAATCACCCCCCAGGGGGGATGGTCACACCGCAATCCCTTCTCCTCCATTCTCCTCTCGGGATCTTGGGCACGCACGCGCACACACCTGGCGTGAGTTTTAAGCCACCGGGTTCGGGACGCGAACCGCGGTCGACTACGTGGGAGTCCAGCGACATAGCCATTACGCTAACTGCTGGTTCCCAGGAACACTGACATTTCTTACTACACAAAATAAAAAGAGTATAATAAATGAGGGAAATATAAAATTTCAGAATTAGAGGATTTACTATTTTTAGTATGTGAATGCTACCCTCAGATTAATTGTAGTCATTGTGCATTTAATGAAAATATTAACGGGAAAAAACTTTGGCTATAACACAATATTCTATTTTTTTTGTAAGCAAAACTACGCCCCAAATTATCAAGGCCATTCTGCAAATGAGGAACAATATAGATACATACCCTAAAAGACAGTTATCTTTACCATAATCGGTAATAGTTCCACCTATTTTTTTCTTTTTTTTAGAAGAATTCTTTTTTATTTTGTTTTTATTATTTTTAAAATTTTTTTGCTATAGGCTTACCAGCGAGAGAGAGAGAGAGAGGAAATGAGAAAGCAAGTCACCAGGTCCAGTACTCAAACTGCAGTCACCTGGGAGTCCAGTGACTTAACCACCACACCACCTGGTCTTATTTTTTTTTAATAATTGATATTACAGTAGTGATACAAATCAAGACAAGAGACTAGAGCAGTATTTGTAGTTGTATATTGAGAAATGTTAGGACTAACGCTTATGTTAGGTATTGTTAGGACCACTCAGGATGTTTATTAATATGCTCTGTGAATTCCTAAAAGGTTATTATATACAACAGTACTTGGGTTTGCTTTCAAAATCCTTTTGAAAACACATCTTGCCAAATAAATATTACTCATCTTATTAGTTTGGGGAAAGCTGGACAGGAAACAGAAAGACATTTGTACCGTCATTTAAGTTCCACAAGAAGGACACCTTAATTCCTTTAGTGAAGGATAGATTCAATAAATGGAATTTAGATAACTGAGTAAAAATTGGAAATAAATTTCAGACACATTAACATTTAAATTAAAAAAATCTAAAAGCATATAAGTACAAGACATTAACCTGAATATATATTGCCAATAGGCTTTGAATAAATGCCCATTATCAACCTCAATTATCAAAGAAGCTAAATTGGTACATCATTTTTTATTTAGAGGTTTCACTAAGATTAAAATATGTATCCTGTATTCATAAACTCATGAAAACTGATCACAAATATAGGTCACCTGTCCTTTTCATGCTTAAATTAATAAAGCTTCTCATTGTTTGACTACAGGAAATCCAATGTTTCACCAGGTTTCTCTCCCAAATAATTTTTGAATCTCCAGGAAAGGCTTCACATTTTTTTTCTTTCTTTCTTTCTTTCTTTCTTTCTTTTTTTTTTTTTTTTTTTTTTTGGAGAGGTTTTTGCTATAGGGTGCGTGCGCTCACCAGAAAGAGATAGACAGAAAGTGAGAAATCACCCACTTGGGGGGATGGCCATGCCACTATCCCTTCTCCTCTATTCTCCTCTTAGGATCTCGGGCACGCACGCACACGCGCCTGGCGTGAGTTTAAGCTACTGGGTCCAAGACTTGAACCGTGGTCGACTATATGGGAATCCAGTGACATAGCCATTGCACTAACTGCTGGTCCCAAGATTTTATGTTTTAAAGATTGGTTCTGGAGGTCTCAATGTGGACCACTGCACCACAACCCTAACCCTAACCCTAACCCTAACCCTAATCCTAACCCTGGCCTCTTCTGGCTCCCTTTAAACCATGAAACCTAAAAGGGGAAACAGATCACAGTTGATTTTCCTCAGCCTAAATGAGAACAAACTATGCCCCTTAACCAGATATACCGAAGACATGGGGCACTCAGTGATAGCCGGGAGAAGCAGTTTAAATGGGACTGGAAGAGGAGTGAGCTTTCTTGTCAAGTCCTTTTTTTATGCTTTTGAATTAGGAAGTATTTGGAACACAGGCCACAATCCACAAAATCACACAATGAATTCTTTGGTTCCTGGACATGCAGCTCTTGCCATCAACTACCCACAACCCGTCCCATGTTATTTAGAAGTAAATCCCAGGAATGGGTTATTTCTTCTGTAAATATTTCAGAGTGGATCTCTCCAACATAAGGAATCTTTAAAACATAATTATGAAACCTACCACACCTAAAAATATTATCAGTGATTCCACAACATCACAAAATGTCTAATGTCCAATCGTTTTTAAAAGTATGTATTAACACATGGGAAGAACAAGTGCATATCACAGCACAAAAAACATGGAAACATTACGTAGTAGAAAGGACTCTCAGAATCTAGAGTCCTGGCCTGGCTACCACGAGTAGCCTCTTGGCAGCTTTCTCCTGGATGTTGTCTGTTGTCATGTCCCCAAGCTCTGTGGTCATGCTAACAGGAGTACCCTTGAGCAAAGCACTCCTAACCAAGGAGTGGAAAGACAGGGAGAACAGATCTTTTCCTACTTTACATTTGCATTCAAAAGGACAATTAAATTTTTTTCTCAGAATAAAAGAACAGTGTGTTCTCAAAATTATTTAATGCCATGTTTCAGTTAACTTGTCTGTGTCCATGTCTATATTATTTATGAGAGAATGTGTAGTGTAGTAGCTGAGAGGATGGGTCTAAATCTTGACTTTGCCTCTTACAAGGTAGCCTTGGATAGATTGTATCATTCCTCTGAGCCTTTGTCTTCTTTTCCATAAAATGAGATGTAAAACATTTACATTTCAATTCCTGTAAGGATTAAGTAAAATAATATACATAAAAAGAATATCATAGTAATGGTTCAATACATGATAAACATAATAACAATGCTCTTTAAACTGGACATGCTGGGACCAGCAGTTGGCATAATGGCTATGTCGCTGGACTCCCATGTAGTTGACCACAGTTTGTGTCCCAGACCTGGTGACTTAAACTCAGGGCGTGCGCATGTGAGTGCGTGCCCAAGATCCTGAGAGGACGATCGAGGAGAAGGGATTGCGATGTGGCCATTTCCTCTGGGGGGTGATTTCTCACTGTCTCTCTGTCTTTCTGGTGAGCTCATATGCCCTATAGCAAAAACCTCTCCAAAAATAATATAAATAAATAAATAAATAACTAGACCTTTTAGGTTGAACATGAATCAAGTTTGAACATGTACGCCAAAGAAGGATAAATTTACTTTCAATCATTCATTCGTTAATTCAACAAGTGTGTATTTCAGTTTATAACATTTTTCCACAGATAAGGAGGCCTGATGCCAGACTATATATCCTAACATTTTCTTTTCCATAAGCTGCCTGCATGTAAAATTTTAGGCTGCTTTTACAGCCTGGCCAGATTTGCTTGCATTTCCCGCTTCCCTTCTGATTTCATTGTATCAGTTCTCCCTGTGCTCATTCATTCTGCCTGCCCCACCGGGCACTTGCTGTGCCTTCTACCTGCAGTGTTTCCTCCATGCATTTTACAGACGATTTCTTACTCTGTAACTCTAGCTCAACTTCCAAGTCTTTTTCAGTGTCCCAATCCAGACTGGCCTCACTTTGGCATTTTTCCCATTTCCCTATATAGTTTTCCAAGTTGAATTTGTCACCTGCAAAAATTACCTTGCTTATCTGGTAACCTGTTTACCAAACACCTCCCACCAGAGCTCACCTGTGTTCTGTTGTTGTAGTTCTCGTACACAGAAGAGCACCTGGCCTTAGATGGTGCTCCGTAACCAACTCTGCATGGGTGAATGCATTGGTGGGCTTGCCAATGAGACCCATGCTCTGGGAGCAACTTATTTTGTTTCCATTCTTAGCAATATGTATGTCTTTTAGGGAAGATTCTTTTAATTATGTAAGCATGTCTTATAATGATGTAAGCACAACACAAAAAATTTCTTTTTAGTGGTTCAATTACTTTTTCTGAGACAGCTGTAAAATAGAAAACTGTCCTTTTCTTCTAGATGTTGACTTACTATATTTTCAAGTGCAAAATAATGACAATAATTGAGGAGCCAGGATTATTTCTCGTAGACATATTATTAACCTTAGAACTATACAATGGTTTAATTCAACATGACTACAATTTCAAATGTCAATTTTCTAATGCATGAAGAAACTTTCAATTTATACATTTAGGGTTGTTTTGGTTTCTTTCTTTGCTTTTCCTTTGTATTCCTTAGAAAAATTTATCAATCAAGAGGCCAAAAGAAAGAAGATTTTAAAATATTCTGGGATGGTTGTACACAGTTAATTTTCCTTAGTCTAAAAGTAATGTGAAATATTATTCTGAAAGAAGCTGCTCAAAGATGTTATTGTCTTACGTACTTGCCTATGTTCTTAACAATTCTAAACAGATATTCCTACCTATAGATAGATAAAGATCAGAATATCATTTCTCTAATTAGCAAATATAATGGAGGAAGGTGTTAACAAAAATATAACTCCCAAGACAATTTTTCAGCAACATGAAATGGAATGGACTCTTTTCCTTGTCTTATCACAGCTAGAGACAAATTGAATCACACCAATGTTTAGTTGTGTGCTTCCTTTACTTTTTAAAAACATTCATTTCATTAACTTTATTGATTTTTGTTAATTCTTTGTTAAAGAATTTAATTTTGTTAACTAATTACATCACATATAAAATACTGTATGATATATAAATATAGAAGGAATTCTCTTAGCTCAATATATTTATTGGCAAAAACATTTTCAGTTTTTAAAGCACTAGGACTGTTGGTGCTTTTATAAAAGGAGTTTTAGTGTTCCACGTTAGTACTCTCCCACTCGATCTCACCGTGGGTCTTCCTACCATTCTCTAATGCCACCACACATCTGGATGATGGCGCGTGGAGGGCCGTGACATATCCAGCACTCTTCTCCATCTTTCCCCTTTATATACCTTTTTCTTCTTTTATAAAAAAAGAACCATGCAGATGTAACTGTAAAATCTTTATTCTAATGAGAGAAGCGAGAGCTTGGGAGAACCCACCTGGAAAATCCTCTTACTTTTTTATATCTTTCCTGCGTTCTTTATGGAAAACGCATCAAGCTTATAGGTTAGGGAGGACGTAAATGAAATAGAAAACTAAAAACGAGGAAAATAGGGCAGTAACAAATCATAATAAAAATACCAGTTTATAAGAAAAGTTCAAGTAAAAGAAAAAACTCATAATAGTGTGAATTTTTCTGGGAATAATTAGTTCATTTGGAGGACTCTGTGATCCACCTTCAAAAATAACTTAGGGGATTTTTGTGTGGCTGGACTCGGCGGCCCCTATGGAGTGAGGCGTGTGTTCGGTCTCTCACTGCACTTGCACCCACACCCACGCTGCGGCTACTGCCGTGGGGTCTCTTCAGCAAGAGGAATCTCCTGAAAATAGGGACACACAGAAATTTGATTTGCGGTCAAATTTGATGAAAAAAGATGAGGTTTTAAGGTAATGGTGGTATGAAGTCAAAAACTCTCTCCCTTTTGTAAAATTAAGATGACTTTGATTTTATAGTTTCTGAGTTAATTAACTTTCGTAAAGATTAAGCTTGTTTAGCTTTTTTTTTTTGAGTATTTTATCAGGATCTGCTGCAGGAGTATTTTTGTTGTTTATTTGTTTGCTTATTTTTGAATTAACCATTTCAAGTTTTGAATAATGCTTTAGAAGGAGAACCCAATTTTCAATTATGGTGGCTTTAATAAAGCTTTAGTCATGTAAGATTTAAATAAAAGCTTGTTCCCAAGACAATTGCCTTATTGATAGGTAATATTAAATTCCTTTAATTGTTGAAACCTGCTGTTTGCGGAAACTGTAAATTCTACTTAACTGGAAAGCAAGGCATGCCTCAGATTAAGGATACATTATTCAGTTCGGATAGCATTATTTTGTGCTGTTATTCAAATTTGCCCAAATCTTTATCTGTGCCTTTAAAAGTTGGGTTAAAAATAAGTACTTTGCACAATTTTGCCTAAATTATTAAGCTTCAGATAAAGAAACTTTTTCAAACATAAATTTGATTGAACTCTTTAGGAAAGGAAATAACTTCTAATACTAGGGATCTTGTTTAGCTAGTAGCCCCACTTCCTGGAAGTTGTCAATGTAATTTGTGTTGTTAGAGTATAGTTGGATTTTTTTAATTAATTAATTTATTTTTGCTATAGGGTGCTAGTGCTTACCAGAGAGACAGGAAGCAAGAAATCACACCCACACCCACACCCATACTCCACACGCCTGAAGGATGGTCACGCCTCAATCCCTTCTTGCCCATTCTCCTCTATGAATCTTAGGCATGCACACACATGAGCCTAGCTTGAGTTTCCAGCCACTGGGTCCAGGACGCGAACTGCAGTTGGTCATGTGGGAGTCCAGTGATGTAACTATTACACCATCTGCTGGCTCCTGATGTTTGTTCTGTAAAAAGGGAGGTAACCTTTCTTTGATCAGAAGTTTCATATGTAAGTGGAAAGGTACATACTGCCTGTTCTGCTAGAAGATGGTTAACAGGCACTTAACAGAACACACGGTAAAGTCAGTTACTGATTATAGTAAAATTTAATGTTGCCCAACAATCAGTTCCTTTTGTGGTTAGTGGAGGGTATGTTATAATTGGTTAGATCATCCTTGTGAATTGTATACTTTGTGTGGTTGATTTGAAAATAATTAAATGGGTAAACTCAAAACTTGTTGTACTTTATACGAAGTGTAATGAATACTGTGGAAACCAAATTATATTGCAAATTTGTAGGAGTTCCTGAGTTAACATTTAGTTCATCTGATAGGCCTGCTTTATTGAAATTGTGATTTGAGAAGGGAATTACCATCTATCCCTCTGTCCAGATACTTTGAAATAATTTCATTAAAAGGCATTTATTAACCTAAAAAAGTAACTTTTTGGTGAAATTAGCTATCCTAGGTATTTGAGACTTTAGCCTTGGTAATCATAGGACAGACTTTTGTTCTTAATAAAGGGAATGAATGAGAAAATCAATAGTAAAGTTACTAGTGTTTATAATCCGTGGAACAGGATTGGTGGGAATTGCTGGCATTCTCCTCCCTGTGACCCTCTCTTAGCTGAAGAATAACATTAATTGTTTTCTTACAAATTCGAATCATAGGAAATCTGAGTTATTATCTTTTAGCTAAGTTTAGTTAAGTATTAATATTTAAAAGAAGAACTTAAAGAAAATACAACTTAAATCTGGAACTTAAAAGTTTAAGACAGTTGAGGATTTTAATTAACTAATGCACTCTTCCCTAATGTGGATGCCAGGTGCATGAGTTTTGGTATCAGAACATCAGAATGTGAATGTTACTTTATTATTTATGAGCTTATGCCATGAGGAAGTTATACACCCTCTCTAATCCATTTCTTCATCTATAAAAGAGAGATGATAAAATCTATGTCATATGTTGTTATAAGGGTTAAAATAGCTTTACCTTGCCTCCGAAAAGGTCTTGCAGTTAATAAGCGGTTATAATAATAAATGCTAGGTGATAAATACCAGTATTGTTATTATTACTATTAGCTATTTGTTAAAAATTTTGTCAGACCATCTGCTAGAAATTGGGAATAAAACATGAAAATGATCATGCCATCAATTCTTTGCCTTTTTGGAGGTCAGTGTGGACCAGAGGTTTTTATTCAGGACTTCAGGAAGGGACATCAGGAAATCCTTAAATTCTATATAGGATTTTGGAGCCTTTTTTTCTCCAGTTCTATACGAAAGTTTGGATTTTTAAATTTTTTTGAGAGAATGTTCAGCTTTATCAGATTATCATTAGGACAATAGTCCCAAATAAATGAAAAACCATTGGTTGACCTAAAGGTAACTTTACAACAGATTATTGAGGGCCCTGCAAGTTTTCTTCCACATCTGTTTTTTTTTAAGAATTATTTATTTAATTTTATTTATTCATTTATTTTATTTTAATTTGACCAGAGAGAGACACTAACAGAGAGAAAGAAAGAGGGAAAGTGAGAAAGCAAGCCACCAGGTCCAGGACTTGAACCGTGGCTGGCCACGTAGGAATGTCCAGCACCTTAATTATCACACCACCTGCTGGTCCCCTTCCACATCTGTTTGGTGGCAACAACTGTTCTGCCTCCAGACATCAGGAAAAATGGAGGATTCTTTAGAACCCAAATACTAATTTATCACAAAATGTATTTCTTCTTTAGAAAATTCTTATTTATTTTTACCAAGTGTGCACAAATGTACATACCCATATTTAATACCACTGAAGGAAGACTTGATACTAAGATATTAAACAGAAACATTTTCACTTTTCTTGAAAAAAGGGTTTTCCTGAATCTTCTACATAGCATCATTAAGTGCCTTCCTGTACACGATATAATGTCTTGGTGAAATCTCCCTGCCACGTTGTGAGTTCCCAAAAGGCAGGACTGGAGTAGTAATATCCTTTGAACCCCAGCATCTGACACAGGCTCTGCACACAGTAAATGGTCAATTAAATGTTCAGTTCTTAACTGAGCTCTAACTGAACTGTACTAAATTATTTAGATGCAGATATGCATTTCTTTTTTATTTTTTAAGAGATATTTTTGCTATAGAGCATATGTGCTCCCTGAAGTCACAGAAAGAGAGAGAGAGAGAGAGAGAAAGAGAGAGAGAAAGTGGCCATGCCACAATCCCCTCTCCTCCATTCTCCTCTTAGGACTTTGGGCACACATGACACACATGCCTGGCTTGCGTTTCAAGCCACTAGGTCTGGGACTCAAACTGTGGTTAGCTATATGGGAGTCCAGCACCTCAACCATCAAGCCAACCTGCTGGGCCCCAGATATGCATTTCTTATGAATGAAGCAGGATCACATCTATGAAATATTTTGCTTTCTGTGTTGCCACAGAGACAAACTTAGATTAAAAGGACTAATTAGCACCTACTGATTTTGATCGCATTTTCTTCTTTTACTCCCTAGTTACAGGTCGACTATCTACAACAAGGGAGTGACAGAGTAAAGGCAGAGGGCTGTACCAACCGTTCAAGGAAAAGGAAGGGCCTCAAAATCATGAGACAAGAGTAGCTGCTAGAGAGAAAAGGGGGAAACCAGATGGGAGGAGCTGCCATTTGAAGAGCTGAGTCATTGTCCACACAACCAGACATAGTATGTCACCAAGAGAGGAGTTTGTAACTTAGAAAGTTACTGTGGTTTCAGTTTGCGAGTGATGCTGACCTTCTAGTGAAATGATTGTTCTCAGAAGTGATGAGTAGTACATTTTACAGCACAACCATAAGTGCCAAACATGTCCTCGGCCCTACTGTTTCCACATTCAAAGGGATTTTTGAATATCCCAGGATACTACTTTTCTGTTTAATTAAAAAAGAATTTAAGATTTATGTAACATTTATTTATTTATTTTAATTCGACCAGAGAGTGACACAGAGAGAGAGAGTGGAAAACAAGCTAGCAGTTTTGGAACTCAAACCGCAGTTGGCCGTGTGGGAATCCAAAACCCTAAACCATCATGCCATGTGCCAGCCCCTAATTTTTAAAAATTCTTAAAAATTTTTTTAAATAATTATTTTATTTAACTTAATTAATTAATTAACTAATTAAAATTAAACCAGTGAAGGACAGAATGAGAGAGAGAGAGAGAGAGAGAGAGAGAGAGAGAGAGAGAGAAGCTGCCAAGTCTGGGACTCTAAACATAGTTGGCCATATGGGAGTCCAGCATCCTTAACTACCATGCCACCTGCCAGCCTCTACTTTTCTGTTTTATTTTAAACCATAGGTATGTGTGTGTATTATCTCTTCCATTTCTTCATCCTGTCAATCCTGTCAGAATTTTGGGCATACATAGACAGGGTACCTGACATGTTTTTCAAGTCCCTGGCTCTAGTATTTGAACCACAATTGGCCCTATGGTATTCCATTCCCCTAACCACTAGGTTATGGTGGGGATTTTTTGTTTTTTAGGTTTTTTGCCATAGGACATGTGCACTCACAGAAGAGAGACAGAGAGAGGGAGAAATGAGAAATCATCAATCTCCCCATCAGGGGTTGACCACACAGCAGTCTCTTCTCTAGTCTCCTCTTGGGATTGTGGGCATGCTTCTGGGGTAATGTTCAAGCTGTTAGGTCTAGGACATGAGCCGTGGTCAGCCAGCACCTTCACTATCACACCACCTGCTGGCCCCTATATTTTAAAATTTTATATAAAAGTTGGAGGTAGTAAATTAGCAATTGAAAGCTTCCTACAAATCTAACCTAGGATTGAGAATAATGGGAGGCCCTTGTATGGTGTTTTAAAACTGCTTGGGTAGGGAGGAGAGGGACTAGCTTTGCCCCACCTTGAATGAGAGCTACATTCTTCTGTAGCTGGTGGACACTTGCCATTGTAGCTGCACACATATTGGAATTCACAGGCAGAACTATATGGCTTTAAGAATCTGAACAGTTGGGAACAAATATTCTCTTTGTTTTTGTCTTATATAAAAACTACCTTATGACATTTGGAAGTTTCCTTGAGTCCCATTGGTCTGGCATTTTCATTGTCATTTCATTAAGTTAGATTCTTGTTATCTCTTGCTTAGTTTAGACTTCAGGCCCCAAATTGGTCTCCTTATCTAGCAGTCTGTGTCTGTAGTCATTTTATATTCTCCTTCACTTCCCTACTGGCAAATGCCCCAGACACACCAAACTACACTGACTTCCCCTTGACCAATCTGTCCTCAGGGCCTGTAAACATGCTCTTATCTCTATTTAAAATATTCTTCCTCCCTCACCCCTCCATCCAGTAGCCTATCTCTGTACACGTCCTTTCACCTAGATATGACTTCATATTTAAGTTTTTGTTTCTCCAGGAAGCTGTCTCCTAAACACTCCGTCACCCCCATGCTGGGGTTTGGTGCCCTGCCTAGGAATTCCCACTCTCAATACAGCCCTTCTGTTTTCCAGATTTTAATTTTCTGTTACTAGACTCATGAGACAGTGAAGTGTGGATCTTTTGAATCAATATATTCCAAGTCCAGGAAGGTCTCAATAGCTATCCCATGAATGAATACATGAATCGGGGAACAGGTGACTGTGTCAGGGTTCAAGATGGACTTTGCATTCTCTAGCAGGTTTTGTGTTCATGGATCAAAACTCACATAGCTCCTAAAGAAATTTCTGTTAGTACATTCTTTTTTTAATTTTGAATAAGAACTGAAAAGAAAAATCTTTAATTTTATCAAAATGCTATAAAAGTCATTTATAAACTATGTTCTTCAGGGAGATGAATTAAATGTACTTTGTAAATGGGTTAATGTTGTATTCTAGTTATACTGGTTGTTCAGAAATTATTTTTAGTAACTATTCTTATTTTCAAAGTTTCCTTATTTAAACAACAAATAATATGATCATCCCATTTCTAAACACTTTGGGAATAATGGAGAAAGAAGAACCACATGCATACAAAGAACATTTGTAGGATTTTCTGTATTTTGGAAAATACAACATGAAATGGACAAACCCAGGCCCATCCTGAGATGGATACCGAACTTGAGCTGTGAAATATGGCTTTCCTTGACTAAAAATGAAGATTTTTCTGCTGAGACTTCTCCCTCCAGATTCATTTCTAGTGAGTAGGGCTACCTCTGTCTCCTTCTCTCTATTTTTCTCAGTCTCTCACTGTTTCTCTGTGTCTCCCTGTGTCTTTTTTTTTTTTTTAAAAGGCGAAGTATTCTCTGGGCTCTCAAGACCCTCCTTTATTGTGCTAATTTGTGCTTTTCTCCATCCCATTTAGAAAAAGGGGGAACCCAGGCCTATCCTGAGATGGATACTGAACTTGAGCTGTGAAATATTGCTTTTGTGCAACACAGGTTTTTCATTTCTTGCTTTTTAAAATTAAAATCTAAAGATTTTTTTTTATTCTATTTTTCTTTACTCTTTTTTTATTTTACTTTTCTTTCTTCTTACTTCTTCTCTATTTTTTTTTTTTTTTTTTTGAGAGGTTTTGCTACAGGGCAAATGTGCTTGCCAGAGAAACAGAGAAGAGAGAGACAGAGAAACAGAAAGCAAGAAATCACCCCCCGGGGGGGGGATTGCCATGTCGCAGTCCCTTCTCCTCCATTCTCCTCTCAGGATCTTGGTCACGCTCTCAAATGTGCCCGGTGTGAATTTAAGCCACCGGGTCCAGGACTCAAACCGTGGTTGACTACATGGGAGTTCAGCGACATAGCCATTACTCTAACCACTGGTCCCAACCTCTTCTCTAATTCTTTTCCTTTTTTCGTTATCTTTATTTATTGGCTGCTCAGCTTCTACACACTAAGTGTCTAGCAGGTCCAAGTAAATAGGATCCAAACATCTGAATATGTTTAGTGTCAGAATATTCCTCTATTCCCACTAAATCTGATGCACAAAGAGTGAAAATGTAATGGAAGAGAAATTGCAGATCATCTCCTCCTGCACGCCTCTGAGCACTCAGATTGAACTTCAAGAATTAGGAAGAAACGCATCATCCATCAGATGACTAGAAATCACCACAAGGTCACAAAAAACGGGAAAGCAAGAATACCTGTCCTCCAAGGGAAAAAAATAACTCTTCTCCATCCTCAGACAGTACAAAGAAACTTATGGAAATATCAGATAAAGAATTTAGAATCTTCATAGTGACAAAGCTAACAGAGATGGAAGAGAAAAGAGACAATGAATTGCAGAAAAGGCAGGAGAAAGGCCAGGAGGTGAGGAAATTCTTGCAAGATCTAAAAGAGGAAATACACACTATAAAAAGGAATCAAATGGACCTGTTAGAGATGGAGGCTATAATACAGGAAGTCAAAACCTCCCGTGAAAGTATTAAATGCAGACTAGATCATACAGAAAATCAAATCTCAGATGTAGAAGATGGAATCACTGGCCTAGAAAAATCTACCACAAAGACTGAGAAAATTGCCCCAAGAAATGAGAATAATATGAGAAATACTAGATACCATCAAACGTCCAAACATCTGGACAATTGGTATCCCAGGAGGTAAAGAGATTCATAAGAGCATTGATAATCTATTCTATGAAATCCTGGAAGAAAACTTTCCAAACATAGAGAGGCATTCAAAGATCGAGTCCCAAGAAATACAAAGGACCCCAAATAAAATTAACCCAAAAAAGATCTTCTCCAAGACACATTATAGCCAGATTGACCAAAGCCACAGACAAAGACAAGATACTAAGACTGGCAAGAGAGAAACATCTAGTTACCTACAAAGGATATTCCATCAGGCTAACAGCAGACCACTCATCAGAAAAAATGCAAGCAAAAAAAGAATAGGAAAATATATTCAGAGTGTTAAGGGAAAAGCAATTTCAACCGAGAATACTGTACCCGGCAAGATTTTCCTTCATATAGGAAGAAAAGACAAGAACATTCTCAGATAAACAAAACCTGAAAAATTTATCAACACCGGACCAATTCTCCAGGAAGTTCTCAAAGGAGTGCTATACCAGGAAAATTAAATACAGACACACAGAAATAAGAGTTCAAAAACCAAGAAAATGGCCAACTTAATCATAGGGACAAGTCTGGAGTTGAATATTATATCCCAGAATTTAATCAGGAAGATTGTACCACAACAGAAGGTAGATTAAGTACATGAGACTGAACTGGTGAAATAGCATTTTATGACTTTTGACTAAAACCTTGCTGATTTTCTTCTAGGCTTTGTTTTCCAGTTTTAAGGATTTTTATCATAGGCTGATAGGTTCATGTACTTACTATTTTAATAGAATCCTAACCTGTTTTCCTGGTTTTCAGCTTTAAGCAAAGTTCCTTAGCATTTCTTTGATGTATTAAAGCTAAAACTGCTTTTCTTGAAATTAAAAAATATATTAAAAATACCTGTTTAATGATTGTAGTAAGCTATATTGCATCAGTTAGGTGCTACCTTATAGTATATTCATTCCACTCAGAGTTTCACACCTAACGCCAGACATGTATTCACTGTTGTGTATATATATCGGCTGAACTTGCTATTGAAAGTAGTTAGATTATTTAAGAAATTTTGTGAATCAATAAAGTGTGGGGGAAAAAGGAATGGAAAACAACTGTAGACACCTGAGATAGTGTGGGAGGAGGGTGGGAAATGACAAAGGGTGAGAAATAGAGGGAAAATTATATATATATATATATATATATATATATATATATACACACACACATATATATATACACACACTCACACACATATATATATAGTTATATATACATATGTGTGTGTATATATATGTGTGTGTGTATATATATATATATATATATATATAAAACTAAAGTTGAAGAATTATTGACAATAACATGTATGATTAAGCCACTATTCAGTATATTCTGGATGGGAAATCACATTTTGTATGCTGTGATTATGTTCAGGGAATGAATGTAAATTAATTAATTATTTAAAATTTTTTAAAAGTTTAAAAAGAAAATAGAACATGAAATGAAAGCCAATAACTCTTTCCAACCCTAATTTAAGTCAACGGTAAGATTTAAATGTAATCAGAGCTTTGCACAATCATGATTGGTGATAAAAGGGAAGGAAGTAATTTGGTTAGAGGGTCTCAAGAAGTTACTCTGTGTCTGTCAGTTAGCCAAAGATAAGCATTTATAAATTATTTTTATTTGGGGAAGTAAGTTTGTTTTCAATTAACAGCCAAAGACTAATGTTTCCCAGAATTCTTTATAAAAATCTAAGCAACATGTGTCATTTTTTCAAATTGCCTTTTGTTGCTCGTTCTTTCTTTTGATTACAGCTGATGGTTAATTTAAAAAGTAAATTGATATGACACAATGAACCTATAACAACTAAATGATTTCTTTGAGAATGTCCTTGCTGATTCACATAAAAAATACAATTCTAGGGGTCAGCAGGTGGGATGATGGTAAAAGTGCTGGACTCCCACATGTCTAACTGTGGTTTGAGTCCCAGACCTGGTGGCTTGCTTTCGCTCTTTCTCTCTCTCTGCTCAGTGCATGTGTCTGTTCTATAGCAAATTTTAAAAAGTAATAATAAGAAACAAGAAATGGAAAATTATTTGTTGAAGATAACATGGATGGTAATATCTTTGAATGAGCCAATATACAGTATATTCTGGGTGGGGAAACTAATTTTGTATGTTGTGATGATATACAGTGAATGGATGTAAAATAAATACATTTTTTATGAAGTAATAATAATGGGACCAGCAGATGACATAATGGTTATGTCACTGGACTCCCACGTAGTCAGCCATGGTGCAAGTTCTGGCGCGGGCAGCTAAAAACTCACACTGGGCGCATGTACATGCATACCCAAAACCGCAGAGGAGAATGGAGAAGGGATTGCATTGTGACCATGCTCCCGGGGGATGATTTCTCACTTTCTGTCTCTCTGTCCCTCTTGTAAGCACATGTACCCTATAGCAAGAATCTCTTTAAAAATATTAAATAATTAAAAAAAAAAACCCACAATTCTAAGAACATTACATCCCTCTTCATGGCTATTTTAGTTTAGTAAGCAGCAGACTTGCAAGAGGATCCATTAAGATCAAAAACCAAGAGGGTCAACTTCTTGGAAACCAGAGAAATCTTTTTTATCTATAGAGTCTGTTAAATCTCTTGCATTGTATTAATTTCTGTGTCTTTAATTGAAATGTATTAAATTAGAAGAGCTCATCTGTCTTTTTTTTTGGGGGGGGGAGCAGAGAGGTTTTTGCTATAAGGTGCATGTGCTCACCAGAAAGACAGAGACAGAGAGAGAAAGCGAGAAATCACCCCCCCGGGGGATGGCCGCGCTGCAATCTTTTCTCCTCTATTCTCCTCTCAGGATCTTGGGCATGCACACACACACGCCTGGCGTGAGTTTTAGACACCGAGTCCTGGACTCTAACAGCAGTCTACGACATGGGAGTCCAGCAACGTAGCCACTATGCCATCTGCTGGTCCCACTCTTCTATCTTTTTAACATGGCTCAAAAGTACTATTAATTGGAGACTTTTTTTTTAAATTTTTGTATAGGAAGTAAATCATACCACGCATGCCACAGGCCGAGTAATAACCCAAGGGCAGTTAAAGATTATGATTTATCATCCTTGTGCTGCATCCTTCTCACGTGATGGCCATCACAGTAGATTTCAACATAGAAAACCATGAACACCACCAGGTCATCTCCCTCTTAACCAGGGCCAGCAGAGTAGCCCTTCAATTTCTCTCTCTCTTGTCTCTTTCTGTTCCTTTCTAACCAAAAGATGAGGCAGGGTATAAATAATCTGATGCTTGACTGACTTGCTGCTTTCTCTGATAGTCTGGCTTGTGTTCTACTACTCTGCCTCTTCATACTGCCCTGCATTTGAAGAAGAATTAGTGTTTTCAATGGAAATAACTGACTCTGTAGATATAATAATTAATGCACTTTGTTACTAAGCACAAAATTAAGTGACCAACGTAGAAAAAAGACAAGCCTGTTTCTCAGGTCACTCACATATAGCGGTTCCTTTTATTTGGTTTTGGGAACAAGAAAAAGTTTGGAATTCAGTGTAAAGAATATTTTCATTGGTCAAGACATCTGAAAGTGGAGGCTTGTAGGTTATAGGTGAATTTACAAATTTTTAGTTTGGTGATTGGAAAAGAAGGTCTGTGTCTCAGGGAGAGATCAGCAAATGAATGTCTACAACCTACCTTAACAGGGGTAAGAGGCTTACTTACATCACTATGAGAGAGTATTCCAGGGACAGGATGTAGGAAGAATTCTGTTTTCAATGGGCCAACATGGTATGTTCATATCTGTAAGTGTGACTCCCACCAAGACCTTGGGAAAGGATTTTGGAAATAGGAAAAAGCAATCAGACTTTTATCCTCAGTGTTATCTCTAATTTTGTGTATTACCTTCCCTGAGATCAAATCTATACTTTCTTCCATGACTTCCATAGCATTAGCCATTGCCTTCCTTAGCCCTTCTCATTAATGGGTGAAACCTGACTCTGCTCTTGAGCATGTGAGAATCCAGAAATACAGTGTGTCAGCAGGCTGTTTTTTCCTGTAAGCCAGGAATCTGATCAGCCAGATGATTTGTCACTCATGAATTCACCAACCTTGATAATTCCCAGATCTTGTGATATTTCTCAGATGGAGTTCTCCTTATGTTTTTTTTTTTATTAGCATTCTAATTCTTTGACCAAGACTTGAACCTGAACACCTGTTTGCTGGACTGAGGTTCTGATACTCTGCTTAGCTTATGCCACTTTCTCTCCAGTGGCTCTTAAAATTCTGACCTTTGTTTGGCATCTCACCCAAGATGACAACGATCTGATGCAGAGCCGCAGCACCAGTTTCAAACTCCTGTTAACCTGCTCTATTCATAATTAAAAATCTCGGCTTATACGATTGGTTGATCTCAAGTTGGCTTTGTTTTGCTTATAAGACCCCGTATTGTGAGCAATTCTATGCCCAGCTCAGTTTTAATAAAATGAACCCTACTTCTTCCTGACCCTTTTGGCTTGCTGCTGATGTTCCAGCATGTTCATTTTCTCAAGGCCTTCCATGGCTAGGTCTCCAGTAAAGTTGTACATGTTCAGTCCACCACACACTTACTGATCACTTCCTGTGTTCTAGTACAGTATATTGAGTAAGGAGGCATGGATGATGACGTGACACAGACATGACACTGCATCAGTCCTACAAGAATTTATAACCTATGTGGGGCTATAAACAGACCCCTCAAGAAATAAGTTTAATGTATCACAAATAAAAAAAGAAATTTACCTATCAGCCTGCAATTGCACTATAAGCACTTGAGTAATGCATATTAAATTGCACTTTCTGAAATGGACAGGCTTCGTTTCCTCTCTAAGTGTCACTCCTAATCCACTCCCATCCCCCAACATCGTATCTCTTTCTTAATTAATATTCTCTATGTACTTCTTTAACCAGCAGAAAGCTGTACTCGTTATTTCTGCATCTTTACCACAATCACAGATCAGTAACAAAGATTTCTTTAAAAGAGATGAATTCCATTTTTTCATAAAACCTTGCAATACTTAATTAGTAGAAAATAACCAAGTAAATTGCCATTTAGTGAGAGTTGTTATGTTAGAAGGTATAAGAATTTTTGTATTTTTTTTAATCTGCAAAGAAACATAAAATTAAGTGACATTCTTTATTAGTAGCATCTGTCAGTTGTCCACAGAATGCTAAGAATGCCGTAGAACAAATACAAAGAGCAAGGTCTATCCTTTCATGTTTACAGTAGGACAAGCAGTATATGTAATGATTTCCAGATTTCAGATCTTAAGCTCTTTGTTCCTCCAATTACGATTATGTAATAGATCATTATTTTTAAATATAAATTATTTTATTAATATCCTAAAATAATGTATGACATCGAGCTTTCCTCATACCAAATATGATCTAGTAACATTTATATAATTTATGTCACCCTGTACCAGTATTCTTATATATTTCTGCAGTGCTTTATTTTTATTCCTTTTATATGCAACATTTATGTACATTGTGTAGTTCTTACTATACGCTAGGCACTATATTCTAAGATCTTTGTAACTCACTTAATTCTCACAGCAAGTCAACAAAGTGAAATCCCTCTTTTATACTCCAGCAGAGCAAGGCACACTGAGGTTAAGTCACATGAAGGGTTCGGAGCCAGCTCCAAATCCAACTGTGGGGCTGTGGAGTCCATGTTCTCAACCAGGACACCTAGCTGTTGTCCAAAGGTGGCTTTAAACAGTTTAGCACTCATGAGCACTGGGGAGGTGGTATAAGGATCTCTATTATAATGTATCACTGGTACACAGCCTTGTCATCTCTGAGAACTATTTACTTCTTAGAACTCATAGGGGCTGGCAGGTGGCCTGGTGGTTAAGGGTGCTGGACTCTCACATGGCCAATGGTAGTTGGAGTCCCGGACCTGGTGGCTTTCTTTCTCACTTTCTCTCTCTCTCTCTCTCACTCTATCCTGCTCTGGTCAAATTAAAATAAATAAATAAATGGATAAATAAAGTTAAATAAAATAATTCTATATTAAGAAAAGAATTTATAGTGAAGGGGTAAGCTCCTTTTCTTAAAAAAATTTATGTATTTATTTACAGTCCATCACTATGTATCATTGCAGCATACCAAATGAATTTTCCCATCATAAATACACGGTCCATAAATATTGGTTCAATCAAAGACATTGTCATATACATTATAATTGACAGATTTTTTTTTCCATTTTGAGCCCTGTCAATGTTCACTTCTTTCTTCTTCCCGCTCGATTCCCTCCCTCTCACTCCCCCACTTCCTACCCTCCTTGTACACTGTCTCCAGATTCACCATTGCTCTCCATGCTTTTATACCTTCCAAACATTCAGTTTCTGCCTTAGAGTGCTGACATTTGGTATATATTGAGTGAGGACATACAATGCCTCTCTTTCATAGTCTAGGTTGCTTCATTTAGCAGTAAATCTTCCATATTTGTCCACTTTCTATCAAATTCCAGGGTCTCTCTCTTTTTTTTTTTTAATGGCTAAGTAGTATTCTGTATACGTTCCACACTTTTACAATCCTTTTATCTGTTCATGGACATTTGGGTTGGTTCCATGTTTTTCCAATTATGAATAATGCTGCAACAAACATGGAAGTCAGTTTTTCTGACTGAGCATTTTCCTATCCTTTGGGTAAATACCCAGGAGTGGAATTGGTGGATTGTATAGTAGTTCTATTTGTAGGTCTTTGAGGAACCTCTATATATTCTCCACAGTGACTGCACTAAATTGCATTCCTAGCCACAGTGGGAATGCTGATACACAACCTTTGGTTAGTTTTATTCCTAGGTATCTGATACTTTTTTCTGGTTATTGATGAAAAGGAGAGTTCCCTTTTCACCACAACCTCACCAGCATTTGTCATTCTTTATTTTTTTAATCTTAGCCATTCTAATAGGGGTTAGATGGTTTCCTATTGTAGTTTTGATTTACATCTCCCTTATAAGAGATGTTCAGCATTTTTTCGTATGCTTTTTGGCTGTGTGTATGTTCTCCTTAGAGAGTTGTCTATTCAGCATATTTGTCTATCTTTTAATTGGGTTGATCTTTTTTGTTCAGGTAAGTTTTTGAGTTTCCTTATCCTGGTTATCAATTCCTTATTTGAAGCATAGTTTGCAATATATTCACCCATTCTGAGGGTTGTCGATTCACTCTAATAATTGTTTCTTTTGCTGTGCAGAAGCTTTTTAACCTAGTGTAATCCCAATGTTCTATTTTTAGGATTATTGCCTGTACTTTGGGGGTCTTAGTCAAGAAGTCTTTACCTACTCCTACCTCTCTAAGAGTTTTCCCTATGTTTTCCACCAGTAGTTTTGTAGCTTGAGGTCTTAGGTTTAGATCTCTGATCTATTCTGAGTTGATTTTTGTTAATGGTGAGAGATGGGGGGGTCCAGTTTCATTTTTCTGTAGGTGAATACCCAGTTTTTTTCAATACCATTTGCTAAAAAGGTTTTCTTTTCCCAATTAGATTGATTAGTGACCTTTGTCAAAAAATTAGTTGACCGTACATTTTGGGGTTTATTTCCAGGGTTTCTATTATTTTTGTTTGGTCTACATGCCTGTTTTGGTGCTAGTACCATGCTTTGATTATCACAGCTTTGTCATTTATTTTGGGGCCAGGGAATGAGAAACCTCCTACTCCACTCTTCATGCACTGAATTGCTTTGGCAATATGGGGTCTTTTATGATTCCAGACAAAATCTATAATTCTTTTTTACTAAATCTGTGAAAAATGTCTCTAGTAATTTGATTGGGATTACATTTAATATGTAGATTAATTTGGGTAGAATTGACATTTTGATTATATTAATTATTCCAATCCAGGAACATGGGATGTCCTTCCACTGTTTTGTATTATTTTTAATTTTTTTTCTTTTCTTTCTTTTTTTTTTTTTTTTTTTTTTTTTTTTAGATTTTCATAGCTTTCCTTATAGAGGTCTTTAACTTTTTTGGTTAGGTTTATTCCTAGGTATCTGATACTTTTTCTGGTTATTGTAATTGGGATTGCTTTCTTCAGTCTGCTTACCTCAGTCTGCTAATTATTGCCTTTTTTTTTGAGAGGTTTTTACTATAGGATGTTTGCACTCACCAGAAAGACAGAGAGAGAGAGAGACAGAAAGCAAGAAATCATCCCCCAGGGGGGTGGGAGGGATGGTCATGCCGCAATCCCTTCTCCTCCATTCTCCTCTCGGGATCTTAGGCACACATGCACACGTGTTCAGCGTGAGTTTAAGCCACTGGGTCCAAGACTCAAACTGCGGTCGACTACATGGGAGTCCAGCGACATAGCCTTATGCCAACTGCTGGTCCCTATGCTATAGATTCTTATATTTTGATTTTGTATCCTACCACTTTACTGCATTCATTTATCACTTCCAGGAGTTTTTTCATGAATTCTTTTGGATTTTCTATGTATATAATCATGCCATCTACAAATACAGATAATTTCACTTCTCCTTTCCCTATTTGAATGGCTTTTATTTTATTCTCTTTTCCTATTCCAGTGGCCAGGACTTTCAGTACCATATCCAAAAGGAGTGGAGAAAGTGGGCAGCTTTGTCTTGTTCCAGTTTTGTTTCCGCATTCAAAATGTTAGCTATGTGTTTTTCATATGTGGATTTTACTGTATTGAAAAATGTCCCTTCTATGCCAATTTTGCTGAAAGTCTTAATCATAAAGGGATGTTATATTTTATCAAATGCTTTTTCTGTATTGATTGATCTGATCATATGATTTTTATATTTCTTTCTGTTAAAATAATGTATTACATTTATGGTTTTACATAGAAAGCCTGAATAGACCCATAACAAGCAATGAGATTGAATCAGTAATAAATAACCTCCCAACAATAAAAGCCCAGGTTCCAATGGCTTTTCTTCTGATTACAAAACATTTAAAGAAGAGCTAACTCTCATTTACTCAAAGTATTTCTAAATATCCAAAAGGAAAGAAACCTTCCAAATTTGTTTTATGAAGCCTCCATCTCCCTCATCCCACAAACAGAAAAGGAATATAACAACAACAACAAAACAACAGACCAATATCTATACATGCAAAAATTCTCAACAAGATACTAGTAAATTGCATCCAATGACCCATAAAAAAATTATGTACAATGAGCAGGTAGTCTTTATTCCAGGTATGCAAGGGTGGTTAGATATATGTCTTCCTGATTCAACCTTGGTAGATTATATGTGTCCAAAAATTTGTCCATCTCATCCAGATTTTCTTGTTTGTTCATGTATGGTCACTCATAATATCCCTAATGATATTTTGTATTTCTGTTATGTATGTTATATTGCCAATTTCATTGCAAATCTGATTTATCTGGTTCCTTTCTCTCTTCTTCTTAATTAGTCTAACAGTGTGTCGATTTTGTGAACTAGCTTTTGCTTTCATTTATTTTCTGTATAGTTCATTTCTTATCCATTTCATTTATTTCTTCTCAGATCTTTATTGTTTTTTCTTTTTGACATTTTTTGGTTTTATATTTGTTTGCTTTTTTTGTGTGAGAATATTTTTATCTTTTCTTCTCATTTGAAGGATAATCTTGCAGGGCATAGTATTCTTGGCTGAAATCATTTTTCTTTTATCACTTGAAATATATCTTTCCAATGTTTCCTTGCTTGCATTGTTTCCACCAAGAGGTCCAATATTAGCCTAATGGGAAAACCTTTGTAAGTAACTTGATGTTTTCTCTTGCCATTTTAGAATCTTATCTTTATCTGTGATTTTGGTCAATCTGTGCTGTGAAGAGGACCTTCTTAGGTTGATTCTATTTGGAGTACTTCATTGTTCTTGTCTGGATGGTTGAATGCATCTTTAGGTTTGGAAAGTTTTCTTCAAGTATTTCATAGAATAGATTATCAATGGTCTCATTAGATTTCTCTCCTTCAGGGATACCAATTATTCAGATGTTTGGGTGTATATTATACTCATTTTGGAGGGATATTTTTTCATTCTTTTTGGTATTTTTTTCTAGGTCAAAGCGTTTGTCTCTAGATCTGAGATTCAATCTTCTGTATGATCTAATCTGCTAACTTTCAATGGAAGTTTAGATTTTCTGTATTAAAGCCTTCATTTCTAACAGTTAATTTGATTCTTTTTATGGCATCTGTTTCTTTCTTTAAAATTGTGGAAAAACTTCCTCATCTCCTGGAATTGTTGTTTCTTTTCTCTTGCATGTCATTTGATGTTGTCACTATGAATATTCTGAATTGTTTATCTGACATTTCCAAAAGTTCTAATATAGTATCTGTGGATGATAAGGAATTATTCTTTTTCCCTGAAGGAGAGATATTTTCTTGGTTTCTCATATTTCTTGTACCTCTGTTCTGGTTTCTGGTCTTCTGATGGATTACATGTTTTTCCTAATTTCTTGAAGTTGATTCTATAGTGTCAGGGGGAAGATGTGCTCTACTTCTCTGGTGTGTTTTTTGGAGAGAGCCTCATCTTCTGATCAGAGAATAGTATCCATAGTTTGCTTGAGGTGCTTGGTTCCTCCCCAGGATCTCCAGACCAGTTGTACCTGGAGCTAAGTAGGAGAATGTAACTAAAGGAAGAGGTACAATTTGTACAACACACATAATGAGTAATGCAAGGCATTAAAATATGAAATTTCAAAAGATACTAGGTATTCTAAAAGTCACTGGTGGGGTAGGTGAGCAGTGGTCGCTCTGCAGTTCTGTCACTGTATCCCACTGAGGCTCTCCCTGCACCATCACTGGAACTAGAGAATCCAAAGGACATGAAGTGCAGGGAATAATTGGACTCTCAAGATCTCCCTTGTGTTTTTATGTCTCTGTATTGACTGACATGCATGACATTCCCTTTTGAAAAAGCAATGTAATACACTATAAAGTTATATGTAATCCAATGTAATATAAAGAAGATTATGATGATAATAAAAATAAATAAATTAATTAATTTTAAAAAAAAGATCTCCCCTGTGTTGTAAAGCCTCTGTGTTGTTCAGCCTCTGTGTTGTTCCTGTTTGGCCATGGTTTCAATGATCCCAACAAAATGGATCAATGTGGGACACATAACTCCACCTGGGCCAATGAAATTCTTTCTCCTTGGAATTTGCAATAAGAACACTATCAACAGTAAAGGCTGAAGTTGTGCAGAGTCCAGCTTTGTACAGCTATTTTTTTTGCAGTGTGGTCACATGTGTTCAAGTGCTTTTGACATGACATGTGCACTGCTACAGAGAGAGCAAAAACTTTGGGGTCTCAGAGAGGTAGAGAAAATAACTTTGATTTTTATTTTCTATTACTTGGCTCAAATCTCTCATAAAATCTACTGTACCTCCTGCCTTGACTCTGTAAGATACTATTGGGTCAGGGATTCTGTTTGTTATAACCAAAGTTGTGAAGATATAGGCAGTTCAATTTTTCACTTGCTTATATTGGTACTTGTTGATGAAACTAGGTTTGTTGACAAGATAATCATTGATTACCATTTTCATTGTCATCTTCACCATTCCTGCTTCCCAAGTTTACTTTTTTTTTTTTTAAAGCTATTTCTAGAATGAGGGCTTGAATTTTATTAGCAGGTATTTCAGAGAAGTTTTGTTGATCACTGGTTGAAAGCAAAGTCCATTTGGTGTAGCCCCCAAACAGATAACTTAGAATATTTCTAGAAAAAGAGAAAAGGGCTGTGATGATTAGTTTGGATGTTGAACTTACTGGATTAAGGAATACCTAGAAATATGATAAATCATCATTTTAGGTATATCCATGGGAGTGTTTCCAGAGGAGATTAACATGAGAGTCTGAGTAAGCTAGGTGGGGAAGATCTGCCCTCAATGTAGGGAGGCACCATCCAATCATTCAGGAGCCCAGAGAAAACAAATATAGAACGTAGACTGGTCTCTCTTAAGGGAGCAGGATAGACTTTTGCTGCCTTGAGTGTCAGAACTCAAGGCTCACACCAGTGAGGTCTTGTACAAGTGACCTCCTGGGTTCTTAGACTTTCAGCTTCATTCTGAGCAACATCATGTCTTCCCTGCTTCTGAGGCCTTCAGACTTGAACTTAGCCATGCTATCGGCATCCCAGGATTTCCAACCTGCAGACTTCCTGTTGTGGACTTCTCAGCCACCATAACCACGTGAGCTAATTCTCCTAGTCTTCTCTCATGTATCTCTCTCTCTCTCTCTATCTCTCTCTCTCTCTCTCTCTCTCTCTCTCTCTATATATATATATATATATATATATATATATATATATGTCTCTAAGGAACCCTGTTCTATGTCTCTAAGGAACCCTGACTAATACAGGGACTCAGCTACAAAGGGAGTCAAAGATGAACCTGGATGAATTCACAGTTCTATTCAGGGCTAGCCTGGACTTTACTTTTAAAAGAGGCAATTCTGTAAAATAGAAGTAATCCAAGTTAAGGATTGGAATAGCCTGTATATTAATAATAATCCATCTTATTTCTGCTTTTTAGTTATGTAATTGATTAATCCAGAGACCAATTTAGAATATTTTGTGTAAATTCGAAGATGGTAAATCAGAACAATCTAGTATTTAATGATAGTCATTTCTGAGCGGTTATCTGCTTTGCTGTTCTGGAGTCTCCACAGAGAATCAGCAATATGTATATGTATATATACATATATATATGTGTGTGTGTGTGTGTGTGTGTGTGTGTGTGTGTGTTTCTTTGAAAACGAAATCAGAAGATTTAAGATGTTCCCCAATATAGGTCCAGATAAGGGCCATTTGATATTCTAGTCTCAAAATTAAAGTTTTGACTGAAGAAAATCTCTTATTTTAACATTTATCATAACATCAAACTTTCAAGAACTAATACTCCTACCTATGGAGTTAAAAGAAGAAATACAGTGAATAATCATTGTGTACTATCATAAAATCTTATTTCTTGGAAAGGGACTTAGAAGCAAATAGAACTACATGTAATCACTTTGGGAACTGAGGAAATTGGAAAACCTAAACACAGGATTTCAATGTTCTTTAGATTTATTTTTAAAATACTCTTTAGCCATAGAAAAAATGTATAAGATAATGCATGAGATTACCCATGTCAACAAACTATTTCTAGGTCCCTATGAAATAAGTGAGACGTCTCTTGTAGGGATTTGAAGACTGTGTTAACAGGAATATAAAACTGAAAACCAATATGTATTTGAATATGTGTTTTTTTAAGTTTCTCATAAAATATACTGAAGGCACAAATTTTATTTTCTATTTTCTCCTAAAAATTAGAATGGCTAACAGGGGAACCAAAAAGAAAGTCAAGCAATAAAAACAACTTTGTGATATCAGAAGCTATTTGATATTATGTATTTTTCCATTATGTCACACATTACTTAGAGGCTGTTTTATTTTTGTCCATAGCTAATACTAATACATATTTTAACTGGATGCTCTGTTTGCAAAATCATCTTATGGCACTACTTTCAACATCAGTGTCTATCACAAAATACATTTCAACTGTTTTGCAAACAAACTTTCTTCCAATTAATAATTAAACAAGGGAACAGCTTGCAGTATATGCTTGGAACTAATTTTACTATATATAGTGGGAAATGACAAGCACACATGAAGATGTGACTAAAGCCTAGGAACATTTAAATATTCAGTTTTCCTCTGTTACCTTGACTAGAGCAAAGTTGGTTCCCAAGGTAAAAACTAAGTGGTCTGCCGGCATATGGTCTAACCTCCATTTGAGTGCTAAAAGCTGGATACTGTTTTTGTGAAACAGATGTTGTTGAGTGCAGCAATGCACAACTGACTCTAGCTAACAGCTGGGAATCCTTCGTGACCCATATAGCGAGAAATAAACATGGTCCTATGCTTGGCAAAAGTGTAAGGAAGCAAATTTCCATTTGTTAAGAGCTTATCAAAATGAAGAATAAATGTTTTTAGCCATAAACTGATTTTATTCACCAGAGTAATCTTTCCAGCAGCTTATGTGATGGCCTCATAATATTACAGGCACCCTTTGCCAGATGAAGGCTGCAGTTGCACTGACATATAGTACAGATGGAAAATCAACATCTGCCTCAATCAGGAGAGAAGACCAAGGACAAGGTTGACGAATATTATCTGGCATGGCTTTCTTTGTGGGGAAGCATATAAATGCTACAGGACCCAAACCACTGGCATCGTCTGGTGTTGTCCTTATGTGGTTACTGACCATGAAGAGAGATGATTAGTATGCGC
The DNA here is from genome assembly GCA_026018925.1 of Tupaia tana. Taxonomy (NCBI): domain Eukaryota; kingdom Metazoa; phylum Chordata; class Mammalia; order Scandentia; family Tupaiidae; genus Tupaia; species Tupaia tana. Next base: position 19,712,335 of record JAKSZU010000008.1, read on the forward strand.
TCTCCAAGGAGGAGTGGTGCAGATGCTCGTGATGATATGATTCCAACTCTCTAGGATCTGCTTTTCTGTAGCCACACCATGCGAGTCGCAGAGCGATTCCATTTTATTTATTTTTTTTTCATGGTTCGGCTGCATTTATTGTCTGCAAAGTTTCCCTTCTTGATATTGAATGCGACAAACAAGGGGAGGAGGGAGGAAGAGGAAGAGCTAATTCGGAGAAGACAGAAACCTCTCTTTTCATCATCACAGGAAAATGTCAACAAAGGCATCAAGTCCAAGTTCAAATGACTTCCTACAGATGGGGACTAAATCCCAACATTTCAATTGTGAAATGCTCTATTTTATTACATGGTCTAACTTCACTTTTGGCGAAGTCTGAGTGGAATAATATATGTTTTGTGAGGATGGCACACAGGCATGCATGCACATGAATACACACACACACACACACACACACACACACACACACACACACACTGCGGTCCTAGCACCAAGTTCCTTTTGTGCTCATTGCAACCAAATGATTCATGTGGCACAAATAATATGACAGATGTAGCTTTAAAAATTCAGTTTTATTGCGAGTGTCTTTTTGACTGAACCTTCTTTCATTTTCTGGTATCTCTTGTGACCATATGGAGTTTAGATGGCAGTGAATTCCTTTTTACTAACTCAAACCCTTTTCTGCACCTGGGCACAATTTTGGAGAAGGAGGTAAAGAAAAAAGAAAAACTGTCAGACTTAATATACAGATCATATTATGCATAAACAATTTCTTTGTTCCTCTTCTTTTTTTTGGGAAAAGATAATGTCGGTACTATGGTGCTAGAATTTTATTTTTTAAAAACAAGAAGGTAGAGAATACAATGTATAGACCTTTGATTACTTCTTTCCCTTAAATGATAGAGACTTGCTTAGATTCCGATCATCTACTTGAAGCAATTATGATTACCACATTTTTTACTTCGGAGTCTGGAAGGAGCTGAAATCTCAGATTTCACCAGTATTAATAGCAAACATTTATTGAGTGCTTGTTTTATTTCAGGGGCTGTACTTAGCTCTCTGTATGTACTAACACATTTATACTTCACAGAAGTCCTGTTAGACATTATTATTATCCTCCTCCTTTTACAGAGAATGAAATCAAGGCTCAGAAAGGTTAGGTAATTTGTCTCAAGTCACACAGCTAGAAGTGGTGCAGCATTTGAACTGAGAGATCTGGCTTGAGTCCATATTCTTGACTATGTTGCTACCAGTAGTCTAAGAAATTAACACTCGCTTGATACCAAATATCAAAAGATGTTGTTTTTGGTTGCCTCATTAATATGAACTCTAATTGGTACTCAAAAAGATGTTTCATTGAATTATTCTTACTATATTAGATTTTACTTATTCACAAAATTAATTTATGCCCATTGTAAAATCAAATAGCACAGAAAATTTTATAGAAATTTTCTTATCTACTTTCAAATTAACCTCCTGAAGTGACAAGTATTTTCAGGTATGTATTTCTTTTTCTACTATTCTTAAAATGTTTTATTGTATGCATATATGAGGTACCAAGTGATATTGTGATATATGTATATAGTGTAGTGATTACATTGAGATAATTAACATATCCATCACCTTAAAGAGTTATCTTTTATTTTTTTGTGGTGAAAACATTTGAAACATACTCTTAGCAATTTTGAAATATACAATACACTGATGGTATCAGCATGCTATGCAAAAGATCTCAAAATGTTTGTTCTTCTTAACTAAAATTTTATACCCTTTGACTAACATCTGCCTATTCCCCTTACCTCCTACCATCTGGTGACTACCACTCTTCTTTCTGTTTCCATGAGTTGGATTGCTTTAGATTCCACATATAAGTGAGGTTGTGCGGTATTTTCCTTCTGTACCTGGCTAATTTCACCTAGCATCCAGTCCCCCAGGTTAAGCCATGTCATCACAAGTGACAAAATTTCCTTCTTTTTTGATGCTGAATAATATTCCCTTGTGTGTATTCTGGTATGTACCTCATATCTATTTTCTATGCAACTAATTTCTTCCCTTTTTTCTCCCCTTCTTTTTTAAATTCCCAAGTGAGCCTACTGGCACAATATTTTGCAATTTAAAAACACAATATTCCATGGTGCATATATGTTATAATCTGCTAACCATGTACCTAATAGTTATTCATTAATTTATTTTAAAATATTGGTTGCTGGGGCCAGCAGATGGTGTGGTGGTTAAAGGTGTTGAACTCCTACATGGCTGACCACAGTTAAGAGTCCCAGGCTTGGTGGCTTGCTTTCTCACTTTCTCTCTCTCTCTCACTCTGTCTCTCTCAAACTGAAAAATAATGATAATAAATTCTTTATATACATGTACATATATACACACATAGGTTGCCAGAAAAAACATGACTTATTGGGGCCAGCAGATGGCTTAGTGGTTATGTCACTGGACTCCTACATGGTCCACTGCTGTTTGGGTCCCAGACCAGGTGGCATGAAACAAATGTGGGGCGAGTGGGCATGTAGGCCCAAGATCCTGGAAGGAGAATGGAGGAGGAAGGATTATGGCATGGCCACTCACCTGGTGGGTGATTTCTCATTTTCTCTTTCACCGTCTCTGTCTCTCTTTCTCCAGTGAGTGCACATGCACTAAAGCAAAAATCTCTACTGAAAAAGAGTCATGATGTGTTTTTCTGTGCTTTTCTATGCAAAGTGCATTATGACTTTTCTGACTACCTAATACCTTAATTTGATGATTTTCTGTAATCCAAACAATGCTATAATAGACAATGCTTATACTTACATCTTCAGGTGTTTCTAGGTTATATATAACATTATAAAATATTCCCCAAAGTGAGAGTAATAGTCAAGGGATATGTATATTTTTTAATCAGATAAATTTTTAAAAAATTAAGTACAGAAATATTTGACCTATAAGTACGTACTTTTTTATAATGATTTATTCATCTATTGTTTATTTCAACTGAGATATAATTTATATACAGTAAAATTCACCATGTAAGGCCAGCAGATGGCATTGTAGTTAAGGTGCTGGACTCTTATACGGTTGACCATGGTTTGAGCCCCAGACCTGGCAACTTGAAACTCACTCCAGACATGTGTGCATGCATGCCCAAAATCCCAAGAGGAGAATGGAGGAGAGGAGATTTCAGCATGGCCTTTCTTCCAGGGGTTGATTTCTCACTTTCTCTCTTTCTGTCTCTCTCTGTGTCTCAAGCAAGTACACATGCCCTATAGCAAAAATCTCTCTCTCTCACACACATGCAAATCCCCATGTAAAGGTGCAACCACTACTATAATTAATACACCAAATGGTTCCACAAGCCCGAACTTACCTGGCGAGGTGCTTGTGCTTCTCTGTCACACAGTATTTAATATTTGGATATAGCGTTACAAATTTGAGATTCATCCATCTTGTTGTTCATGTTAGTATCTCACTCCTTTTATTGCTAAGTGATATCAATTATATGGTGTACCAAAATTTGTCTATCCACTCACCAGCTGAACTACATTTGAGTTGTTCCCAGATTTCGTGTTTATGAATGAAGTTGCTATATATGCCTAAATCTCTTTTATTTGAGCCTAAACTTTTCTCTTGGGTAAATGCATAGGAATATACCTGTGTGTTAATATAGAAGGTATATATTAATTCTATGAGAAATTGTCAAACTGTTCTGAAGTGGCTCTACCATTTTGTATTCCCAACAGTAGCATATGAAAGATGTAGTTGCTCTATGTTATTACCACCACTTGATACTGACAATTTATTATTGTTTAATTTAATCCTTCTATAATAACAAAATATAGTAGTATCTCAGTGTAATTTTAATATACACTTTCCTAATAACTAATAGTATTAAACATATTTTCATGCATCTATTTACAAATTATTGATGTATCTGTTGAAATTTTTTGTTATTTTGGGACCAGCAGTTAGTGTAATGGCTATGTCGCTGGACTCCCACGTAGTCCACTGCGGTTCGCGTCCCGGACCTGGTGGCTTAAAACTCACGCTGGGCGCGTGTGCGTGCGTGCCCAAGATCCTGAGCAGAGAATGGAGGAGAAGGGATTGCGGCGTGGCCATCCCCCCTGGGGGATGATTTCTCGCTTTCTGTTTCTCTGTCTCTCTCTGTCTGGCTGGCGAGCGCACGCGCCCTATAGCAAAAACCTCTCAAAAAATTTTTTTTGTTATTTTTTAATTGGTTTATTTTCTTGTTTATGATGTTTGAACATTTTTATATTTTCTGCTCACTAATTCTTATTCAAATAATATGATTTGGAAATATATTCATCTAGTCTATATCTTATCTTTTTATTTTTTAAAAAAATTGAAGGTTTTAATTTTGATAAAGTCAATTTATCAATTTTCCTTTTTTCAAATTATGATTTTGATGACTTATCTGAACTGTTTGCTTAATTCATGTTTTATCCAACCCTTTTCCCCAAAATGTTTATAGTTTTATATTTAAATATGTTTAGAACATACCTAAATTTTAGAGTTAGGTCAATAACCCATTTTGAGTTATTTTTGTATATTGTGTAAGGTTGACCTTTATGTATCTATATAGATAAATAGGCTGTTGATCTGGTGAATTATGTTGAATGATTGAACAGTAAACTAGCCTTGCATTCCTGAAATGAACTCCACTTTGTCATGATGTATTATATTTTTATATGAAGTCCATTTAACAATATTGATTAAAAATTTTTGTATCAATAGCCACAAGGGATATGGTCTATAGTTTTATTGTTATTGACATTTTCATAACATCTGGCTTTAATATTAGGGCAATGGTGCCCTTATAACATAAGTCGAGAATTGTTTCCGCCTTTTCTGTTTCCTGGAAAAGTTTGTGCAATCTTGACTTTTTTACTTCTTTTTTAAACTTTCATAAAACTCACCAGTGAATATATCTGGGCCTGAAGTTTTCTTTCTTGGACAGTTTGAAACTACAGATTGAACTATTTAATAGATATTTGGGTTATTTCATTTTTTTCTTGACAAGCTTTGATACTCTGTGTCTTTTAAGAAATTTTTGTATTTCTGCTAAGTAGCTAAACTAATGGGCAGAACTTTTTTTTGTATTATTTTCTTACTGTTCTTATAATATCCATAAGATCTATAGCGATGGCTCTATTTTTACTCCCCAAATTGGTAATTTATGTTTTATCTTTCTATCTTGATTGTTGTGGCTGCATGATTATCAATTTTTTTGATGATTTAAAAGAATAAGTTTTTGGTTATATTAATTTTGTCCTATTTGCCTTCCATCGCCAGTTTTATTGATTTTTGTCTTTATTATTTATTTCTTATGATTGCTTTGAGTTTAGTTTTCTCTCTCTTTTTACTTTATGTTTCTCAAGGTAGAACTCAGATCATTGATTGAGAAGTTTATTATCAGTTCTTTCTTAGCACTACCAAGAAGATAAAACTGTCTTTTCCAGAAACTATGAGAAAATATGGCTGGTAGTCATGAAAAATGATAGGCTTTATAGTAAACACATAAATCCAAATTCCAAAACTTAAATTACGAAATAGTAGTTTCTTCATTTTTAATATATTTTTAAAAGACTGGTAATTGTTATTAAGCATGAAATTTGACTAAACTAGATGGTACACACAGAAAATAAAGACAGCTGTATAATTAGGTGAAAGCATGGGAGAGAACAAATTTACCATCTTACCACAATGAGGTTTTCATTCCATTGAACAATAATTTACACTGAGTACATCCATATTCCACATAAAATTTGAGAAGGGACTGAAGCACTAAATTAATGGAAGCAGAGGTATAAAAGCAATCTAGAATAGAACAAAGCACTGTTGGTATGTTAAAGCTGGGAGGAGCAATAAAATGATCTGCTTTAGCTCTTTTGTTTGATTAGTGGTAAAAAGTGAACTTTAAAACTGAAGACCAGTCCCGGTCATCATAATCTAGAATTGGGCCCCAGGAATTCTATATTGTTACCAAATTTTCAGCTCTCTGAACACAAGGATCATGTATCTTTGTTTCTTCAGATTCTTGGTAGTGAAAGACATAATGTGAATTGCTATGAAAGTTGTAAGAAATATTTAAAGCAGAAAAATATAAAATCTGTGAGAAAGAGAGATAAAACTTACTTTTTCTTTCTTTTTTTTTAAGAGAGATTTTTGCTATAGGGTGTGTGTGCTCGCCAGGGAGACAGAGAGAGACAGCGAGACAGAAAACGAAAAATCATCTGTTTATGGACATTTAGGTTGATTCCATATCTTGGCAGTCATGAATAATGCTGCAATAAACATTGATGTGCAAGCACTTTTCCAACTGAGCATTCTCCTGTCCTTTGGGAAGATACCCATAAGAGGGATTGCTGAATGGAATGGTAGTTCTATTTTTAGATCTTTGAGGAATCTCCAGATTGTTCTCCACAGTGACTGAACCAGTTTACATTCCCACCAACAGTGTAGGAGAATTCCCTTTTCACCACAACCTCGCCAACAATTATCACTTTTTATATTTTTAATCTTTGTCATTCTGACAGGGATTAGGTGGTATCTCATTGTGGTTTTTATCTGCATTTCCCTTATGATGAGGAATATTGAGCATTTCCTCATATGTTTTTTTTGGCTGTTCATATGTCTTCCTTAGAGAGATTTTTGTTCAGCTCATTTTCCCATCTTTTAATTGGGTTAATAATTTTTTTTCGCATAAGGCACTTGAGTTCTCTATGTATTCTGGTTATCTGGTTATCAGTCCCTTGTCTGAGACATATTTAACAAAAATATTTTCTCATTCTGAGGGTTGTTGATTCACACTTGTTAGTATCCTTTGCTGTACAGAAACTTCTTAGTCTGATATAGTCCTACTTGTCTATTTTAGGGATTATTGCCTATGCTTTGGGAGTCTTATTTAAGAAGTCTTTGCTTACTCTAATGTCTCCCAGAGTTTCCCCAGCATTTTCCACCATTAGTTTTATAGTTTGAGGTCTTAGGTTCAGATCTTTGATCCATTTTGAGTTGATTTTTGTTAATGGTGGAAGATGGGGGTTCAGTTTCATCTTTCTGCAGGGGGATACCCAGTTATTCCAGCACCATTTACTAAAGAGATTTTTCTTTTCCCAATGGATTGACTGATATCCTTTGTCAAAAATCTGTCGACTGTAAGCTTTGGGGGTTATTTCTGGGGTCTCTGTTCTATTCCATTGGTCCACATGTCTGTTTTTGTACCAATACCATGCTGTTTTGATTATCACAGCTTTATAGTATATCTTGGGATCAGGTAGTGATATGCCTCCCACTCCATTCTTGCTCAGGATTGCTTTTGCAATATGAGGTGTTTTATGATTCCAGACAAATTCTATGATTGTCTTTTCTAGATCTGTGAAGAATATTTCTGGTATTTTTATTGGAATTGCATTAAACATGTAGATTAATTTGGGTAGAATTGCCATTTTGGTTATGTTAATTCTTCCAATCCAGGAAATGGGATGTCCTTCCACTTTTTTATGTCACTTTCAATATCTTTTTAAAGATTTTCATAGTTTTCTTTATAAAGGTCTTTGACTTCTTTAGTTAGGTTTATCCCTAGGTATCTTATGCATCTTGTGGCTATGGTAAAGGGATTCCTTTCTTCAGCTCTACTTCATTCATCCTGTTGTTCATATATAGAAATGCTATAGATTTTTGGATGTTGATTTTGTATCCTGCCACTTTATTGTATTCACTTATTACTTCAAGGAGTTTTTTCATGGAGAGCTTTGGGTCTTCTAAGTATACCATCATGTCATCTGTGAATAAAGATATTTTCAACTCTTCTTTGCCTATTTGAATGCTTTTATATTGTTCTCTTCTCTGATTGCATTAGCTAAGACTTCCAGTACTATATTAAAGAGCAGTGGAGAAAGTGGGCAGGCTTGCCTAGTACCTGTTTTTAGCGGAAAACCTTTTAGCTTTTCCCCATTCAGTATAATGTTAACTGTAGGTTTTTCATAGATGGCTTTTATTGTGTTGAGAAATGAGCCTTCTATACCAATTTTACTGAGGGTCTTAATCATAAAAGGATGTTGTGTTTTATCAAATGCTTTCTCCACATCAATTGAAATTATCATATGGTTTTTATCTTTCTTTCTGTTAATGTGGTGTATTACATTTATGATCTTGCATATGTAGAACCACCCTTACATCCCTGGGATAAAGCCTACCTGGTCATGATGAATAATCTTTGTTATATGCTGTTGGATATGATTAGCGAGTATCTTGTTGAGAATTTTTGCATCTATGTTCATCAATGATATTGGTCTGTAGTTTTCCTTTTTGGTAATGTCCTTATCTGTTTTGGGTATGAGGATGATGGAGACTTCATAAAATGAATTTGGAAGGTTTCCTACCTTTTGAATCTTTAGAAATAATTTTAGTAGGGTCGGGATTAACTCTTTCTTAAAAGTTTTGTAGAATTCAGAAGTGAAGTCATCTGGACCTGGGCTTTCCTTTGTCAGGAGGTTACTTATTACTGATTCAATCTCCTGGCTTATGATGGGTCTATTCAGGTTCTCTATGTCCTCTTGATTCAATCTTGGTAGATTATATGCATCCAGGAATTTATCCATCTCCTCCAAGTTATCTTGTTTGTTGGCATATAGTCGCTCATAGTATCCTCTAATGATATTTTGCACTTCTACTTTGTCTGTTGTAATATTGCCTGTTTCATCATGTATTTGATTTATCTGGTTTCTTTCTTTCTTCTTGATCAGTCTAGCCAATGGTGTGTCGATCTTGTTAATCTTTTCAAAGAACCAGTTTTTGTTTTCATTTATTTTCTGTATGGTTCGTTTATTTTCTGTTTCATTTATTTCTGCTCGAACCTTTATTATATCTTTTGCCTGGCGTTATTGGGGTTTGTTTGTTGTTATTTTCCAATTCCCTGAGGCATGATGTTAGGTTATCTATTTGCCATCTTTCCATCCTTTTCTTATGCGCACTAATTGCTATGAATTTCCCTCTTATGACTGCTTTTGCTGTGTCCCATAGATTATGGAAACTTGTGTATTCATTATCATTTGTTTCCATAAATTTTTTTATTTCAGACTTAATTGATTCAGTAGTGAAGAAGTCCTTCAGAAGTAGGTTGTTCAATACTTACCTGGCAGGGGAGATACCATGATCACGAAGGTGGTTTTCCCAGGGAGAGGCTTATCCATTGCACTCTGGATGTGCTGACCCCTACGATTTCCCCAAATGTGGGAAACTCGACTGCATAATTTGTGGTAGTGGGGGACTGCGTTCATGCTTTCCCCTGGTATAAAAAAAAAAAAAAAAAAAAAAAAAAAAGAAGTAGGTTGTTCAGTTTCCATGTGTTTGTGTATTTTCGAGAGTGTTTCTTGAAATTAATCTTGAGTTTAATTCCATCATGGTCAGAGAAGATGCTGGATATAATTTCTATGCCATTCAATCTGTAAAGGCTTGATTCGTGTCCTAACATATGGTCAGTCTTTGAAAAGGTTCTATGTCGGGGTGAGAAAAATGTATGTGTTGTGGATGTAGGGTGGAAAGTTCTATAGATATCTGTCAAGCCCATTTGATTTATAGTATCATTTAGGTCCTGTGTCTCTCTATTTATTTTCTGCCTAGAAGATCTGTCTAAAGGAGATAATGGAGTGTTGAGATCTCCAACAATTATAATATTTCTCCCTATCTCTCCTTTTAGCTCCAGCAGTCTTTCCTTCACATATTTAGGTGCACCTAAGTTGGGTGCATAGATATTTATAAGGGTTATGTCTTCTTGCTGGATTACCCCATTTACTATTATATAATGCCCTTCTTTGTCTCTTCTTACAATCTTTAACTTGAAATCTATTTTGTCTGAAATCAATATTGCTACTCCAGCCTTTTTTTGATTTCCATTTGCATGGAATATCTTTTTCTATCCCTTTACTTTTAATCTATGTATGTCTTTATCTATAAGGTGAGTTTCTTGTAGGCAACAGATAGAGGGTTTCTGTTTTTTTGTCCATTCGGGCAGTCTATGTCTCTTAACTGGAGAATTTAATGCATTGACATTCAATGTAATTATCAATATTTTCGTACCTGTTCCTATCATTAAGTGAGCCATTTTCTTGGTTGCTTTTTGTTCTTGTATAACTGTCTGTCTGACTTTTTGGTCTTTTTCTTTTTTCATGTATTATTGCCTTTTTATTTTATTTCATCTTTTTTTATTGGAGCAACTCTTGTTTTCAGCTTTCTACACCCAGACTTGAGGCCAGAAGTCTTACTTGTATTTAAAAACATTTTTAATACAATTTTTTCTTTAATTGCCAGAGGCAGCATGTCCTCACCAGGGAGAAAGAGAGAGAGAGAGACAGAGAGAACCTTCCTATAGGATATGGTTATGCAATGATCCCTTTTCCTCCATTCCTCATCCCCATCAGGATTGTGGGCATGCACTCACATGCTCATGTATCTCGTGTGTTTTGCAAACCTCTGGGGCCATGATTCAAACTTCCATTGGTCATATGGGATCCATCTCCCTTACTAGGCTATGGGACTGGACCCTGATGATTCTTTCAACCTGCCATTCTTGTGTCTATTCTCTCTCTCTCTCTCTCTCTCTCTCTCTCTCTCTCTCTCTCTCTCTCTCTCTCTCTTCTCTCTATTTTGGCCATAGGGTGCTTGCACTCACCAGCGAGAGACAGAGAAAGAGAAAGTGAGAAATCACTCCTTGGGGAGAATGGCCATGCTGTAATCCTCAATTCTTGATTCTCCTCTAATTTCTAGTGACCTTAACCTTTCTAAACTCCCAACTCTGTCTCTTACTTAGTCAGGCACCTGGACTTTAATGGCTTTCTTCCTGCCCTAAGGTGTGGAAAGTTCTTATGAGCAAGGGACCTTGGGGAATAATAGATCTCATGACATTTTTGTTTGTTTGTTTGTTTGTTTGTTTTTTCCTCAGGGATCACCGTTTTGAACCATTTGTTGGAAAATGTCTGAAAATTATGTCTACTTGTGTAGTTACTTAAGGTGACAGGTTAAATTTCATCCTAGTTAGTACATCATAGCCTCAAAGAGACTGTTCCATGCTATACTGCGATTCAGAAACTTGGTTTGATCCAAACATCTGCCCTCTCCATTCTGGTTTCTGAGAGGCTGGGGGCTGCTGGAGGAAATCACATAAATGTGAGCAATGGCTACACTCTAGTTTTACAGTTCTCAATTTCAGCTGCCTTCTCAGCACCATTTCCCATTACAGCTATTTCAAATGTTTGCCAACCTCTTCAAGTCCCCAGTTCCAGCATCCAGAATCCCTCTCTAAACAAATTAACCTCTTTTATGTGCTCCAGAGGAGATTAAGAATATCTTAATGGAAATTTCTCAAATCTCATTAATTAGTATAAAAGCACATCTTTTTCTTTTTCTGTAACCTTGATTTCTTCCTTTCTATGTTGTATTTTTCTTTTCACTCTATTTTGCTTGTGATTATATCTTCATTATTTTGTCTCATCATGTGGTTGTTACAAAAGATTAAAACTTTATGGAAGAGCAAAAGCCAGTCTCCAGACATGTAAAAAATTAATAATTCACTTTAAAAGTCAGCTATTGCTGTTTTTTTTCCTGCTTCTGTGAAGTGCTCTCTCAAAGAGCATCCTCTATGACCTCAGGAGTGTGATTGATAGACACCATTATGCGGACAACCACTGTCCTTTGAATAACTAGTTCCTCAGAGCCACATTCAGCAAAGGGCCCTCCCTTCCTTACAATCCTTCAGTGACTCCCTCTTGTTTGCAGAGTAAAACACCAAATTCTAAAAATGACCTACACTACCCTGCAAAGCCTGTCCCTTTGCTATTTCTCATCTCCAATTTCTTCCCTCTGCTATACTCTTGCCTTCTTGATTTCAACCCTGCCTCACCATCCCTTTTATGTTCCTGGTAAAAAGAGCACATTCAGCATGCCTGGCCTGGCTGTTTCTTCTGACTGGAACTCTTTCTCAGATACCTGGACAGGTTGTTTTCTCCCTTCCTTCAGGTGTCTTTCCCCAGATTTACCTTACCAGGCTTGTTCTGACTAATTTGCAGAAGACAGCATTACTTCCAATTTGCTGTAGCATTCCCTGGCATTATTTCACTTCATAGCCCTTCATCACCTGATACGGTATACATTATTTGTGGATTGTTTTTCCCCACTAGACTCTAAGTTCCATGAAGGAAAGGGGATTCATATTTTTGGTTTACTCTTGTGTCACAGCAACTCCCAGATAGTTAACACTCAAAAAATATTTGCTGGAAGTGTTTTGCATCTCTGTTCAGTTCATGTTCTATGGTTTCCAAAAGCACAGGCACTTGTGCAGTAAATGCTGGAGTTGTCTCTGTGGTCAGCTAAAAGCTCTACTGGAAAAATCCTCCTCTGCAGATCACGGATTCTTGTTTTCAGCTCCTGATCATGAGCTTACAGTCACTGTTTTCTCCAAGTACTTTTATTTCAGAAGTTTTTCCTGCCAGAGGCCTTGGTGAGGCAACTTTGATTGATCTCATTAGTTCTAGGTGACTTCAAATCCCAAGAAGCAGAGGTTGACTGCCCCCTTTCCTTCTTGTGTAATGATCTAGGATATGGCCAGCTTTGTTTACCAGGAAATCACAACCTTAACTGAATTACAAAAGGCTCGATATTTGACTAAAAGAAAGTAAGCAACCTTTCAAATAAAGGTGTATTCTTTCAACTTATAAAAAACCCTATAACCTGATACAGATAAACATATATACATTTTACTTTAAGTAGGATTATAATTTATTTACAATTCTTTAGTCTATCTGCTTTCTTTACTGACCAATAAATTATTAACATTTGTCCATGTCTGTACATAAAAAGTAAATTTATTCTCCTTAGTGTTTACATAGTTGCCATTTTATTATTAAATTCTTCCATTTATTTTCATTTATGATTAATTTAGCATCACTGCAGAGAACATCCTTGTGTATATGCCTGTAAATTGTTATTTCCTGAAGAAAGTATTAAAAGTACAATATGTTGACCTAAGTGTGAACATTTAAAATTAGTTTTGAGCCAGTCTGTATTAACTTGAACTGCGGTGCCGGAAGTCACATGGTTGTCTTCATGTTTGGATTCCTATGTTTACCTGAAAATGCGTGAGGTACATGTGGCCATGCCCAAGACCTTGCTGGCTGAAGGGCTGGGGAAAGAGGATTGCAGAGTAACATGACTCTGTTAAGGGTTTCTCTTTCTCTCTCTCTCTCTCTCTTCCTCTCTCTCTCTCACACACACAGACACAATCTTCATTATGAGGGGGAAAAAGCCTTAAAAATTACTTCTGTTGCCAAATTTCTCTAGAAATCTGTGCCAATTTATACTCAGACCAATGATTCAAATTACTTCATAATTTCCCATATTCTCATTATCACTGAACTTTGCTTTTTAATCCTTTTCTATATAATAAGGAAGATTGTTTTATTTTGCATTTTTTTTAAGAATTCACATTTATTGAGTAACTGATGTTATACAACTTGGAATTTCTGAATTCTAAATAAATAAGTTTCATTTTCAAATATTTGATCTGTTACTTTTTAGCACCAACAGACTTGGTAACAGCCTGATGGTAACCTTCCCCAGGGGTCCTTCAATCTGCTTAATAACAAGTCTTTTTGCTGCTTCTGTCCTTCTCCCCGCGGATGGTCTACTGTCCTCCTTTTTGTATGATCTGGGCAAATCAGCTGGTGATGGCAAGAATAGTGTCAATAAACAGTCCACACAGCTAGACAGTTTTCAGTGCGAGAGTCTAAGCAATTTCCTGGCATCTCCACATGTTTATCCCAACATAACTCCACGAAGAGATGTGCCTGTGTGGTTCAAATATATTGCATTTCATTGTTTTATTCTTATTTCTTTAATTCATGTCATTGCATTATTTTTCATTTCTTTGATTAATACTAAGGCTGGGAATATTTCTTATTTATATTATTCATTTGTATTTCTTCTACAAGGAGTTTCTTCTTCTTGAGCCTTTCTTATTTTTCTGATAAAATGATTCACTTTTTGGTACATGATTGGTTTTTGGAAATACCTCATGTATATGGAATTGAGCCAGTTATTCTAATCATGTACATATTTTTCTGTTTTTTTTTTTTAACTTTCTAAATTCTAGTAGAGTTTTCAAAAATATCCCATTATGGCTGTGGCTTTGTTTATTTTTTATTATATTTTTAACAGTTTTTGTTTTGTGCTTTGTAATGCAAAGTTAGATATATAGAGATTAAAACTACTCTTTGCTTTTGAGGACTTTTTAATTCCTTCGCAGAGCAGTTTCTACCAAGTTATTAAATAATTTTGCTCCAAAATGTGATAAATATTGCAGTTTGTCTTTAACAATTAAAGTTTTTCCAAAATTTGATGGAAATTAAGTTGTTTTTAAAATGCATTCTCTTTGTTATCATGGAGAGAATTACTGTACTGTGTGCTTTATTCATTCCTAGATTTCTCTGTTCTCTATTTTCAAATTCTATTTTTGTTTGTTTGTTTGTTTGTTTGTTTTTTGGTGTGGGGGTTTGCCATATTGCACCTGTGCTCACCGGAGAGAGAGAGAGAGAGGAAAAGTGAGAAATTACTCTCCAAAGGGATGGCCAAGCCACAATCCTCTCACCTTCATTCATCTCTTGGGACTCTGGGCAACACAGACATTTGAGGGGTGTGATCTTCAAGTAACCAGGTCCGGAACTCGAACTGTGGTCGACCATGTGGGAGTTCAGCATCCTAAACACTATACTACCTGCTGGCCCTTAAACTCTTTTTCTGAACTCTTTCTAATAACTCTACAAACCTGCTAACATTAATTTTAGTAATGTAACAAAAGAAGATGTATGCAAGTAACAAATAACTCTTCTTTCCAATTTCTTGAATAAAGTTGAATACACGTCAAGTATTAAATTTTAAATTTTTTGTTTTTTTATAGTCAGCTAACAAAGGATACTTTTTAAATCTATGGCTTCTTCATATTCACCTTTTCTCTATCCTTGTTTTAAAAATCTGGGTTCATTTTCACCTAGCTATATGGAATCTGCTCAAGGAAAAGTTACCAATTATACCTAAATTGCCCGTCAATTAGTTCTTGTCAAGTCTTACATAATCTTATCTTTTCTGCATTTAGCACCAATTTTTTCATAATATTATTTCTTAAAGTTTATATGTTTCTTCTATGAGTGAGAGAGATAAAGAGACTGAAAGAGAGATAACACCCTCAATAGAGTCTTGACTCTCTGATACATCCTAGCTTCAGCCAGCATGCATTATAGGTACTCAAATGCCTGCTATACTCTGAGAGGTCTCTGGTCAAGAACCCAGAACCATCCAGGTCAGTTAGCTTCACAGAGCATTGCATTTTACCACTGCACCACCATCTGGGCCCCACTTAACACCAATTTTAAAAGTTTCTTTCTTTCTCCAGAGAAACAGAGAGAGAGAGAGACTCCCAACAGAGTCTTCATGCCACACCGAACCCTAGCCTCAGTCAGCTGTGAAGACAGATACATACATACACATGCAGCATGTACGTGGAGGCCCCAGAATGTGAATCCAGGACCTTCCTATGCTAGGTCCAGCATAAAAGAGCACTATGTTACCACTGTGCCACCAGCTGGCCCCTGCATTTAACTCCATTCAATTCTGTTGGGTAAATGCTTCTATCATTTGGATTACTTTTTTCTTTTTTTGGAGAGGTTTCTGCTATAGTTCTGCGTGTGCTCTCCAGAAAGACAGAGAGGGACAGAGAGACAGAAAGTGAGAAATCACCCCCCAGGGGGGATGGCCATGCCACAGTCCCTTCTCCTCCATTCTCCCCTCGGGATCTTGGGCATGCACGCACGCACACCTGGCGTGAGTTTAAGCCACCGGGTCCAGGACTTGAACCGCGGTCGACTACATGGGAGTTCAGCGACATAGCCATTACACTAACTGCTAGTCCCTATCATTTGAATTTTATAACATATTTACTTCTTAGACTCCTTGCCCACTTGCATTTCTACAACCCAATTTTGTCTTCATTTATGACTGTGCCCACCCATATGTGAATCATCTTGAGATCTGAATCTCTGATGTAAAATTCTCTCTTGAATTCCAGACACATAGGATGGTGAACAGTGTATGTGACTATTCCAAAAGAAACTGAGAACACAGTAAAACTGAACTCCTTGTTTTTTCTCTACTGTGCTTGGCCTAGATTTATTACTGGAAAGACCTTGGTGTATTTATTGGACTATAGATTGGTTCCCTTCTGTTACACCAATGATATTCAAATGGCAATATGAGTGATGTGAAGGTCCATAGTCTGTCAGACCTTAAGGAGGTCAAACCTCTAGGTTGTAACTTACTTCTGGAATTTCTTACACTTATGATGAATGTGGAAATGGGAAAAATGATAGAAAACTAATGTCTTGGATAAGGATTCCTGATGTCAGGTATGAGTATTATTCACCTTTTAAAACTAGCATAGAACTTACAGCATTTTGACTATATGCTTATAATTAAACCCACTCTTGTTTAAAACTTATCTATAGGTTGAGTCTTGGTTGAATGGTAAGACAAAGAGTTCAACACTTACCATCAATAATCCTAACTCTAAACCAAAAAAAACTAAAGGTTCTGAACAAAATTTAAAAAACTTATGTTAAATTTGGGTAACTATAGGACAAAATGTTCAAGTCAAAAATATAATTTCCATTCATTTATGTAACTTCATTTTTTCAAAGAATCAAATTTATCAATATATTTACCTTGTAGCTATGTCAACTTTATTATTTGGCATGCAAAAGTATGTCATATTTTCTGATCCTAGTGTTTTATACTTCCTCTTTAAACACTGTTGATTCTTTTATTGAATGCCCTAAAAGGTTCTGCCAGTTTTAAACCCAGGAGGCTGGTACCCCATCTGTTTAACTGGAAACCATCTAATCCAAACAGACATATCTCTTCTTAGGAGGTATTTCCAATGCTCTGTGAAACCAAAACTTTCCATTCAGTTCTGCATATATATATATATATATATATATATATCTCAATCTGACAATGTGTTGAACACATTGGGGTAAATACCCAGATGCCCTTGGCCAAATTCTGTCTAAGCCCCAACAATAGAATTGTAGAAATGAACAAGTTACCCACAAAGAAAGCGTCTATCAGAGAATACAGTTTGTTGCAAATCCATAACATCATTCATATCCTGCTTCCAAGCTGAAGGAAATTCAGGGTTTAGATCAGACACAATCTAGCTAGAGTATGAGAATAACTCAGACTTATTCCCGACCCTGGGCTCTTCAAAATAGAATTCATACTCAAGAATGAACTCGCAGATTAATGTAGAGCTGGATTGATTTTCCAGAATTTCAGTTACACTGGATAGTCTCTTGCTATATGGTGCTTCTTAGGGAGCTTCTTTTATTTTAAGGTTAAGGGTTCCATCCCAGCCTTGGTGGTTCAGTTGTTAGCTGTAGTGTGCTGAAATGCAATCCTGGAAACCACACAGCCAACTGTGGGTTCGGACCCCAAGTCTACCTGAAAACACATGGGATGCACACACTCCAAAATACTGATGAGCTGGACAGCTATTGGAACAGAATTATAGTATGACAAGCTCCTATCAAGGGTTCCTGTCTCTCGCTCTCTCTTTCTCCCTCTTTCTCATGAGTGTGTACACGTGCTCTCTCTCATGAATAATAAGAGAAAGGTTAAGGGCACTTATTTACACATGAATTTTTTTTTTTTTCTTTTTGGGAGAGGTTTTTGCTATAGGGCGCGTGCGCTCGCCAGACAGACAGAGAGAGACAGAGAGACAGAAAGCAGGAAATCACCCCCCAGGGGGGATGGCCACGCCGCAATCCCTTCTCCTCCATTCTCCTCTCGGGATCTTGGGCACGCACGCACACGCGCCCGGCGTGAGTTCAAGCCGCCGGGTCCGGGACTCGAACCGCGGTCGACTACGTGGGAGTCCAGCGACATAGCCATTACGCTAACTGCTGGTCCCCTACACATGAATATTTATACATACTATCAAAAATATCTGCTTTTTTATAGAGTTTATTATTATTATATTGGAAACTTCTATTTTATTCTTTTAAGAGATTGCCTTGGGTAATTGACATTGCCTCATTATTTTTTAGAATAAATATTATGTGCCAAATATACTATGACTGAAAACTATTTTTTTAGTTCCTTTATGAGTTTGTTACTATTTAGTTCTATGACTTGGAATTTGTGACTACAGGGAGAAGAGGAGTGTGTAGTCATTACTAATATCATAAACAGATTACTTTTTATTGTCATTGTTGAAGCATACTTGCTTCCTGTCCATTTTTATTGCTCTCCAGCATTATATTAATCTTCCCTTTTGCCAGAGAATTTGTAAATGGAACAAGAGTTTCCAAAAATAATTTCCTAATCCTTTCTAGCCTATTTTTTCTTAATACATTTTTTTATCCTGTCTATTCTTCTACAATCTTCATTTTATGCAATACTATTATCTTTGATATCTTAATGCTTGTTTCAGCCAATACCTCATTGAATGCTTTTCCTAAATATTGCCACTCTACAATTACTTTTCTCCTTCTTTTTTTCTTCTTCTTCTTCTTAAATTTTTTTCTTAGCTTTTCTATGGGGTGTATGTGCTCACTGGAAAGAGACAGAGAGGGAGTATGAGAAATCATCCCTCAGAGGGGATGGGCCACATTGTAGTCCCGTCTCCTCTCAGGATTCTAGGTACATAAGTACACTTGCCTGGTGTGTTTTTCAAGCTGCCGGGTCTGGAATTCAATCTGTGCAGTCAGCAATGGAGGATGCAGCCACCTTAACCACCACGCCACCGGCTACCCTTAAAATTATTTTTCTAGAAACCAGCAAATGGTGTAATGGTTACGTCTCTGGACTCCCACGTAGTCAACCATAGTTCCAGTCTCAGGCACAGCAGTTCAAAACTCATGCTGGGTGTGTGTGTGTGTGTACATGCCCAAGATCCCAAGAGGAGAATGGAAGAGAAGGGATTGTGGCATGATCATTCCCTCGGGGGTAAATTTCTCACTTTCTGTTTCTCTGTCTCTCTTGCAAGCACATATGCCCTATAGCAAAAATCTCTCTCTCTAAAGAAATTATTTTTCTTTTTTTTCTTTCTTTTTTTTTTTGAGAGGTTTTTTCTTATTGGGCGTATGCGCTCACCAGACAGACAGAGAGAGACATAGAGACAGAAAGCAAGAAATCACCCCCCAGGGGGGATGGCCACACCACAATCCCTTCTCCTCCATTCTCCTCTCGGGATCTTGGACACGCACGCACATGTGCCAGGTGTGAGTTTAAGCCACTGGGTCCGGGACTCAAACCGCAGTCCACTACATGGGAGTCCAGCAACATAGCCATTATGCTAACTGCTGGTCTCAAGAAATTATTTTTCTAATGCCTTAGTTTTTACTCTTATTTCTAAGTTTTTATTTTTTGTGACACATTTATTATTTTTTCATGGACTTCAGTTTTTTGTGTTTTTTTTTTTTTTTTTGACAATTGAACGGTATAAACATCAGAAACATTGGCAATATATATATATACTTTTTTAAAAGAGTTTTTAGTTTTTTCCATAGAGCATATACTTGCCAGAGAGAGAAAGAGAGAGGAAAAGTGAGAAATCACCCCCTCCCAAGAGGATGACCACACCTTTTCTTCCATTTTCCTCCTGGGATTTTGGGCATGCACACACACCTGCCCAGCATGATTTTCAAGCCTCCAGCAACTTGAACTGTGTCGGCCATGCCTTAACCAGTGCCTTAACCACCATGCAACCTGCTATTCCTGGCCCCATCAATTTAAAAATACAGTTTTTATCCAACCTGATAGTTTTTATCAGTGATAAAAGTTAATTGTATTAAGTAGTAAATAACTTATATAATATTAGGAATGGGAAAAATTAAGCACCAGGATATTCACAGTCTATCTCCCTACTCTCCTCCTTCCTTAGCCCACATATATCCACATGCATGGCCAATAAAAATCAAAGTATTTCCAAATTCTGATAATTTGTTCATCATTTTCAATGATGGAGCAAATTTATGTGCCAGTACTTTTTATGCATTGGGCACAATGTGTACATATAGATGAGGATACAGGCACTGTCCACATGTCCAAATATTTTCTTAAATTAAAAAAAAAATGTTTACCAGCATGACTTGTATTATTTCATTTTATCCAATCTTAGATGAAAAGCTAAAATGAGAAATTATGAGTATAGATAGCTTGCCTGGAAAGCAAACCCACATTTAATAAGAAATATAATTGAATATTAAAAGTGAATACAGGAGGACCAGCCCCTTAACCTAGTGGTTAAAGGAGGTGGATTGCTCATGGCAACTATGGTTTGAATCCCAGACCTGACTTGATAAACACACCAATTGCATGTGCATGCCTGCCCCAAATTCTGACAGAATGGTGAAATGGAGACAGGATTGTGGATGACCAAACCTCATGCGAGGTTTTTTTCTTTGTTTTTGTCTTTGTCTTTGTCTCTCTCTGGCAAGCACATGCACCCTCTGCCAATATATATATTTTTAATTTCTTATAAAAATTAGTAAAAGAGCATTGCATAGTTCTTGGTACCCATGAAGCAGTCAATAAATATTTATTTTTTTCATTATATTATTGCTATGTATATAAAATTCTATTTTTGAAAATAAAAATATTTAGCTATTATATTTTGTTATTTAATAATTAAATGATGAATCTCTTCTTGCTAAGAAGGTTAAGCATCTTAAGTATAAGAAAGGAAATTAAGACTTACTGAAGTTAATGACTACTTGTTTAAATAAAATAGTCTTATGTTGGTGTACAAGGTTTGAAAGTTTTGGAACTGTATAATATGGATTAAAGCAGTTGACATCTTGGCTGTATATTTCAGAGATTTAAATAAGATTTTAACTGACAAGAAAAGATACAAATAAATATTTGAGTTTTGTGAACCCCTAAACCCTAGAACTTCCTTAAATAGTCACTTCTGGGAACCAGCAGTTAGCGTAATGGCTATGTCGCTGGACTCCCACGTAGTCGACCGCGGTTCGCGTCTTGGACCCGGTGGCTTACAACTCACACCGGGCGCGTGTGCGTGCGTGCCCAAGATCCCGAGAGGAGAATGGAGGAGAAGGGATTGCGGAGTGACCATCCCCCCTGGGGGGGTGATTTCTCGCTTTCTGTCTCTATGTCTCTCTCTGTCTGTCTGGGGAGCGCACGCGCCCTATAGCGAAAAACCTTTCCAAAAAAAAAAAGAAAAAAAAAAAAGAAAAAAAAATAGTCACTTCTGTGTTTAAATATTTTTATCACAAAAAAAATAGCCATATGACCACACTAATTATCTAAAACCCCATATGTGATTTCATAGAATCCAGTATTATTTCCAAGATACTTACCACATTATTAAAATTATTTATTGGTATAATTCTTAGATTTATTAGATTAAGATTTTATTTCCTTATCAGATTACAAACTCAGAGAAGGAACTAGGTCAGTGTTTTAATCCCTATTGATTTCCAAGTCTAGCACAATAGATGGCATACAATAGGTTTTCTATAAATATTTACTGAATGAATGATATTTATAGTCTTTTTTTTTTCTTTTGCCATGCATTACATGATAAGTTAATCTAAAAACCAAGGATTTTTTTTGGTTTCTCTTAGTTGCGGAGGGACTTACTAGGAGAGTTAAGATTTTCTTTTATCAACTTTCATTCACTTCATTCACAGCAGTCATACATCATTTAATCATTCATACAACAGTATTTTTGAGTGCCAGGCACTGTTTTAAGAGCTGGGGATAGTTAATGAATAAAAGACAGGTGCCTGCTTTTGCAGACAGCTGTGTTTTTGTGGATTGCTGCCTTTAAATATCAAGATGCAGGCACATTTTATTTTTAAGATCTAAATATCTTTGAGCTGTCTTAGTTTTAATAAGGCTTCTTGCCCCCAAATAAGTATTAACATCTTCCTACGCATTCACACAATACACCACCATCCACCTGTGAGGATCTGCCCATTGTCTCTCCCTCTCCTCTTCAGTCCTTTCGTTAGACCAGGA
The DNA here is from genome assembly GCA_026018925.1 of Tupaia tana. NCBI lineage: Eukaryota > Metazoa > Chordata > Mammalia > Scandentia > Tupaiidae > Tupaia > Tupaia tana. The sequence continues at coordinate 19,734,427 of JAKSZU010000008.1, forward strand.
CTGTGGAGCAAGCACTTTATTGCCATCTCAGGACTTGTGGTTGGGAAAACCATCCTAAGCTAAGAGTCTTTTCTGCAGGCTTGTTTTGCTCTCTTTCAGACTTGGTTTCTGTTTTTGTTTGCTCTGTGGTACCTTCACTCTGTACCTCAGGCTACTGGCAAGAATAAGCATCACTTAAAAAGTAATTTAGGAAATAAGTATACTCCCTCTAGGGTGCAAATAAAAGGAAAAGTTGTGGTAAATAGCTAATGTAAGCAAAAGGTGCCTTGGGGGAACCCTAAGAGTCACTTCTTTCAAACCAGCAATAACTTCTGGTGCTATTGGTCCTGAGGCAGCAGCCGTCAACATTGTTTAAAAAAGCTCCCTTATGGTGTTCTCATTAATTAACTGCACTGTTTGTTGATTCTAGATTGATTCAGTTTGTTCTCTAGAGAGTGTTTGCGAAACTCAGCAATGCCTTGATGCAGAATTTCATCTTCAGGCCCTAAATTCCCAGGATGGTGGTTTACTGGGACATATAGAAGATGAAGTGAAAAAGAGAATTTGTTAGATAAAAATGATAATCAAAATATTTTAAATTCAGATGTAATTTTTGAAGATTTTCCCCACAGAGCTAAAAAATTACCTGAAGCAAAGTTTGACTGACAGGCAGGCTTAACAAACACAACAAGACAAATGGCATGCAAAACAGATAGGGAAGTATTTGTTGCTAATTACTTGAGAAAGCATTTTAATTAAGTTGTTTGCCAATTAATGCCTCATTTTTAACATTCTATAAATATTTAAATGTGTTTCATAAACTTTCCTTCTTATGGAAGCATTTGCAAATGTTATTACGGAATTTCTTTGGGAATCTCACAGGAGGAAAAAACTGCACCATTTAGAAGATTCTATTTGCCATTTTCATAAATAAATAAGTAAATTATCTTTTTTATCTTGGTAGCTATTATACTTTAAAATGTTCTATCTGCATAAACTTCTTCCATATTATCTTATGAAGACTGAATAAATATAGGACACATAGTGTTTTGATCCTGTCATAAAAATTGAAAATAACATAGTAGACGAAGGATAGTAGGTTTAAGTTCAATCTTTTAGTCAAATCCAAAAACAATTTTTACTAATTTCTTAAAATATAACAAATTGCAATTGTTACTGTTTTTAACCATCTTCAACCTAGTACTTCCAAAATGCTACCTACCCAACTAAAATAAAACAAAAGATGATACACACAAGCAAAGCACAACATTTTCACTATTACTGTTTTGGTTTACTTTGTAAGATAAGCTGTCGTGAACTCAATCAAAAATATCTTAAGCATTTAGCCTCTCTCTTTCCCTGTTCCCTCTTTTATTGGAAGTCATGCTTTTGCTTATTGCCTATTTTAAAAGTTTTTTTTTAAATCAAAGTAAAGGATGAGAATATATTATGCATAGAATTTAGCAGAGGACAAGGGCACTCACTTCATAAGCACATGTCATTTTCATGACCATGCAATAAATAACCAAGTTGCAAGTCCTGACTTACCTGGAATAGGAGCTGTCAATACAATTACTAACTGACCTACTGTATAATGTGTCAGCATCAGCAAGAAACAGATGTTCCCCACCCCTAGCCTCATTGGTGTTATTTACACAGTGAAAATCAGAGGAGAGGGAAAAAGAGTTTCAAGGGAGTTTTCTAATAATGAGATGCTTGATCTTCAGGGGCTTTGGAAGTAAGGAAGACTGGTTGAGGAGGTGAGTGGGAGGAGCTTGTGTGCACCCACAAGAAAATCCACATGTGCAGGCACTTGGGATGGTAGCCTAGCACTTAAGGGACTGTGACAAGGGTCCCTAGGCCACCTATACCCCATTTATCAATCATCTCAGCATGAGAAAAGCTTAATTTTATAGGTCCGAAAAAGGAGTTCAGTGGTAATAGCAAAAAGTGTGTGCTACTGTTCCTATAGGAACTCAATTATGTAAATTGTGGTTCCCTTGTACAAATAGTACTGTGATCATGTAAGTCTTTTTAATAATTGTCTAATTCAAAATAAAAAGATAATTGTGAGCACAGTCTCATAGAGAAGGTTATCATTTGTAAGATCAATGAAAATGGACCACCATGACTTTTGACTTTTGGGAAGGAGGGCAAGCTCCTTTTGCTTCCTTGGTGGTGATAAAAGTGGTTGGAGTTATATGAGTGTTGACATACTCTGTATTCACTTTAAGTGAATTAAGCAGCATTGTCTACCTTCGATATGTTTCATTTTATTTATTCATTTTATTTATCTTGAGCTTATCATTTAAATTTTAATTAGAAATCAAATTTCAAATTGTCTTAAAACTCTGTGGCGGGGGGGACAAGAAAGAAAAAAGAAAAGGCTCATGTGATGGTTAATTTTATTTAGCAAGTTGACTGGGCCATGAGATGCCTAGATATCTATTATAGATAAACATTATTTCTGACTGTGTCTATAGGAAGGTTTCTGGAAGACATTAGCATTTGAATCAGTGAACTGAACAAAGCAGATTGTCCTCTCCAAAGCGGAGAGGACAGCAGCAGACTATCTACATCAATCGTGAAGAAAAATTAATCTTGTTCATGCCCTAGCTAAAGAGGGTTATGACTGACAGTAGGAACAATAGCCAACATTTCAGACATCTCATTTGATTTGACTTACACAATATTGACTGGAAAATGAAAGTTCAGCAAACTTTTTGCTCATCAAGAGTCAAGATTAGGTACTAACAAGAATAGAGCTTTCAATGGAAATGTTTAACAAGTAGGATCAATATTTTGAAGCATTTCTTTGAAGAATTATAGTTGGAGATGCACATGGCTTGACCAGTTTGTCCCTGAACTCAAAGTGTGAGGCCGGGCGCGTGTGCGTGCGTGCCCAAGATCCCGAGAGGAGAATGGAGGAGAAGGGATTGCGGCGTGACCATCCCCCCTGGGGGGTGATTTCTCGCTTTCTGTCTCTATGTCTCTCTCTGTCTGTCTGGCGAGCGCATGCGCCCTATAGCGAAAAACCTCTCCAAAAAAAAAAAAAAAAAAGTGTGAGCAAAATAATGAATATCAAGAGGAGGATGTGGTCTAGTTAAAGCAAAAGTGTACTGGTCAAGATCAAAGGTCATGACAACAGTTTTTGGGTGATCAAGGCATTTTGTTTGTTGACTTTCTGGAGGGCCAAAGAACAATAACATCTTATTCTCAGAGTGTTTGGAGAAAGTTAGACAAAACTTTAGGAGATAAATCCCTGAAAAATCTTCACCAAAGAGTCCTTCTTTACCAGATCATCACTCCTGCTCAAATAAGGGCAATCTTGTGAGAATTTCAGTGGGTAATCATTAGGTAACCATCTCTCTTTTTTTTTTTTTTTAGAAAGATTTTTGCTACAGGGCACGAACTTACCAGAAAGACAGAAAGCAAGAAATCACGCTCTCCCACCCCCCCACAAAGGGGATGACCACAGCATAATCCCTTCCTCTCCATTCTCCTTTCAGAATTCTGGGCATGCACATGTGCCCAGGGTGAATTTTAAGCCTCCGGCTCTGGGACCCAAACCACAGTCAACTGCGCGGGAGTCCAGTGAAATAACCATTACACCGTCTGCTGGTCCTCAGGTATCCATGTGGTGGTCCTGATCTGGAGCCTTCTGACTTATTTTTATTTCCAAATCTTAAGAAGTCTTTAAAGGGAGGCCAGCCCATGGCATAGTGGTTAAAGCAACTGAATCCCACATGGCTGTCTTCTCAGTTGAAATCCTAGACCTGGTGGCTTAACAGACATACTGGGCAGTGTGTAAATGTGCCCAAAATCCAAAAGGAGGGAGAAATAGAGAAGGGATTGCAGCATGAGCTTTTCTTCTGGGAAGTGCTTTCTCACTTTTTCTCTCTCTTTCTTCGGAATGCACATACTCTCTGGCAAAATTTTTAAAAAGTCTTTAAAAGTCACCCATCGATGTGGTTAAATTTTCAGGACCCTCAGTTTCTTTAGGGATGGACTAAATGACTATATGATATCACCTTTAAAAAAGTGTCTTGAATTCAGTGGAGCATCTGTGGAGAAATAAAGTTTGTGTTTTCCATTTTAATTCCTTTTTTTTCCATGAACTTTTTGAAATTCCCTTGGTTCTGTTCACGCTGGTTCTGTTTCTTTGGGGAATACCGGCTTGTCCAGATTTAGTTACTAATAGAAGTTCTAAAAGATGAGTTTTCGATTTGATTTCAAGGGTTCTACAATTGGCTCTCTAATTTGTTTAGCTGTAAAGATGCTAATGATTCAATTCCAGTGGAAAAATGAGCACTGATAGCCCTTGATGTAAACTGGTAATAGAGAGATATAAAACATCAGTTCAAACTCTGAATTGGGAAACTTAAATGCAGTGAGAGAAATTGGAGCAAGGTGTGTCAGGCCAAGTGGCAACACTCAGCCACCAAAGTCAAGGTTACTGTAACGGTCTGCAGAGTCACAGATGAAATCAGAAAGGTCTGACTCTGGCTCATCTGTGGTAGTGCAGGCAGTATCATACTCTGGCAGGGCTAGACTCTTCATGGCTAACCATTTGGTGTGGATCCCAAGTCAACCTGATACACACCAGATGCACATATGCCCACAATCATGACTAACTGGAGGGCTAGGGGAAGTGGAGGCAAGACCCTGTGTCCCTGTGTGGTACCTGTGTTTCATGTGCTCACTCTCTCTAATTAAAGAAATAAAATTGATAAGTCTGTAAGAAAAGAATAGGACCAGCAGGTGATGTGGTAGTTAAGGTGCTAGATCCCACGTGGCTAACTGCATGGTTCAAGTCCCAGACCTCCTTGAGGAATGATCCTACTACACTAATTAAATACATATATTATTCATCTTTCTTCCAACTTCTCCCACAAAATCAACGTGCTTTTATCAGAGTAATTCATTGAGTAACTGGATATAATCAGTTCTTTCAGTGACTGCTAGATTCTGACTCTGAACTAACACTAATTCCAAGAGACACAGTGGATTATTGTAAGCTTAACCAGATGGTGAATCCAATTGCAATTGCTGTACAGATGTGATTTTATTGCTTAAGCAAATTAACATACCTCCTGGTACCTGGTAATGCCTTTTTCACTATTCCTGTAAATAAAACTCACCAAAAACAGTTTGCTTTTAGCTAGAAAGGCCAGCAATACACCTTCACTGTCCAATCTTAGAGGATAACAACTCTGCAGCACTATGTATAATTTAGTTTGCAAGGATATTAATTGTCTTTTTCTTCTGCAAATATCACACTTACTCATTACATTGATGACATTATGATGATTAGATCTTGCGTGCAAGAAGTAGCAATTATTCTAGACTTATTGATAAGACATTTGTGTGCTAGTGGGTAAGAAAGAAATCTGACCAAAAAAAAAAAAAAAAAAAAAAAATCAGAGGCCTTCTAAGTCAGTGAGATTTTCAAAGTTGCAATGGTATTGGGCATGTTGAGATAAAAGATAAGTGGTTGCATCTGGCACCTTCTAAATCAAAATAAGTGGCTCAAGGCCTTAAAGGACCTCATCGGATTGTAGGGGTAACATACTCCTTACTTCATTGTTCTAGCCCATTTACCAACTGACCCCAAAACCTGCTAATTTTTGAGGGGGCCAGCACAAGAGATGGCTCTGTAAGAGATCTAGTCTACTATATAAGCTACTCTGCCACTTGGGTAATATCCAGCAGATCCATTGATGCTGAAGTACTGATTGATGACAGGGAGGCTATTCAGTGCCTTTGACAGGCTTCTAAAGGTGCATCACAATACAGGCCCTTTCCTCCTCTATGGATAACTACTCTCCTTTTGAGAAACACTTAACCTACTACTGAAACTTAGTAGAAGCTGCTTGACTGCAGGCCACCAAGTTACCACATGACTTCAGCTCCCCAACATGAACTGTGTGCTCACTGATCAATCAAGCAATAAAGTTTGGCATGCCAGCAATAGTTTATCATCATACGGAAGTAGAATGTACATGATCTGGCCAAGCAGGTCTTGAAGGTAAAATATATCACACGAAGAAGTAAGCAAAAGCACATGGCCCCCATGCCTGCTATACAGCCTTCTTTCTCCTGGAGTGTACCTATGGGCTCAAGGGGGAATTCCTTATTATCAGTTGACAAGAAAAAAGATTTGGCTCTGGTTTACAGGTAGTTCCATACAAGAAGCTGGCACACTTGAAAGTGGGCAGCTGCAGCACTGTAACTCCTTTCTGGGAATTCTCTGAATGTAATGAGGAGGGAAATCCTCTTTGTGGGCAGAAATTTGAGCAGTGTACCTGGATACTGACCTAGTTTAAAAGGAGAAATGGCCAGAAATGTAATTATATGCTGTTTCTGTGGCTGTAGCCAATGGTTTGGCTGCATGGTCATAGACTTTGAAGGAATATGCCTGGCAAATTGGTGAAAGGATTTCTCCATCTTCATCATCATGTGTTAAGGGTATATCTACTATTAGTTCTGCTTCTCTGGAGAACCTTGACTAATAGAGCTCATAGGAGGTGCCTTTTTATATTGACTTAGTAAATGGGAGAAATATTCACTTTACATGGCTCACATATCCACTCTGGCTATGAGGAACTAAAGCTGGGACTAGGCTTGCCTTCCTGCTATAAATAAAACTAGACAGAGAGATATAAAACTGTTTGCAGACATTGCACAACAGCCATGCAGGGCTGTGATCCCTGAGAAAGGCTGCTGCTCTGGCTTTCTGCCTAGAGGCTCTTTGCTGATTAGTTTACAGGGCAGGGATCCCCAATAGCAATAGCTGAGTCAGGGAAACAGAGATTGAAATAAGTTGGGAAGGTTCATGCAGCTGGAATCCGTGCAGCAAATAACCAGAGAGTGGAGATGGAGAGGACAAAAAAAGCACTCCAGAGAAGCCCAGGGTCCTAGAATCTGTTGCTGAACACTAATCTGGGAATGTATAAGTGAACCTCTGCTGGGCAGCGCAAATAATGAGAGTTGTGAAGAGAATAACCTCCAGAGCTCCCATGGGGAATGCAGAAGATAGAGTACAGGCCAGGTTGGATGGAGAACGAGCAAAATCCAGAATAAACTAAAACTCAGAAAAACACTGAGCTGACAAAACAAATCATGTATGATAAAATGGTTTTATCTCCTTGTGACACTAAAAGAATTTAGATATTTTGAAATTCCTATTGTGATTTTTCCCCCTTAAACTCAAAATTACTTAAATTTGCTTTAGTTTACAAATGTACAGATTTGGAGGAGGATAGTTTCACTGCTGATTTCCACGTTTTTAGATTTTTTTTTTTTTTTTTTTTTTTGATTTTGAGAGAGAGAATGTGCATATTGAGGGTAAGGGAAAAGGAGAGAAGAAAGAGGAGAGAGAAAGAGAAAGAGGAGAGATGAAAGAGAAAGGGGTATTTGTTTCAATTCTCTTGCTCCAGCGTCCCACCTAGCTAAGTCCACAGATGCATGGCACCATGCCTGGCCTGTTTAGGTTAAGTGGGCAACTAAACCCGGGTGTCCTATGCAGCTCAGCTACTGTGAAGCTGCTGTATCTTCCTGCTTGTGCCATCTGCTACTGGGCCCAGTGTTTTAGAACTTATATCTCATGGGCCAGCAGATGGCGAGATGGTTATGCACTGGACTCCCACATGGTTAACCATAGTTCAAGTCCTGGAACCAGAGGCTTGAAATTCACGCAGGGCATGTGTGCCATGCATGCCCCAAATCCCAAGAGCAGAATGGAAGAGAAGGGATTAAGGCATGGCCATTCCCCCTGGGAGGTGATTTCTAACTTTCCGTCTCTCTGTCTCTCCGGTGAGTACACACACCCGATAGTAAAAATCTCTCTTAAAAAAAAAAAATTTATATCCTTCTGGGGCCTAGTACCTGGTCAATTTTTTTCAATTATTCTGACTCTACTTGGAAAAGAAATGTATTACCTCTATTTTGGGACTGCAGCAGTGTCTTTATAATAATCCATTGGATTAAATTTGTTAATTAGGCTGCTCAAATCTACATCCTTGCTAATTTTAGCTCTTCCTATAAAATTTACCACTATGATTATGGGTTTGCTGATGTCTCCTAGTTATTTTGATAGTTTTTGTATTGAATGTAAGAGTCAACGTTGCAACAAATACAGGTTGTAATTGCCATACTGGTGAAATGTTTCTTTTATAACATGACCCTAAATTCTATTAGTTCTTATATTAACAAATTACCAGTTTCTTTTTGTTCAGTATTTTTCTTGTATATATCATTTGATCCCTTTACTTCCAAACATACCACTTACCAATTTATATTTTATGTATGTTATAACCATTTATAGTTGGATTATGATTTCTTTTTAATATTTTTATTTGAGTCTGTGTCTTTAACAGATATTTACTTGTGACTTTTTTGTTTTGTTTTCTATTCCCCATGGATTTTCTTCTCTTCCTTTTACCCTGCCCTTTATTTGGCTTATATAGTTTCCTGTATTCTATTTATTTTCCTTTACTAGACAGCTGCCTCCTCTTTGAAAGCTGTGCATTAATCTTTTATTCTCTTAATAGTTAACTTTAAATTTTAACATGCATACCAAGGAAAGCCTAAAGTCTAAAGTTAATCAACATTTATATTCTCCTTTAAAATAATTACCCTACAAAAATAGGATATTTTGTAGGATAATATTCTGATATTATTTTCAATCCACTTTTTTTTTTCTTTTTAAGATTTTTGGTATTGGACACCTGTGCTCATTGGATAGAGAAAGAGAAAGATGGAGAGAGACAGAGAAAATCAGCAAGAAGAAATGTGAGAAATCTCCTCCAGGGTTGGCCACACCACAATTCTCTTCTCCTCCTAGGATTTTGAGCATGCACGCAAACATGTGTGGTGTCATTTTCAAGCCACTGGGTCCAGGCCTTGAACCATGGTCAGCCATGTGGGAGTCCAACACATTCACCACTATGCCACTTGCTAGCCCCTGATCCACTCTATTTTTAACACATGGAAGCCATAAGGGGAATAATCCTCAGAGCCCCAAAGGAATGTGAAGCTGGAGTGTGAGACAGCTTGTCAAGAGGACTGACACGCAGAACAAACTAAGTTAACTGGTGTCCTTGCCATTTCCCCAGTTTCATGGCCTCCTGCTCCTGGTTTGCAGACTACAGGATCTTCAAAGGCTCCTGGCTATACAGAAAGCTCAGCTCCACTTTTATGCCTTACATGGTCCAAGAACTTTCCTGTTCTTTAGTGGAAATTAAAACCATAATTCCCAACCCAAGGCAAATATCCATTTTATTTAACAATTCATTTGTTAGAAAAATAAGAACCCAAGGAAAAACATACACTGTAATTGATACACTTAAATATCTCTAAGTTTATCGGTCTCATCCATCTCTATCCCCTTCCTGTTTTCTTCAGTTTACTCAAGAAAACAGCTTGTTCTGTTAAGTTTGTCTCATCTAGAGTTTCCTAATGTTATACCTGGGTCCCTAATTTTTCTGAAAAATGGTAGGTAGAGCTGAGGCTTTATCAGATTCCATGAGAACCATTTCTGACACCCCTGAGTCATTCTGTCTCAGTTCCTGTTGTTTTACTTGGAATTTCTCATGGATTTCTGCCACCGGGGTATTCTCTTTTATGATTTCATGAAGATCTAGATATTTTTTGAAATCCAAAATAGAAGTATTTATTTGCTTGAAAATGAGTAGTTTTGTCTCTATATTAAGAGATGTATATGACATATATTAAGTCCAAATTTCTTCTATATGCTTGTAATTAAAAATGTTAGTATGTACAATGAATTGATAATTGTGAAGAACCTGGTGGAAATTTTATTTTTATTTTTTATGAACGCATCAAAATTTCTAAAGTTATGTTTTCAAATTATTGACCTTTTTACAGTGTTGAGTTCCCCCTCCCCTTTTTTTTTTTTTTTTTTTTTTGTAGAGGTTTTTGCTATAGGGCGTGTGCGGCACCAGAATGATGGAGAGCGACAGAGAGACAGAAAGCAAGAAATCACTCCCAAAGGGGGATGGCCATGCCGCAATCCCTTCTCCTCCTTTCTCCTCTCAGGATCTTGGGCATTCATGCACATGCACCCAGCATGAGTTTAAGCCACTGGGTCCAGGACTCGAACCACGGTCATCTACATGGGAGTTCAGTGACATAGCCATTATGCCAACTGCTGGTCCCAATTTACCCCCTATTTTTAAATTTTATAAATTTCTTATTTACATTCAATCATTTTACTACCATATAATGCATAATGTAGTTTTTCAAAGTTTGCGTGGAGTATGTTGACAATCAAGGATATTACCCTATACATATTTTCAATAGAGACCCTCATATTCTTGTGTCTCTTAAGTGTTTCTTCCCTTTGCCCCTGCCACCTACACTCTTTCCTGTGTTTGTTAAGTGTTTCTTCCCTTTGCCTCTGCCACCTACACTCTGTCATCCACTCCCCTCCTTTACAGTCTCTGGTATTGACACTTATCCTCCCTACTATCATACCTTTGGATCTTTCCATTTTTTGACATTCGAGATACATTGAATGGGGATATACCGTGTTTGTCTTTCAAAGTCTGGTTTACTTCACTTATATGAAATCTATATTCATCCACTTTGAATCAAATAACAGGGTCTTATTGTTCCTGATGGTTAAATAGTACTCCATAGTGTATATTGCCACAGTGGTTCAACCCAGTTATCAGTTCTTGGGCAGTTAGGTTGATTTCATGTCTTAGCATTTGTGAACAACACTGCAATAAAAATAGAAGTGCAAGAGTCCCTCTGACTATTTTCATACCCTTTGGGTAAATACCAAGGAGTAGGATTATTGAATAATGCTGTAATTATATTTGTTGGGTTTTGTTTTGTTTGGAGAGGTTTTTGCTATAGGGCGTGTGCGCTCACCAGACAGACAGAGAGACAGAAAGCAAAAATCACCCCCCAGGGGTGCAATCCCTTCCCCTCCATTCTCCTCTCGGGATCGTGGGCACGCACACACATGCGCCCTTCATGAATTTAAGCCACCGGGTCCGAGGCTCGAACCGCGGTCGACTACATGGGAGTCCAGCGACATAGCCATTACGCTAACTGCTGGTTCCACTATTTGTAGGTTTTTGAAGAACCTCCATATTATTTTCCACAGTGGCTGTACTATTTACATTCCCATCAGCAATGTAGGAGGGTTTGTTTTTTACCCACAGCCTGGCCTTGCCAGCACTTATTCTTTCTTTCTTTAATTTATTTATTTGATCGTGGACATCCTGACAGGGTTAAATGGTATCTTATTGTGGTTTTCTGCCCTTTTTTTTTCCCTATAGTAAGAGATATTGAACATTTTTAATATTTTTATATGTATTTTAACCATTCATGTATCTTCCTTAGAGAGTTGTTTATTCAGCTCATTTGCCCACTTTAATCAGATTATCCTGGCTTTGTGTGTGTGTGTGTGTGTGTGTGTGTGTGTGTAAGTTGCTTAAGTTTCCTATATATTCTGGTTATGAATCCCTTATGTGAAGCTTAGTTTGAAAATATTCCCTCTTATTCTATGGACTGTCTCTTCATCCTATTTATTGTTTCCTTTGCAGCATTTTGATGTAGTCCCACTTGTTATTTTTGGGATTATTGCCTTTGTGTTAGGAGTCTTATTTAAGAAATCTTTGCCTATTCCAATATCTTCAAAAGTTTCCCCTACATTTCCTATTAGTAGTTTTGTAGTTTGAGGCTTTATATTAAATCTTTGACCTATTTTGAGTTGATTCTTGTTAGTGGTGAGAGATAGAGGTCCAGTTTCTTTTTGTTCAGGTGGATATCCTGTTCTTCCAGTACCATTTGCTAAAAATACTTTTATTTTCTACTGCATTGCCTTGTGCCTCTTGTCAAAGATCAGTTGTTTATGCATTTTGGGGTTTATTTCAGATTTTCTATTCTGTTCCATTGATCTGTATGTCTGTTTATATGCCAATTCCATGCTGTTTTAATGATCACAGCATTGAAATATATTTGGAGGTCAAGTAGTGAGATGCCTCCTACTTTATTCTTTTTACATAATAATGCCTTGGCTATATGGGAATTTTTATTGTTCCAGATTAAATTTTATGATGTTTTTTCTATTTATGTGAAGAATGTCACTGGTAATTTGATCAGAATCACATTGAGTTTGTAAATTTGTAGTTATGGGTTTTTCCTTAAGCATAAATAAAAAAAATTGAGACTCTGTTGCTCTTTATTTCTGGTCCTTCATTACCTTGTCTTTAATTTGTTTCTATCTTTTCTTATTTTATCTTTCTTTCTGAATGACAATGTGAAGTTTATCCTGCATATTGCTGATTGCATTTCTTTTTTTTTTTTTTTTTTGGAGAGGATTTTATTATAGGGCGCATGAGCACACCAGAAAGACAGAGAGAAACAGAGACGGAAAGCGAGAAAACACCCCCCCGGGGGTGGGGGGGATAGCCACGCCGCAATCCCTTCTCCTCCAGTCTCCTCTTGGGATCTTGGGCATGCACGCACATGTGCCCAGCGTGAGTTTAAGCCACCGGGTCTAGGACTCAAACCATGGTCGACTACATGGGAGTCCAGCGACATAGCCATTGCACTAATTGCTGGTCCCACTGATTGCATTTCACATAATGTCAACAGTACTTTACATTGTAATTTTACTATTTAACCTTTGTTCTATCTTTGTTTAGCTTGCTCATATCATTTCATGTTATTCTCTTTTCTGTATTCTTCTCTATGTATGATGTACTGCTCCATTTCATAAAGGCTATATCTTCTTGTAATCTTCTGGATTTTCAAACAGTTCTGTGATTTTTTTTTTCTTGATAGCTATAAGTCACTTTCAGAGTTCTCTTGTCCCCCTGAGTCTTTCTGTTTCCTTTGTTCTGTACAGTTGTTTTTCAGCTTCTTGCCTTTGATTTGTTTATTTCATTATGTATTTATATGTGTTTGATTTTCCTCTCTTTGCTCATATGTAAGATAGCTATACAGATCTAGTCTTTACCGATAAAGAATCGACTCATTTAGTTTGCAATGGTTTTATTCCCTCTCCACTGGAGGTTGTTAAATCCAACTCTTTGATTGAGATTTAGAAAACAGATTAATGGGCTCAGGCTCCAGCTCACCTCTTCTTGAGTTCACCATGATTTCATTTAGCATGGCTCTCCAGCATTGAGGGGTATGTTGTAAGCCCAATGACTCTCATACCTTCAACAAGCAGACCTAGGGCTTCCTGAAATTGAGCAGAAAGACCTCCAACTCTTCATACTTTTGATCTCCTAGTGCATAAAAGATCAAAATCTTAAGTATGTTCCATTACTTGGTGTCTTCTTGCTCTATTCTCATCTGTTTATGGAGAATAAATTAGAAATAGATGAACTACAATACCTAATGCCAGGTATATACATAGAAGGGAATATTACCCAGCTATAAAAAAGAAGGCAATCTTATTATCAGCAACAATGTGGATAAACATGGAGGATATTGTGCGAAGTGAAATAAGTCAGGTACAGAAAAGAAAATACTGTATATGATCTCACTTTTATGTGAGATCACCTAAAAAAGTCACACTCACAAAAGAAAGAGTAGAATGGTGGTTTTTAGGAGCTGGGAAGTAGGGGAAATATGGAAATGTTGGTCAAAGGAATAGCTTTGGAGATATAATGTGTAGTTTGGGTGGTGATGGATGTGTGATAATCATATATATATAATATATATATATATAATGTAGATATATATATTATATATATATATATATATACACACACACACACACACATAAAATCATGTTGAAAAATATCATGTTGTACCTCTGGCTTATTATACAGTTTTAATTTAACAATTACATATTTTAAAGCCTAATTTTTGCTTCTGATTGCTTGTTTTCATATAAGTTGTGAATCTACTTCTGTTGTAGTAAAAGTGTAGATGGTGATGTAGAAAGGGGCAGTGTTTTGAACGACTCACAAACCAGCATCCACTCAGCAAGTGGAGAGTCAATCACTCTTTTGACTAGATTACACTTTCCATTTTCAAGCCTGGAAGGCCAAAACCATTTGGAGCATTTTCTGCTAAATCTCAAGTAGCCATGTAATAGGCTACTCATTGCATTTGTTTTCATTCCATGTTTTCTAGCCTAATAGAATAAGATTGGAGTCTACTCAAATAGGGTCCAAAGCATGAAGCTGATTTTTAAAAAAATTGGTACAAAGGCATGGAAAAGTTATCAGTACTTCTGAGGGGAGGCATACTTACAGATGGGTGAAATATTTGGAGAATATTCTCTGAAAGAATCACAGTGTGTGCCCTCTTCCTTGAGAGAGTGTGAGTGTGTGTGAAGCTCTTGAGGGAATGGATCCATGTTTGCTGTTGGGGTGCAAGGGGAGCAAAGAGGAACAGCACCTTTCCTATAAGTTTAGGAACTGCTCCATCCATATGAACATATGGTTATCTCCCAAACATGCCACGTGCTCTCTTCTTCAAGTCTCTGCACATGCTCTGTTTCTACCTAGAATGCCTGGGCTCCTCTCTCTCCTTACCTGGGTAATTACTTCTATTATTCAGTTTTCCTATTAGATATTCCCTTCCCAGAAAACATTCATGACTCTTTGACTTTAATGACTAGAATGGATGCTGTATTGCACATGGAATCAGGATAGCTTAGTCTGGCTCCCTTACCTCCTACCTTATCATATTTGAAGGCCACAGGATAAACAATTTATGTTATTAGTTGCACTGTGTTGTATGCTTGTTACATAATTATGACTTTCTGTTTTATGGCATTGCATGTAATGCAAACGTGTGTGTGTGTGTGTGTGTGTGTGTGTGTGACAGTTTGGTTTTGCAATAAGCCATTATTGTCTGCAGCCCCTTTAAGAGAAAGGAAATACCTGGCACTGTTTATCTAGCTGGCCCTGCTCAGCTCGGTCTTGGTTCTGTTAATTCAGCCTTGATGGCCTTGGCTTGGGTTGGCCTTGGTTTGCTGTGAGCTCCAAGAGATAGAATGCTATTCTACAAGTGCTCTCTCTTTTTTAAAATGTATTTATTTTAAAATTTCATTTACTTTTATACATTAAATCACATTATTTAGCTTACAAAATGAATATTTCAACAGGTGAAAATTTCTCCTTAGTACAGTTGATAAAACTATAAAATATCTTCAACAGATAATACCACATTTCTTTGTGCCATTAATGCTTTGCCTCCCTATTTTCTTCTAAATGTCTTTCCTCAGACCCTCCTCTTTCACACACACTATATCTGGTATTTACATCTATATACTGTGTTTCTATATCCTTTAGTAAATCAGTTTCAGTCATAGAGTGTGGACACTTGGTATATATTAAGTGGGGACATACAATGCCTCTCTTTCATAGCCTGGCTTGCTTCACTCAGCAGTAAATCTTCCATATTCATCTACTTCCTGTCAAAAGCCAGAGGTTTTTTTTTTTTTTATGGCTGAATAGTATTCCATAGATTGTATGTGCCACAGTTTTTCTATCCATTCATCTGTTCGTGGGCATTTGGGTTGTTTCCATGACTTAGCAATTATGAATAATGCCGCAATAAACATTGATGTACAAGCACTTGTCTAATTAAGTATTCTACTGTCCTTTGGGTAGATACTAAGGAATAGGATTGCTGGATCATATGGTAGTTCTATTTGTAGATTTTTGAGGAATCTCCAAATTGTTCTCCACAGTGACTGGACCAATTTACATTCCCACTAGCAGTGTAAGAGAGTTCCCCTTTCAACACATCCCCGCCAGCACTTATCATTTTTTTTTTTTTTTTTTTAATCTTAGTCATTCTGACTGGGGTTAGATGGTATCTCATTGTTGTCTTGATCTGCACTTCCCTTACAATAAGGATGTTGAGCATTTTTTCATATGCCTTTTAGCTATTCCTATGTCATCTTTAGAGAGTGTTTTTTTCAATTCATTCCCCCATCTTTTAATAGGATTGATCATCTCTTTTTGGAACAGCTGCTTGAGTTCCTTGTTAATTCTGGTTATCAGTCCCTTACTTGAGAAAGAGTTTACAAAAATATTTTCCCATTCTGAGGGCTGTCTATTCACACTAATTACTATGTATCTTGCCATGCAGAAACTTCTTAGTCTGATATAATCCCACTTGTCTATTTTTGGGATTATCGACTGTGCTGTGGGATCTTAGTTATTAAGTCTTTCCCTACTCCAATGTCTCCCAGAGTTTCCCCAGTGTTTTCCAGGAGCAGTTTTACAGTTTGAGGTCTGAGATTTAGATCTTTGATCCACCTTGACTTGATTTTTGTGAGAGATGAGAGGTAGGGGTTCAGAGTCATCTTTCTGCAAGTGGAAATCCAGTTTGTCCTGCACCATTTGTTGAAGAGGTTTTCCTTTTCCCACTGGATTGACTGGTACCCCTTGTCAAAAATCAGTTGGCTGTATGTTTGAGAATTTATTTCTGGGGACTCTATTCTATTCCATTGGTCCACATGTCTATTTCTGTGCCAGTACCATGCTGTTTTGCTTACCACAGCTTTGTAGTATATTTTTGGGTCAGGGAGGGAGATGCTGGCCACTCCACTCTTCTGCAGAATTTCTTTGGCAATACAAGGTCTTTTATGATTCCAGACAAACTTTATGATTGTCTTTTCTAGATCTGTGAAGAATGTGTCTGGTACTTTGATTAGTATTGCATTAAATATGTAGATTAATTTGGGTAGAATTGCCATTTTGATTATATTAATTCTTCCAATCCAGGAACATGAGATATCCTTCCACTACTTTGTGTGATTTTCAATTTCTTTTTTTATCTTCTCTGAGTTTTACTTGTGGAGGTCTTTAACTTCTTTGGTTAGATTTATCCCTAAGTATCTTATACTTTTTGTGGCTATGGTAAATGGAATTACTTTTTTCAGTTCTATCTCAGTCTGCCTGTTGTTTGTATGTAGAAATGCTATAGATTTCTGGATGTTAATTTTGTATCCTGCAACTTTACTGTATTCGTGTATTACTTCCAGAAATTTTTTCATGGAAACTATTGGGTCTTCTATCTATACAATCATGCCATCTGCAAATAGAGAGAGTTTCACCTCTTTTTTTCCTGTTTGAATGCCTTTTATTTTTTTCTCTTTTCTGATTGTGTCGGTGAGGACTTTCAGTACTATAATGAAAAGGAGTAGAGAGAAAGTGAGCATCATTGTACCCATTTTTAGTAGAAAAGCTTTCAGCTTTTCTCCATTGAGGATGTTGTTCACTATGGGTTTTTCATAGATAGCTTTTATTATGTTGAGAAATGACCCTTCTATGCCGATTTTGCTGAGAGTCCTGATCATGAAGGGATGTTGTATCTTATCAAATGCTTTTTCTGCTTCAATCAATATGACCATATGGTTTTTATCTTTCTTTCTGTTAATATGGTGTATTACATTTATGGTTTTGCGTATGTTGAACCAACCTTTCACTCCTGGAATAAAACCTACCTGATCATGCTGTATAATATTTTTATAAGATGTTGGGTAAAATTTGCTGGTATATTGTTGAGAATCTTTGTGTCTATATTCATCTGGGATATTGGTCTATAGTTTTCCTTCTTTGTCCTCTCCTTATCTGTTTTTTTTTTTAAAGAATTATTTTATTTAACTTTATTTATTATTATTATCATTATTATTTTCCAGTTTGATCAGAGAGACACAGAGAGAGAGAGAGGAAGTGAGAAAGCAAGCCACCAGGTCCAAGACTTGAACCGTGGTCGGCCATGTGGTAGTCCAGCACCTTTTACCACCATGCCACTTGCCGGCCCCTCCTTATCTGTTTTAAGGAAAAGGGTGATAGAGGCTTCACAGAATGAATTAGGGAGATATTCACCCTTCTGGATCTTTAGAAATAACTTGAGCAGAATAAGGGGTTAACTCTTCTTTGAAAGTTTTGTAGAATTCAGAGGTGAAGCCATCAGGGTCAGGACTTTTCTTTGTTGGGAGGTTATTTATTACTGATTCAATCTCCTGGCTTGTTATGGGCCTATTCAACTTTCTATATCCTCCTGGCTCAATCTTGGTAGATTTTATGTGCCCAGGAATTTGTCCATCTCATCCAGATTGTCTTGTTTCTTGGTATATAGATGTTCATAGTATTCTCTAATAATGTTTTGTATTTCTACTACATCTGTTGTTATTTTGCCTGCTTCATTGCAGATCTGATTCACCTAGTTCCTTTCTCTCTTCTTCTTAGTAAGTCTCGCTAATGGTGTATCAATTTTGTTTATCTTTTCAAAGAACCAGCTTTTACTTTCATTCATTTTCTGTTTAGTTCATTTATTTTCTATTTCATTTATTCCTGCTTGTATCTTTATTATTTCCTTTCTCCTAGAGTTTTTTCGATCTTTTTGCTGTTGCTTTTCCAATTCTCTGAGGCATGATGTAAAGTGATCCATTTGCTTTCTTTTATCTTCCTCTTATGTGCACTAATTGCTATGAACTTCCCTCTTATGACTGCTTTAGCAGTGTCCCAAAGATTATGGAAACTCGTGTCCTCGTTGTCATTGCTTTCCATGAATCTTTTGATTTCAGTGTTTATTTCTTCAGTAGTTGTGGAGTCATTCAGGAGTAGGTTATTTAGTTTCCATGTATTTGAGTATTTTTGAGGATTTCTCTTGCAATTAAACTCACGTTTAATTCCATCATGGTCAGAGAAGATGCTGGATAAAGTTTCTATGTCTTTGAATCTGTAGAGGCTTGCTTTGTGCCCCATGATATGGTCAGTCATCAAGATGGTTCCATGTGAGGGTTGACAAAAAAGTGTATCTCGTGGTTTTTGGATGGAAAGTTCTATAGATGTCTGTTAAGTCCATTTGATTTATGGTATCATTTAGATCCTTTATCTCTTTACCTATTTTTTGTCTAGATGATCTGTCCAGAGGGGATAGTGCAGTGTTGAGGTCTCTAACAATTAGTGTGTTACAGTCTATCTCCCCTTTTAGATCTAGCAGTCTTTCCTTCACATATTTGGGTGCTCCTGTGTTAGGCGAATAGATATTAATAAGCATTATATTTTCTTAATCAATTGACCCTCTTACTACAATATAGTGCCCTTCTTTGTCTCTTTGAACAGATTTTTTTTAAAACCTATTTCGTCAGAAATTAGTATTGTGACTCCAGTTTTTTTTTGGTTCCCATTTGCATGGAAAACCTTTCTCTAACCCTTCACTTTCAGTCTATGTATGTCTTTATCCAAGAAGTGGGTTTCCTGTAGACAACAGATAGAGGGTTTCTGTTTTTTAATCCATTCAGCCAATCTGTGTCTCTTGATTAGAGAATTTAATCCATTAACATTCAATGTTATTATCAGTGTTGCCAGACCTGTCCCAATGTTTAAGTTGGCTATTGTCTTAGTTGCCTTTTATTCCTTTGTTTCTGTCTATTAATTCTTTAATTTTCCTGGAACAGTACTTTCTTCAGGGTTTCTTGAAAAGCTGGTCTGGTGTTGGCAAATTCTTCCAGGTTTTGCTTGTCTAAGAAGATTTTAATCCCATATGCAAGATAATCTTTTTTTTTTTTTCTTTTATAGACCACAGATAGGTTTATTTTTAACACCCATCATTCCATGAATTCATAGGGAATAGGTTCCAGTAGCTCAGGCTCCTTTCCGTTGGTTCTCACAAAGTGTGCTTCTCTGGGTGGAGCAGGCTGGTGCTTTAGTTGAACCCAGGTACCTTTCTCTTTGGCTTCTTTCTTTTTCTGGCCATTTTCCTTCACACGTTTTAAGAAGCTACCTCTGCTCTTAGAATGCTTAATATGCTCAATACGCACATTAATTCTCTTGGCAAGAATCTTACCCTTAACTTGTTTGTTCACAACCATGCCAATAGCATACTGGGTAACATTGTAGACTCTTCCAGTTTTGCCATGGTAACATTTGTGGGGCATTCCTTTTTGAACAGTACCCATTCCCTTAATGTCTACAGTATCACCTTTCTTGTAGATTCGCATATATGTTGCCAAAGGAACAACTCCATGTTTTCTAAAAGGCCTAGAGAACATATATTGGGTACCTCTCCTCTTTCCCTTTGTGTTCGTCATTTTGGTTAATTACTGGAAGATGGTGTTCCGGCCAAAAGGAAGGCCCATATGAAGGATAATCTTGCAGGACATAATAATCTTGGTTGAAATTGTTTCTCTCTTAACACTTTCAATACGTCTTCCCATTCTTTTCTTGCTTGCATTGTTTCTGTTGAGAAGTCCAGTGTTAGCCTGATGGGGTGACCTTTGTTAGTCACTTGTTGTTTCTCTCTTGCCAGTTTTAGTATCTTATCTTTATCTGTGGTCTTTGCCAGTCTGGCTAAGATGTGCCTTGGGGAAGGTCTTCTTGGGTTGATTCTATTTGGGGTCCTTTGTATTTCTTGGGTCTGGATGTTTGAGTGCCTCTCTAGACTTGGGAAATTTTCTTCCAAAATTTCATGGAATAGATTTTCCATGCCCTTATTAGTTTCTTCATCTTCAGGGATACCAATTATTTGGATATTAGGGCGTCTAATGGAATCTCGTATTTCTCGTATGTTATCCTCGTGTGTTTTTTGTTATTTTCTCAGAGTGTCTATTTCTTCTTTCATATCATGGAAGGACTTCCTAGTCTCCTGTAGTTCGTTATCTCTTTTCTGTTCCAACTCATAGAATTTGGTCACCATGAATGTTCTAAATTCTTTCTTGAAAATTTTGGTAACGTCTTCTGCTTTTATTCTTTTTCTTTTCTTTTTTTTCCCCAAGAAATGGAAGGGAATCACTGTGTTCTTTTGTTGGAGACATATTTCCTGCTTTATTCAGACCTGAGGCTCTTCTACTTCTAGCCATTGGGAGGTGTATTCACTTTGGAATACCTTTTAAGAGAACGGTTCTTCAAATAGGAGCAAGTGTGTTTCCCTTTTGCTGTGGACTGAAGACTGCTGAAGTCTCTTTTCTGTTGTGTTTAGCAATGTGATTCGAGGAGGAGTATTCTGTTCAGGTGTATGAAGAAAAGTATCTCCTTTTTCGCAAGTGGTTCAGTAAAAGGGAGGATCCCAGAGAGTCTCAAAATACTAGAATATTTCAGAACTATAATTCTAGACCTATCTAGACCGTCCAGGAGGGCGGAGATAGAGGAAGAGAGGGCCAAATAAGTGGAAAGAAAGTAAGAAGGAGAATAAAGAAAAAATTATGCACTGCGCAGTAGTGTGGCGCTATTTCACCAGTGGTCTGAAGATGGAAGTGGGGTGACTGTAGAGCTGAGGGTGGTCCTGTGTGGTAAGGAGAAGTGAGAAATTTACTAGTGAAAAAAGATGAGAAGGAAAGGAAAAAAAAGCCTACCTGGCTGCCAGAGATAGGGGTCTCTGGCTTGGGGGTTCTGGGGCTGGAGCTGGGGTGGGGACACTGCCTCAGTGTCCCTTAGGCCAGGGGTCTGATGATGGAAGTTGGGTGGTTGTGGAGCTGAGGGCAGCCCTGGCTGATAGAGATAGGGGTCTCTGGCTTGGGGGTGCTGGGATTTGAGCTGGGGCGAGGACCCTGCCTCAGTGTCCCTTAGGCCAGGGGTCTGAAGATAGAAGTCGCAAATACTCTTTATGTACATTATAAGCTCCAAGAGGGAGAAAGTACCTTGTGGGTGCTCCTAGGGCTCTTTGAGCTCACCTAGAACTCAGCAATAAACAACATGACATCAGTGCTTCCTGTCTTTTTCCAACTCCCTGTGTTTCTGTTTTACCCACCCTTTGAAGGATAAAAGAACCTTACAAAACTGGTACTTTTCACTTTGATTTCTAAATGTTTTTAGCATACTTTTTTTTCTCTCTCTTTAGGTTTATAACCATAGAATGTGTGCACTCACCAGAAAGAGACTGAGAAAGAGAGGGAAAATGAGAAATCACTCTCCAGAGGGGCTGATCATGCTGCGATAGCTGCTCCTCCTGGGATTTTAGGCATGCACACACACATGTGCCCAGTATGATTTAAATAAACAAATAAACTCTCCCTTTTATGCCCATTTAAAGAAAACTGGACTACCATAAAGGCAAGTAGAAAGGACGTCACCCTACTGAGTGATACTGTATTCTAGTCCTGATTCTTTCCTATGCCAGCCTCTCTCAGCTAGAGTCTTCACTTTCTTTGGATTCTGGAACTGGGCTTAATGGAGACCAGTTTTTTTGCTTCCTTTCTTAAATCTCCTATCTTAAGTCTATCCTCCCAGAAGCATCCATGTTCTTAAAGAATCCTTCACATTAATTTAGATCAATAAATATATTAACAAGATTGGAGACGGGGAATTATCCAGCCAATACATTCAGAACATAAACCATGGTCTGCTTCGTGGGAGTCTAGTACCTTAATCACTACACCACCTGCTGGCCCCTTTAGCATTTTTATCATAGCACTCATTTTCCTTAACTGTTTCTCCTACCTGTTTATGCATCGTGGAGGATAACTAAGTTTTATTAATCATGTTATTCTTCAGTTATGCAAGTGGCACCAAGTAAATGTTAGTGAAACAGTAAATAGATAAGTGAATGGGCAAGTTATGAATGAATGAGTTTTGGGCAGAATAATGGAAATAGAGCAAGCGATTTTTGTTTACTATTTCTCACATCCTGATTCTTCTGTGTTAATGAAAGAGATTGACTTATCTTGTCATTTTTTATTGCACATTTACAACAACCTCCCATGTAATTTATTAGAATGACTATATTTCTAGAATCTATACCTAAGTGAAAATTTGACAAATAGTTAGAAGGTGCTCACTTGGAAACAACTCTGCAGCTGCCATATTGCTATTCCAAGTTTTTAGTTTTATTTTGTGTTAAATTGCCCATTAAATTTTTCCCCCTTGCCTTAATAATGTGAAAATGTCCCTAATTTGGGTCCATGATTCAACTTTTCACTGTTTCTTTTAGGGCCATAGGAGAGGAAAAGAGGGAACGAATATAAAATATTTCAATTGTCAGCATGGTAGTATTCTGTCATTCTTGTTTATCACTAGTAACTGTGTCAGGTTATTGCTTTTTTATTTTTTAAATTTTTTAAAAGATACTTTTGTTATAGGGTGCATGCACTCGCCAGAGAGATAGAAAGCAAGAAATAACACCCCCACGGCGGGGGGAATGACCATGCCACAGTCCTTTCTTCTTCATTCTCCTCTCAGGACTCGGCATACATGCACATGGGCCCAGTGTAAGTTTCGAGACACCAGGTCCAGGACAAGAACCACAGTTGATCATGTCAGAGTTCAGCACCTTAGCCACTACACCACCTGCTGCCCCCAGCTTTTTTTTTTTTTTTTTTTAAAAAAAAAGAACATTGAGGTTTGGAGAAGCACTAAGTAATGTGCCCAAAGTCACCTAGATAAAGAGGAATGTGTTGAGAGTTAAATCTGGGTCCCACTATGTGCTACTGAAATTTTAAGGTCATGGCTGCTTATTTGCCTCCAATCTACAAGAATGCTCAACCTTATGTAATGCCCCGTATAGAAAATTGTTTTTAATATATTTATTGATCTAAATTAATGTGATGGATTTTTTAAGAACGTGGATGCTTCTGAGAGGATAGACTTAAGAGAAAGATAGGAGATTTAAGAAAGGAAGCATTGGTCTCCATTAAGCCCAGTTCCAGAATCCAAAGAAAGTGAAGACTCAAGCTGAGAGAGGCTGGCATAGGAAAGAATCAGGACTAGAATACAGTATCACCCAGCAGGACGAAGTCCTTTCTGCTTGCCTTTGTGGTAGTGCAGTTTTCTTTAATGGGTATAAAAGGGAGAGTTTGTTTGTTTGTTTTAAGTGTTGTTATATACTTCTTTTACAATCTCAGGCATATGATTCTACCCAAAGCAGTAAGGAGTAGTGCAAGTCATAAAGATTTCTGAGCCTGTTTTCTCATTTATCATGTGAGAGTGATAGTAGTATTTGCCTCTGAAGGTGGTAAGGGCAAAAAGAAACACAGAAGGATTTCCATGACAGGTGTAGCAGGCAGAATAGTGGCCCCTCAAAGACTTCCACATGCTTAGTCCCAGAACCTGTGACTATGTTGTCTCTCATTAGTGAAGGGAACTTTGCAGATGTGATCAAAATAAACATTGGATACAGGGAGTTATCTAGCTAGCACCAGTGTAGTCACAATTATCCCTGTAAGGGAAAGAGGAAGCAGGAGGTTCAGAGTTAGAGATGACTTTGAGAAAGGAGGAAGGGGCTACAAGCCAATGAATGCAGATGGCCTTTAGAAGCTGGAAAAGATGAATAGATTCTGCCCTAGAGCCTCCAGAAGGAATACAATTCTGGTGACAACTTGTTTTTAAGCTAGTAAGACCCATTTTGTATTTCTTTTTTTTTTTTTTTGGAGAGGTTTTTCGCTATAGGGCGCGTGCGCTCGCCAGACAGACAGAGAGAGACATAGAGACAGAAAGCGAGAAATCACCCCCCAGGGGGGATGGTCACGCCGCAATCCCTTCTCCTCCATTCTCCTCTCGGGATCTTGGGCACGCACGCACACGCGCCCGGCGTGAGTTGTAAGCCACCGGGTCCGAGACGCGAACCGCGGTCGACTACGTGGGAGTCCAGCAACATAGCCATTACACTAACTGCTGGTTCCCCCCATTTTGTATTTCTGACCTGCAGAACCATATGGTAAAATAACAAATGTGTGTGGTTTTAAGCTATGAAGTTTGTGGTTAGTTGTTACAGCAAGAATAGCAGTAGGACTTAGGATGAGGCCTGGCTTAGTAATAGAGATACCAAAGTAAGTCACTCAGTAGAAACTTTGGTGTTGGTTCTCCATTTGTTTTTTGGGAGGGGCTCCAGGAACAAGCTAATTTGCAAGGCTGCCTTAAAGCCCACCTCTGCCAGCCGCTAGACAGCTGCCCTGTTGGTGACTTCCTTTAGCTATTTGTTGGATGGTAGACACAGAAAGACCCAATTAAGGCAGTTTCACTGAAAGCGAAAGTCACCCGCAGTATTGCCTCTGCTTTGATACACAATCCTGTCAGAACTCACCTCACATAAATTTCCCATGCTGAGCCAGCATTAGCTGCCAAATGCCCAAGAGCCAATCACAACAAATAATTCTGTGAACTTATGGTCTCTGAAATGCATGACGTGTATTTATGCTCGTCAGAACAGGTTTGGAGTTGTTATTAACAAGAACATGCTTCCAAAGTAGATCTAGTTCATTCTTTCAATATCCATGAGAGATTAGTGATAATAATGACATTAAAAAAAATAAAGTAAGGAGGGAGCAGCAAAACTTGCTTTACTGGTAGTTTTAGATTCCCGGAACAGTTTGAATGGCAGAAGGAGGCAGAAAGCCCAAAATTTTGAAGGTTACTAAGGAGTTTAGAACACACTTCTCTCTGAAGCAAAGGCAAAGTACACAATGTGTGTTTCTATGGAAGTAAGGGCGTGAAAATTTAATTTGATCTTGGAATGCTTCTAGAACTGACAATTGAGGGGATCCTGGATACACAATCATAAGAACAAATGCTTTGGACATTTGAAGTTCCCTCAACTAAATATCTTTCTTTCTGACTTATGAAAAACTAAATTCTGTGAATTATTTCTTCATGAGCTTCTACCCTAAAGAACCCAAAGAATCAAATGTTGTTTAAAAAGAAATGAGCAAGAAAACAGCCTTTCACATTTGAAGAAAATGAAACCCTTTGTCGTCTTTTCAAAAGAAATGTATAATGACTCAGAGGAGCTTGATTTCTATAGATGCATGAGCTTTAGTGGGAATCCGTTTACCTTTGCCTGTTGAGCAGCTTATTGGATTGAAAGATGACAAACCCCTTAGTCAGGGGAGGAAGACTACATCAGTTACATTCTCCTCATGTGAATAAACAGATGTCACTAAATTTTACTTATAGAGCTGTAGATGGGATAGTTAAGAGTTATAGTCTTAGGAAAAGGGTAGATAAGTATTTAGTCATCAGTTATTCATAATAGGTGTTATATAACTTTCTTAAAACTGAAATTTAGAACATATCACCACTGAAACTTAGCACATATAGAATTTTGCATCAAAAAAACTGAAGTTCTAACTTACTCAAAGCAATCAAGGCTTTACTCATATGACATCATAATATTTCATCTAGTAGAAATATTTAAAAGGAGAAAATTCAATGTACTGAATCCACTAAGAAGGATAAATACAGAAATTAACTTCTGGCACATCTTTTGTTCCGGGCTGTTATACATGATATTACAATTGCCCCTATTGAATCGCTTCTGAAAGAATTTCTTGCATAATGGCATTTTAGTCATCACCATAATGTCAACAAACAAGGCAGATTAATGCTTCTAGTCCTTAGCTGTCTTGCACTCTGCTTATTAGAATTGTAGTCAGATCTTCATTAGAATGAATGACATCTGATTCCATAAGGCAGTCACAACAGAGGCACCTTCTTGCTATGGTGTCACCCTGCAGATGACAATGTAGGCCATTATGGATGACACTCCACAATTCGTTACTTCCTGCCTCAAATTGTAGTTAATCTTTCATCCAAACTGTACACATGTGCAGCTTTAAGTGGCCTATCACAGTGAGTACCCTGTAATGCGGCAAGCACATGGAGACTGACAGAAGGTAAATTGCTTGTCAGGAGGTCTGTATTTCAATTCACAGCATATTCCAAACACGTTGTGGTGAAAGCACGCCACAACAGCTGCTTTCATTGCTAACTATTTTTGATGTAAATGTCAATAAAGCTCCAGGCCCTTTCATATTTTGGGCCAAGAATGTCCATCTTTCCCTATACAGGCTGGCAGGTGGAGTTCCATTTATCTACTCTTAGGAACATGTCCTATAATAATGATTGTCTCTGGAGACCGTTTAGAGTGATTGAGAGCAGTGATTGGGACAATAGGCTGCTGAATTTCATTGCTGGAGTGGGTTGACAGGTGACTGCTTTTATACCCTCTCATCTGTTGGAGGAGGAAATAAAACACACGCTTCCATCCAGTCCACAGGCAATCACCTCCAGGTTGAAGATCCACACCTATAGTTCACTCCATTCATCGATTTAAAAAAAAAAGCAACTTGAGAGCTGTGGTTATTAAACAACCTTAAATTTCCCCAGCAGGTCTAGGGTTTTTAAAGAGACAGCAATGGCATTTAATTTCTGTAGGATTACAGAGAGGAGAATTAAGCAAATGATTTTGAATGGGATGTGTATGCCTTTGAGGACCTTCCTCTTTCTCCTTGCAGATGTCCCTTTTGGGATGCCAGCTGTTCAGACTCTATAACAAACTCCCTCTTTTAACTAATGCTCTGAGGAAGATGGCTGAAGCTTGACCTTTAGCAACTGAAAGCTAGAAGATATCTTAAAAATCAATTCAAGGATGCCACTTTTGAACACATTTGTGTTCAAATCTGTCAGTATGTTACAGCAGTGACTAAGTTTAATTTTTTTCAACACAGAGTAAAACCTCATACTCACTCCTTCACAGCTTTAATTGAGCATCTGCTAAAAGCAAGATATCATATTGTACCCTAGAGTTAGGCATACCAACTAGAATTAGACAAATACCCACAATGAGGTAGCCTTTTAGTAAGAATGATCTGGAGTGTGGAAGGTTTTAGTATAACTTAAATTTATAGCTATATTTTATAGACTCCCTTTGATGCTATTCCTGTGTTATTTATAATGTATTATTATAGCATCAAAAATACAATTTATAATAATAAATATTCAGAGTACATTATGAGCCCCCTTTTTTTTTTCCTAGTGATATGAATCTGTAAGTTAAAATTTCATACAGTTGGGCTGGGCTACAGTCTTGTGGTGAAGTGAGCTGGATCCCACATGGCTGAAGGCAGTTTTAATCCTAGCCCTGGCTGCTTGAAAAACATTGTTTTTGTGCAACAATTCCCAACAGGATAGAGTAGTAGAGGAAAATGGATTACGGCATGACTGTGCCCCATTGAAGGATGCTTTCTCCCTTGCTCTCTGTCTTTCCCTCTCTCTCTGGCAAGCACACACCCCCTATGGCAATTAGAAAAAAAAAATATTGTACAATTGCTCTCCAGAAAGGAACATGGGCACTGGAGTTAGACTGATCTGTTTCCCAACCAGTATCTACCATTTATTAACCTACTAGCCTCGGGAGGATTAGATAACTTTATTTAAGCTTTATTATCCTTAGTCTCTACATAGATTAACTAGTAATAGTTATATGCATTTGGCATTTAGAATGCATTAGATATTTAATTTACATTATTAATTCAATCCTTACAAAACCCTTGGAGTTGGGAATGTTTGTTATTTCATCTTTCCGAGAGATAACACAACTACTAAATGGAACCAGGACTGAAAAATATGATGACTGTTTCTAGAACTTGTTTTAAAGTATTATTCTAAATTACCTTTAGCATGATAATAATATCTCACAGTATTTTTGTGTGTCTGACATCTAGTAATACTGGATACAAATTTATTCTCTTCTCCCTAGAACTGAATCAACAATCTAAAGAAGTATCAAGAAAGCTGATGAAAATCAAAGACAGTAAGACTTGATTCTCGCTGACGGGATCTGGGTGCTTTTAGTAGTGGAGCTTAAAGGTTGTTAAGAGTTTGATATTAGGGACCAGTAGGTAGCATAATGGTTACAGGGACTCCCATGTAGTCAACTGGAGTTCAAGTCCCAGACCTGGAGGCTTAAAACTCACACCAAGTGTGTGTGTGTGTGTGTGCATTCCCAAAATCCCAAGAGGGGAATAAAGGAGAAGGAATGTGGCATGGACATCCACCCTGGGGGTGATTTCTTACTTTCCATCTCTCTGTCTGTGTATATCTCTCTCTCTCTCTCACTCTCTCTGAAGCCCTATAACAAAAATCTCTCTCTCAAAAAAAAGTTTGATATTAAAGGGAAATGGTAAGCTGAGATGACTGTGAAACACAGAAATATAGAAAGTTTATAAAGGGTTGTTCAAGCACTGGTGAGCTGTTCAGTGTCACTGCAAAAGGGATGTCTTGCACTGTGAGGGACCTGGGATTGAGATTTGAAGATAGATCAACATGGGCTTAAACCTCTTTGCTACTTACTAGCCGTGTAATTTATCTGATGCTCACTTTTCTGAGGAAATTAAAATTATCTCAGAGTATGATGAGGTAAAAGTAAGATAATACATAAGACAGCACTAAATGACTTTAATTGTGCTGTACAAATATAAGATGATGCATAAGATATTTGTGTACTTTATCAAATCCAATCAGATGGAAACCCTCAAAGGTGAAAATTAAGTCAGTCCTGGCCCAGCTGTGGTAACACACAAATGTCACCACCCCTTGAGAGACTGGAACCTACATAGGATGCCAGGTTGGGTTCCTAGGCCAAAATGAGCAGGCTGGATGTGTATGCCAGTAATCCTGGATAATTGGGAGGGCAGGATGATCAAAGCACAGCAACACTTTGTTTAAAATACTTCTCTTTCTGTCTGATTTCCTCTCTCTTTCTGTCTCCTCTTCTAGCTCCCTCTGCCCCATACAGGAAAAAAAAGTGAAGTCAGTCTTGGTGTCCCATCACTTAGTACATAGTACTGGCACACAGTAAGACTAAGTAAATAAATGAATGAATAAATATCAGTTTAGATAATGTTATACATTCAGCCCTCTGTATTCATGGTTCTGCATCTTCAGATGCAACCAACCACAGATGGAAATATTCAAAAAATAAAAATAAGTAAAAAAATAACAGTACAACAATAGAAAATAATACAATGTTTACAACACAGTAATAGCTATTTGCATAACATAACATTGTATTTGGTATTATACATAATCTAGAGATGATTTAAAGTATACAGTAGCCTAGTGGTTAAGGGAGTCAGATCACACCTGACCAGCTGTAGTTAAAATCTTGGCCCCGGTAGCTTAAGAAACAACCAGGTGCACATGCATACATGTCCCAAATCCCAACAGGATAAAGAAATGGAAGAGAAGGGACTGAGGCATAACCAGCCTCACTGAGGCATACTTTTTCCCTCCCTGTCTCTCTCACTCTCTGTCTATCTCCGATGAACACACCCACCTTCTGATTGAATGCATACATTCAATCGCTATACATCATTTAGATTGTAAAGAGAATTTACCCAGCATGACATACACCTCAGACCAGTCCAGTTGAAAATACTATACACGTCTTCATCAGCAGGTAATAAACCATTTCTGTGAATTTTTTTAAAAAATAGAGGAAGATATGAATAGGTTATTTAAGTTTTAGGTTATATAGGGTATGAATAGGTTACATAAGAAATCTGAGACATCTTGGATTTTAGTTTGGGAGTACGGTCTTGAAACCAATCTAACTGATACATGGGATAACTGTATACTTTCTTTTTGGCATAATGTACATTTTATACATTAAGTTTATATTAAACATAATTTGACCTATATCAAATTATATGCATTATGATTAAATACAGAGTTGGGATTTCAGTTGACTTCTCTTGTGCTATTTATTATTTTTAGTTTTATTTATTTATTGAGTGTGTCTTGTTTCAAATATTATGTGGTGGGAGTTTTAAAATCTCATTCCCATGAAGGTCTTAGGAATGCAAAGCTTCACAAAGTAATGCCCTCCTAACCTCAGAAAAAAATTTCGATGATCCATATCTGACCTTTGGCAGACTTCTGAAGCAGCCAAATGAATGTTTGTGCAGTTGAGGCCCCTACAGAAAAGACCTGGTGTCTAGGAGTCATTGGTTTTTATTTGATAGAAATGCTAAAATTCATTTAAAATCCAATGACAAAATCCAACTTGCAAGGGACGCAACTTCCAAAATTACAAATAATATTTGGAAATCAATAAAAATAGATGTATCTGATAAATTCCAACCAGAAAAAGATAGTGTATTAACATCAATATATATTAAAAGGCATTTAATTAGTGTATCACTTTTCTTTTTTTTTAATTTTTATCTTTTATTTTTCTTTCTCAGATCAATTAAATTCACATTTTACATAAAGTCCCCATTATGTTGTATACAATATACATATATATATATATATATATATATATATATATATATATAGTTTTCAACAGAGAACTGTACATTTTTTTGGTGTTAAATGTTTCTTCCCTTTGCCCCTCACGCCCACTCTCCACCACCCACTCCCCTCCCCTGCAGCCTCTGGCATCCACATTCATCCTTTCCATTATCATATCTTCAGATCTTTCTCCCTTTGCCAGAGTGCTGATTTTTTTTTTTTTTATCATTGCACATCTTTACAGTGTACAACATGGTTTTTCCCAGCATGAGTACAGTGCACATCAGTTAAGACAATATTACCATATACATTATCAACAGACAACTTTTCATTTTTGTGTCTATTAAGTGTGTTGTTTGCTCCCTGAATCCCTCCCCTCCGCCCTCCATCACTCACCCCCCATCACCTCTCCCACACTGTCTCCAGCATCTGCAGCTACCATCCCTGCCACGATACCCTCCAGTTCCCTCAGTTTTTTCTTTCTTTTTTTTTTTTTTTCAATTATCAGCTCATACAGTCTTCAACAACAGGGAGCACAGATTCTACTCAGGGTTGGATTAAGGGTGGGTCCCATGCAGTTCCGTAACTGCAGGTGAGTCTCCATGGAACACAGTTTCAGGAAAGCGGCTCTGTTAAGCAGAGATGGTTATCAGTTGATGCGGCACAGCATCCAACCTGTGACCACCGGGAATGGTGCTGTGGGGATCTGCAACGCAAGTCATCCTCGGGTATCTGGCCTCCCCAAGAATGGCAGAATAGTTCCTGTTCTTCCCTGAGGTAATGCAGGGCTGGCAACCATCATCCTCTCACTGTCCATAGGCAGAGACAATCCTCCCATACAATATATTTCTCAATTGGTTTAAGACAGCTTAAGTTTCTTTCTGTTGCTTATAGTTGCAAGTTCTTAATCCTTGTTTTTGGCTTCAGCTTGCCGCCCGCGGCTGGCGGCCACGTGCAGGCCCGGCGGTCACGCGCTGGCCCGGAGGCCATGCACAGGCCCGGCAGCCACGCTCAGGCACGGCGGCCACTCGCAGGCGCAGGCCCGGCTGCCATGCACAGGTCCGGGGGCCACGTGCAGGCACAGGCCCGGCAGCCATGCTCAGGCCCAGCGGCCATGCACAGGCTCAGGCCCGGCGGTCATGCTCAGGCCAGGCGGCCACGCACAGGCTCAGGCCCGGGGTCCACGCACAGGCCCGGCAGCCACGCACAGGCCTGGTGGCCACGCACAAGCACAGACCCAGCAGCCACGCACAGGCCCGGCAACCACGCTCAGGCCTGGTGGCCACTTGCAGGCGTAGGCCCAGTGGCCACGCACAGGCACATTCCCAGCGGCCACGCGCAGGCCCGGTGGCCATGCACAGGCGCAGGCCCGGCGGCCACGTGCAGGCGCAGGCCCGGCGGCCACACGCAGGCCCGGCGGCCATGCACAGGCCCGGGGGGAGGGGGGGCATGCTCAGGCCCGGCAGCCACTCGCAGGCCCGGGCGCTGCGCGCAGGCCCGGCGGCCACACGTAGGCTCAGGCCCGGCGGCTACGCGCACAGGCCCGGCGGCCAAGCACAGGCGCAGGCCCGGCAGCCACGCTCAGACCCGGCGGCCCCGCGCCTGCCCGGCGGCCCCGCGCCAGCCCAGGGACCACGCTCTGGCTCGGCGACCACACTCAGGCCCGGCGGCCGCATGCAGAGGCAGACCCAGCTGCCGTGCGCCTGTATCACTTTTCTTAACCACCACTCCAAGACTGTTGTGTATCTTTCATGTCCTTATTTTTATTTTTTTATTACTTCTCCATGAATGTATTCAAAACTATGTAGTGTTTTTTGTGGGTAAAGTCTGGCATTAATGGTAGTATACTGTTTATTTCAAAATCTTTACTCTTTTGTCTTCATGCTCTGTTTTTTTCTTATTTTTATTTTTATTTCATCCACATATTTACTTTTTAAGTTGACACAAAAATTATGCATAATTATGGCATACAAATGTTTTCATAATATGTATAAATTGTAGAATTGGTATCTCATGCCGATTAACAGGTGTATTACCTCAAATTATAATTTTATTTTGATGAGAATACTTAAAATCTCTCTTAGCGATTTTCAGTTATATGACATATTGTTATTAACTGTAACTGCTGTGTTATACAGTAGATCTCTTCAATGTATTTCTCCTGTTGGACTGAAATTTCAGATTCTTTAACCAACATCTACTTAATTCACTCCACCCTCCACCCAGCCCCTGGTAACCACCACTCTACTCTCTCCTGCTATGAGTTGATTGTTTTTATGTTCTGCATATGAATGAGATCATATGGTACTTGCCTTTCTGTGTCAGTTTTATTTAACTTCCCATAATGTCCTCCAGGTGCATTTACATTGTCCCAAATGACAAGATTTTTTTTATTTGTTTTTAAGACTAAATAGTATTCCACTGTGTACATTTACCACATTTTTTTACCTCATTTATCAATTGATGGACACCTGGGCTGAGTTCCTATCTTGGTATTGTAAATAATGTGGCAACGTACATTACTCATTGGGAGAGCAGATATCTGCTCAAAATACTGATTTCATATCCTTTAGATATATAGCCAGTAGTGGAATGGCTGGGTTATGTGGTAGTTCTATGCTTAATTTTCGAAGGAACCTCTAGACTGTTTTCCATATGGTCGTACTCATTTAAATTTATTAACAGAGTACAGGGATTTCTTTTTCTCCATATCTTCACCAGCCTTGTTATCTCTCATTCTGTTGAAAATAACCATCCTCATAGGTATGAGATGATATGTTACTGTTTTCCTAACTTGTATTTTCCTCATGATTAGTAATGTTGAGCATTTCTTCATATACCTCTTGGCCATTTGTATGTGTCTTTTAGAAAACTCTATTCAGGTCCTTTGCTCATTAAAAAGATAAGTCATTTGTTTTCTTGTTATTGAGTTGTTGAATTTCCTTATATTTTGGCTATTAACCCCTAAGTAGTTGACCTTTGAACAACGTGGAGGTTATGGGTGTCGACCTTTTGCACAGTCAATAATCTTGATATAACTTACTTTTCTTTTTTTTTATTTTGCCAGAGGGTGCATTACATTCTCATCAAAGAGACTGACAGAGAGAGAGAGAGAGAGAGAGAGAGAGAGAAAGCACTCCCCCCACAATGGGTATGGTCATGCTACAGTTCATTTTTCCTACATCCTGTTGGATTTGAGGAATGCATACACATGTACCTGATATGTTTTTCAAGCCGCTGAGGCCAGGAATGGTGGCTTATAATGAGATCCAACTGTCTAACCACAGTGCTTAACCCTTGTGCTACAGGACTGGTCTCTGAATATAACTTCTGGCTTTCCCCAAACTTGACCACTAATAGCCTACCCATTGACCAAAACCCCTTACCAATAACACAAACAGTTGTTAACACATATTTTGTATGTCATATGTATTACAGACTGTATTATTACAATTAAATAAGCTAGAGAAAGGAGGTATTATTTAGAAAATGAGAAGGAAAATACATTTGAAGTATTTATTAAAAGAATCTACAGCTCCAACCTCTGTTGTACAGTTCAAACCTCTGTTGCTCAAGATTCAACTGTAGTTTGCAAATATTTTCTCTTATCCAGTAGATTGTTAGTGTATGCTGCTGATTGTTTTCTTTGCTGCACAAAGCTTTTTAGTTGGATGTAACCCCATTTGCCTGTTTTTGCTTTTGTTGCCTGTAATTTGGGGTTGTATCTAAAAGATTATTGTCCAAATCATTGTCAAAGAGCTTTTCTTCTATGTTTTCTTCTATTACTTTTACAGTTTGGGTTTTATATTTAAGTGTTTAGTCCATTTTGAATTTATTTTTATATATGGTCTAAATAAAGTGTCTAATTTCATTCTTCTGCATGTGGATGTTCAGTTTTCCCATACCACTTATCAAAGAATGCCTCTTTCCCATTGTGTATTGCTGACATCTTTGTCAGAGTCAACTGATCATAAATACATGCATTTATTTTTGGGCTTTCTAATCTTTCCCTGTTTTGTATGATATATGATTGCTTTTATACCAGTATCATGCATTTTTTTTTTTTTTTTTTTTTGGAGAGGTTTTTGCTATAGGGCGCATGCACTCGCCAGACAGACAGAGAGAGAGAAACCGAGAAATCACCCCCCAGGGGGGAATGGCCACGCTGCAATCCCTTCTCCTCCATTCTCCTCTTGGAATCTTGGGCATGAACGCACACATGCCCAGTGTGAGTTTTAAGCCACCGGGTCCGGGACAAGAACCGCGATCGACTACATGGGAGTCCAGCGACATAGCCATTATACTAACTGCTGGTCCCATCATGCATTTTTGATTACTATGAGGGGACTTTAAAAATCATGGAAAAATTATGGTAAAGTTAGTTTATTTTGATGCGAAAATATTTTTGAAATCTATATGTAGCTTTTTAAAAATAATATGCATTTTTAATGAACATTTTGAAGACTCCTCATATAGTTTTATAGTAGATTTTTAAATCAGGTAGTGTGATGCCTTCAGCTTTATTTTTTGTTGTTGTTTTTTTTGTTTGTTTGTGCTCAGATTGTTTTAGTTCTATGAAATTTTTTGAGCTTCCATATAAATTTTAGGATTGATTTTTCTATTTCTGGGAAATATATCACTGGGATTTTGATAAAGATTGCATTGACTCTGTAGATCAGTTTGGGTATTAACAATATTTTAACAAAGTAAACATTTACAATCTATGAACATGCAATATCTTATCATTTTTTGTGTCTTCAATTTCATCAATGTTTCAGTTTTTAGTGTACAGGTTTTTTAAACTATCCTTGGCTAAGTTTATCTCTAAGTATTTTAATTATTATCGCTATTCTAAATGGGATTTTTTTTTGGCATAGTTGATTATCAGTGTATGGAAGTAATACTTATTTTTTTGTATGTTGATTTTGTATCCTGCACCTTTACTGAATTTGGCTATTAGTTGTAACAATTTTCTGGTAGAGTCATAGGGTTTTCTGTACATAAAACTTTGTCACCTGGAAATAAACAATTTAGCTTCTTCCTTTCCTAATTTCTTGCCTTTTTTTTATACCAAATTATTCTGGCTAGGACTTCCACCACTATGTCAAATAGAAGTGACAAGGTTAATCATTTTTGTCTTGATCTTAGAGAACTTTCGACTTTCACTGTGGAGTATGATGTTAACTATGAACTTGTGATATAAGGTCTTTATTGTGCTGAGGTACATTTATTCTATACCTAATTTATGTAGAGTTTTTGTCATGAAAGGGTGTTGAATTTTGTCAAATAAATTTTTTGTGTTCATTAAGGCAATCATATGTTTTTTGTTCTTCATTCTATTAATGAGTTGCGTCACATTTATTGATTTCGTATTCTGACATAATCTTGCATACAGGGATACATTCCAATATATGATAATAAATGATCTTTTCAATCTTCTGTTGAATTTGTTTTTGTGGTATTTTGTTGATTTTTTATCTTTGTTTATCAGAAATATTAACCTGTAAGCTTTTTGTTTGGTTTGGTTTATTTGTGATTGATGTCCTTTGTCTGGCTTTGTTCCTGTGGATATGGGTTAAATATGGTATAATTTCTCTAGCTTAGTACAGTTTTGCTCTCTTCCAAAGTCTGTTTCTTCATTTATACATTCTTTATGTAAAAGTTGTTTTAGTGTTTTTAATTTGCCATAGGGTATGTGTGCTTGCCAGAGAGAGAGAGAGAGAGGGAGAGGGGAAAAGTACAGCCAGGTGGGGCATAGTCATATTGCAATCCCTTCTGCTCCTTTGTGCAAGTGTAACATATTTTCAAAAAGGTACTTTTCTTTTTTTCTATTTTTTTTAATAATAATAATAATATTTATACATTCAATCACTGTACATTATTTAGCTTATGTAGACAATTTACCCATTATGAAATACACCTCAGACCAGTCCAGTTGAGAATACTATGAATGTCATCATCAGCAGGTAATGAAACATTTCTGCATCCCACAAATGTCTTACCTTTCTATTTTTTCTCCCTATGTTCAATACACTCTTCCCCTCTCCCATCCTCCTTCCACACTGTCTCCAGTGTCCATAACTATTTTGAATGCTTTTATGTCTTTCAGTCTTTACCACAGAGTACAGACAGTCAGTATATGTTAAGTGGAGACATACAATGTCTCTTTCAAAAATGTACTTCTCTAAGAGTTATAACTCCAACATGTTTATAGTTATATGCATTATATAATAAATTATATCTGTATTGATTTATGAAATGAATTTAAAGTCTTTAATAAAAAAGGTGAAGTGGGGCCAGCGGTTGTTGAACTCCCATTTGGCCAACCACAGTTTGAGTCCCAGACATGGCAGCCAGAAAATAATGCTGGGCACATGTATGTGCATGACCAAAATTCTGAAAGGAAAATGGAGGAGAAGGTATTACAGTGTGCTCCCTCAACTAGGATGACTTACCACCTTCCCTCTACTCTGTCTCTGTCTCTCTCTCTCATGAGCACACACACCTTATGGCCAAAAAAGATTTTTAAATTAAAAAAGAAGAAATTCTTATTTTTTTATAAACATGTAATTATCTTTGTTAGTTACTTTCTCTCAGACTCAATAATTTCAGTTGGTTTCTCTTGTAGTATGAGTCTGCTAGCATGAAATATCTGTTTGTGTTTATTTGAAATGTCTTTATTTCACTTTCTTTTTAAAGGTTAGTTGACAAGTTTTGCTCTTTTTTTTCCCAGTACTTTGAATATGTTATCCCACTACCTTCTGTCCTTTGTTTGTGATGAGATGTCATCTATTAAACTTATTGAGATTTTTTTAGACACTACTCAGTTTTCTCTTGCCGATTTAAAGATTTTCTCTTGTCTTTGGGTCAGATTGTGAAGAAAGCAATATACCTTTCAAAGACTGATGCCATTGAACTTCAAGTGTTACAGTAATTTGGGGTGGAAGCCCCTGGTTTTCTCTGCTTCCCTTCCTTGGCATGGAACCTGAACCTTATGAATGAGTTGGAACAATGGTAGTCACAGTCCAGCTCTCTTGTTCTGCCATAATTAGTGTATAGCTTTTGTCCTTCAAATGGGGACTGTGTGAAGGAGGAAGTCCCAGAGATCTCAGTCATACCTTTCTAGTTTACAAATTCTGCCAGGTAAAATACGTTAAAAAAATTACATTGGCCAGCCCCTCCTGTGGAGAAATTGCACTAAATTGAAAGCTGAAGTGAAAGATAACTCTATCTTCTCAGCTATACCAGTTTCAAGTAAAGGTTCCATTATTTTGAGCTGCAGTAGTGGAGGGAAGAGGATAGATCATGGCTCAGATATCACAGACTGACAGAGATATTACAGAGATTTAGCAGATTTCCTTGAATATATTTTTCTTCAGATCTTTAAGATAATTTCTGCATACCTTTAGGATAATTTATTTATTATTATTTTGTGGATTTATTTTTATTTTTAATTATCTATTTAGTTTTATTTATTATTATTTTTTAAAATTTGCTATAGGGCATGTGTGTGCACGAGAGAGAGAGAGAGAATGAGAAAGGGAGGGAGAAAGGAAGTTGCCAGGTCTGGTACTCCAACCAGGGTTGGCCATGTGAGATTCCAGCACCTTAACCACCACACCACCTGCTGGCCCCCCAAGAATAAAGTTTTAAAGGCTGAGAATTCACAAGCATGGCATCTTGCAAGGATCATTCTATGTTATAAAACAGAAAGCAGAAGTGAGTGCATAAGACAGAGAGGGAATGGCGGCAAGTCAAACTTGGCCTTTTATCCAGACCCCACTCTCACAATAATTAAACTACACCTATAATAACAACATTAATTCATTCATGAGACTGGAATTCTCGTGCCCTATTCTATTAGTAGTGTTATAATGACAATTAAAATGTTCAACATATGAAAATTAGCAGGCTTATTTAACCATAACATCTTCCCTAAGCCTCAAAATTTATGTCCTTCTCATAATGCAAAATATTTTTACTCTATTTCAATAACTCTAAAAGTCATAACTTGTTCAGTATTACCTCAAAAGTTCAAAGTCCAGAGTATTTTCTAAGTCTGGGTACAATTCTTTCTAAGGTAAATTCTCTCCAGATGTGAGCCTATAAAGTCAACCCAAGTTATCTGATCTCAAAATATAATGGTGTTCCAAATGGCATAGAATAGACATTTCTGTTCAAAAAGGGAAAAAATAGGTAAGACAAGAAGAATAACTTGTCCCAAGCAAGCTCAAAACCTACTAGACAAAACACCATCAAATTTTAAAACCAGAGAATAATCTCTTTTGACTATATCCAGCAACCTTACACACTAGAATGGGAACTGAACTCCAAAAGCCTCAGATAGCCCTACCTTCATGGCTTTGGTGAGCTCAGTTCACACTTCAGCTCTAACAGTTTGAAGTCATATACTTACAGCTTTCTTGAACTAGAGTTGCATGCCACTGACCCTGCATTTCTGAGGTCTGAGGTGGCTCCATTCCTATGGCTTCACTAGGAATTGCCCTAGTGAAGACTCTTTGAGATGACTCTACCCTTTAAGCAGGTGTCTACCTGGTCTCTCAAATTATTCTTTCACATTTTTTGAAATATATGTGGGGACAGCCTCCACAGCTCTTACATTATACACATCCACAGAATTAACACACTACATGAACGCTGACAAGGCTTACAGACTATGCCTTCTAAAGAAGCAGCTAAAGTGATATTTGGAATTGCTTGAACTATGACTGAGGAGGAAAATGAAATCTGCATCAGATTAAAGGCAGCAGAGACCCATGGGATCTCTGAACAATGAACCCACACAAGACACCCTGGATCAGTCTCCTGAAACTATTTTGCCAAACTAGAGCTCTGTACCTGTAATAGAATGGGAAGCCCTAAAGATCTTTGAAATGCCTTTAAGGTCTTTGTCTTAAGAAATAGTACCTGGTTTTCTTGTCTCCATATTAATTTCTTCAGCAAACAGTCACTTGCTAACACCCTTAGTATTCCCTCCTGGACTCATTTTTTAAACTCTTTCCATAGCCAGGGAATCTGGCTTGGTTTTCTTTTTGCTTGGTTTTCTATTAATTATAAATTTTTTTC
Source organism: Tupaia tana (assembly GCA_026018925.1). Lineage (NCBI taxonomy): Eukaryota > Metazoa > Chordata > Mammalia > Scandentia > Tupaiidae > Tupaia > Tupaia tana. The sequence goes on from JAKSZU010000008.1 coordinate 19,774,458, forward strand.
TTAAAGTCTTCTCTTTGCTCTTGTGTTTCCTGTATTCATTTAAAAGTTAGCCACACAGCAGCCTGAATGATTTGCTACTTAGATACTTCTTCGACCAGATACCCAAGTTCATCATTCTAAAATTTTGCATTCCACAAAATTCTTTTTTTTTTTTTTTTTTTTTTTTTTTGAGAGAGAGGTTTTTGCTATAGGGTGCGTGCACTTGCCAGCCAGACAGACAGAGAGACAGGAAGCAAGAAATCACCCCCAAGGGGAGATGGCCACGCCGCAATTCCTTCTCCTCCATTCTTCTCTCTGGATCTTGGGCATGCACGCACATGCGCCCAGCGTGAGTTTAAGCCACCGGGTCCAGGACTCAAACCACGGTCGACTACGTGGGAGTTCAGCGACTTAGCCATTACGCCAACTGCTGGTCCCCATTCCACAAAATTCTTAGGAAAAAAGAAAACATAATTCAGCCAAGATCTATGCTACTTTTTAGCAAGAATAAACTTTACTCCAGTTTTCAGTACTTGTTCCTTATTTTTGTCTGAAAACTCATCAGAATACCTTTACTGTACATATTTCCAGCACAGTCATGGACAAAATCACGGAAGAAATCTCTAAGAAAATTTGGACTTTTCCTACAACTCTTTTCTGAGTCCTTCCCAAGAATCACCCAAAATGCTTTGTTCATAGAAATACTTTTTATAGCCTACTACTCCAATTTCTTCCAGCCTCTACTCATTCTCCAGTTTCAAAGCCATTTCACATTTTAGCATACCAACAGTCTCATCTCTTGATACCAATTTTCTGTCTTAATACATTTTCTGCTGCGATAACAGAATAATTTGTAATCTTGGTATTCCATAAAGAAAAAATATTTTTACAATTCTGGAGGGTGAGGTCCAATATCATGGCATTGGTAAGTGGCAGGGTCAGCTGATGTTGGAAGATGGAAGGCAGAAGTGAGTGTGTGAGGCAGAAAGGAAATGAAAGCCAGTTAAACCTATTGTTATCAGGATCCTACTCCCAACCAACCCACTATTATGTTAACAGTATTAATCCATTTATGAAGTTGAGGTCCTCATGACCTGATCACTTGTTAAAAACCCCACCTCTTAACACTGTTATAATAGCAATTAAGTTTCCAAATGATGAAATTTGGTGATCACATTCAAACCATAGCAACATGAAGACAGAAATATACATCAAGAAATCTTTAAATTATATTCTTAACTGGCTATATCATTTTACATTCTGGCTTTTTTTTTCCCCTGGTTGTTACTTTTCCAGTTCCTTGAGATCCAATGTCAAGTTATCTATTTGCCACATTTATATCTTTTTCTTGTGAACACTTAGGGCTATGAACTTCTCTCTTATGACACAACTTTTGCTGTGTCCAGTGTCTTTTTTTTTTTTTCTACATGACCTGTCCAGTGTTGACAGTGGAGAGTTAAAATCCCCAACAATTAGTTTGTTGCAGTATATATCTTCTTTTAGATCTGTCAGTCTTTTACATATTTGGGTACCCCAGTGTTGGTTGCATAGACATTTATAATTCTTATAGCTTGGTGAATTGGTCTTTTTAGAATGATGTAGTGTCCTTCTTTGTATCTTTTATCCCTTTTATTTTAAAGTTTATTTTGTCTGATATCAGTATTATGACTCCTGACTTTTTTCATTTCTATTTGAATGAAATGACTTTTTCTGGGTCTTCATTTACAGTCTATGTATATCTTTGAACATTCTACGTTCTTATTGATAGGTGTGGATTTATCCCTGTCATTTTTTACTTTTTTTTCCTAGTTGTTTTGAGTTCTCTTACTTCTATTATCTCCCTTTACTTTTCGAGGTATATTATTCCCTTAGGGATTTTCTTCAGAGTTGGTTTAGTGAGGCCAGCAGAGGGAATGGTGGTACTGAAATCCCACGTGGCCAACTGCTGTTCAAGAGACCTGCCTGTTGGCTTGAAAAACATACTGGGTGTGTGTGCATGCCTATCCAGGATCCCAGGAGGAGAGTAAAGGAGAAGGAATTGTGGCAGGGCCATCCCCTCTGGGGGTGACTTCTCTCTCTCTGGTGAGCACACTCACCACATGGCAAAAACCTTAAAAACAAAACCAAAAACAAAACAGCAAAGAAGAGCTAGTTGGGACCAGCAGGAGGCATACTGGTTAAGGTGCTGGTCTCCCATGTGGTTAGTCATAGCTGGAGTCCTAGATCTGGCAGCTTGAAACTCATTTCAGGTGCATGTGTGTTCTTGCTGAAAATCCCAAGAGGAGAATGAAGGAGAAGGGATTGTGGAGTGGCCATTACCTCTGGGGGTGATTTCTTCCTTTCTGTCTCTCTGGTGAGCACACATGACCTATAGCAGGAATTTCTCAAGAAAAAAAGAAAAGAAAAAGAAGAGGAGAGGAGAGGAGAGGAGAGGAGAGGAGAGGAGAGGAGAGGAGAGGAGAGGAGAGAGAGAAGAGAAGAGAAGAGAAGAGAAGAGAAGAGAAGAGAAGAGAAGAGAGAGAAGAGAAGAGAAGAGAAGAGAAGAGAAGAGAAGAGAAAAAAGAAAAAGAAGCTGCTCTAATTTGGGTGAATTCTTTCAACTTTTGTTTATCTAGTAATTACTTCATTTCTCTTTCCTACTTGAAAAATAATCTCACTAGGTATAGTATTTTTCTACTTTACTTTTCTTTCTTTCTTTCTTTCTTATTTATTTTTATTTTTATTTTTTTTTAGTTTTAAATATGTCTTCCCATTCCTTCCCTGTCTGCATTGGTTCTGTTGTGAGGTCTGATGCTAGTCTAATGGGGTAACCTTTGTAAGTAACTTGGTATTCTTTTCTTCTCATTTAAAACATACTGTCTTTGTCTTTTATTTTTGCAGGTTTGGCTGTGATGTGCCTTGAGAGGATCTTTATATGTTAAATCAATTTGATATTCTTTGATATTCCTGGATTTGGATTTCTATATGCCTCTCTAAATTTGAAATATCTTAGCTATATGTCATGCAAAAGATTTTCTAAGCTTTTACCCATCTTTTCACCTTCTGGAATATCCATGAAAGTGATATTTGAGCATTTAATAGTGTCTAGTATTTCCTGTATGTTACCCTCATTTTTTTTTTTTTAAGTTCTTGCCATAGGGCAGTGTAGTCACCAGAGAGGAAAGAGAAAGAGGAAGACAGGGAGAAGAATAGTGAGAAATCACCTCACTGAGGAGATAGTCATATGACAATCCCTTCTCCTCCATTTGACTCTTGAAATTTGGGGCATGCATGCCCACGTGACTGGACTAATTTTCAAGTCACCAGGTCTGGGACTCAAACCATGGTTGGCCATGTGGGAATCCAACCCTTAACCACTATGTCATCTACTGACTCCATCATCATTTTTTTTTTCATATCTTTGTCTCAGGGTGTGTGCACTTGCCAGAGAGAGAGAGACAGAGACTGAGATAGTGAGAGGAAAAGTGAGAAATCACCTTACAAGGGGAATACCACACCATAATCTCTTCTCCTCCATTCTCCTCCTGGGATCTTGGGCATGCACACACATTCTCCCAGCATTAGTTTTAAGCGACTGGGTTCAGGACTCGAACTGTGGTTGACCATGTGAAAGTCCAACAATGTAACCACTACACCACCTGTTGGCCCCCCCCCCCCCCGTCTTCATTTTTAATTGTTATTTTTCCATTCTTCTCAGTCGCTTAGACTAAATTGGAAGTTTTGTCTCCAAGGTCAGAGAGTCTTTGTCATACTTGGTCTAATCTACTGTTAATACTTTCAAGGGCGATTTCAAGGTCCCTCCTGTATTGTATTTTTTATCTGTAGAAATTTTGTTTGATGCTTTTTCTTAGTGCCTCTATTTATGATTTTTTTCCTTCAAATTGAAAAGATTTTCTCATCTCTTGAATTGATTGACTGCTTTCTCTTGTATGTCATTGAATTTAGTTATAATAAATAATCTGAATTCTTTTTCGGACATTTCTGTAATTTCTTGTGTTTTAGTCACTATTTGTGAGGAATTATTGTGTTCTTTTGGAGAGTAAATATTTTCCGATTTTCTCATATTTCTTCTTGATGCCCTGCTGTGGTTTTCAGTCATCTGGTAATGTACTCACTTCTTGCTACTTCTTTGGAGTAGATTTCTGTAGATGTGTCCTTATGCACTTCCCAGTGGTGTGAATTAGCTCTGTGCCAGTTTCCCTCTTTTACCATGGGTGACAATGTGGTATCTACAGTGGAAGTTCAGGGTACAGATTTTTTTTTTTTTTTTTTTTTTTGGTAGAGGTTTTTTCCTATAGGGCGTGCATGCGCTCACCAGAAAGAGAGACAGAAAGCGAGAAATCATCCCCCAGGAGGAATGGCCATGCCACAATCCCTTCTCCTCCATTCTCCTCTTGGGATCTTGGGCACACACACACACGCGCCCAGCATGAGTTTAAGCCACCGGGTCTGGGACTCGAACCACGGTCGACTACATGGGAGTCCAGTGACATAGCCATTACACTAACTGCTGGTCCCCAGTGTACAAATTTTTAAAGGGGAAGTTCTCGCCTCTTTCTGCTGGAGTTAGTGTGGAGAGAAAATTCCTTTAGAACCTGTCTTTAGCTGTTTGGTTTCTGTATACCTAAACCTCTCTGGTCCCAGTATGGCTGGGTGCTGAGCTTCTAACTCTGAGACTGTAGGAATTGGAATTAATTTGAACGCCAAGTCAGTTCTTCTCCCAGACTTTAGGTGAGCAAGGGACTTTGGTGATCAGCCAGTTTTTATTAATTTTTTTAAGGTACAAAATTCGATAGTAGTACACAGCTTTCAGGGAAAAACCTGAATAAATTTTCATTTAATTTATTTTTTTCCCCTCTCTATGTAACAAACTAATGAGCCAGTTAGTTAAGCACAGATATTTTTCTAAAGTGAGCTAACCATTTTAAAAGTCCAAAGGACCTTGGTTAATGCTCATGCCAAATAGTAAATAATACTGTTGGGGCAACTTAATATTTGACCCAAAGCACTTAGAATTTTTATTTGGTTTTATGATCTCTCTACCTGGCTTCCAAAGGCTCAGTTTATTGCTGTATATATTTCCCCCACTTTTCCTTCTTTTTCTTTTTTCTCTTTAAAACGAGATGGCCTTTAGTATGTTTACAAAATTGTACAAATTATAAAACACTTTAATTACTCCCAAAATAAGCCCTATTCTCCTTAGTCTTTATTCACAGCCCTGCCATCCCTATAGCCACAGGTGACTACCAATGTATTCTGTTTTTATATATTTGCCTGTTCTGGAAATTTCATATAAATGGAATTAAATACTATTTGGTCCTTTTTGGACACCTATTTCATTTTGTATAATGTTTTTGAAGTCCATCCATAGTGTAGCATGTGTCAGTAATTTATTTATTTTTGCTGTCAAATATTCCATTCTGTGCATGTATTATTACATTTTATATATTATTGATGAAACATTTGTTTCTACTTTTTGTTTAGTATGAATAATGCTTTTATGGGCATTCATATACCAGCTTCCTTTTGGATATGTATTTTCTTTTGTTTTGGGTATATATCATTGGAGCTTGTGGTAACTCTATGCTTAATTGTTTGATCAACTGTAGGACTGTTTTCTATAGTTACTACACAATTTTACCTCTCTACCAACAACATGTAAAGATTTCAATTTCTATAAGTCTTTTATCAGATATAAGATTTGCAAAGGTGTTTTTCAGTTCTGTAGGTTATCTTTTCATTTTATTGATGGTGTAGTCTTTGAAGAACAAAAGTTTTAAATTTTCACATGGAACAATTACTTTCTCTTTTGTGGCTTACACTTTTGGTGTCTTATCTAAAACGTAACTACCTAATCTAAAATCACAAACATATATGCCCATGTTTTCTTTTGAGAATTTACTGTTTCATGTATTACATTTAGATGTTTGATCCATTTAGATTTAATTTCTGTATATGATGTGAAGGAGTTTGATTTAATTATTTTGTTAGTGGATATCCAGTTGTTCCCTTGCCATTTATTGAAAATGCTATTTTTTTCCACATTTAATTGTTCTGGCATTCTTGTTGAAAATCCAATTGACTGTCAATGTGAACTATTTCTGGACTTTTAACTCTATTTAATTGACCTATATTTCCTATCTTTATGCTTTTTAGTGTTATATTGTCCTGGTGATTGTAGTTTTGTAGTAAAATTTGAAATCAAGAAGTGTGAGTTTTTTTTGGGAACCAGCTGTTAGCGTAATGGCTATGTTGCTGGACTCCCACGTATTCTACCGTGGTTCGCGTCCCAGACCCGGTGGCTTAAAACTCATGCCAGGCACGTGTGCGTGCGTGCCCAAGATCCCGAGAGGAGAATGGAGGAGAAGGGATTGCAGCGTGACCATCCCCTCTGGGGGGTGATTTCTCACTTTCTGTCTCTATGTCTCTCTCTGTCTGTCTGGCGAGCGCACGTGCCCTATAGCGAAAATCTCTCCAAAAAAAAAAAAAGTGTGAGTTTTTCATTTTTATTATTATTCAAGACTGTTTTATCTATTCTGAGCTCCTTACATTTGCATGTGAATTTTAGGTCAGTTAATCAATTTCAGAAAATAAGCTAGTTGTGGTTTTCGTGGTTTGTCTTGAATCTGTGGATAAATCTGAGTAGTAGTTTCTTTTTTTAAAATATTTTTTATTTCATTTTCTTTTATACATTCAATCACATTATTTACCTTACAGAGTGAATATTTCAACATGTGAACATTTCTCCCTAGTCCTGTTGATAAAACTGTAAAATTATCTTCAACAGATAATACCACATCTGAGTAGTATTTTCATTTAGCAATATTATACCTTTTAATATACACAGACTTGGAGGTGTCTATTACTTACTTAGGTGTTCTTTTATTTCTTTCAACAATATGTTATAGTAGTTCGAGTATAACTTTTATGCTACTTGTTAAATTTATTCCTAAGTCTTTTGTTCTTCTTATATTATTATAAGTGGAATTGTGTTCTTAATTTCATTGTAGTGCTTTTTCCTACTGTATAGAAATATGATCATTTTAAACATTGATCTCGTAAACTTGATGAATCTAATTATGAGTTCTAATAGTTTTTAGCACATTCCTTAAAGTTGTCTGTTACAAAATCATGCTATTCTCAGAGAGATATCTTTACTTCTTTCCAATCTGGATGCCTTTTATTTATATTTCTTGCCTATAGTCCTAAATAGCATCTCTAGTAACTATTGATTAAAAGAAATGACAGTGGCTATCCTTTTCTTTTCTCTGACCTTAGGGAGAAAGCATACGGTCTTCCATCATTAGGTATGATGTTAGCTATGGATTTTTCATAGGTGTTGTTTATTAAATATAGGACCTCCGTTTAGTTCTAGTTTGCTTCATATTTTTAGCATTAACAAAATGATTTTTTTCCCAGTTATGTACCTGTGCCTGCTATAATCATGTGGTTTTTGCTCCTTAATCTATTGTGCATTATGTTAATTTTCATTATGACCATATCATCATGCTGGCTAAGGCTTCTGACTTTAAAGATTGATCAAGAAACAAAAACATACATATGTGGTCATTCTTTTTTCCAACTGGACACAATTTTATTGTTTCCTTTAAGGGATCTTTGTTAACAGAACAGTGTTCTGCTCATGGCATTACCCTATATCCAGGGTGGTAATAAGCAATATAACTTTAAAAAAGAAAGATTATAAAACAATATGTGAACAGGTGATTAAATACATTTTCGGTAAATCTGCAAAATATTATTGACAATAGTTAATCTCTTAAATAAACCAGGTACTGTTCTCATAAAGATCAACACAATTCCTGGGTTAAAAGTTCAAATTCAAGTTGGAGAATAAGAAGAAAAAATAATATAAATAAAAAAATATAATATGATAAAAATAATATAGATGGTATAATAAAATAATATAATAATAAAAGAATATAAATAAAATGTCAATCATATGTTAAAATAATAAGTTTTACTTTAAAAATTATACCGTAAAATAAATAACTGATTTTGCTCATATGTAGCAGAGAAAAAATAGTTTAAATTCATGTTAAGTCATTGAGCCTAAAGAAGATGTAACTCATCTTCAAGGACTTGATGAGTGAAATTTTTACCTCCTTCAGAACATCATGTGGGGTATGGAAAATACGTACAATTTTGTAGGTGCATATCTACTATGAATTGGGAAGAATTGAAAACTTCCTTCTGGCTTTTACCAGCCTTTGAATTCCTATTCATTGTTATATTGCAAATTATGACTTTCAATTTTTAGAGAACCCCTTTTGTTAGAGAATAAGAGAGGCTACTGTATTGTTGCTCTCTTTATTCTCAGCCCAAAGAAGATGAGGAAAATCCTTCTCTAAGTCTGCGAGATTCATAAGTTCTTTAATGTTGAAGATGTCTATCTGGGAATAGGGTAGAACAGATAATTATTGAGAACTGCTTTTCACTTTATACTTTGTAGCCCAATTCTCCTTTCCTCAGAGTCTGAATCTCCCATGAACTCTTTCATGGTAATATCCAGAATATTCACTCCTTTTAATTTCCGTTGCTCATTTTGTCTTGTTTATCTTTTTAAAGCAAATATTATGCCTTTTCATTATTTTTATCTTCTTAGTACCTACTATAGCATCTTTTATATACTAGATTCCTAAGAGTTGGTTGAATGATTATATATTTAGTCTGAAAGTCTTACCACTGAGTGTTCACCTGATGGTGAATCCACTGTCATTAGGAGAGGCAGTGTTGCACAGTGGTTAAGAAATTGGAATCTGAATTAGATTGTCTAATTCATGCCATATCTAAGCCACCTTTTAGTGTAGGTCTTTAGCAAGTTTGTTAATTTCTCAATATCTAATTCTCTGCATCAGTATAATAGGGATATTAATAGAGCCTGCCATGTAGATTTATTGCAAGGATTAAAGATATAAAAGTTCTTGTAACAGTGCCAATCACATAGCACTCAATAAATGTTAACTATCATCATTAATATTAATATGCAGCACTACAGCTTCCTCATTTCCAAGGAGGAGAAAATGATGCCAAACTGACTCCAGAAGTGATCATGAAGAGATCTCCTGGATCCCTTAGAAACCAAGGCAGCCCGTCTTTAATTCAAATATTATAGCTAGACCATAATAGAACCAGGATATCTGGAGTCCTTAATAATTATTCCTACTATAGTACTAAAGGGGAGCTGTTCTTGAACATGATCTGATAGTGAGTGAATTTGCTCCCTGAATTTAGTCTTCTCAGTTCTAAGAGATTATCTCTCTGATGTAGATCGGTATCTTTTAATGTCATATATTTTTCTAAATGACTGTGCAATGTGGAGTCCTTGTATCTATAAAAAGAAAAAATACAACAGAAGTCTAAATCCCAACCAATCCTTTCTTAGCTAATGAAGTGTTTGTTCAACAAGGCACCAGAGCTGGTTAATGCCACAAACGTTGTGTCTGTTAACAGTTGGGTTGAAAGACTAGGGTATACCCTACTTCCTCAAGTGACAACACAACTGTCATTCAGAATCTGTGGCTTGCTTTGTTTGAAAACCCTGGAGCATATGGCATTTGTATCCCAGACCTTTGGGAAATCCTTTTAAAGCTTAGATCTACAGTCCTTTTTCATAATAAAATCGTCTAATTCCTTTTTTTTTCCTGTAACAGTGAAAAATATTTTATTTATTATTATTTTTAGATTGATAGACAAATTGTTTGAATTTTCCAGACACAGCATGATGTTTTGAAGACTATATACATTGCAGAATGACTAAATCTAGCTAATTAACATGGATTACTTCACATAGTTATCATTTCTGTGGTGACTAACACTTCACATTCAGCATTTTTAAAGAAAACTATATGTTGTTTACTATATTCACTATGCTCTACAGTAGATCTCTTGAACTTATTCCACCTATCCAAGAAAAAATTTCAGTCTTTGGATTAACATCTATTTCTTTTCTTTAAAAAAATACAGGGAGAAACATTGATTATATTCTTTGTGAAGCTATAACAATTATAAACAATTCAACATAAACATAAAGGAGTTTTGGCAAGATCAGCTAGAAAACAGCTTTCATTTTGGGAAAATCACATATATACCCATGTTTCCATGTTTTTTGAGAATATTACATTCAGTTACTTGACTCTTTTTTTTTTTTAATTTTCTAGGTTTATTTCTTTTATATCTTCCATGCGAAAGAGACAGAGAGAACAGGCATCCTCAACAGAGTCTCATCACATCATGATTCCCCACCAGCCTTCCAGATAAAGGTCATGTTAAAGCTCAAGCTGGTGTTCAAGCAGTGGTTATCCATATGGCTTCAGCATTGTAGAGCAGTACCCTACCACTTGCATACCATGGGTGGACTAGCTCTTTTTACAACAGTTATGAAAATTATGTGACTATAATCAAGACATTGATCTCAGCTCTTTTTCTCTGGCAAAAAAGGCGCAGTTGTAGAAGTATAAAATATCAGGTTTAGATCATTTGAAATTAGTGATTTTTTTAGTAGTGTCTATCTACTGAGTATTTATTTACTATGTATCACGTTCTATATATAAAAGGTACTTTATGTACTTTTTTCCACTGAATTTTCACACCTACTTTACAAGGTAAATAATGATTTCCTCATTTATAGAAGAGAAAAATGAAGCTTAGGGGGCACACCTGATTTGCTAAAGAATCCCAGTTTTTAAATCCAGGAGCTAAGATTTATATTGGCTCTACCTAAACTCTAGGCCAATTCTTCTGTAACTTTTGGATTCTGCTTAGCTTACTATTTACTATTCATTATCATTCACTTATATTTTAAAAAAAATGTAAAAGGTTCTAAAAAGTCACACATTCATGTAATTCTTGTAGTAGATTACCAGTGAGCCACATTATCTTCTCTGATTTTTACCTTAACTGACCACTTTTCACTGTCAATGAAAATAATAAAATTGTTGTTTTTCTGTAAAGTTAACAATTACCTTTTACTCTGATTGCTTGATAAAGTCAGTCTGTCCTTGGATTCTGACGTTCCTACTTATGTTTTTTCATGATAGAAACAGAAAGACAGGTATAGACACCCATGACAGGGCCCTGCTATACCACAATTCTTCACTCCCAGCCTCCTAGCCAATCAGGATCATGCCGCCATAGCTAACCTGTTCAGTTCAGTACTGGAGCCCAACCGGGATCTTTCATGTGACTCCAGCATCACAGAATGGTGCCCCGCTATCTGTGCCACCATGGATGTGGCCCTTAGATTTTATTTTACCCCAGTGTGTACCCTATGAGTTTGTATAAAACTCGTGTTCTTATCCCTACTTTGCATTCCCTTAATTTGATCAAACTACCTGAGATAACTATCTAATGTGGAGTCCCCATAATCATTACAAGTAATTTAATTATGAGTATATGTTCAGAGAAATGTGCTATTAGGTAATTTCATCATTGTATGAACATTATATATATTCACATAAACTCAGATGACATTACCTACTACATAACTAGGCTTTATGGTATAATCTTAAAGAACCACCATTTTATATGTGGTCCATTGTTGAACGAACATTGTTATGTGACACTTCATTGTATTTCCTTTCTGATTCTTAAGTACTCATGCTTTGTTCTTGTTCTTATGACCTTGCACATACTAATCTAGCAATGGACTTGGCCTATCATACATGGGCCATTGCCTTTTAAGGGGCTTAGAGCCTAGATAGTTACTCTGCCTGCCTAGATTCTTGCCAACTTCACCCCATAGAAAGTGTCACTTTCCCTAATGAGCCTTACTGAATATTTGTTTTTTGTCCGAAATGTCTGTCATACTTTACCTATAATATTCATTTTAATACTCATATTAAATTTTAGAGAGTAGAATTTTACTGTTCAAAGTAGATGTGAGATTTTTCAGAGTGTTTCTGAATTATTTTTTATTTCCTTGGTGGCATATTTCCCAGTGAAAAGGAATCTCTTTTTTGCTATATTATTTATATTATTTTTAAATTATTATATTATATTATATTATATTATATTATATTATATATATGTGTGTGTGTGTGTGTGTGTGTGTGTGTGTATTTAGAGGTTTTTGCTATAGGGTACATGTGCTTGCCAGAAAGGCAGAGAGAGACAGAGAGACAGAAAGCGAGAAATCACCCCCCCAGGGGGGATGGCCACTCTGCAATCCCTTCTCCTCCATTCTCCTCTTGGGATCTTGGGCACACATGCACACGCACACACACACGCACCCAGCATGAGTTTAAGCCTCTGGGTCTGGCACTGAAACCATGGTGAACTATGTGGGAGTCCAGTGATGTAACCATTATGACTTCTGCTGGTCCCAGTATATGAAGAATCTTTAAAATGTTCATGGAGTATAAGAAGAGGGAGGAAGGTGGGGGGAGATGAGAGGAAAGAAATCAAGGAGAAAAATTAGAGAGGCAAGAAATTTAAGTGACACAGAAAAAGAGGATTGTCTGTTGATGACGTGTATAATAATATCTTTGACTGGACTGGTTTGCAGTGTATTTATGCTGGGAAATTCATCTTACAAGCTGTTGTAATGACTGATGTACACAGTGATTGAATGTATAAAATTAAAAATTTTAAAAAAGATAAAAGACAACAAAAAAATTAGAACCAGTAAGAAAATAACATAAAATAAAATAAAATGTTCATGGACTATGCATATTACTTTAAAACTATGAGTAATTTTAATTTTTAAGCATTATTTTAATTTTTGCACCAAAATAAACTTGTACTTACATTCCATTGTTCCATAAAAATTTTATTTTTTCTATTGTAATTAATTTTATTAATTTTATGCATGCAATCATTATATATTACAATGCATAGAATGAATTCTCCAAGCATGAATGCATTGTATATTAGTCCAGTCAAAGACATTATCATACACGTTATCATCAACAGATAATTTTCCATTTTTGTGTCCCTGTAATGTTTTGCTTCCTTCTTTATCCCCTTCATTCCCTTCCTCTTACCCTCCCCCATTTCCCACCCTCCTCCCACTGTCTCTAGTATCCACAATTGTTTTCCATGTTTTTATATCTTCCAATCAATTTCTGCCATGAAGTGCAGACATTCAGTATATATCAAGTGGAGACATACAATGCTTCGCTTTCATAGTTTGGCTTGCTTCACTCAGCAGTAAATCTTCCATATTCATCCACTTTCTATCAAGTGCCAGGGTCTCATTTTTTTTTTTTTATGACATATGGCATAGTCTATATGTACCACACTTTCTCAAACCATTCATCTGTTGGTGGACATTTGAATTGGTTCCATTTTAGCAATTGTGGTGCTCTAGCAATTGTGGATAATGTCACAATAAACCTGAGTGTGCAAGCATTTTTCCAACTGAGTGTATTCCTATCTTTTGGACAGATACCCCAGAGTGGAATTACTGGATCATAGAATAGTTATATTTGTAGATCTTTCATATACCATACTTCAAGACTGTCTTTTCTTTGTATGCAGTATTGTTTATGAAGAAAATAAAAACAAGGAGAACTAAGATAATAATATAATATTTAAATCATCTCCCCAAATTTACACATTTCACGATAATGTATTTGTTAGTAAATACACCAAGAGAACTTAGGCTTACGGATTGACTGTAATTCCCCAAAATAATTAGAATAATATATGTACAGATTTTGACTTTTGTATTATAGGTATGCAAGCCAGATGAATAAAAATATGCATTATTTTCCAGGGTTGGAATTTTCTGCTTGTAGCATCAGGTTAGTGCTCCAAAAGTTTTAGATTTGGGAGCATTTCAGATTTTGTATTTCCAGATTATGGATGCTCATTTTATACCAAATTTAATTTTATGATCTTGATTCTGTACTATTATTGTGTAAGTTGCAAACTTTAGGGTAAGGAAAGTGGGGGATATTGGAGTAATTTTTTGTATGATTTTTGCATTTACATAAGTCTTCAGTTGTTTAATATAATATTTACAAAAATTTTTTTCTGTATTTTAATAGACATCAAGATGCTTGACAAAGAAGACCAGTTAGGTTCTCATTACCCTAAGAAAGCATCAAGTAAATAACAACAAATTGACTGGAATGGTTTTATAGTAGTTCTCAAAACCAGTCCAAGAGCTCCAGCAATCAAAGAAAAAGTCACACTAAATATGCTAGGAAATGTTATGATGTTTTTACTCATTCTTACCCCCATGCCATCAGAGCACTGAATACTTGTAAGGAAGCTGCTCTATTCCCAGTTTATCTCTTGGCATAATAGGAAAAGAGTAGAACATGTTAGTAATTTTCTGACCTGTCTGGGCACTGTACAGAGATATTATTTCTGTCTTACCTGACTCAAAGCTTAGACTAGAGCAGAACCATGGTTTGAATAGCAGGTTGGAAATCACTGAAAGTTGTGGTGAACATTGTGGTGTGTGATAGTTACAGGAGGATTGCAGAACCATAGGTATCTGGGAGCAAAACATTATAAGCAGAGCTCTGAAACTTTTAGATTTGGGACCATTTCAGATTTTATATTTCTATGTAAGGATACTCAATTTATTCCAAATTTAGTTTAATGATCTTGATTCTGTACTACCACAAAAAGTCTTGAGAAGAAATGAGACCAATAAGAATATTACACATTTAAAAGCAGCTGTGTATATAGGGTACTTGTAGGGAGGAAGAGTGTGATCATCCTCACAAGCTCAGACATAGGGCTTACAAAGAAAGGAATAAGTCATTGCTTTTTAAAAATGCCCATTTTTTCAGTAAAGGATCACAAGGCATGCAGAAGCAAGGAAACATGACCTATTCAAAGGATCAAATATATCTCAAGAAATTCATTCTAACAAAACACAGAGGCCTAGTCAAAGTGGCACACATTGCCAAGATGCTTTGCTTCACATGCTGGAACTACATGGAAGGTGCAAGTTCACTTCACAGTCCAATTTAAAGGCTGTGCATGGTAGTGTATGCTTGTAATCCAAATGACTTGGGTAAAATAGGAGGATTACAAGCTTGAGGTTGGCCTGAGCAGCACAGTAAAACATTTTCTAAAAGAGTCAGATGTGGTGGTATGCATCTGTGGTCCCAGCTTTTAAAGAGATGAGGCATGAGGATCATGATACATCATGACCCCATCTTAAAAAAAGAAAAATAATGAATAAAAAGAAAAAGACAGGCTTAAAATTTACTGAACCAATATTTACTGGCCTGTTAACAATATTTTAATTTTAAATTGTACTAGAGAGATTCAATAGCAGACTGGAACAGAAAGAAGAAACAGCAATCACATTTGAATACAGATTATTTGAAAATTTTTTATCTATGTAACAAAAACTAAAAAGAATGAAGTAAAGTGAATGGAACCTAAAGATCTGATGGGATAACATCAAGTAAGCCTATATATATATATATATATATATATATATATATAACGGGATTTTCAGGAGACAATAGGGATAAATAGGAAAAAAATTTATTTGAAGTAATGATGGCTGAAAATTCAAATTTGTAAAAAGCACTTGAGTATATAATAATAAGATATATAATGGAACCAAATAGAATGAATCAAAAATACCCATACTGAGACACATTAAAATAAAACTGTTAAAAGTCAAAGACAGAGCCTTAAAAACAGAAAAAGGTAACTGACTTGTCATGTTTCAGGGATCCTTAATAAGATTAACCATACTTCTTGGCAGAACTATTGAAGGCTAAAAGGCAACAGAATAATGCAAAGAACTGAAAGAAAACAATTTTAATTAAGAATAAAAACCTTGACAGTCATAAATTTTATGAGGTAAAACCATCTTTTAAAAATGAGGAAGCCTGGGAAGAAGACTGAGTCCACCATGAGAGCCGAGCTTTAGCGCCATGCGGTTTTTACTTTTTGTTTTTTAAAATTAGCAAATAAATAATTTTTGTTTGTTTGCTTGCTTTTTCCATTTTTCTTTTTTTCCCCTCTCTTTCTCTGTTTTCTTATCCTTTTTCTTTTACCTCATTATTTTACTGCTCAACCTCCACTCACTGAGTGTCTTGACAAGTCTAATTGAAAAGTTGCCAAAATCCGAATACTATTTGGGTCCTCACGTTCCTCAACACCAACTGAATCTGTGACACAAAGGGAGAAAAACACAGCCCCAAATAGTTTGCAGAGCGCATCCTCCTGTGCGCCTCCAATAGCTTACCCCAAAGGGAAAAGAATAACTCCTCTTCGTCCACAGACAGTATAATGGAATCATGGAAATGTCTGATGAAGAATTTAGAGTATTCATAGTGACAAAACTAACAGAGATGGAAGAGAAGAGAGACAATGAATGCCAGAAGAAAAAAAAACTGATGAATTCCAGAAGGTGAGGAAGTTCTTACGAGAGCCGAAAAAGAAATACACACCATAAAAAAGAATGGAATGTAACTGTTGGAGATGAAGTCTATAATACGGGAAGTCAAAAACCTCCTTTGAAAGTATTAAAAGCCGAGTAGATGATACAGAAAATAAAATCTCAGATGTAGAAAACAGGATCACTGGACTAATAAAATCCACCACAAAGACTTAGAAAATAGTCCCCCCAAAATGAGAATAATATACAAGAAATACTAGATACTATTAAATGTCCAAACATCCAGAAAATCGGTATACCACAGGTGAAGAGACTAATAGGGGCATTGACAATCTATTCCATGAAATCCTGGAAGAACACTTCCCAAACCAAGAAAGGTATTCAAAGATCCAGACCCAAGTAATACAAAAGATCCCAAATAAGATCAATTTCAAGACACAATAAGATCTTTTTCAAGACACATTAGAGTCAGAATGACCAAAACAACAAAGACAAAATACTCAGACTGGTAAGAGAGAAATGTCAAATTACCTACAAAGGATATCCCATCAGGCTATCAATGAACCTCTCATCAGAAACAATGTGAGCAAGAAAAGAATGGGGAAAATATATTCAAAGTGTTGAGTGAAAAATCATTTTAGCCAAGAATACTATATCCGGCAAGATTATCCTTCATATGGGAAGAGAAGACAGAACATTCTCAGATAAACAAAACCTGAAAGAATTTATCAACACCAGACCAGCTCTCCAAGAAGCTCTCAAGGGAGTGCTATCCCAGGAAAACTAAAGTCAGACACACAGAAATAAGAGTTCTAAGTCAGCTAAGAAAATGGCCAGCTTAATGGTAGGGACAAGTCCAGAGTTGAACGTTAACTTCCAGAATACAAACGGAAAGATTGGACGACAGAAGATAAAGTACATGAGTTTGAACTGGTGAAATATAATTGTATGACTTTCAACTGAAACATTACTGACCCTCTATGCTTTATTTTCCAGTGTTAAGGAGTTTTGTTTTCTCTTGAGTTGTGGACATGTTCATATAACTACTATTTGAACAAAATCCTAACCTGTTTCCTGGCTTCAAGCATTAAGCAAAGTTCTCTTAACATTTTTTTTTTATTTTGATTTATTAAAGCTAAAAGTGTCTTTCTTGAAATTAAAATATGTAAAATAAAAAAAAAACACCTATTGGGACCAGCAGTTAGCGTAATGGCTATGTCGCTGGACTCCCATGTAGTCGACCATGGTTCAAGTCCCAGACCCAGCGGCTTAAACTCACGCCGGGCGCGTGTGTGTGTGTGCCCAAGATCCCGAGAGGAGAATGGAGGAGAAGGGATTGCGGCGTGGCCATCCCCCCTGGGGGGTGATTTCTCGCTTTCTGTCTCTCTGTCTCTCTCTGTCTGTCTGGCGAGCGCACGCGCCCTATAGCAAACACCTCCTCAAAAACAACAACAACAACAACAACAAAAAAAAAACCACCTATTTAGTAACCACGGTAAGCTATAAAGTCTCAGCTATGTTCTATTTTATAGTATATACATTTTATCCACAAAGTTTCATGCCTAAAGTCAACTTTTGTTCACAGATATGTACATATCAGCTGAACTTACTATTGAAAGTATTTAGATTATTTAAGATATTTGTGAATCAATACAATGTGGAAAAGAATAAAGGAATGGAAAGCAACTGCAGATACCAGAGATAGGGTGTGAGGAGGATGGGAAATGGCAGAGGGTGAGAAATAAGGGGGAAAATGTATATATATACAAGAAACAAGAAATAGAAAATTATTTGTTGATAATATCATGTATGATTAAGCCACTTTACAGTGTATTCTGGCTGGAAAATTGCATTTGGTTTGCTGTGGTGATGCTCAGTAAAAGTATGTAAAATAAATTAATTAATAAAAATTTAAAGAAAGAAAAAAAAGGAAGGCCCATTTATAAAAATGTACACAATGTGCCATCACTTGGAAAGACTGGAAGCCACAATAAGGGCCAGGTTCAGTTCTTGGGCAAAAATGAATATTTTGGGCACAATGGGACATTCCTGTAATCCTAGGTAATTGGGAGGCTAGGACAGGAGCATTATGGCACAGCGTGACCATGTCAAAATCTCTCTCTCTCTTTGTTTTCCTTTTATTCTTTCTTTCTTTCATTTTTCTCTCATAGAGATAAAACAGAAAAGAAGATAATAAGGAAGAAATTTACATATCTCAGATAAATAAAACCCAAAGGATTTTATTACTACTAGACCTGCCCTGCAAGATATTCTAAAGGGAGTCCTTTAAGTTGAAATAAAAGGATACTAGACTCGAAGCCACATGAAGATATAATTATTCCATTAAGGTAAATACATGGGCAAATGTTAAGTCCTGCACAATTGTTATTTATACCACAATCAATTGGAACTTATTTCAGGTGTGCAAGACTGGTTCATCATTCAAAAATTATGTAATTCATCATGTCAACAGGTTAAGAATTATATGAATTAATGCAGAAGAGCAGTTGACTAAATCTATCTCTTACTCTTGCTAAAATCTCTCACCAAACTAGGAATAAAGTAGAACTTCCCCAATTTGTAAAAGGACATTTACAAAAAGCTTTTAACTAATATCATACGTAATGATGAGAAACAGGATGTTTTCCATCTATTATAGTAAACAATGCAGGGATTTTTTTTTTTTTAAATTACCACTCCCATTCAACATCATATTAACTATTACAGAAAGACTAGAAAAAGAAATAAAATGTATACAGACTGGAAAGGAAGAAATACAGCTGTCTTTATTTTACAGATGTTGTGATTGTCTATGGAGAGAAATCCCAAAGTCTCTTCACAATCTCAATGATGTATAGTGATTTAATGTATGAATAATAATAAAAAAATTTTTTTAAATGTAAAATAAAAGAAATCCCAAAAAATCAATAAAACATTTCCAGTACTAATAAACAAGTACATACTAAAGTCACACGATACAAGGCTAAATATGAAAAATTTTTAAATTGCTCTTCTATATACAAAAAATGAATATTTGGAATTTGAAATATAAAGAAACATTATTTACAGTAGCAAGGAAAGAAAGAGGGAAGAAGGGGGAAAAAAGAAATAGTTAACTATGCATCTAAGAAAACACTACAAAACAATGATACAAGAAATCCTAGAACATCTAAATAGGAAAATATTTCTGTTAATGGAATAGAAGAACTAAATATTTAAGCTCTCAGTTTTCCCCAGTTTGACCCACATACTCAATGCAATTCTAATAAAATTTCCAGCAGGATAGTTTGTATATATCAAAAAACTTATTTAAGTTTATATGAAAAGACAAAAAAATTCTATCCTTGCCAGCAGGATATTGAAAAAGAAGATCAAAGTTGAGGACAATCATAATACCTGATTTCAAAACGTTCTATGAAGTAACACTAATGAAGACAGTGGTATTAGTAAAACATAGACATAAAGGTTAATGAATCAGAATAAAGAGTACAGAAATAGATCCACAAACATTGTGAATGGATATTTGACCAAAGAACAAAGCCAATTTTATGCAACAAGGGTTTTTTTTTTTTTTTTCAATAAGTGGCATAAAACAATTGAATGTCCAAATGTGGAGGGGGCTTAGACACATAACTCATATCTTTCATAAAATTGACTCAAAATATTGTAGATAATAGAGTCTATTAGAACAAAGAATATAATTATAAAAAACAGGTAGAGGAAAATGTAAGCAATAATCTACGTGATCTAGGTTTTGGTGATTAGTTTTTAGATAAAGCACAGAAAGCACAGTCCATGAAAAAAAAAATTGTCAAGTTAAAGTTTGTTAAAATTAAAAACTTCTGAGACCAGCAGATGGCATAATGGCTTCATTGCTGGACTCCCATGTAGTTGACCATAGTTCAACCCCTGGAACTGGTGACTTAAACTCATGCCAGGAGTGTGTGTGTGCATGCCCAAGATCCCAGAGGAGAATGGAGAAGGGATTGTGGTATGGCCATCCCCCCTAGGAGGGGGTGATTTCTCGCTTTCTGTCTCTCTGTCTTTCTGGAGGGCACACATGCTAAAAGAAAACCTCTCAAAAAAAAAAAATAAAAACTTCTATACTGTGAAAGACACTTTGAAAAAAATGAAAGGACAAGTGATAGACCAGAAAAAAGTTTTCATATGAAAAAACAGGCATGAAAGTAAAATTAACAATAAGATACATACCTGGGCAAAAAGGACAGGCAAGAAATCTAAAATATACGGAAGTGAGTTTAGGCCAAACTTAACAATCGACATAGATACACACACAACTCAATTTTTTAAATGTGCAAAATATCTGAATACACACCTCACCAAAAAAGACATACAGACAGTAAATAAGTGTATGAAAAGATGTTCAAACTATTTGCCACTAGGGAATTACACGTTAACATAACACCAGAATGCTACTACTTACCTATTAGAATGACTTAAATACAGAATATTGAAAATGCCCATTACTCTCAAGGGTAGCTAGCAAGAACTCTCATACATTGATGATAGGAATGCAAAATGATGCCAACACTTTGGAAGAGAATTTGTCAGGCCTTTACAAAACTAAACATTGTCTTTCTAGGTATTAATCCAACTGATCTGAAAACTTATACGTACACAAAAATCTTATTGTGTATTTTTATAGCAGCCTTATTCCTAATTTCCAAAAACAGGAAGCAACCAGACCATTCTTCGATGGGAGATTGGATAAACTGTGATATATCAATGAAAAGAAATACCATTTAGTGATAAGAATAAATGAACTATCAAGCTACAAAAGATATAGACCCTGAATGAATTTTGCTAAATGAAAGAGGTTGTTCTGAAAAGGCTGTATACTCTATTATTTCAGTTATATAACATCTGTGGAAAGGCAAAACTATAATAAAAAGATAAGCCACTTCTAGAAATTTAGGAGAGGATGGCAGGGTTGAATATGTGAAGTATACAGGAAGTCTAGGAAAGTGAAACTATTCTGTATGATACTGTAATACTGGACACACGATACTCTGCATTTCTCAGAACCCATAGATAAGAAACCACACAAGAGCATGTAGAGTAAATTTCCATGTATTCAAATTAAAGCTGTATAATTTTAGGAATTTGGGAGCTCTGAGGATGAATGCAGAATGTGACAAAGCAATCTAAATGCATTTAAAATATGTGAGGGCCAACCTATAGTGTGGTGGTATGGCAGCTGGATTCCACATGACTGAACACAAAGTTCAAGTGCTAAGTGGCTTGAAAAACGCACCTGCCTGGCATGTGTGTGTGCACACCCAAAATCCCAAAAGGAGAGAGAATTGGAGGAAAAGGGATTGCAGTATAAGCATGCCCCATGGGGAGGCGAGTGATCTCTTACTTTCTCTGTCTCTCTCTCTCTCTCTCTCTCTCTCTCTCTCTCTGTCTCACTGGTGAGTGCACATATCCTCTGGCAATTAAAAAAAGAGAAAAAAATATTTGAAATGCCAGGCATAGTGGTGCAAGCCTACAATTCCCACTACTAGGGAGGGTAAGGCAGGTGGATCATGAGGGCAAGACCAGCATAGGGCAAAACAGTGAGACTCTGGAGACCCAAACACCTAGACAGAATCCATCTACATCTTGAGCTGGGCCCTGCCCCTTTTAGGGATTAGGGTAACCAAAGACCCGGTGCTCCAAACCTCTCCTTCCAGACCCAAACACCTGGAGAGATAGAACAATCTGTGTCTGCTCTCTGTCTGTCTCTCTGTTTCTCTCTTTCTCTCTCCTTAAATTAAAAAAAAAAAAATTTAAGTATTGTCTCTTGCCTCTAACCTCTACTTTCTGTATCTGTCTCTGTTTCTCTTTAATTTTTTTTAATTTTGGGACGAGCAGTTTGCGTAATGGCTGTGTCACTGGACTCCCACGTAGTCGACCGCGGTTTAAACTCATGCCAGGCGCGTGTGTGTGCGTGCCCAAGATCCCAAGAGGAGATTGGAGGAGAAGGGATTGCCGCATGGCCATCCCCTGTAGGGGGGTGATTTCTTGCTTTCTGTCTCTCTGTCTCTTTCTGTCTGTCTGGCGAGCGCATGCACCCTATAGCAAAAAAAAACTCTCCAAAAAAAGGAAAAAAAAAAAAATTAAATGCTGTCTCTTGCCTCTGACTTCTCCTTTACCTTTCTAATTTCAGAATCCATCTACATCTGATGTGGGCTCAGCCCTTTTCACGTGGTATGCAAGCGTGCTGTGCAGTTTTCATTTAAAAAAAAATTGTTTCCCCTTTTGTTTGATTGTTTACTTCTTTTCCTTTTTCCCTTTTTTTAATATATTTTTACCTTACTTTCTCACTATGCTTCTCTGCTTCCACACACTAAGTGTCTAGACAGGTCTAGGTGCACAGTGGCCAAACATCTCAATACTTTTAGGGTCATAAAAATCCTCAAACCCCACTGAAACTGCTGCACAAAGGTATAAACTTCTCTTCATAAATCCAAACTCAAATCTCTTTCTGTGGATACCACGTTGCAAAACACAGTAGAGGAGAGAAATTGGCACAGAAGCACCTTACAGTAAAGAGAAGCATACGATTTACAGTTGTAAAAACCTTCTCCAACAAATTAGCCAAAAGGGAATACACCACCAACTGACCAAAAATCAGAGAACAGAGACTGCAGAGTGAGCAACAGGGAGAAATACGAAGCTGCAGAGAGATCAAAGCTCATCTCCTCCCACACGCCTCTAAACTCTCAGTTGAAACCCCACAGCTCATTCCAGGTGCACCTGTTCTCTAGAAACAGGGAGACTTTTGTAATATCCAATTCCGATGACAAAAGCAAAGGTTACTTGGTGAACATCAGGAAAATGGAACTGCAGAGAGATTTGTGGGTCTTTTGCCACAAGACTGAAAACTCAGAATTAACTCCAAGAAAGTAATATAATCCATCAGATGACCAGAAACCACTGCAGACGCATAGGAAATATGAGAAACCAGGAAGATATCTCTCTCCCAAGGGAAAAGAATAACCCTTCATCATCCACAGACAGTACAATGGAACTCATGGAAATGTCAGATAAAGAATTCGGAATATTCATAGTGACAAAACTAATGGAAATGCAAGAGAAGAGGGACAATGAACTCCAGAAGATGCAAGAGAAAAGAGACAATGAATTTCAGGAGATGAAGAAGTTCTTCCATGGTTTGAAAGAATCAAACAGAGCTGTTAGAGATGAAGGCTGTATTACAGGAAATCAAAAACTCCCTCAAAAGTATTAAAAGCATATTAGACCATGCAGAAGATCAAATCTTGGATGTAGAAGATGAAGCCTCTAACCTAGAAAAAAAATCACCAAAAAGATTAAAAAACAAAAACAAAATGAGGATAATACATGAGAAATAGTATATACCAATAAGCATTCAACAACCAGATAATTGGTATCCCAGAAAGTGAAGAAATTAATAAGGGCATTGATAATCTATTCCATAAAATACTGGAAGAAAACTTTCCAAACCTAGAGAGGCATTCAAATATCCAGACCCAAGAAATACAAAGGACCCCAAATAGAATCAATCCAAGAAGATCTTCTCCCCAAGGCACATCATAGCCAGATTGACCAAAACCACAGGCAAAGAGAACACTATACCCAATAAGATTATCCTTCATATGGGATGAAAAGATAAAAACATTGTCAGATAAACAAAACCTGAAAAAATTTACCAACACCAGACCAGCTCTCCAAGAAGTTAGGAGGGGAGTACTATAGCAGGAAAACTAAAGACAGAAAGAAATAAGGAACAAAAAAACAACCAAGAAAATGGCCAACTTGATGGTAGAGACAAGTCCAGAAATATCAATAATAACATTGAATGTTAACTTCTAGGATTTGAATGGAAAGATCAGACCACAGTAACACTGCAGATTCACCAGAGGAGAGATTAATTACATGAGACCGAACTGGAGAAATAGAATGTTATGACTTTGGACTAAAATACAACTAATTTTCTTCTATGCTTTGTCTTCCAGATTTAAGGATTTGGGTTTTTGGGGGGGGGTTTTTGAACTGTTGATAGGTTCAGAAATTTGTTTAAAAAAATTTTTTTTGAGAGGTTTTTTGCTATAGGGCGCGTGCGCTTGCCAGACAAACAGAGAGAGACAGAGAGATAGAAAGCAAGAAATCACCGCCCCCAGAGGGGATGGCCACACCACAATCCCTTCTCCTCCATTCTCCTCTCGGGATCTTGGGCACACATGCACACGCGTCCAGCGTGAGTTCAAGCCACCGGGTCCAGGACTCGAACGGCGGTCGACTACGTGGGAGTCCAGCAACATAACCATTATGCTAACTGCTGGTCCCAAAATTTTTTTTTAAATTGAAACATAAACTTTTCTCCTTTGATGACCCCTCTAGAATTGGAAAATATATGTGAGCCTTGGAATGGTTATTTGCATAAGTTCAATAATATCTGTTGCCTTGTATCAGAAACTGAAAATACTGGTTAGTTCCAGGGCTTTGACTGGAATGTCATCTCTGAAGATACGAACAAAAAGCTAAGGAACTAAGGTAGATCTCAAGAAAGCCAACAGAATTTCTTGGAAAGATTGCCTGGTACCATAAACTGTTCTGCCTGGCACATAAGCAAAGAATGGCACTTCCTGACAGGTGCAAAAAACTCTCAAGTATGAGAACTTAAAAGTACAGTCACATGGTGAATTCCTGACTTGGCTCAGTAGCCTTTATAAAGAGTCAAATATGAAGTTTCTTACAAAAGGTTCCAGGAAAGCTAGCTACATCAATGAGTATTCTTATGGGGCTTTGTGCAATAACAGACCAAAATGAGACTAAATTTATTAATTTTTTTTTTTGCAAATAAGTTAGTTTATACCTCTCTTTAATAAAATGGGGAATGGAGAGAGAAAAATGTTTCAGAAGAAAATTACAGTGTACTTGTTACTAGATTTTCGCTTTGTCCATATCTATTTTTTGAGTTTTTAATATCTACCTCCTGTTTGAACAGAATCCTAACCTTTCTCCTGTCTTTAAGTCTTAAGCAAATTCTACTTAACATTTTTTATTTTGATTTATTTAAGCTAAAACTGCTTTCATTTAAATTTTAAAAATACATAAAAAAATCAAAGTAAATTTAAAAAATACCTACTTAATGACTTAAGTAAGCTATATAGCATCAGCTAGGTGCCACTTTATGTTCATTCTACTCACTGAGTTTTATGCCAAAAGTCAGGCATGTGTTCATAGATATGTTTATATCAACTGTAATTACTATTGAAAGTATTTAGTTTAATTAAGATATTTTGTGAATGATAAAATGTGAGAGAAAAAAATAGTGAAACTGTGTATATATGTAAGTATATTAGTTATATATGAGTTAATCTCTCTAAAAGGGAGTTGTGGAAAAATGTGTCCTTAGTAATTTTGAAAATGAGTCATGTCAGTAAGACTAAAGGCAAAATAAAATGTATGTAAGCATTAGAATCTAGTTGATAATATTTTTTATGAGGTGATAGCTAGTAATTCTGAAAATGAATATATGGAAGATATGGTATTTATTATGAAGAGTTTAAGGCTTTTGTAAAATTTTCATTCATTTCTATGCATTCTTCTGGATATTACTAATCATAAAAAAAATCCCAAAATTATTTTTTAAAAGGAGATTACAAACAAAATCGCAGAAATCTGTAAATCATTGTTCTTTTTTCTGTATCATACTGATCCAAAGAAAAGATTTCTGTTTAGAGGAAGCAGGTACAGACAGTATAAATTAATTATTTGGGACCAGTAGATGGCACAATGGTTAAGTCACTAGACCCCATGGAGTCTACCGCAGTTTGAGTCCTGGACCTGGTAGCTTAAAACTCACTCACGCATGGTGTATGTGTGTGTGCATGCATGCCCAAAATCCCAAAAGGAGAATGGAGGAGAAGGGATTGTGGTGTAACCATCCCTCCTGGGGGAGGGGGGGTGATTTCTCAATTTCTGTCTCTCTGTCAAGTGCACGTGCCCTATAGCAAAAATACCTCTTTAAGAAAATGGAATATTGTCTATAAATAACCCGTGAATAGAAATTTTGATGTTCTGATTTAAGCTTAGAGAAGTTAAGGAAACTGCTGTTTTATAGTTGATTCCCATGGGAGCTCCCAAAATGGATCTAGAAAGTAAATAAGAAATCATAAAATAAAACATGCATTGGAAAATTTAAATTTTTAAAAAAGTGAATACCAAGGAAAATAGAAACTCCAGGTTAGATTAGGTCTCAGCACAGGTTCATGCGCTGTACTCACCCTCAGATAAGAACGAGAAACTTGGCTGTCAATCAAGTAAAGAGTATGAACTTTAAAAAGGAAATTTTCTGAGGCAAAATATCAGAAATACCTATGGGAAAAAATGTCAGTGTCAATGTCCATTCTAGTCATGACTATAACAACATTGGAACTACTATCAGCAGTGTAGATGGTACAACAATTCAATTTTTGGCAGTTTATCTCAAGATTTATCTTTATGTGTGTTCCTGGATATCAACTCAATACTTTCACTTTAAGAATCTAGCTCATGAAAATTATAATAAATATGAAAAACTGTAAATAACTCTATAAATATGTCCAGCATGTATTTAATTTTCTAATTGCTGGACCTTGTTAGGTACAAATTTTTTAATTAAACATTTTATCTGGGGAAAATTGCACATTCACATGCAATTGTAAGCAATACTGAAAAGAGATCCTGAACAGCTTTTAGTTATCCTCAATGGTAACATTTTGTAAAGTATGGTACAATACTACAACCAGGATTTTGACACTGATAGTCAAGTATGGAATCACCCTTCACAAGGATCCCTTATGTTGCCCTTTTATCGTCACACCCACTTCCCTCCAAATCCCACTTCCAACCCTCCTTAACTGTGGGCAACCACAAATCATTTGCCAATCACATAAATTTAGTCATAGCAAGAAGACTATATAAGTGGAATCATAGGACTGGCCCCGTGGTCCAGTGGTTAAGGGAGTCAGATGCCACATGACCAACCTTGTCATTTGAGTCAAGCCCTGGTTGTTTGAAAAGCATGATGGGTGCATGTGCACGTGTATCAAAATCCCAACAGGATGGAGAAATGGGGAAGGGATTTTGATGTGATCATGCCCTTTTGGTGGGTTCTTCCTCCCTCTCTTTCTTTCTCTCTGGCAAGTATATGTGCCCTCTGGTGAAAGTAACAAAGAAAGAGATGGAGAAAGAGAAGGGATGAAGAGGGAGGTAGGAAAATAAGGAAAAAGGAAAGAAGGAAGGAGAGGAGAAAAGAAAGGAGGAAAGAGAAAGAAGGAAAGAGGAATCACAAAGTAACTGATATTGGTTCTTTTTACCCAACGTAATTATCCAAGATTCATCCAGATTGTTGTGTGCATCAATTCCTTTTTAATGCTGAGTGGCATCCTGCAGAGCAGATATACCACCATTTGATTAATGCGTACATTGAAAAACTTCTGGGTTGGGGCCATCAAGTGGTGTGGTGGTTAAGGCACTGGACTCCCGCATGGCTGACACAGTTCAAGTCTTAGACCTGGTGACTAGATTTCTCACATTCCCTCTCTCTCTCTGGTCAAATTAAAAATAATAATGATGATGATGATGATGAATACAATTAAATAAAATAATTCTTTAAAAAAATCTCTTCTGGGTTGTTTAGTTTGGGTTACTAAGAATAAAGATGCTCTACATATTTATGTGCAATTTGGGTATAAACCTAGTTTTCAATTTTCTTAAATAAATTGGACTCAGGAGTGCAATTGTTAGTCTGTATAGTTAGTTGTATGTTTTGTTTTTTAATGAAAGGGCTAAGCTGTCTCCCGAAATGACCAAATCATCTATACATCCATCAGCAATGTCTTAGTGATCTAGTTTCCCTACATCCTTGCCAGCATTCGATGTTTCCACCATATTTTCTTATTTTAGCCATTCCGAAAGCTCTATAATGAGATCTTACTGTAGTTTTAAGTTACATTCCCTAATGTCTAAGAATGATGAACAATTTTTCATGTGCTTATTTGCAATGTGTATAACCTTTTTGGTGAAATAACTCACCATTTATTTTGTCTATTTCTAAGCAATTGCTTATTTTATTACTATTGAGTTTTGATCATTCTTCATGTACTTTACATATTAGTTTTTTGTTGGACGAAGAGATTGCAAGTATTTTGTTTTCATCTACAGCTTACCTTAACTGGGTCTTTTACAGAAGAGAATTTTAAAATTTTAATGAAAAAAAAAAACCTTTTTTTCAAGTGCTTTCAGTGTCAAGTCTAAGAAATCTTAACCTAACTCCAGATAACAAAGATTTTCTCCTATGTGGTTTTTAGCATACAAGTCTTGTACATGTTTAATATCTAAGTATTTCATTTTTTAGTGATTATAAATTATTTTAAATTTTATGCCCATATATTGAATGCTAGCATATAGAGAGAACAGTCATTTATTTTGCATGTTTGTCTCAAATTACATGATCTTGCTGAACTCACTTATTAGTTCTAGTTTTTCAGTAGATTCTCCGGATTTTCTATGTAAATAACCATGTTATCTGAAAATTTAGGTTAAGTATAATATTACCTACAGATCTTTTTATAGATGCTCTTTATTTTATTGTGCAAATTCACCTCTATTTATTTTATTTTCTGAGATTTTTTATTATGAATTGATATTAGATGTTGCCAAATGCTTTTTCTGAGTCGATTAATATGATCATATTTTTTTGTTTTGTTTTTCTTTTACCTGTTAACAAATGTGGTATATTACACTGACTTTCTGATATTGAACCAGCATTGTATCTTTGGAATAAATCCCATTTGCTTATGGTATACTTTAAAAAAAATACATACTGCCAAATTCTGTTTGCTAATATTTTGTCAGGGACTTTTGCATCCATATTTACAAGTGATGCTTGTTTGTCTTTGGTTTTTATATCAGGATAATTTTAATTCATAAATTAAGTATTCCCTCTTTTTTCCTGGAAGAGAAGAGATTTTTGGAATTGGTTTTAATTCTTCTTTAATTCATTTAATTGTAACTCCTTGGAACCGAACACAAGGAGGGGCCCCTTATTACTTTATTGTTCAGGTAGTCAGGCTACATAGTGATTTTTTTTTTCTAGACGGCACTCAGCAGAGACAGAGAGAGAGAGAGGAGAACGCACCTTCCCCCATGGGAAATGGTCATGCCACAATCTCTTCTTCTCCATTTCTCTCTCCTTTGGGGATTTTGGGCACACAAGCACATGCACCCAGTTATACTGGCCCCAGGGCTTGAAGACTGCAGTAAGCCACACAGGATCTGGCTGCCTTCCCTACCAGGCCACAGAGCCTGATATAGTAATATTAATAAACATTACTGGGTCAGCCAGTAGTGTAAGTGGATAAGGTGTTAGACTCCCAGATGGTTGACCACAGTTCAAGTCCCAGTCCTGGTGGCTTGAAACTCACGCCAGGCACATGTTCATGTGTGCCCAAAATCCTAAGAGGAGAATGGAAGGGAAAAGATTATGGCAAGACCATCCCCTCTGGGGTTTTTGTTTTCTGTCTTTCTCCATTAATCTAGTAAGTGCATGTGACCTACAGAAAAAAAATCTCTTTAAAAAATTAAAATAAACATTACTGACATACCCCAGCACCTGTACCTCTTTCTTTCTTGGCATGCAAATTTCTACATTTCCCAGCATTCTTTTAGGTAGGAGAAATCAAATAACTACTTTGGGCCAAATAAATGTGAACAGAAATGGTCTGTGATACTTTCAAATTGAACCAGTGGATAACTCTCACAAATTCCTCAATTTCTTTTGCTCCCTCAGATGACAAACTGCAGAACATGTTTTGAGATGGAAGAGTCCCAAATTGAAATAAGTTGGTTCACTGAGTCATTTCATAGAAGACAGTTGGCCTATCTACAACAGACTGAGTGAGAAATAAACTTTTGCTGAGTTAAGGCACTGGTATTTAGTTGTTTGTTACTGCAGCATATCCTATGGCATCTTGACTAAGGCAGTTGTTAAAACCATGTCTAATTCAGACAACCCTGAGTTAGAAACTGGTTTGATATTTCCCTTGTTATTTCGTTCCACTCCCCTAAGCCAATTCTATCAGCTGTTTCTCTTGCTTAAGGAAAGTGATATAACAACAAGTAGAATTAAAAGATTCTATTCGTGAGAAAGTCTGAGCAAGAGCAAGTCTGAGGTTTCAAATAATCTCAGAGGCTGGGAGGATGAAAGGGAGAATGGGGCAGCCGGTGGCATGGAGGTTAGGGAACTAGACCCTACGGGGCCGACTGTGCATTTTGAGTCCTGGACCCAGTGGTTTGAATAACATCTTGGGCATGTGTGCGTGTTTGCCAGAATTCTAAGAGGAGAATAGAAGAGAGGGGATGTGCATCATAGCCGTTCCTCCTGGGGGTGATTTCTCTCTCTTTTTCTTCTTCTTTCTTTCTCTCTCTTTCTTTCTTCTTTTTTTCTCTTTCTCTTTCTCTCTGTGTCTATTCAGTTAGCACCAGCACCCTATAGCAAAAACAAAACAAAAACCAAAAAAAAAAAAAAAAAAAAAAGGAAAGGGAGAATGGCAGGAGTGATAAAAAGTGGTTAGTAGTGTCTAGACCAGGGGAATAGGCTTTGTGGAGAGTGTCTACATCAATAACAACCTCTCAAGAGCCCAGTAGAATCAAAGGCAAACTCTTTTTCTGTAGGCCACCAGCATCTGCTAGCTGGAATAAAATTTCAATCAACAATATCCAGATGCTGAGAGTCCACAAACCAGTAAGTCTGTATTAGACCAACTACTTAACCTTTCTGAGCCTAGACATTGGAACTGTCCCTCTTCATGACTGGATGACAATTTCCCCTTGACGTCAGTCAGCAAGTGTGATGCATACCCATGGCCTGATGCTTTGCTAGGTACTACTTTAGCTCCATAAATTTAGACATATTGGGCTTTTATTATCACTTAGTTCAAAATGTTTTGTTTCTCATATGATTTTTTAAATTATTTTGATATATGGTGTTTAATTTTCAAATATTTGGAACTATTTTTGAGTATCTGGAATGCTATTGATTTCTAATTTAATATTATATCAAAGACTATCACATCTATAATTTAATTATACTGAAACTTGTTTTATGGCCTAATACATGGTCTATTTTGTTAAATGTTACATTTAATATTGTAATTAATGTACATTGGTATTACTGGATAGAGAGAGAATATTTTATACATGTCAGTTAGTTCAAAACAACTATTAAGGTTGTTCAGGTCTTCCATATCCTTAACTTATTTTTTTTTTGTTTAGTTGTTCTATCAATTACTGAGAAAAGACTACTAACATCTGCAGTTATAATTGCTGACTTTTTTTTAATTGCTAAAGGACACACGTGATTGACAGAGAGACTGAGAGAAAGAAGGAGAATGGGGCATGGTTTTATGATAATCTTTTCTCCTCTGTTTCTTCAGCCTGTCGGGATTTGGGGTACATATGCACACATATCTGTCATGTTTTAATTTTTTTTTTTTTTTTTTGGCATAGAGTATGTGCACTTCCCAGAGAGACAGAGGGAAAGTGAGAAATTACCTCCCAGGTGGATGGTCATGCTTCATTATCTTCCATTTTCCTTTTGGGATTTTGGGCATGCACACAGATGTGCCCAGCATGATTTTCAAGCTGCTGAGTTTGGGATTTGAACTGTGGTTAACCATGCTAGAATCCAACACCTTAACCTCTGTGCCACCTGCTGGCCACAGCCTGGCATGTTTTCAAACCACTAGGGTTGAGATTCAAAGCACAGTTAGCCATATGGGGTACGATTCTATTAACATATGGGGTCTGATTCTGTTAAGAGGACAACCCAAACTGCCCAGACTGTTAACTTTTAATTTATCCAATTAGGCCTTTCCATTTTTGCTTCATATATTTTCAAGCTCTGAGGTAGTGCCATACATACTTTATATTATTTTCTTTCTGGATAGATTATTTGCTGTTATTATTCTGACATTTTCCTCCTTTTTTTTTTTTTTTTTTTCCTATTTCCAGAGGGTATATGTGCTTATCAGAGACAAACTGAGAGAAACAAAAAGAGAGATGGAGGAAAATAGCCCCTTATAGGGCTTGGTCATGCTGCGATTCCTACTCCATTTTTCTATCCTGTTGGAATTTGGGGCATACATGAACAAATATGCAAAGTGTTTTTTAAGCTGTCAGGACTCGAATCATGCAGTTAACCATATTGAATCTGGCTCCTTCAACCACCAATTTGTCAGCCATAGGGCTGACCACTCTGCCATTTATGATAGTCAATCTAGACATTATACTCTATCTTCAAATAAATATTTTTATATTTTTGTACTTAGAAATTTTATAAACACAGAAAACAATATAAGTATGTTATTAGTATATTTATATCTTTTAATGTAATATTCATATACTATTCTTTTATATAATGTAGTGAATACATTATATGACTATATAAATATTCCATACTATTGTAATATACTTATTTCATTTATAAGTATATGTTATAGAGTTGTAAATTATACATATTATAGTTCATTTTTATAAGGAAAAAATATATAAGTAAATAAATATCATGAGACCAAATATGTAAAAACATACTGCTTAAATGGCTAATGAACTTTTTAAGAAGTTTGAAAATATATTTAACATAGGTTGGTCCCATAGCCTAGTGGTTAAGGGAACTAAATCCCACATAGCTGATTGTGTTTTGAATTCTGGCCCCAGATCTTGAAAAACTTGTCACGTACATTTTTGTGCATATCTCAAGTCCCAATAGAGAAATGGAGAAGGGATTGCATTGTGACCACTTCCTACCGGGAAATGCTTTCCTTCTCTCTCTCTCTCTGTCTCTTTTTGGTGAATGTAAAATACATGATAACTTGTGAAAGAGACAGAGAGAGAGGAAGAAAGGAAAGAAGGAGAGAAGGAAGGAATTTTGGTTATTGATTTCTAATTTCATCCAATTGTTATTAAGAAGTGATGTCTGTGATTTTGACATTTTAATACTTAATCATTTTCTGGGATAAGGATACGTGTATTATGTGCTTTTGCAAAAAAAAAGGTACATTCTCTATTTTCTCAGTCTAAGTTGTTACATGCAACCGTAATATTTGCATCGTTTCTTATATTGTTTTGTTTTTCTCTGTATCTTTCCTTTTAAAAAAATCATTTTGACCTATATCAGATGGACAGTGAGGTATTAACTTTTATAATAACTAGTAATCTCTATGTATCATCCATAACTATTGCTTTATGAAGTTATTTTATTAGATATATACTATTCATAACTGCCAATATATTATTGTGGAACTTTGCAAAGAGATATTTCTCTTATTTAATGCTCATATTTTGAGTTCCACATTATCTGTCATCAAGATCCCAGTATCTACATTCTAATATAGCCCTGCATTACTTAACTGTGAAATACATTCTGAGAAATATACTGTAAGATGATTCTTTTTCATTTTGTGAATTTCATGGAGTTTACTTTAACAAACCTAGATGGTATATCCTACTACACACCTAGGTTGTATGATATATCCTCCTGCTCTTAGGCCACAAACCTATGCAGCATATTACTGAACTGAATATTGCATGAAATTATATTAGATCATCCAGAAAGTCATGCTTTATTTTTCTATGTTTTTTAATGCAAAAATGAATTATGACTTTCCCAATGACCCAATAATACAATGGTAAGTATTTGTATATCAAAACATAGAGAAGATCCAGTAGAAATATAGTATAAAAGGTAAAAAATGTTACACCTACACAAGGCATTTCCTATGAATGAAGGTTGTAGGACTGGAAGTTGATCTGCATGTCAGTGAGTGAGTGGTGAGTGAATGTGAAGGTCTAGGTGGCTACAGTACACTACTGTAGACTTTATAAACATTGTATGCTTAGACTACATTAAATTTACAAAAATATTTTTTCTTTTTCAATAATAAATTAACCTTAACTTGCTACAACTTTTTACTTTATATATTTTAATTGTTTTCAACCTTTTGACATTTTTGGTACAATGTTCGTACAACTATATAAAACATTTTTTTCTTTATCTTTATTCTATAAGCCTTTTTATATATTTTTTAAATAATTATTTATTTTAATTTTATTTATTCATTTATTTTAATTTGACCAGAGAGAGACACACAGAGAGAGAGAGAGAGGGAATATAAGAAAGCAAGTCACCAGGTCTGGGACTCGAACCATTGTCAGCCATGTGGGAATGTCCAGCACCTTAATCACCAAGCCACCTGCTGGCCCCCAAGCCGAAATATATATATATATATATATATATATATATATATATATATATATATATTTACCTTTTAGTTTTTTTATTAAAAACTAAAGTGCAAACACGTATAAATGTAGATCTACTGGGGTAGGACCATCAATGTTACTGTCTTCCATTTCCAAATCTTATCCTATTAGAAGGGCCATAATAAACAAAACAACATGAGATTAAATCAAGCACAAGAGAAAATTATTTAATCAAGAGATGTGATAAATGTTACATTTATAAATCTGCTGCTGGCATAACACATGGTATACTGTTTTATAGTAAAATTTTTTTATAAGCATAAGTATTGTATACTTTTATAAAAACTATAATACAGCTGAGTCTATGACTAGGTGGATTAAGGGAGTCAGATTCCACATGGCCAACTGAGTGGACTGAGTCCCAGCCCTAGTGTCTTGAAAACATATGGGGAGCAGTTCCGGGCACCAGGCGGACTGAGGCTGCAGGCCCGACCTTTCCGAATCTCCACGCATCCCCACCGTTTCTCCTCCTTGGACCCCAGGTTGGTTGTCTGGGACTTTAAGGCGAACTCCCACCCCACCTCACCCGCAATCCGGATCGAGCCGGCCAGCAGTTCCGGGCACCAGGCGGACTGAGGCTGCAGGCCCGACCTTTCCGAATCTCCACGCATCCCCACCGTTTCTCCTCCTTGGACCCCAGGTTGGTTGTCTGGGACTTTAAGGCGAACTCCCACCCCACCCCACCCGCAATCCGGATCGAGCCGGCCAGCAGTTCCGGGCACCAGGCGGACTCAGGCTCCAGACCTGACCAACCTGATCCTGTCACTCATCTTCTGACACTTTCCCACTAGCCTTTGGACTCTGAATTCTGGTGATTTGAATAGCGCGCGGCGCTTGCGCGCCCCGCGATTTCCTTTTTTCAGTTTGTTTTTCTTTGCTCTTGGGGTGTTGCTTATTCAGTCAATTGTAGGCTCACCTGTCCTTAGAGACAGTGAGGACTTTGGGCCATCCAGGGTAGTGGCAACAGTTAATGGTAATTGTGAGCAACAGGTAGGCCAACCATAAGGGAAATCATCAATTTTCTAAGCCTGTACAACTATTAACAATCAGTTAGGAAGAAACATATAGAATACCTAATGACTAAGAACAATCACAGAGGCTCCAGAAATATGAGCAACCAACAAAAGGCCTCTCCCTCAAGGGAAATCATCAAGCCTACATCACCCACAGTCAATACAATGGACGTCGTGGACATGTCTGATAAGGAATTCAGATTATTTGTAGTGACCAAACTAACTGAGATGGAAGAGAAAAGAGACAAGGAGCTCCAGGAGATGAGGAAGTCCTTCAATGACTTGAAAGAAGAAATGGATACCTTAAACAAGAACCAGATGGAACTTCTAGGAATGAAGAATGTGATACAGGAAATCAAAACCTCCCTTGAAAGTATTAAAAGTAGGTTAGACCAGGCAGAAGATCGAATATCTAACGTAGAAGACAAAACATCTGACCTAGAAAAAAGCATCAAGAAGATTGAGAAAACAACCATGAAAAATGAGGATAATATACGAGGAATACTGGATACTATCAAGCGCCCCAACATCCGGATAATAGGTATTCCAGAAGAGGAAGAAAATAATAAGGGCCTAGATAATTTATTCCATGAGATCCTGGAAGAAAACTTTCCAAATCTAGAAAGGCACTCAAATATCCAGACCCAGGAAATACATAGGACCCCGGGTAGAATCAACCCAAGAAGATCCTCTCCAAGGCACATTATAGCCAGACTGGCAAAAACAACAGACAAAGACAAGATACTAAAGTTGGCAAGAGGGAAACGCCAGGTTACTTACAAAGGTCACCCCATCAGGCTAACATCGGATCTTTCGGCGGAAACAATGCAAGAAAGGAAAGAATGGGGAAGCATAGTAAAAGTGTTGAGTGAAAAACAATTTCAACCAAGAATATTATACCCGGCAAAATTATCTTTCATATGGGAAAAAAAGATAAAAACATTCTCGAATAAACAAAATTTGAAGGAATTTACCAACTCCAGACCAGCTCTTCAAGAGGTTCTGAAGGAAGTATTATACCAGGAAAACTAAAAAATCAGAGACAGTTATACGAGAACAAAGAGCAACCAAGAAAATGGCTCACTTAATGATAGGATCAGGTACGGAAATATCAATAATTACATTGAATGTCAATGGATTAAATTCTCCAGTAAAGAGACATAGACTGGCTGACTGGATAAGAAAACAGAAACCCTCTATCTGTTGCCTACAAGAAACTCACCTTATGGATAAAGACATACATAGACTAAAAGTCAAGGGCTGGAAAAAGATACTCCATGCAAATGGAAATCGAAGAAAGGCTGGAGTAGCGATATTGATCTCAGACAAAATAGATTTCAAGACAAAGACTGTAAGAAGAGACAAAGAAGGGCATTATATAATAGTAAATGGGGTAATCCAGCAAGAAGACATAACCCTTATAAATATCTATGCACCCAACTCAGGTGCGCCTAAATATGTGAAGGAAAGACTGTTGGAGCTAAAAGGAGAGATAGGGAGAAATACTATAATTGTTGGAGATCTCAACACCCCATTATCTCCTATAGACAGGTCTTCTAGACAGAAAATAAATAGAGAGATACAGGACTTAAATGATACTATAAATGGAATGGGCTTGACAGATATCTATAGAACTTTCCACCCTACATCCACAACATATACATTTTTCTCACCCCGACATGGAACCTTTTCAAAGATAGATCATATATTAGGACACAAATCAAGCCTTTATAGATTCAAAGGCATAGAAACTGTACCCAGCATCTTCTCTGACCATGATGGAATTAAACTCAAGATTAATTTCAAGACACAACCCCGAAAATACACGAACACATGGAAACTGAACAACCTACTTCTGAATGACTTCTTCACTACTGAAGAAATTAAGGCTGAAATAAAAAAATTTATGGAAACTAATGATAATGAGTACACAAGTGTCCAGAATCTATGGGACACAGCAAAAGCAGTCATAAGAGGAAAATTCATAGCAATTAGTGCACATAAGAAAAGGACAGAAAGATGGCAACTAGATAACTTATCATCATGCCTCAGAGAATTGGAAAAACAACAACAAACAAATCCCCAAAATGCCAGGCGAAAAGAAATAATAAAGGTTCGAGCAGAAATAAATGAAATAGAAAATAAACGAACCATACAGAAAATAAATGAAAGCAAAAGCTGGTTCTTTGAAAAGATTAACAAGATCGACACACCATTGGCTAGACTGATTAAGAAGAAGAAAGAAAGAAACCAGATTAATCAAATATGTGATGAAACAGGCAATATTACCACAGACATAGCAGAAATACAAAATATCATTAGAGGATACTATGAGCAACTTTACGCCAACAAACAAGATAACCTGGAGGAGATGGACAAATTCCTGGATGCATATAATCTACCAAGATTGGATCAGGAAGACATAGAGAACCTGAATAGACCTATAACAAGCCAGGAGATTGAATCAGTAATAAATAACCTCCCAACAAAGAAAAGCCCAGGCCCAGATGGCTTCACTTGTGAATTCTACAAAACTTTTAAGGAAGAGTTAACCCCTATCCTACTAAAATTATTTCTAAAGATTCAAAAGGAAGGAAACCTTCCAAATTCATTTTATGAAGCTTCCATCATCCTCATCCCCAAAACAGATAAGGATATGACAAAAAAGGAAAACTACAGACCAATATCATTGATGAATATAGATGCGAAAATTCTCAACAAAATACTCGCAAATCGTATCCAACAACATATAACAAAGATCATTCATCACGATCAGGTAGGCTTTATACCAGGGATGCAAGGATGGTTCAATATATGCAAGACCATAAATGTAATACACCACATTAACAGAAAGAAAGATAAAAACCATATGATCATCTCAATTGATGCGGAGAAAGCATTTGATAAAATACAGCATCCTTTTATGATTAAGACTCTCAGTAAGATTGGTATAGAAGGATCATTTCTCAACACAATAAAAGCCATCTATGAAAAACCTACAGCTAACATTATACTGAATGGGGAAAAGCTGAAAGCTTTTCCTCTGAAAACAGGTACTAGGCAGGGCTGCCCACTTTCTCCACTGCTCTTTAATATAGTACTGGAAGTCTTAGCTATTGCAATCAGAGAAGAGAACAATATTAAAGGCATTCGAATAGGCAAAGAAGAATCGAAAATATCTTTATTTGCAGATGACATGATGGTATACTTAGAAGACCCAAAGGTATCCATGAAAAAACTGCTTGAAGTAATAAGTGAATACAGTAAAGTGGCAGGATACAAAATCAATATCCAAAAATCTATAGCATTTCTATTTATGAACAACAAGTTGAACGAAGCAGAGCTGAAGAAAGGAATCCCTTTCACCGTAGCCACAAGGTGTATAAGATACCTAGGGATAAACCTAACTAAGAAAGTCAAAGATCTTTATAAAGAAAACTACGAAAATCTTAAAAGAGACATTGAAAGTGACATAAAAAAGTGGAAGGATATCCCATGCTCCTGGATTGGAAGAATTAACATAATCAAAATGGCAATTCTACCCAAATTAATCTACATGTTTAATGCAATTCCAATCGAAATACCAGAGATATTCTTCAGAGATCTAGAAAGGGCAATCATAGAATTTGTCTGGAACCATAAAAGACCTCGTATTGCAAAAGCAATCCTGCGCAAGAAGAGTGGAGTAGGAGGCATATCACTCCCTGATCCCAGGATATACTATAAAGCTGTGGTCATCAAAACAGCATGGTACTGGCATAAAAACAGACATGTGGACCAATGGAAGAGAATAGAGACCCCAGAAATAACCCCCAAAGCTTACAGCCAACTGATCTTTGACAAAGGATATCAGTCAATCCATTGGGAAAAGGAAAACATCTTTAGTAAATGGTGCTGGAAAAACTGGGTATCCACCTGCAGAAAGATGAAACTGAACCCCCATCTTTCACCACTAACAACAGTCAACTCAAAATGGATCAAAGATCTTAACCTAAAACCTCAAACAATAAAACTACTGGTGGAAAATGCTGGGGAAACTCTGGGGGACATTGGAGTAGGCAAAGACTTCTTAAATAAGACTCCCAAGGCACAGGCAATAATCCCTAAAATAGACAAGTGGGACTATATTAGACTAAGAAGTTTCTGCACAGCAAAGGACACAGTAACAAGTGTGAACCGACAACCCTCAGAATGGGAAAATATTTTTGTTAAATATGCCTCAGACAAGGGACTGATAACCAGAATACATAGGGAACTCAAGTGCCTTATGCGAAAAAAAATGATTAACCCAATTAAAAGGTGGGAAAATGAGCTGAACAAAAGTCTCTCTAAGGAAGACATACGAATAGCCAAAAAGCATATGAGGAAATGCTCAACATCCCTCATCATAAGGGAGATGCAGATAAAAACCACAATGAGATACCACCTAACCCCTGTCAGAATGGCAAAGATTAAGAATATAAAAAGTGATAAGTGTTGGCGGGGATGTGGTGAAAAGGGAACCCTCCTACACTGTTGGTGGGAATGTAAACTAGTTCAACCACTGTGGAGAACAATATGGAGGTTCCTCAAAGATCTACAAATAGAACTACCATTCGATCCAGTAATCCCACTTCTGGGTATTTACCCAAAAGACAGGAGAACGCTCAGTCAGAAAAGTGCTTGCACATCAATGTTTATTGCAGCATTATTCACAATTGCCAAGACATGGAACCAACCTAAATGTCCACAAACTGATGAATGGATTGGAAAAGTGTGGTATATATACTCTATGGAATACTACTCAGCCATAAAAAATAACAAGGCCCTGGAATTTGATAGAAAGTGGTCAGATACGGAGGATATATTGCTGAGTGAAGTAAGCCAGGATATGAAAGAAAGATATTGTATGTATCCACTCAATATATACCGACTATCAGCATTCTATGATAGTGAAAAAAAATTGGAGGACATAAAAGCAGTGAAGGTACTTAATGAGAATAGGACAGTGTGGAATGGGGGAAGTGAAGAGAAGAGGATAGAGAAAGATAACAAATGAACAATAGAGAGGCAGGACATTAGTGAGAAACAGATATGGCTTATTAACTGTTGATGTTGACATGTATAGTATTCTCAACTGGATTTGTCTGAGAAGTATTTCATGATGGGCAAAGTATTTGTACAAGCAACATGAGAAATAGCGATGGACTGTCTTAAAAAATAATTAGAATAATAATAATGATTGGGGAAAACATAGAAAAGATATTGAATGTTGAAGCGGGGAGATTAATGTCTCTGTACTGACTGACATGCACGGCATTCCCTTTTGAAAAAGTAATGTAATACAATGTAAAGTTATATGTAATTCAATGTAATATAAAGAAGAATATGATGATAATAAAAAAAAAAAAACATATGGGCACATGTGCATGCATGCCCCAACTCCCAAAAAGATGGAGAAATGTAGGAAGAGGGATTGTGATGTGACCGTGCCCCATTTGAGGGGTGCTTTCTCCACCCACCTCAGGTGAGTATATGTGTTCTCTGACAATTAAAAAAAAAGTATAGTATAGCAAATACATAAACCATTGAAATAGTTTATTATCATCATCAAGTATTATGTAATGTACATAATTTTATGTACCCTACCTTTATACTACTGGTGGAAAAGTGGGTTTTAAACACCAAAATCACAACACATGAGCAATATACTATGCTGTGTTATAAATAATAGTTTTAGCATCACTGGGCAATAGGAATATTTTAGATTAGGACACCATCATTGCATATGCAGTTCATCGTTGGCTGAAATGTCACTGTATGGCACATGACTATAGTTTGCATTTGACTGGTTTATCTCTGACCATTATTTTGTTTTTAGATTTGATAAGTTATTTTTAGATGTGTCACATATGTGGACTATCATTACATTTTTCTTTGAGAGCTCGTCTGAAGAATTTTTCTTTCTTATTTTTGTAGTTAAGCACATTTACAATTACTGTATGATTTCTAAGTGTGGTCTTAACTCTCATATTATTTGATGTTACATTTACTATATTTCCTTCTCCAGGTCATTTTTGTTTTGTTTGTATTTTGTATTTAGAAAGCTTTATAATTTTAGTGGTTAACTTCATATTGAAATTGTTTTATAATATTATGAGTTCTATATTTCCTCACTTTCGTTTCTAATGAGTTTTAAATATTATCATTTGACATTCACTTATTACTGCATGATAGATAATTATTTTGTTTT
This sequence comes from Tupaia tana, assembly GCA_026018925.1. Classification (NCBI taxonomy): domain Eukaryota; kingdom Metazoa; phylum Chordata; class Mammalia; order Scandentia; family Tupaiidae; genus Tupaia; species Tupaia tana. The sequence continues at coordinate 19,816,378 of JAKSZU010000008.1, forward strand.
GCACTATCCCTTCTCATTCTTTTACCATTAAAAATGTGATATGTAGGACCAGCAGTTAGCATAATGGCTATGTCGCTGAACTCCCATGTAGCTGACCACGGTTCAAGCCCGGACCTGGTGGCTTAAACTCATGCTGGGCGTGTGTGAGTGTGTGCCCAAGATCCTGAGAGGAGAATGGAGGAGAAGGGATTGCAGCATGGCCATTCCCCCTGGGGGGTGATTTCTCACTTTCTATCTCTCTGTCTCTCTCTTTCTTTCTGGCAAGCGCACGTACCCGATAACAAAAACCTCTCCCCCCCCCCAAAAAAAAAAGAAAGAAAAATGTGATATGTATGTGTATATATGTATGTATACATATTTTTAATACTGATTTATGTACATTAATACTTAAAAGATAGCTTGACTACGTAGTACACTCCTTTCTCACCATTGCCACTAATTAGATAAAAATGTTGCTCCTTTAATTTCTTGCTTTTAAGTTCCTTTTGAAAATTTTATCCCCACTTGATTTTTCTTTCCTTTGTAAATGTCTTTTTTCATTTCCCCTGCCAGTCTAGTTTTTCCAGATGTTTATCTTTAAAACTCGATAATTTTCTTACATGTCCCAGATGTATGCCTAGGATCAAAAATATATAGCATATTTATTATGCCAAGGCTATTTTTTCCAGGTACATGTACTTATAACTCATGTCAATGATCACAGGCATGTGTGTAGGAGGTGTACACACGTGTGCATATTTTGAATTTTTTTCACTTGTGAAAACATTTTAGAGTCTATTTTAAATATTAGCTTTATCCCATTGTATTTTCTTCTTCTTGAGAGATTATGATAGCACCTGATACATATTCTGGAATTTTATTTTTTGTTTATCTCTTGTTTAATAATTTTATAATGATTTACTAAATCACTTTTTTTGGCTTATCTCTTTTATTTAATCACTTTTAAGTGATTTACTAAATCTCTTATTTTTTCATTTTCTAGGTTGTTTTCCTTTCTCGTCTCTGTGTTCTTTATTATACTTTCAGTTGGGTCCATTCTATACTGTGTTGTCTTTAATTAATTTTTATTTCTGAGAGTCTTCTGTTTTTCTTTTCTTTTCTGCAGTAAACTTTCATTTTACATTTTCTTTTGTGTCTATTTTATCTAAAGTTGGAGTTTATAATTTAGGACATTCTATATCTATGATATTCTTATATATCTAAAACATTTTGTTTAAAACTTTAATTTGTTTTGGAGTGGTATGTTTTCTTCAGCTTTATGACTTATTAGTGAAGAGTATTTTATAAACTTAAAAATTGATTCTCACATTCTTATTTCTTATTATAGTAGCTTTATCTGAAAATCACCTGTTATTTGCAGTTCATTTACGTTTGTTGTTTTCTTTTCATCAAAGTGAGAAGTTTGGGTAACTTACTCAATTTCATAATTCCAGATTATCCTTTTTTTATTGACATAGTACATAGATTACTATTTAATAAATAGTACATTTGGGAATTGGGTCTGTGTGTCTTTTGTGTTGTAATATTCTTTTGTTTCCATCATGTACTGAGCTTTACTTCTTTAATATCCTTTAACCCTTAAATATTGAAAAGATTCTTCTCTTTTCCAAATTGTCCTCCTTCCTTTAAAAAACACACTCAGGACCAGCAGTTGGCGTAATGGCTATGTTGCTGGACTCCTGTGTAGTCAACCACAGTTCAAATCCCGGACCCAGTGGCTTAAACTCAAGCCGGGCGCATATACATGCATGCCCAAGATCTCAAGAGAATGGAGGAGAAGGGATTGTGGCATGGCTATCTCCCCTGGGGGGTGATTACCTGCTTTCTGTCTCTGTCTCTCTCTATTTTTCTGGCAAGCGCACGCACCCTATAGCAAAATTCTCTCCAAAAAAAAAATAAAAATAAAAATAAAAAATAAAACAAAAACGAACACAATCATTCTTTGCTTTGACAGACCTTAAAAACTTGTCCATTTAATTTCCCAGTTTTATTAGTTTCTAGGGCTGCCATAACAAACACTGCAAAGCAGTGGCTTAAACAGAAACCTATTATCTTAAAGTTCTGGCAGCTAGAAATCTGAGATCCAGGTACTTACAGGACTACAGTGCTCTTAAAGTGCTAGGGAAGGATCTTTCTCAGGCCTCTCCCCTAGCTTCTGGTAATAGCATAACTAATCTGCCCAAGACATCTCCATGCATGCTTGTCTTGTCCCACTTTCCTCTTTTTATAAGCATACTAGTCCTAGTGGATTAGGGCCTCTATAACAGTTTCATTTTAACTTGATCATGTACAAAGACCTTATTTTAAAATAAGGTCACATCCACAGGTACTAGGAGTCAAGATGTTGTGGGATGGAATTCAGCCCATAACACCATTAGACAGCATGCACACACAGATTTGGGGCAGCCATGGGGAGCTTATTTCTCCACTCATGTCAGGAGGAGACTCTTCCTGGATATGAAGTCTAAATAACGTTGTTTGCATTACAATACTCTTTATTTATTAACTTATTATTATTTTAATGATTTTGCCATAGGGTGCATATTCTCACTGGAGAGGACAGAGTCTGAGAGAGGCAGAAGAGGGAAAGCGAGAAACCATTCCCTCAGAGGGGATGGCTACCCGCAAACCCCTCTCCTTTATCCTTGTGGGATTTGGGGCATGCTCACAGATGCACCCAGTGATTACACTAGTCTTAAGACTGCACTGAACTCTCCTGTCTTTGATACAATGGTTTTTCAAGTTGGATATGCTGCTTTTTGATGTTTCACCCCATTTATATGTAGATGGCAGTTTATAGTACCCTATTTCTTGGCTATGCTATAGGAAAGAGTTGTGGCTGGTTTTATTTGCTCTTTTTATTGATTTTCAAGGTTTCTGAGGTTTGTTCAGAGCCATTCAGATTTGAGTACTACTGCCGTCTTATGAGAATGAACAATGCATATTAAGAGTCTAACGATTCTAAATTTCTTTTCAAATTTATTTCCATCAGAAAATAACGATTCATTGTAGTCTATTCAATGAACTGAGCATTTGTTTTCACTTAAAATGTAGGAACTCTGGTAAGAAATTGTAAAGCATTTGGAGGTCAGATTCTACTCAACACAGATGACTCAAGTAGCCCAAATAGACACATGTCTAACATGTCATTGCTTTCTAGCTTTTGTGATTTATTGAAAACCCATGTGTGTTACTAATTATGTGTTTTCGTCATCCATTCAGATATGAGAGTGCATTCATAGATATGGGATGTGGCAGATGATTTGACAGTAACTATGAATTTAATAACATATAAGCTCACTAAAATAGCATCACTTCTAGGTTATCCTCCTGCTTAATCTTAACTGAATATTGGACTAACTAAATTGTTGAGAGATCAGTGGAGTTAGTATCCATTTTCCTCATGGCTCTTTTTGGTGCCTGGATCAGACTTTCTCTTGGACCAACAGACTCTAACACCTCTTCTGGAATTGATTCCAACCGATGATGAGCTACATCTGGCCTGTGAAATGAAAATAGCAAAACCTTTGATTGAGTCCAAGTTAAGTGGATCTACATCATCTGCTCAGTCAACTTTTGCCAAGATGAATGGTGCTGTGTCAGTGTTCCATAATTTCAGAGGTGGATTCCCCTCTCTAAAAACAAAGTGTTTTCCTTTATATAGGCAATGAAAGAAGGAAAAAAAAAAAAAAAAAAAAAAAAAAAAAAACCTGCTGTGTGTGAAAATGCATTCTGGCTCCTCTATATATTTGGAAACAAAACCCCTAAAATAATTCTATTGGAGCCTTTTTTCTTTTTCTTGGATACCTGCCATCATAGTCCTTATCAAGTTGCACAAGGGGGCACTGTCGCTGTGAAGGTTCTGGAGAACTAAGTCATTTTTCTTGCTTCTATGAAGAATCTAAACATGAATGAGACTGTGATAAGAAAGAAGAAAATCAACAACTCGCAGAGACTATAAGTGTTTTCCAGCTGTTTTAAGATCCAACTTAGATCAGAAAATATTTACTGCTGAAAACACACACACAAATGGTAACAATAACTAGAAGGAGAACGATGAGAACCGTCAAGTTACTTTACAAATGTGTCCAGTTTCCCTCACAAAAGAGAAGTAAACATAGAAAAAAAATGAACTGAAAATGTGTGTTTTGAAAACTTGGGAAATTGTAAAGCTGTGGAGCTAATGGCTATAGTGGAGATTGCAGTTCAAATCCCAATGTCTAAGGACTATGCCAGGCCTATTTGATCTCCATGGGAGAGATGGAGTTGGGAATTTTGATATAAGGATTGTTGAAGCATCACAGTAAGAGTTTGGGGGCCCAGCCACTGAGGTGCTGCAGTAGTGCAAGTGCTTGTAATGGCTGAAGATACTTTTCTCCTTATCTAAGTATGAATCTTATTAAGTAATAACAATGGAACAGTCATGAGGGTAAAAATGTCCCTTGGAACTGAATGAACCAGTTAGATAGGTTGTATAAATAAGTATTTTAATTATAATTTAAAATGTAATATAAGATTGAAGAAATACTTAAAATATACAATATATGGGAGTCAGACAGGGTACAGAAGTAACACAATCGGACTCACATGGGACTATCCTAGACTCACCTTTTCCAGCTACACTTAACAGGCCAGGTGCATGTGCGCCTGCCTATGATCCAGGCTGCCTGGAGCTAGATTGTGACCTGAGGACTCTGTTGGGGTCCCTCGTTTTCTCTTGCTCTTTCTCTGTCTCATTCTTAGGGAAAAAAAATAGATGAAATTCTAAAAAACATAATATATACCTTTTTTTTAAAAGGGGTACTTTTTTTTTTTTTTTTTTTTTTTTTTTTGAGAGGTTTTTCGCTATAGGGCGCGTGCGCTCGCCAGACAGACAGAGAGAGACATAGAGACAGAAAGCGAGAAATCACCCCCCAGGGGGGATGGTCACGCCGCAATCCCTTCTCCTCCATTCTCCTCTCGGGATCTTGGGCACGCACGCACACGCGCCCGGCGTGAGTTGTAAGCCACCGGGTCCGAGACGCGAACCGCGGTCGACTACGTGGGAGTCCAGCGACATAGCCATTACGCTAACTGCTGGTTCCCAAAAGGGGTACTTTTGATTTTAAATTTTTAGCTTAGATTATAAGAAGTTGGTGTGGTTAACTGAGTGGAAAGTAAAGGAATATCTCATATAACCTTAAGGAAGAAATACTCTTTTTACATTGACATTTACTTATAAGTATAAATATAGCTGATCTTTGAACAACACTGAAATTAGTGGCACCAACCCCCCCCCCCCCCACATAGCCAAAAAATTCAAAAAATGACTTTTGTCTCCTGTAGACTTTACTAATACTAGCCTACTGTTAGGTAACCAGCACGTAGTAAAGTGGCTAAGGGGCTAGACTCCCATGAGGTCGACTGCAGTTAAAGTCCTGAACCCAGCAGCTTGAAATCACTAGGTGTGTGTGTGTGTGCCCAAAATCACTAAAAGCGAATAGAGGAGAAAGGACTGTGGTGTGATCATCCCTCATGGGGGATGATTTCTCACTTTCTGTCTCTGTCTCTCCAGAAAGCACATCTGCACTACACCAAAAATCTCTCAATAATAATAATAATGATGATGATGATAATAATAATAGCCTACTGTTGACCAGGAGACTTTCTGATAAAATAAACAGTTGATTAACACTTTTGCATGTTATACACATTAAATGCTGTATCATTAGAATAAAGTAACCTAAAGAAAAATGCTATAAAAGATTTTAAGAGAAAATATATTTTTATAGTGTTATTAAAACTATCGGTATATAAATGGACTTGTGTAGTTCAGACCCATGTTGTTCAAGGGTCAGCTATATGTTTGTAAAATATCAGTAGCAACTTATTTAGTTTGAGACCGAACTTATTTTTTACCAATCATAAAAGAGAGCAACAAGTGACAATGAAAAGAACAAAAAAAGCATAATCAAACTAAACTGAGATGTCCAGAAAAATTGCTTAATTTAGCAAAAGATAGACTGGAGGAGAAACAAAAGGCAAGCACAAAGTAAAACCCTGAAGTCATAAAACAATGTGACACAAAGAAAGTATAAGGTCCCTATTATTATCAAAATTATAAATTAACTCTTATTTTTAAAATGAAAAGTTTTTAAATTACAATAAAAATTGTACTATTAATATTTTTAAAAAACTAAAAGTTTAGACTTAATTATTTTGTGCCACAGTTTCTCATATATAAAGTGAGAATTGAGAAATAAGTTAATCATAGGATTGGTTTCCAGAGCATGGCAAATGCTTAATGAAAGTGAATTAATGTTGGGACTGGCAGTTAGCGTAATGGCTATGTCGCTGGACTCCCACGTAGTCGACCGCGGTTCGAGTCCCGGACCCGGTGACTTAAACTCACGCCGGGCGCGTGTGCGTGCGTGCCCAAGATCCCAAGAGGAGAATGGAGGAGAAGGGATTGCGGCGTGGCCATCCCCCCTGGGGGGTGATTTCTTGCTTTCTATCTCTCTGTCTCTCTCTGTCTGTCTGGCGAGCGCACGTGCCCTATAGCAAAAACATCTCCAAAAAAAAAAAAAAAGAAAGTGAATTAATGTGAATTAATTTTCATTAATGATTATTACAATTATGTCTTTTATAAGAGAATCACATAAATATGAGCTAAATTTTGAAATTGTGTGTTATTTTATACTGTAGGTTCATAAACATAAACAGCATTGGTAAAAATATGTTTATTAAAGAAGCAAAAAGGCCCTGTACAGTGGTTTTCTACTCTACTCCTTTGAGCCCTGGGGTTTTCACAGGGCCCATTTTGGGGCAACTATGAAATGGAAAGATGAAAAGATATGGAAAATAACAGCATAGAGATCAACATCTCGAATATAAACAATAAATGCTCACAATAACAGACAAAAATGCAACATAAACTGAACAATTGTAAAAGTTATTGACCTTTTTCAGAATCAATGTTCTCGTCTACAAAATGAAGCTAATATTGCCTAAGATTATTTTATAGATTTTTCTATTTATTGAATGCAAAGTGTGTGGATCCGCACTGGTGTCTATATAGCTCCTCTACATCAAGAATGAAAGACTAATTTATGACATAGTGACCAGGCTACATGATTTGAATCCTCCTCCTTCAGCCTGTTATTCACGTGAATCATCCCTGTCTGCTTAAGAAATAATTTCATTTTTCCTAAACTAACAGAAAAATTTCTGGCAAAACTAAATCACAAAAGCTTATCAGTGCCAAGCACAAATGGCTGTTAGATCCTCCAGTTTGTGAAAGTCTGCACCCTCTATTAGCACCAAGGATTGGGAATTGGTTCTTTGTGTATTGTTACCTAACACATAGAAATATTCTTTAGTTTTGAAGTGCTGTGTGACAGCAGAGTTTCTGGGTATTCTCTTTTTCAGAACACTCAAATACACTTAAAAAAATAAACTCATTGCTGGGCTGCCCCCAAAGCACACCGGGTAAGGGGCCCAAATCCTACATGACCAACTGCAGTTCAAATCCTGACCCTGGCGGCTTAAAAAACATGTTAGATTCATGTGTCTGTGCCAAAAATCCTGATAGAAAGTAGGAATGGAGAATAAAATGGTGGCAGTGTGATTTCACTCTGTTGGGGAGATTTTTTTTTTTCTCTCTTTTTCTACTTGAAGAGTACATGTGTCCTCTGGTAATTTAAAAAAAGCTCATTGCATCTGGCTTAAGTGGTAGGATAAAGTTCATATGCAAATGCATATAGTAACCTTCAATATCCCTCTCTCTCCGTCTCTGTCTCTCTCTCCCTCTACACACACACACATACACACACACACACACACACACACACACACACAGTTAGTGGAAAATTAATGACATATTTTTTCTGTTTTCTATGCAAAAATGCATCATGACTTTTCCAACAAATGAATATATAATACAACAGACTGAAATAAGAAAGGCCCCCTTCTTATCTCACCCGTGAGCACCCATTATTCTACACTAGATAGTCTATGTACTATGCATGTAACAGGATACAATAGGAACGATAAGAAAAGATGTGGACATAAGGGAAAGATAAAGAGGAATTTTACTATTTTCCCTAGAACTTCCCTTTATCCCAAAAAAGAAAACATCACTGGACTAGAGAAAGAGATGTCAGCCCTAATGTTCATTCATATATATATTTAGCTTAAGTTATCAAGGTGGAGCTTTTGCAAATTCATTTGCATTTGTAAATACTGTCTTCTTTCCTTTGCAGTCTGTATCAGTAAACTGTAGCAATATTTTGTTGTTTATGCTTTGCTACAAAAGAGTAATCCCAGTTTTACAGAAGTCTTTTATGTAACTGTCTACATAAATTAATGATTTTTCAGTCTGGATTTGGAGTTTACTTGATTAACTGAAGTACATTAATAACACTGAATTGTTGTTTGTTTGTTTGCTGTGGGGTGCATATGCGAGAGAGAGAGAGAGAGAGAGAAAATTACATGCACCCCGGGGGGATGGCCATGCTGCAGTTCCTTCCCTCCAGTCTCCTCTTGGGATTTTGGGGACACATGCACATGCTCCTGGCATGCTTTTCAAGTAGCCAGGTCTGGAGCTCGAGCCGCCACATCAGCCATGTGAGATCCAGCCATCTCAACCTATTGCCCTACATTGAATTTTAAATAGGAGTAAATTAAGAATATTCAGAGTTTAAGAAAGATCCAGCAATGCAGAAAGAGCGTAACCAAAAGTCACAAATGATGCTATCAAGTGCATGCTGGTGTTTTGATTGAGAAATTTCTCTATAGTATTTGTATGTGAAGCAAGGATTAAAAATCCTTCATTATTTCTTCAATAAGCTACTGCTTTACTTTTCAATTAGTGAATATGATACCCTTTAGACTGAGTATTTATCTATGTGACACCAAACATGCAGATGAACACCCAAACATCCAGTCAATCATTCAGCTATTTGTTAATATACACTTGGCATCACTTAGAAAAGGGTCATTAAAAATTGTTAACTAGAATTTTCATTTTTATTTATATATTTGGCAATATTTAGGTATAGTCATCATTACAAGAATAGCTTGGCCTGATTAGTAATTGCTTTTCTTTTATTTGATATTTTGTTATCAAAAATAACAAAAAGCTTTTTGTCCTGATGAGTTTATTTTCCCTGATTGTTAAATTACAAGCTTCATTTCCCTTTGACTGTTGAGCTCTAATCTAAATTATTTTCTATCTGTGTTATAATTTTTCTTACTTTCATTTCATGTTTCCTAGGTAGGGGACATGAATGTATTTTCTATATGTTTTATGACTTTATTTCTCACTTATTTTATTCATTCATATATAAAATGAGTTAAAGTGATCTAAATTTCTAAAATAAATAAGAAATGAGACAGATAGGCTAAAATTTTAAATTGCAATGAAGATCAAGACATTAGAGCAAAGGGAGAGAAAAATAAACCAGATATCCCAGACGAATGTGTCACTATATTTGGACACCAAATTTCCTAAGAGTAGAATATTAAAGCAAAGGCTGAGTTGAAGGCTGAGTTGGACGAAACTATCTGAAAAAATAAATAAATTTAAAAAAAAAAGAATCCAGAAGTTCACCTATAGCAACAGCTCTACTTGTTTTTCTTCCCTAACACAACCAAGGGTTTTAACACATTCTCATCAGTGACGACTTTATTACAGAAAGGTAGCTGTCCTCCAGGCCAACCCCCTGCCCACCACAAGAAAATTCCTGGTTCAGGAGAGACTTATCTGGACATTCACTTCTTTGTGGAGTTCATTACATTCATTAGTACCATCCATTTATTTGTTTTTTGATGATTTAATTCAACACAGGCATAAATCATAGAGATGCTAATATCTGCCATGTAGCAAGATTCCAATGCGTGTAAGAAGCTTCTGGGCTTCAACTGTGGAGATTCCAATTCTTTAGTATAAGGCAGAGCCTGGACTTAGCATTTCATATAGCATCTCTGTGAGGTCTATTTTTTATTTATTAAAAAAAATAAGAATTTATTTGGGCCAGCTGGTGAGGTGGTAGTTAAGGCAGCTGTATATAACATGGCCTGCTATGCAGTTTGAGTCCCAGACCCAATGGTTTGAGAAACATGTCTGGCATATGTGCCCAAAATCCCAAAAGGAGAGATGGAGGAGAAGAGGTTGAAGCATGGCCATCCCCCATTGAGGGTACTTTCTCACTTTCTCTTTCGTCGTTTCTCTCCCTGGCAAGTGCATGTGCCCTCTGGCAAAAAAATTTTAAATTACTTTTTTATTTATTGAGAGAGACACACAAGCACCTTCAGTAACGCCTCATGCTGTAATCCTCCTCTGAGCCCTCCCAGCCAGCCAGGAGCATGGCCATTTGTAGACTTGGCGTGTGCAGGTAGACAGAGAAACCAAATCCCAATCTCCTACGTGGCTTCCAGCCGAGCAAATTAGCGTAATGCTGCCGCACCACTGCTGCTGGGCTTCTCTAGCGATTCTTGCAAGTAGTGGAAATAGGACCAATACTCGAGTATATTGACCCCTAGGCCCTTGCTCTTTCTCACTCTGGAAAGATGACTTTTCACTCACAGATGTCCTGAGGTCATGGGACCAGCAAATGGTGTAATGGTTACATCACTGGACTCCCATGTAGTAGCCTGCGGTTCAGGTCTTGGACCTGGTGGTCTACAACACATGCCAGGTGCATGTGCGTGCCTGCCCAAACGAGAGGAGAATGGAGGAGAAGGGATTGCAGCGTGGCCAAATTCCCTGGGGGGGGGGGGGGGGGGTGATTTCTCTCTTTCTGTCTCTCTGTCTCTCCAGGAGCGCATATACCCTATAGCAAAAGCTCTGTCCGGAAAAAAAAAAAAAAAAAAAAAAAAAAAAAAAAAAACAGGCCTGCAGTCATTTCAGTGTGTTTTCTAAAGCAGATATGAGAACCTTCCTCATAGATATCATGCCTGTTATTGAGTTCACTGCTCTTTATAGAGCTCTCTTAAGCATAATGGCAATCTATGTGTTTCACTTCTATTATATTCTCAACCAGCCTATCATTATGCACTATTATTATCTCTACTTCTCATTAGGGAAGGACTAGAATGTGAGAATAATTTGGCTTCAGGGACTATGCTTTAATATCGGCACATGATACTCTTCTTGGGAGTCATTTGGCTACACAAGATGTCAGGACTTTCTGGAACTGTTAAGCTTTCTTTTTAGGTATGCATATGAAGTGATGGCCACCAGAATGGGCCACTAATGTTAAAAGAAAAATCTAAAACCAGTTCCATTTAACAGAGTTTAATTGAGCAAGAGTTAGGTTCTAAAACCAGCAGCATTCCTGAGGAAGTTGGTTCAGAATCCTCCCTACCACATGTGCAGTTTAGGTTTATAACCAGAGAAAAGAAAGTGATAACACAAGAAAATGAAGTGCAAAGCCAACCTGATTGGCTGCAGTTGACACTTGCCTTCCATGGGCATCATCTGATCAGTTGGCAACCTGTGATTGGCTAAAGTTCAGCTGCTGTGATAGGCTAAGGCTCAGTCAGTAGGTCACCAGGGTATACTCTCAGAATAGGTTACCGCTTGGCTTGTACTCAAAGTGGTTTGCAGTTTAGTATCTATGTACCCTGCTTGGGGCCAAATTTATTACCCAAGTATAGCGGCCTGCTTAGTAGTTTGGCTTACCACTAGACACTTGAACTGATGACTGTTTAAGGCTGAATTCAAGACAAAAAGGAAATAGTTGTGTAGCCTGCAGAATATTGTGGATATTAAAATTTCTCCCTCACTTATCTGCAAATGTCTTGAGTAGTTATGGGTCCAGTACTACTTCACAGTCTTCACCATGCAGCTTGTCCTTTTTTTTTTTAATTTTTTTTTTTTGAGAGATTTTTGCTATAGGGCACGTGTGCTTGCCAGACAGACAGAGAAGGAGAGACAGAAAGTGAGAAATCACCCCCCCCCAGGGAGAATGGCCATGCCGCAATCCCTTCTCCTCCATTCTCCTCTCAGGATCTTGGGCACGCACGCACACGCGCCTGGCATGAGTTTTAAGCCACTGGCTCCGGGACGCGAAACGCAGTCGACTACCTGGGAGTCCAGTGACATAGCCATTACACTCCTTTTTTTTTAAAAAAAAAAAAATTCTTTATTTTCAATTTAAATTACTCTTATTTAAATTACTCTTTCATTTAAAAAAATATTTGACCAAAGAGACAGAGAGACAGAGAAAGAAAGAGAGAGAGAGAGAGAGAGAGAGAGAGAGAGAGAGAGAAAGAAAGAAAGAAAGAAAGAAAGAAAGAAAGAAAGAAAGAAAGAAAGAAAGAAAGAAAGAAAGAGAAAGAGAGAGAAAGAAAGAGGGAGAGAAAGAGTGAGAAAGCAAGCCACCAGATCTGGGACTTGACCAGTGATCAGCCATGTGGGAGTGTCCAGCACCTTAGCCACCATGCCACCTGCTGGTCCCCAGATTGTCCTTTTATAGAGTGAAATCAAACATAACTTTTTATCAAGTTTAAAAAAGCCAGATAGGAAAATGTCCCTTAAGGAAAATTAAAATAGTCAACTTTATTAAAGTTCATGTTTCTTTGAAACTGAGGAGCCAATATGGGCATTTGCCACTTGTTTTAAGGGAGGACTTTATCACCTGTTTTGGCAAGCCTGAGCATTTGACATTTGTTTGGGCAGGAGATATTTGTCCATTTGATGTACCATTTGAAGGAGGGGAAGACAGAGATAAGGTTTAAAGGACAGCAGGTTGGTTTGTAACATGTTAAAAATGGGGTTCATGTTATAAGATGGATATTTGTAAGTGGTTGGTATATAACACACAATTCAAAATACCTTGTTTCTGGGAATTAAGGTTTATAAGAGTTAAAAACTGGTTACTGTATGAAAATCTACATGTGACGTTACAAGAAAAATTAAGGTATGTTTGTTGAGATAAAATTATAAGCTAGGTATATAATAGTATTATTTTGTCTAAATCAGAGATAGCTTAAGGTTATTGCCAAAAGTAATCTTATGAAGTTTTATTTTTTCATTTATGGTGTGACAACAAGAGTTTTTTTAAAATATTAATCTGATCTTGGTACAAAAGGAAGTAATCATACTGCAAGAAATATGTCTTTCCCTTATGATAAGTGATCTAAAAAAAGAAGATATGTGAACTTCATTTTTGTGTGTATTACATTTTTTTGATTACTTGGAAAAACTGACTTTTATTTAAAAATAGGGATTTTGTTATGTGACTGCTATAAAGACTATGTGAATGTCTGTTTCTGACAGCACCTGATGTGGCGCTGTCAATCTGAATTCTGACCGTTGTCTTTAGTTGTTGTATGTAATAGAAACAGCTATATTTCTTTGTCAAATACATCATCATTATAGTGAACTGGGATCAAGTTATTAATTATGGCTATTTTAAATTTTTGTTACCTACAGTTCCAAAACTGGTTTCTATGGAAAAGACTCTAACAAATACGCTTGAATACAGGTTTCTGACAAGTATAAAATCAATGGACTTTAGGTAAACTTGACCCAGGAACCTCTTTCTCCAAGCTTCTCTTGTTGCTCAAGAATTATTCTAGTTGTATAGCCTGCAGAATAGCGTGGATATTAAAACTTTTCCCTCACTTATCTGCAAATGTCCTGAGTATTTATGGGTCCAGTACTAATTCACAGTCTTCACCATGCAGATTGTCCTTTTTTTTCCCTTAAGAATTAGTTATTTTTAACTTTATTTTTAAAAGGTTTTTGGCACTGACTCCTAGTCATCATTCACTTCCTTCCAACTTGAAATGACCAGACCAACAACCAGGACAGGGCCATCCTGGCACTGAAGGACAGTTGAAGCATGACCATGGATGGATTATCAACACTGCCTACACAGAGAGATCTTGATCAAGAAGGGTAGATCTGAAAGTTATCAGAATCAAAATAGAGTTATTTGTGTCAACCCTGACTAAATTAAGCTGGGGCCATGGAGGAAGTGTTTTCTCATGTTAGCATTCCTAGTAACAAGAATTGTTACACAACTGTATCAGAATCACATCTTCAACTTGACTGGTTGAAGTGTATTCAGGTTGGGTAAATTCACTGTACAATCTGTAGCAATGTATAGTGACTGAGTGTATAAAATTGAAAAAAAAAAAATTCGTATACAGAATCATAACATTACCCAAAACAACCAGTATCAACTTGACTAAGTGTATTCAAAATTCACTGTACAATCTGTAGCAATGTATAGTGACTGAGTGTATAAAATTGAAAAAAAAAAAAGAATCATAACATTACCCAAAACAACCAGTATAATTCTCCACATTTGGGAGTTTTCTTTTTTTAACCCATCAGAAATGTGGAAAACTTAGCACATTTAGAGGTTATGCTTATCTGAACTTTACGATCTTCACCTCTGTTTTCAGAGAATTGCTAATTATTAAGAAGTTGACAATGGGGAATCATAGAGTTAACTGTATAGATGATATATAGATGATATATATAGATAGATGGAGTTTCAATACCAAATAGCTAAGATGGTAATGCATGTGATAGGAGTCACCAATATACATAGCGCAGAGGCCATTCCTTCAGTTTTTGGAATGTTATTCAGGCAACATGATACTAAGATATATTAGGTTGGTACAGAAGTAATTGCAGTTTTGCTTTGTTGAAATTTGCCCTTTGATCTTTGGACACATTCTTTCTTTCTTTTTTCTTTTCTTTTTTTTTTTTTTTTGGAGAGGTTTTTCTTTTTTTGCTATAGGGTGCACGCGCTCACCAGACAGATAGAGAGAGACAGAGAGACATAAAGCGAGAAATCACCCCCCAGGGGGAATGGCCACACCACAATCCCTTCTCCTCCATTCTCCTCTCGGGATCTTGGGCATGCATGCACACACGCCCAGCGTGAGTTTAAGCCACCGGGTCCGGGACTCAAACCACAGTTGACTACGTGGGAGTCCAGTGACATAGCCATTACACTAACTGCCGGTCCCCCAAACATTGTCCATGACTCGAACCGTAGTCGTTAGCCATGTGGGAACCCAGCGCCTTAACCTTCACGCCACCTGTGGGCGCGACACATTCTTAAATAATTATGATTATATGCCATTTTAATGCACATTTATTGCTTTTTTTTTTGCTAATGACTTATTACTTACTATTTATTTTATATGTATTTTAGACTTGGGAAATGATGTTAGACAAAAAATAAATTGGAGCGATTTCCTTATTTGAGTTCAGAATGGGTCATTAAGCAGCAGAGACAACTTGCAACATCAACAACGCATTTGACCCAATGAATATATGATGCAGTGATGGTTCAAGAAGTTTTACAAAGAAGAAAAGAGCCTTGAAAATGGGGAGCATAATGGCTGGCCATCAGAAGTTGACATATGATGCTTAAGGCACTGGACTGCCATATGGCTGACTGTGGTTCAAGCCCTGGACCTGGTGGCTTGCTTTTTCACTTTCCCTCTCTCTGTTTCCTCTCTGGTCAAATAAATAAATAAATAAATAAATAAATAAATAAATAATAATAAATAAAATTAAATAAATAATTTTTAAAAAGAATATGAAACAATCAGTTGAGAACAATCATCAAAGCTGATCCTCTTACAACCACAACAGACATTGTCAAAGAACTCAACATCAAACATTCAACTACTATTTGGTATTTGAAGCAAAGTGGAAAGGTGAAAAAGCTCAATAAGTGAGTGCTTCATGATCTGACTGAAACAAACAAACAAATAAAAATGTCGTTTTGAAATGTCATCTTCTCTTATTTTACACAACAACAGTGAACCATTTCTTGATGGGATTATGACATGCCTTAACCACCACACCACCTGCTGGCCTGAAGCATGGATTTCTATGCTACAGGAATAAACTAACATTTCTCATTGGCAAAAAATGTGTTGATGGTTTCTATTTTAATTAATGAAGATGTATTTGAACCTAGTTATAATTTGATATTCATGGTCCAAAACTGCAATTGCTCTTGTTCCAACCTGTACGCACTCAGAATACCCAGTTCTTTCGTTGGGACCAGATTTGCTTTGTAAACTGAATGCCCATTTATGTTGCAAATGCTTAATGTCAACACCCCTTTGGTAAATGGTTCATTTCTTTTCTCTTAGCCTGGAAATATACTTTCTTCAGTGTATGTAGAGTCCCTATGCTTATTCTGCTAATTGTTGCAGTCTTTATCATTATTGTAAATTTCATTTTTTAAAAATGTCATTAATTGTTTATTTTAAAAAGAGGCCAAAGATAATATCTTCCATCATGTCAAGGCCTTCCATTCCAAAATGCCAATGGTTTCCCAATTCAGCAGGAAGTAGTTAAAGAAGAGAGAACATCACCCACTTCCATATAAATGAAATGGAAATACAGAGAATGAAGAATTGTAGCAGAGGCCTACTTTAGCCAAACTGACTCCATGTTGTTAAATCAAAAATCATTTTTTGCACAGTCTGATACTCTTTCTTTGAGATTTCTCCAAGGAAAACTCCGAAGAGACAAATGGCCAACCTGGAGTTTGAAACAAAAAGGGACTTTCTGCTCTAACTAAAACCTGAAACTTCTGCTCCAATATGAATCACTGTATTGTCTCTCCATCCCAGTCAAAAATTAACCTGATCAATGTTTTGCTATAGGTGGCCCTCAGTTTCAAACACCTCCCTTCTCCTATAAAAGCATCTGCAAATTGACTGACTAGTTGAAGTTATTTATACATATCTTCTCAGTTTGGCCACACTGTAATAAATTCTCCTTTTCACTCTCATCTACAATTTTGCCTCTGTGTGTTTTATTGAATGGTGAAAGGTCAAACCTGCTGCTGTTTTCTGAACTAATACAAAATTCAGCCATATACATTTTTTGCCATTAAGTGAGTTGCTAGTCAATATCCTATGTCACTTTTGCTAAATTTTGACCTGTGGGATCCCCTTTCTTTTGGTTATATTCATTTCTTCATCCCGTCACTTAATTGCTAAGTCTGGGAGAACAGACTGTACTCACCTTTGCATCCCTAGAACCAAGAAAGTGTTAGTCCAAAACAAAAGCTCCAAGAATGTTTATTGACTTGTATCAAGTGCCTTCAACATAATTTATCCAAAGATAAAAATTATACAAAACACTAAACATGTATTCTTAGCTCCCACACTACTTACAATCCACCTTGATCTCATATATTTTTATCAGTCAGTGTTTTAGAATGCCAGAATCACAATTTTCAAATGAAGATTGATTGGGAAGAAAAATGATTGGATAAAGGACTAAATTATTCTCTAATAGAATTTGATGACCTTCTGGTTCAGAGATTTGCAAACTCTTTGTTAGTAACTAAACCCTTTTTTTTTTTTTTCAAAACAAAATTTACTAGAAATCCAAAATGTTACCTAGCTAAATTGATGGAAGAAGAGCATGAAAGCAATTCTCTCTGAGTGGCTCTGAGGAGCTATAGTGCTCAAGCCAAATTTCCTTTGGACAGTGGAGAATAGCGAGGCCAAAAGAGATTAGGAAATTGCCTTCCCAAAGTCACATTGCTAGTTAGGTACAGAGTTGAAAATAGAATCTGCATATTCATGAGAGGTCTTCAAAAAGTTCATAGAAAATGATTATGAAAAAAATGCAGGATTTCAAAAATTTTTGAACCAAAAATTGTACTTTAATTCCACTTTCCACAAGCTTTTGAATTCCACTTGTGTTCCACTTTTGAATTTCATAGTTCTTTTGCTGTACTCAACCTAGCTACTGTTTCATCTTGTGAAAATGCTCCAAATTTATCAATGTCTCACTGGATATTTTTTAGAACAAAGTTGATCTTAAAAAAAAAAAAAGTTGACAAGTAACGATTCCTAGTTTTTATTGTAATCATTAATGATTAAACACTTTCAGATTTACAGTTCCAATCTACTATGAGGCTGTGATAAGAATCTGCTGAAGAAACAGTTTCTGAGAGACAACTAATCATTCAGTGATAGTGATATTCACAAGTCCACCACCGATCCAAATCTCTGAAGGCTTTCTTTCTACAGTTGATTGAATTGTCCTTCCAAATCAGGGTTAAGGCCACTGGCATGGCAATTTCAGAAAAAAGAGCATCTGTTGGCGATATACCTGGCTGGTGGATGTATTCTGGAATTTAATTTCTATTGCTGCCAAACTCTTGACCTTTAAAACACAAACAGTTATCCAGGATTAAAGAAAAAGAAAAAAGGAGGCTTGTAGTTCAGTTTTATGATTTTCTTCCCCAAAATGAACCACAAATTAGTGAAACTTATGTATAGAATATACATTGATTATGAAACACAATCAGCATCTTTAGAAGGACAAACATCCTTAATTAAATTCTATATGGTGTAACCTCTATATGCAAAATGTATTTCCCATGTCTGTCCACTATTGGTTCTTTTTTCATTTCTTCCTGTGGCTAATGTAACAAAGTCACATTCTCCTATAAATGCTTCTTGCATATATAAGCATTTCAACTCTTTGCCTTTGCATGCAACTAACTGATATTTTTTCTTAAGTGCTCAGACTAGCACTAAGTACACCTATCTAAATTAGCCCTCTGCAAATACAAACAGAGAGGTTCTAAATATTGCATTTGATAATTTTCTCTGTAATTTGCTGTTCATACAGATGCTTTGCATATGTTGATTAAATACGCACTTTCCATTGCCTGGGGAGTCAGCCCCTACAGCAGACCAGTGTAATCTGATCCCAGGAGACCACAGCACTCCAGAGGGGCACTGTCGCACGGACTACCTGCTTCAGCTTGTCTTAGCAACAATGATCGCCATATGTGAAGCTGCAGGAAAGCAGATGCTGTTTTTCCATTTGTGAAATCAAGTTGTTGGAAAGTAGTCAGGTTTCCGACGTACGAAAGCTCATCTAATCAACCCACGGAGACAGCGTGAGCTTTCTCAGAAATATTTGACAACATTCTCTAGTATTGGTGACTAGAAACATATATGAAATCATAGTTCCAAAGTGATAATTCTTTTCCCATTCTTATGTTGATATTATCTGTTTTGATGACTGCAAATGGAATCCCTAATTTTCTTAAACAAAGGGAATATGTAACCCAGTTTTCAGTTGTAAAAAACTTCAAGGTACAGTCTCTAAGAATAGGGTAAATTCATTGTAACATCTTATCTTATGAGATCATAAGTATCAAGGAATATTTTCCCCTTATGACCAAAAATAAAAGTATGAAGGATGTATATGTATAAGTAAAGACAACCTCTACTTTATCAGTCCAAAAGTAAGGTCTCCAAAAGAGCTGAGCCTCAGTATCTTGTGAGCCATCCTACCTCCCTCTCACCCTGTATTACAAAGAGTTGAGTTACCTGTCATTTGGGTAACAAAATATTTCCCTTGCTTGTAAAGTGCATTTTCCTTCATAAAATGTGACTTGCTTCCCAGAGTTAGTGTTCACAGCAAAGCTTAATATTGTAGTTTGAGATCTGATTAGCTAGAACACGTGCCATACCATGTCAATTGGAAAAAAATATGTGCCAATTGCAATAGCTCAAGACAGTCACCTACAAACCAGATCAACTGTAGATGTTAATTTATCTGCAACATCACTATGTTAATTTTGTAATTTATAAGAATAAATGTAGGCCAAACCTGAATGTAAGTAATATTGAGTTCATGTTTAAGGCAACAAGCTTTGAACTCTGTTTCTCTCATTATAATCTGATTCAGTTATAGCCTGTCTTTTAATTTTTCCATAAAATGTAAGTAATAATGTATAAGAATTATCATAATGAGAAATACAAGTGTCAAAATGAAAAATCTATACTGAAACCCTAGTATCTTGATACAAGATATTCAGCTTCCTGAAATGCTTACCTCCCTTTCTTAGATGACTAAGAAGCCTAATGAAAGATGACTGCATGTGGTAAAACTATTGTAATACAAAAATTGCTATTCGTGCAGAAGACAAAGATGCTGTGCCTATTTGGAGTGATATTAGCACTTGGGCTGAACTTTGAAATATAGCGCTTCAACAGAAGTGTGGTGTTTCCACAGGGGAAAAGAAAGAAACCAAGTAGAACAAGCATGGCAGAGAAGAGCACAAGGCATTTGCAGAAGTGAAGGATTATAGGTAAATTGGGCAGAGAACGTTGAAGTTTGATGAAGAGTAAGAAAGAAAGGACAGGTTAGTCCTTTTAGTCTTCCCTTAAGTAAGGCAAGATTATGAAGGGTTCTGGGTTAAGGTTTAAGGAGTTCAGAAGGAGTTCAGCTGCAAGGAGCTGTGGAAGGATTTCAATGGCTTTTGCAGCCCAGAACCAAGGTCAGAGCAGTGCTTTATCAGAATGGGACTTCAGTGAGAAGTACCCTGAGCTAGCACTCTGCTTGCATATTACAAAGGGAAATGGACTATGATAAAGAACCTTGTAGTTCAGGAAGAAAGACCAGAAATAGGAAACAGTTATAAATAAGTGCTAGGATACAGTTAGGCACCACATTGTGTGGTAACAATGATT
This sequence comes from Tupaia tana, assembly GCA_026018925.1. NCBI lineage: Eukaryota > Metazoa > Chordata > Mammalia > Scandentia > Tupaiidae > Tupaia > Tupaia tana. The sequence continues at coordinate 19,836,856 of JAKSZU010000008.1, forward strand.
TTTGTTGAACTTTTTAGCCTAGAAATCACTTTCGCCAGTATTAACCTCAGCCTCTCAATAAATACTGAATGAACAATCAAGTGTTTGAGGTAAACAGGAACTATCAGGACTCAGAGAATCAAAGTCTCATAGGCATGAAGTGTTGATCTGGGACTCAAAACCCACCTCATGACACCTTATGCTTTTTGTAGACTGATCTGCAAGAGTTGAAAGAAAAAATATATCTTTGAATGTTCCTGTCTCTAGATTCACTAAGTATTGGTGAAAAAAGGGAAAACAATTATAGTAAGCTATTAGCTCATGAGTAATAGTTAAAATTTTTTTTTCTTTTTTTGGAGAGGTTTTTGCTATAGGGCGTGTGCATTTGCCAGACAGACAGAAACAGAGAGACAGAAAGCGAGAAATCACCCCCACAGGGGGGATGGCCACACCGCAATCCCTTCTCCTCCATTCTCCTCTTGGGATCTTGGGCATGCACACACATGCGCCCAGTGTGAGTTTAAGCCGCCGGGTCTGGGACTCGAACCGCAGTAGACTATGTGGGAGTCCAGCGACATAGCCATTACGACAGCTGCTGGTCCTGATAGTTAAATATTTTTGTGAATATTTGTGAAGTGAATATTTAATGATTAGGGAGAGTGATTACTAATGGATATGGCAAAGTCTCTTTCATCAGGATTTGGGGCACAACATGAAAAGCATTTCTCCAACCTTCTAAACAATTTTAATAGCCACTTAAGAGCTTCTAAATAAATTGACTTTCTGCTTTAATCTGTTAAAACTGATTTAGGCTACTAAAATTTCTGACTGATGCATAAAGTAATTTCAGTAATCATATGTTATGAAGTCTTGCAATTTTTCTGTACCTAGTCAAATATTGTCCCAAAGTTCTGATGAAGATTCATATAAGAGTTCTGTCTCATTATGTCACATATCTTCGGACATTTCACTTAATCTCAATGAGTATCTTTATAAAATTGCAATAATTTATATCTATATTTATCAAACAAGTAAATGTAAGCAAAATTACTCTGTCAAATGTTGTTTATGCTATAGAAATGTAAAGTATTACTTGCCGAGGGTGTGATCAGTGTTTTGATTTCACATGACACTAATTGGTGAAATGTCCCGACCCGCAGGACTGTCAAACAGGTTTCCTGGGGGAGGGGTGAGAGATGGGACAAACGCACACACACGCGCACACACACACACACACACACACACACACACAGAGTGGAGACAATACGAGGTGCTGATCAAGTCTTCCGTCTTCTGTTTATTGAGGAAAAATGGCGAGTTATATACAGGCTGGTGGGCACCGATTGGTTGCCTGAAATGCAAATGAGATATAACAGCATGAACCGATCATTGGTGTGGGTGGATCTCTCCGGTTGCCTAGAAACCCAACCGCTTCCCGGGAGAACTGTTGGTCACATGGGTTTGCTCAGTGAGGAAGTGAAACCTAATGGTTTCCAAGATGGTGGAAAGCTCAAGATGGCTCCTGTATGCAGTGCTCTCCACATGTCCCCCTTTTTTATTTTTTCAAAGAGAGGAGAAAAACCTGGGGGAATCGTGCCTGTCTTAGGTTGGAGTCGTTTTTAGAGCCACACGTCCATCCTTACCCATCATTGGAGAGTCCCATAGCTATGATGGGTTTCCTGTCTTAGGTGTGAGGACTGTACAGCTGTTAGGCTCAGACTCTCTTACCCATCTTTGGCTAACCGATTCAGCACCTCAGGCAGGAGCAATGTCTAGGCTCCGCGATACTCCATCTCCAGGTTGTGGTAGTGGACTTGGATAGGCTGCATTTTTATGGAATTAATCTGTTGTTTAAGGAAAGCCATGAGCTTATTAAAGAGAACAGGCCTCAAAGAACAAACAATCAGTAAACCCAGAATCGGACCAAGTATGGGGAGGAAAAAGGGGAGGAGTCCGTTCCATGTGGTCCATAAGGGATTTTCGGCAAGCTGTTTTCTACATTGAAGAAGATCTTGTAATTGGTTGAGCTTGTCACGAACTATGTCAGACTTGTTGGCGTAAAAGCAGCAACGCTCCTGTAAAGCAAGACAGAGACACCCCCCCTCCCCCCCGTTCTGCCAGGAGGAGCGGCACCAGGATCGAAACCAGCAGCGATAGTGTCAAAGAAGCAAAACAGGATCAGGTATTTAAGAAGGATCTTTATTTTGTTGATCTGTGGAAGGAGAGAGAGATATCTCATGGCTTTCATCTTTCCTGGATGTCTTGTTAGAATTAATCTGTTTGATTAATCTTTCTGGTAACCAACGAGCAGCATCCATTTTTTGAGAATAGATGCAGATAGACCCTCTGCCCCAAATGAGTACAGGGTGTGGACCATGCCATGTATTGTCCAGAGGATCTTTCCACAAAACTGAGGCAAATTTTGTTTTGGTAGTTGAATGCCAGAAGCACTCAGCAGCTGAGTCTCCATCTTTATCAAGAGACAGGAAATTGAGGACAAAAAGAGCATGTGCCAGAAGGTTTTTTGGCAACCCCTTAGTCTGTAAAAGCTCTCCCATTTTTAGCTTTTGGAGAGTATTTTTCAAGGAAAGATGAGCACGTTCAACAATGCCTTGTCCCTGGGGATTGTATGGAATTCCCATAACATGTTTAATGTGAAGTTGTTTACAAAAAAGAGGCAAAATTGTTTCCTGTGTAACCTGGGCCATTTTCTGTCTTAATTTGTTGACGTTTACCCATAACCGAGAGTGTGGCAAGTACATGGGAAATAACATGTTTGCCGGCCTCACCAGTTTGTGCCGTGGCAAAAATGAAACTGCTAAAGGTATCAACAGAAACATGAACATACTTGGTAGAGAAAGAATAGGAAGCAGTTCCGTTGGAGGAACCATCAGTAAAAACCAACAAAGCATTTGAAACAGGATGAAGTGAAGTTCGTACAGGGAAAACAAAATCATGGGTAGATAAAAAATATAAAAATTTATCTGGAGGAAGATGGTTATCAATAGTTCCAGTAAAGAAAGTACTTGCAATAGGCCAGAAATCTGTTTGTTGGAATAGCCAATTAACTTGGTCTTTAGTATATGACTGGATGATTGTATCAGGATCTTTGCCAGACGTCCAGGCCGACCACAATTGAAGCAATTGCCTCCATTATTACGGTTAAGAAATTGGCAAACAGTTTATCCTTTAAGAGCAGCGGCCGGAGCCAATCCCTATTGGTATGCTGACCCAATATCAGAACATAGGTGAATATATCCTGATAAATCTGTCTTTTTTCTATATGGCCTGATTGCTGCTTGACAAGCAGTATTAGCATTTTCATATGCCAATTGTTTAACAAAATTGGTACCTGCATCAGCACTGGCAAATATTTTTCCTGCTGCAGTAATTAACCAATGAACAAACTCAGAAAAAGGTTCATCAGGCCCTTGTTTTATTGTTGTAAGGGAGGTACTTAAGTCTCCTTTAGTAGGAAGTTTTTTCCAAGCTCTCATGGCTGCCGTATGAATTTGAGCAAATAGCCCTGGATCATATTGCATTTGAGTGTCACTAGTTGTATAATTGTCTTCTCCCAATAACATATGTGCTGTCCAGCCATTGTTGGCCTGGGCATTACGGCGTGTGGTCTCCCTACAATTTTCCACATATTCTGATTTTCAAAGTAAGTAATCCCCTCCAGAGAGCGCAGCATGGGCCAATGTTTGCCAAACTATTGGTGTAAGTCAATTTTCTGCCACCGAGTCAACTATGGCTAAAGTATATGGAGCTGTAGCTCCATATTGAGCAACTGCTATTTTAATTTCTTTTATAATGTTAAAATCAAAGTCATGTATGTAGCACTATGATTACCCTCATTGATCTATGGTTTCTGTTACCGGGAAGGCTTCCTGTTCCTCAAAGTTCATTGATGGTTGTGGTATCTGAACTGTTTTAATTTTTGTGCCAGGGGTAAAAGTGGGCCGATAGCAATTCAGTGAGGAATCTGTACTTTTAGATTTACACACTCTTAGTTTTTCCAATTGTGATATTAAGTCTTGATGTCTCTTTTCTAATTGAATTTGTTCTTCAAATTGTTTAATTTTATTCAAAATCTCTTCCCTAGGGTCAATAACCAGCATCACCAAAGCTGATGCAGATGCAACCGAGTTGTAAGATGGCAGTCGTTTTTTGAAAGGTGGCCATTTTGAATTATTGCATTTGACTGCCTTTGTTTCTAAAGTTTTTTCTTCAGACGGCCATTTTGGGTTATTGCACATGGTAGTCTTTGTTTCTCAAGTTTCTTTTTCAGGCGACCATTTTGAGTTGTTATTTTTGACTGTCTTTGGTTCTGAAGTTTCTTCCTCAGAATTAGTCAATTGATTATCCAAATGAGCTTTAAGCTCTGTAAGAGATGGGTATAATTTTTTCTGAGGCTTTTCAAGGTTTGTAACTTTCTCATTGATTTTTGGTTTCTTAAGTTGTTTTGACTTGACATCTGATTGTTTAGTAAAATTTGTTACTTCTTTCTCACTATCTAAGGAAATAAGATCCTCTCCCTGTTCTTTTTCAATTTTAGAATCCTTGGTTAGATCTGAGGCGGCTATAGCCTCTTCCTGGGGTTGATCATTTTGCATGATCTGCTCTCCCTTAGCGACCATAACGACAAGGGCTTCTATTAAGCTCTGAACGGATATTTCGTGCTGACTAAGCACGTACTTAAAATAAAACGTAAGTAAATACCAGGACATCTTCTCTTCGTCCTTCTATGTTTTTCGCTGGCCTTTCTCAGGATGAGTCTCTACCGTCCCCTTCTGGACAAGTCTCTGCCATCCCCTTCTGGACGAGTCTCTGCCGTCCTATCTCGGGACGATTCCCTGCCGTCCCCTTCTGTTTTCAGCCAGCTTTTCTCGCTTGCTCTGCACTGGAGCCTTCGTACCCAGGTCTGTGTTCAGGCGCCACGTGTCCCAACCTGCAGGACTGTCGAACAGGTTTCCTGGGGGAGGGAATGAGAGATGGGACAAACACACACACACACACACACATACACAGAGTGAAGACAATACGAGGTGCTGATCAAGTCCTCCGTCTTCTGTTTATTAAGGAAAAATGGCAAGTTATATACAGGCTGGTGGGCACCGATTGGTTGCCTGAAATGCAAATGAGATAGAACAGCATGAACCAATCATTGGTGTGGGTGGATCTCTCCCGTTGCCTAGAAACCCAACTGCTTCCAGGGAGAACGGTTGGTCACATGGGTTTGCTCAGTGAGGAAGTGAAACCTAATGGTTTCCAAGACGGTGGATAGCTCAAGATGGCGGATAGCTCAAGATGGCTCCCGTATGCAGTGCCCTCCACAGTGAAAAACTAAAAACATGTATTATTCTGGATGCTCTTTTAAAGGAAAAGGTTAATTTATTCCTGATTCTTATATTTTGCTTATCCTTTTCTGTATTCTAAGAATATAATGGCTCAATACTATTCAAACAAAGGAAGACAACTCTATCTCTGAAGTAGACTAAGGAACCCTCAGAAAACTGCGCTTTCTGCCGTGTGTGGTAGAAACTGATGGAAATTCTCCTGGGAGCTTGGAACTGGATCTCTAAGAACATGAGATGCTGGGTCCATTATATGAGGAACAAGCAGCGGAGAAGCTACAACTCAGCAACAGTAGCCTCTGCCTTTGTGTAGGGTGTCAGTAGAAGGGCCATGAGGCTAAGATGCACATGTGTTATAGCAAGTTTATGACCACCCCACTCATGGCACAAAAAGAAGGTACTTGTGAACATTTCTCCCCAGTCCCATTGATCAAAATATCTTCAACCAATAACACCACACTTCCACATCATTGTAAGCTAAACAATGCAATTGAATGTATATACAAAAAAAGAAATAAATTTAAAAAAATAAAATAAACTACTTATTACATATACAGGTAGTAATATAGAGTAGGCAGTTATCTATAGAAGTCTGGAATTCAGAGAAGTCTGAAATGGCAATGCGAATTTGTACATTTTCAGTCTGTACATGTGGAATGTACAAGATACACATAATCTTAGAAAACAAAACAGTGGTGATCATTAAAAGATTACATAGTATCTCCATGAATCTGTTATATTTTATATCAATTCCATGAACCTTTCACATTTGATAGCAAGACTTTCAGATCAGAATGTCTAAAGTGGAGCAAGACAATAAAAAATATAAAGGCAGGATTCTGAGCTTATAAGCAAGTCCTAACACTCTAGTTTCTGTAAAATAAAAAATTAAAAAAAAAAAAAGAAGGTGCTTACCTCCCTCTAATCTTCACAGTCTGCCTTTCCTCCTCAGAGCTGGGGCCTCTGCTCTTCAATTGACGGATGTCCAGGATCATTATAAGGGAAACCAAATACTGGAGATGTTCACAGCATGAAGGGTTCAAGTTATCCTGTGGGCAAGTGACACTTCTGGTGGCTTTTGGCTACACTGAAAAACTTGGAAACCAGGCAGGTTACTTCAAGTCTCATGATAATCCACCCTGCTACTTATAGAAGCTGGATATCAGGAAGTTATTTTTATGAGCTATTCCTTCAAAACAAAATGAAACAAAAAAGCAAAAAATCTTTTTTTTTTTTTTAGCTCTGTATATTCCAACAGATATGGAATGGCCATCTATCATAAAGTAGAATTTGATGATATAAAAGAGAATATACACAGTTTTATTCTCCTGGGATTTGCCATCTTCTGAATTGTCCTCTGTTGGTGAGAAAGTTCTATTGGAAGTCTGGAATTGGAATTGGTCAGACTTCTTACTTATACCAGAGAATTAGAGAAGAGTACTTCCCCTGTTAGGTTTATCTCACACCATCTTCTCCACTTTTCAGTGTGAAGTAACATATATAATAGCAATACTAATGTACATATGCGAGGTCTTCAAAAAGGCCATGGAAAATCCATATTTTTAGGGGGAAAAAATGCATGAATTTCAGTTTTCTGCACCCAAATGAACTCGTATTGTAATTTCACTTTTTCCAAGAACTTTTTGAAGTCCCTTGTACATAGAAACTCCTGCATGGAATTTGTACATGCTTTCAATGTACTTTAGGATTTTAACACTGTTAACAAAGGTTGAAGATTTCTTACCATATTTACACTACTGTGTCATTGTTCTAAGTTATACAATGACATCCAACCACACCACTTTTTTTCTTGAGAAAACTTGTTTTTTGCTATATATCTAAAAGAAAGTGGCTTTCTTATCACTTTATTTTGCAGTAGAGTAACCTTCAGGAAGTCTATTCTATCTTTGTTTAGTTTTACCAAGAGAAAGAGAATCTAATCCATTAGCAACTCTCACCAATTCTACATTCAAAATAGATCTCAAATCTAACTACTCTTATCCTCCAGCCTTATCACCACAGTCTGGGTCACAATTAAGTTTTGTAAAGGAAAATAGCAATAGTCTCTTACAGCTTTCTTGTTTTCCCTGTCTTGTTAAAGTTCTCCATAGCTGGAGTGATGTTTGTACTTCTATACAAACTGGACCTGTGGTAGGCAGTTGGTTAGTCATGAGCAGGCAGCCCTAAGAGAAAAGTGAAAGGCTCATCCGGCTCCAGGTGCCAGGAGGGTGAGGCAATTTGCCATCTTCCTTCCTTGAGGCCTGAGGGAAGTGCACAGGGATGATTCATAGACTTTTCTCTTATCAAAAAGACCTAAGCAAGCGTTTTTGGTCAATGCTCCAATTCCTATTAGGGCAATGGACTAATTGGGCAGTCTAATTGGGGCAACCTGGCTCTCGCATTGGGCACCATGTGCAATTAGGTGATCAAGTTCCTCATTCTTTACCTGTAAGGAAGTTGAGCAGGTGCAGGAAAAGAACGTGTGGATTCAAATTTAAAGGAAGACCATAGGCAGCCTAAGGGGCCTCCCTCTAATGAATATTCATGACCTCTAGTAATAAGAATAACGGTTAACTAGTACCAAGCATGGTTGCCACCTGGCAATCTGCTCACCCAAGAACCTTTTTGGGTGTACTTCCTTCCTTTCTTTCCTTTCCTTTCTTTCTATTAAATCTTCTTTTCTACCTACTTCATTCGTGGTTGCAGTTTCATTTTGCGCCTAGGGACAGAGCTCTAATTTTAGTGATCTGGACCCAAAGAACCAAGGACTTCACAACGCAACTCCACACTTTCCCTTCCCTTAACAGACCCAGGTCCCATCACTTCCCTCCATCAGCCCGTCAGTGGCATCCCCTGACAGATCAAAATATAAAGGAGCCCATGAATCTAATCTGGGTTGTGTAGGGCATAAAGTGAGAAAGTTAACCTGGAGCCAGCTCCGGTTATCCTTCATTGCATCCACTCCAGCCCTCCAATGGCCTGGTTGTGGCTTCCTGAGTCTGTTCTTATTCAGAAATTTCAAGTCTACTGCTCTTCTTTCCAGAACTCTTCCCCCCCCCCCACCGTGATTCCCCCCCCCCCCCCGTGATTCTCAGGCTTTTGTTCTTCTTTCTAATCTTAACTACCAACTACCCTACCTCAGGGAAAGTTCTTCTAGCCTCATTTAAATAGCCCTTCCCATGGCTACCACCCTTTATCCTTTCACTCTGTCCTGATGATTCATAGAACTTAAAACTACCTGAACATTATAGGATCTGCTTACTCCTGTTTCCTCCACTAGAATAGAAACTCCATGAAGTCAGTGGTATTTTTTTTTGTTTATTATTGCCTAGAAGAGGGACAGGCACAATATTTATTTCATATTTATTGAATGAACAGATCGTCGTATGTTATTCTCACTAGAAATGATGACCTATTCTCAACCTCAGTTAGCAGAAGAGGAAGCTGAAGTTCACAAAGGGTTAAATTACTTGCAGTTCAACATGAAACAGGGCCAAAGAACAAATTTAGATCCTCTCAAGATCTAAAGTCTATTCATTCTCTCATGGTTCTTTTTATGTATACACTTTGAGATAAGTCTGGATAAATAGTTTGGACATTTATTCAACAAATATTTACTGAAGAATAGATTTTAATGGATTTGAGAAAGAAATATCTCTATTAAATGTCATTTTATCCTTTAAAACCTAAAGCAAAGAAATGATTTCTAAGAATTATCAGCATCTTTTATGAAATTTCTTTAAGGCATGGAATTGGGCCTGTGCCTCTGCACCCGGACTTTCTCCTCAACTGGACATCCCTCAGTCTGTGCTGGTCTTACCATTCATGACCCCATGTTCCTGCCTTAAACTGTCGTCTTGCCTCAAAATTGGAAGTGGGTATTTTTAAGATAAAAACTGTACCTGGCAAATAAAGAAGCATATTTGTTCTAAGTTTAATTAACTAAGTCTGGGCAGCCTTTTTGCAATATGGAGATTAACCGTCAAATTTATGTTAATATGATCTCAGAGAAGGAAGCTGCTATAAAAAGTTTTTCCCCTCACCCCTCACTTCAGTTCCTCCTGTTCCCTTGCCAAAGTTTCCTTAAATTGGGAGTTTCTTATTAAAATATCACCAGGTCAGTTAGGTAAGAGCAAGACAGTTAAAACCATCTAAAATATTCCAGATGTTAGTTAGACATTATGACGAATAAGCTAAACCGTCACAGTGGTTGAGCTTTCAGCATCTACTTGGAATCATTCAATGCCAAACTCCTTTATCTGATTAGCACAGGATTATAAAGATCTTCTGAACACTCTCAGGATAATACAAAGAGCCTTTCATTTCTCTGAATATCGCCCCTTCTTTTTTGCGTATGAAAAAGATGTACCACCCAATTTTTTTTTTTTTTTTTGTGATTTAAAAAAAAATGCTAACAATTTGAATCATGAGTCCTGTTGTGGGGACTGAGTTAATTAAAAACCTGATGTATACATACAGCTGATCCTTCTCACCCTAATGAAGAACATTAATTCTAGAACATGTGTGGCTGTAGTCACATTGCTACAAATTACTGGACTCTTTCCTTTATCTGTTTCCAAGAAAGTCTCCCCCTGTTAGTTAGGAAAAAAAGAAAAATATGACGCCTTAGTTCTAGGCAGCATAAATTACACGCATCAATCAGAGGAAGCTTAAATTAAAATACACATTTGGCAAACAAATATGAATATGTTGATCTCATCTGTGAATCAAAATGATTTAGTGCCTGGGTTGACCCCCCACTGTTCAACATGAAGGTCACCACGAGCAGCTTCTTTCTCATTGAGAAATGTTTTCATGTCTTTTAAGGATGTATTTTATATATGCCCTAATGTTCAATCTAACTAGTGATTCCTATGTAGAGAGACTGATTTATTTTATAAAGAAAATACAGGCTCATTTTTATTTATGTAATCTGAAACAGATAGCTAAATTAAAATGTGGGGGAAAAAAATACCAGTGGTTTATGGTTCCTGGACTGAGGATTCTCCAATGTGTTTATGATATTTTCTAATCTAGCAGAATACTATTTGTGAAATGGAATGCTACACCTTTCTGATATTGAAAGATCATAAATCAGTCTATTCTTATCACCTACTGCAAGCGTTCTTTGGATAGGGATAATACTCACGGGTACCCATTACATGGGAAACCTTAAGTAGAGATGAAGTGGGGTCTCAGGTTGCTATTCCTCAAAAATATCTTTAGGCAAAACAGGCAGATTGAGTAAGGCAGTGATCTCCCTGGACCAAAGCATGCTTTACATTGTGACTTTTATTTTGAATATTCATGTTGTATTTTCTTACGAAGATTTAATTCTCATAAACAAACCAGTATAATAATCCTATCTATGTTAAAGGGTAAGCAATGCATGCCTTTCATAATTAGGTTGAAACTCAACCCTGAGCATCCTCACAGCTAAATGGAAGAAGACACATGACAAAACTAAGATCAAGTTGTACACAACATACACAATTTAGTATTTAAAAAAATGGGCCAAAGAACTTGTTAAATTATAAATTCCCAGACCTTCTTTCCCCTAAAAATTTTGTCCATTTATTTGTTCTATAAGAGAAAAACAATCAGCCCTAACAGGGTCATCATGCTGCAGCCCCATGGTCCCTCCCTAGCCTTGGCCAGCCAGGATCATGGATGCACATGTACACTCTTGATGTGAAGAGGGAGACCTCAGGATGTGAACCCAGGGCTGGACCTTCCCGTGTGGCTTCAGCATGGTGCAGTGCTCTGTTACTTTAGCATCACCATAGCTAACCTCATCCCCCCATTTTAATTCAGTAGACCTGGAATGAGACATGGAGCTGCATTTCTCATGAGTTCTCCAGACATTTCTTATTAAATGTTACTGAGAACAAACTTTGGGAAAGACTGATGAGAAGATGACTGAATGGGAAAAATAAGACAAAATGGTATACAGCATGTTTTTTAGCAGTTTGACAAAAGATTGTATCAAAAGATTGAATCATTTGTATACAAATCATTACTTTAGATAGCAGAAGGCAGGGTTCCGAAGAGATACATGGTGACAGTTGTTTTACATTGAGTTCTAAGCGGGGGAGTGTTGGAGAGAGAGCCAGGGCAAGTAAGGGTTAAAAAGAATGAAGCGGGCCAGCACTTGGCCTGTTGGTTAGGGTCACTACTGATTGGCTGGATTCCACATTGCTTAACCTTGCAGACCCGGTGGCTTGACAAACATGTCAGACATGTGTGTACCTTCCCAAAACACCAAAATGCAGTAGAAATGGAAGAGAAGGGATTGCAGCATAACCACACCCCACGAGGAGTACTTTCCCACTTTCTTTTTCTGTTGGTCTCTGACAAGTACACACACCCTCTGGCAAGTTAAAAAAGAAAAAGAAAGAAAGAAAGAAAAAAAAAGAGAGAAAGAGGAAGAAAGAAAAAATGAAGCTGCCCAGAATAAGGCACCTTTTAGCTACAACAACCCAACATCCCCAATTTTTTTTTTTTTTTTTGGAGGTTTTCGCTATAGGGCGCGTGCGCTCGCCAGACAGACAGAGAGAGATATAGAGACAGAAAGCAAGAAATCACCCCCCGGGGGGATGGCCACGCCTCAATCCCTTCTCCTCCATTCTCCTCTCGGGATCTTGGGCATGCACGCACACGTGCCCAGCGTGAGTTCTAAGCCACCGGGTCCCAGACGTGAACTGCGGTCGACTATGTGGGAGTCCAGCGACATAGCCATTACGCTAACTGCTGGTTCCCAACATCCCAAATTTTTAAGCAAATTCCAATTTAAAATTCAGTCTCACAATTCCCATGTCAGATGTACTGATTTTTGATCCAGGAAATACTATCACTATGTTTTTTGATGAATGGTTAGACCATGAGTCTTTACATTTTAGGGAACCACTAAAGAAATATGGACACTTTTAGAAGGAAGAAATCCATCAAGGTAGGTAAAAGAATGATCATCGTGTTTTGCTAATGTGGACGGGAGAAGGGAAATAACAGTTTTGTTTATTGTGTATTCAAGGAAATTTTAAAATATCAAAGTCTTTTAAAAAGTAAAATGATGTGACCAGTAGCACCTGTTAGGCATATTGTGTCTTAGAAAGGAAAAAGAGAACTCGATTTTGTAGAGATCTGTGTTGATTAGTAAGACAAATGAGATGGGACCATGCAGGGCATGGTGATTAACGTGGATGGATCACACACAGCTCATAGGATTGAGTCCCAGAGCCAGTGGCTTGAGAAATGCACCAGGCATCTGTGCATGCATGCCCAAAATCCTGAAAGGACAAACGGGAGAAGGGATTGTGGCATGGCTATCTTCCCTGAGGGGTACTTTTTCACTTTCCCCCTCTGTTTCTTTCTCTCTCTCTGTCACTCTCTGGCAAGAATACACGCACTATAGCAAATAATAATAACGATTAAAAAATAAGATGGCCTCGATGAATGGATTGGTTGTGCCGCAGTCTGTTCATTTGGCTCAGTTAGGCACTGCCAAGAGTAACGTGGGTATAATTTTGCTCTGTGCTAATTAGAATTGGTCAAATGATCCTCTGATGAATTTCCTCCCCTAGATAGGATTTGAGAGGATATATAACAACAAAGTAATTATCAGGGGTGCCAATTATCCATAGGGGCATCTATACCAGATCCAGGCATGTAGAACCTAGTTTCAACTCCTTAGAAATTTTCCTCCCCAACGAATGCAACCCATTAAAAGTCCTCTTTTAGCGGGCACACAACCAATAGTACATATGCTGATAGCATTTTCACATACAAATCTGATAGTTAGGCACGCCATTACCCAATTTACACATGCAAATGCAGGAATTGTGTGTACTGGGTGTTCAGGGAAACCTGGCAGACACCCAAAATGGAGGTCTTTTCAAAGCAGGTCCAATCTACCAAATTCCTCTTCCACAGCAACCCATGGTGCTGCCTTACCTCTGTCTCTTTTATCCACAACTCTGTGGGATTCTGGGAGGAAGGATATATGCTTTGTGAGCCTCTCTGAAAGACAAACTTTTTAATCTCTATTTGATTTGTATATGGTTTAAGTTCTCTTTCTTTTTCTTCAGTTAATTGACAATAAGACTTTCTCTCCTTTGTAGTAATTTACCATTTCATTTCTCTGCTTTAAAAAAGAAAAATCAACCCTAATTAGAAAGTACAAATTCTCTCATTATGACTTATTCTCATCCAGAACTTGAAATGAGAATGATTATGAATTATTGTAAAAGTGATTTGCGCTTTTAAAGAATGAAGATTACTGTTTACAGCTATGTGCACATGAGTTTACCCAAGATGCATTTGATTATTCTAATTTACTGAGCTACTGCAGAAGCAGCCATTAACTATTTCTTGTTTCTTTGTTTATGTATTTTGAATATTCTGGAGCCACTTGATTACTCAGCTAATAAAATGCAGGCAAAATAATTTGAGAAATATGAATAAGATTAGTATATGTACTTTGCTAGTATTTCTCAGAGGGAAAATCTGATAGTCTGACATTGTGAAAAGATTTTTACATTAACCGATGGTAGCAGAAAATTGCAATAGAGGAAACTATTAAAAGTAGAGAAAAGAGGAATACTTTCACCAAAAAAATGTAATATAGTTGTTATCTATTCATTTAGAAAATACTTATCGGTGGGCTTACTATCTTCCATATACTATCTTAGGTATTTTTTTTTTTTTTTTTGGAGAGGTTTTTTTGCTATAGGGTGCGAGCGCTCACCAGACAGACGGAGAGAGACAGAGAGACAGAAAGTGAGAAATCACCCCCCAGGGGGGATGGCCATGCCGCAATCCCTTCTCCTCCATTCTCCTCTCGGGATCTTGGGCACGCACGCACACGCGCCCGGTGTGAGTTTTAAGCCACCAGGTTCAGGACGCGAACTGCGGTCGACTACGTGAGAGTCCAGTGACACAGCCATTACACTAACTGCTGGTCCCTTAGGTATTTTTTATATCATTGTTCTCATCTCATCTCACTGAACATTATATTTTATCTTTGTCATCTCCTCAACTCATGGAATTCTCCATAATTCTGGATTTTATCAACCTTCTACTCATGTCATAATGTTTTTATGAAAAGCTTCACCTTCATTTCTGACCTCCATATATTTCTCCAGATTACATTTTAAACTTCAAACCTGTATTTCCAGAAGCCTCTTAGCACTCCACACATACAGCAATCCAAATTAGTCCAAACTGGGGTGTGTTATCCTTCTCTTTGAATCTTCATCTCCTCTAGAACTTCCTCACACTTCCCCATACTTCATGCTGGGGTCATCTTTGAATTCTCTTGGTGCCTTCAATGGTATACCTTATTAGTCACTAAGTTCAAAAAGTTAAATAACACTACAATTAAAAAATGTTTCATTTTGTGGGGAGATTAATGTCTCTGTACTGACTGACATGCATGGCATTCCCTTTTGAAAAAGCAACGTAATAAACTGTAAAGTTATATGTAATTCAATGTAATATAAAGAAGAATATGATGATAATAAAAAAAATATATATAAAAAAAAATGTTTCATTTTGAATGTGTCCACTCAGTTCTCTTCCCACTGCCTGCCTGAGTTTAAGCCACAATGATTTCTCTCCTGGACACTTGAAATCATTTGTAATTGTCATCAATCTTCCTAAGCTACTCTACTCCTTACTTTCTCATAAGGGTATATTCCAAAAGTGTTTTCGGATTGCATGCTGACTTACTTAAATATCTTAATGGCTTCTTGTCTTCTACATGTTAGAGTTCACATTCCATTATTTCCTGTTTGAGACCCAATTGCACCTGGCTGGTATCACACAAAACCTATCAGTTTCCATACTTCAGTGCCACTGTGTATGCCATTAACTTCTATTGATTTGTTTCTTTCTCTTTATTAGTGCTTTTCTTTATCCTTTTGCTTTTCTCTTCATCCTTCAAAATCCACCTCAAAGGACCAGTCGTTGGTGTAATGGCTATGTCGCTGGACTCCCACAGTTCGGGTCCTGGACCCAGTGGCTTAAACTCATGCGGGCACGTGTGCATGTGTGCCCAGGATCCTGAGAGGAGAATAGATTGCGGCATGGCCATCCCCCCTAGGGGGTGATTTCTCACTTTCTGTCTCTCTGTCTCTCCCTGTCTTTCTGGTGAGCGCATGTGCCCTATAACAAAAACCTCTAAAAAAAAAAAAAAATCACCTCAAATGTGTTCTCATAGAAGAAACTATCATAGGTTCTTCTTCAGCAACAGAACAAACTTTATAGTGACATCACTTTTTAACATTTCAATATCCTATCATTTTATATAATAAATGTTGATGAACAGTTATTTGTTCCAGCTAATGTGATGTTGTATTAATAAAAAATAAATACACTGCACTCCTAATTCCTGGTATAGAGTTCCTAAAATCCTTGAATTTTCAGAATGATAGGGGAGCTAGGGTTATTTTTTGTTTCAACATTTGGTCTTTGACTCCAATTATTGACACAGAGCTCCTAATCCCTTGGAATGTCCTTGTTGAAAGGAGCATCTTTTCTTCTAATGAGGTGACTTTTGATATGGACCTGGATAGTCTGGTTACCAGAAAGAGCAAGCCATGATGAGAAGTACACAGAATGGAGAAATTTTTAGCTTCTGAAGAACACACGGATGTTGGCATGCCTGGAAAGAACATGGGAGCTCATGCCCCTTCCCACATACCTTCCCTCATTAATATTTTCCATCTGGCTATTCTTCTGTATCTTTGGTAATGTTCTTTATAATAAACTAGCAGACATAGGTAAAGTATTTTCCTGAGTTCTGTCATTCTAGAAAATTATGCAAACTGAAAAAGGGTTTGTGGGAACCTCGATTTATCTCATCAGTCAGAAGCACAGATCACAATCTAGGGCTTGTGACTGGTGCTGACTTAGTCTATTTTATGTTGCTATAACAGATTACAATAGGCCAGGTAATTTATAATGAACAGAAATTTCTCATAGGTCTGGAGACTGGGAAGTCTAAGATGAAGGAGCTGGCATCTGGTAAGGGCCCTTATGTTACACTATCTCATGGCGAAAAGCAGAAGGGCAGAGAGTGAGAAAGGGACAAAAGGTGGCTGAGCTTGTCCTGTATAAAGAACCTACTCTGAATATAATAGCTTTAATCCATTTTTGAGGGCGGAGTCTTCACGGCCTATCACATCTCATTAGACCTCATCTCCCAACACTGCCACATTAAGGATCAAATTTTCAGCAATATAAACTTTGGGGGATACATTCAAATCATAGCAGCATCTGAAGTGGTGGCAGCCTTGTAGGACTGAGCCCTTGACTTATGAGACTTGGCACTAACTTCGGGTATAGAGTGTTTGAACTGAGTTAAACTACAGGACACCTAGCTGGTGTTGAGCAATTATTTGTTGTGCGACAACCCCACACATTTGGTCACTGATGTTTTTTTGTGTTGAATGTGAACTAGATAAAAATCAGTTAGATTTTTCCTATTATACAATCAATCTTATACTTCTTAAATCAGAAACTGAAATACTTGCAGAAAACTTTCCAAACCTAGAGAAATCTTCAGACGTCCAGACACAGGAAATACAAAGGACACCAAATAAAAACAACACAACAATTTCTTCCCTCTGACATATTATAGCCTGATTAGTAAAAATCAAAGACAAAGACAAGGTTTATAAAATAACAAAAGAGAAACATCAAGTTACTTACAAGGTTATCTTACTAGGCTAACATCAGACATCTCAACTGAAATAACACAAGCATGGAAGTAATGGGCAGACATATTCAAAATACCAGTAGAAAGACAATTTCAACCAATAATACAAGACCCAGCAACATTATCCTTCAAACAGAAAGAAAAAGCAAAATAGCTCTCAGATAAATAAAACTTGAATTTACCAACACTAGACTAGGTCTTTAAGAAGTACTAAAATGAATACTATATTAAGAAAAATAAACAGAGACAAACAAACAAAAAAAAACCACAAAATAACTGAGAAAATGGCTTATGAAATAACAGGGATAAATTGGCAAATATCAATAATAATGCTGAATGTTAGTGAATTAAATTCTCCAATTAAAAGACACAGACTGGCCAAATGTACAAAAAAAATGAGAGGTCTCTAAATACTGTTTGCAAGAGACAAACATCACTGATAAAGACATATATAAACACATATATAAACTGAAAGTGAAGGACTAGAAAAAGATACTCTGTACACATGGAAATTAAAAGAAGGTTGGAGTATCAGTACTGATATCAGATAAAATAGTCTTTAAGACAAAACATGTAAGAAGAGACAAAGAAGGACACTATCTAACACTAAAAAGGCTAACCTTTTCTAATCCACCAAGAAGATATGCCACTTATAAATATCTATGCACCCAACACTGGAGCACCCAAATACATGAATGAAAGAGACTACTTAATCTAAAGGGAGAGATAGATTGCAACGTAATAATCATTGGAGATCTCAACACCTCACTGTCTCCTCTGGACAAATCAGCAAGACAAAAATTAAGCAAAGAGACTTAGGATCTAAATGATATCATAAATCAAATGGACTTGACAGACATCTACAAAATTTTTCATCTAATAACCACAAAATACACATTTTTCTTTGGAAGATCAGCTACATGATAGGGCACAAATGAGCCTTTACAAATTCAGAGGTATAGAAACTATATCCAGCATCTTCTCCAACCACAGTGAAATTAAACTTGAAATTAACTGCAGGAAAAACTCTTGAAAATACACAAACACATGAAAACTAAAGAACTTACTCAATGACTTTGAAACCACTGAAGAAATTAAGACTGAAATCAAAGATTCATTGAAACTAATGATAATGAGCACATAAGATTTCATAACCCAAGGGACGCAACAAAAATTGTCATAAGAGGGAAGTTCATAGCCATGCCGCAATCCCTTCTCCTTCATTCTCCTCTCAGGATTTTGGGCACATACACACACACACACACACCCGCTGTGAGTTTTAAGCCATGGGTCTGAGACTTGAACCATAGTCAACTATCTGTGAGTCCAGTGACATAACCATTACATCATGTACTGGTCCCTTGGTTAATTTTTAATTTCCTAAGAGAAGAGAAACAAATAGAGATAGCCACAGAAAATATTGGTTGTCAGAAAAGTTATGATGCAGGACCAGCAGTTAGTGTAATGGCTATGTCTTTGGACTCCCATAGAGTCGACCGCAGTTCGCGTCCCGGACCCAGTGGCTTAAAACTCACGCCAGGTGCGTGTGCGTGCGTGCCCAAGATTCCGAGAGGAGAATGGAGGAGAAGGAATTGTGGCCTGGCCATCCACCCTGGGGGGGTGATTTCTCACTTTCTGTCTCTCTGGCTCTGTCTGTCTGGTGAGCGCACACACCCTGTAGCAAAAACCTCTACAAAAAAAAAAGAAAAGTTATGATGCATTTTTGCATAGAAAAATACTTCATGAATTTTCCAACAACTCAATAAATGAAAAGGAGTCAAACTATGGTGCAGTGGTAATTCAACCGGGCCACATGGGAAGGTCCCAGATTCTCTTCCCAGGTCTACTTTATACACACTGGGTATGTATGCATGTGCCCATGATCTGGACTGGCCAAAACTAGGGATGGATTGCAGCATGAAGGTGCTGTTGAGTTGGGTTACCCATCTCCCTTTCTTTCTCCCCTCATGGAAAAAGTAAATAAACTTATTTAAAAAGAAAAAAAAAGGAAAAGAAATGTAAAAAGAGTCAACTTCATAAAAATATGAAATTATTGCTGTAAAAAAGTAATTATATGACATAATTGTTTATGTAGAAAATCCAAACAAATCAGCACAAAATATATATACATATTTATCCAGAAGCTGTTAGATCTTTGGGAAAGTCATGACATATTTTTTAGGCAAAATATTTTTTTTTTTGCCTAAAAAATATGTCATGACTTTTTCCATGACCCAGTAGTTAAAGATTATAGCAAGGTTACAGGATAGAAGGGTAATATACAAAAGTAATTGTGCTTCCTCTGAAAGAAAAGAATAAAATTTAGATTAAGAAAAACAGTCTGACATAAACACAAAGACACAGTGGGGACTGCGACAATTTTATCAACCTCTACAATCATTAAGCCAGGATTCGTTAACTCTCAAAATAAAAGCAAACACAAAACAACAACCTAGTACAGAAGATATGTTTCCTCTGTTTAATGAAGTAATTCCTCTTAGACATATAAGACAATGTTCTCATGAGAGTTTCTTTGCTTTCTGTTCTAATCTCAATTTAATAATATTTGGTGCGGATGTGTCAGAAACTCCTCCAAAGTGACCACAGAAATTCCAAACTATTCCTGGTGCTATTCTCCTTAGAGAAAATGAATAATAGTTGGTACTACTTTGAGAAAACATGGAGAAAGCAGTGTGTAAATTGGACATGACAGAATTTTAGATTGAGAAGCCCACATCAGTGGTTCAGAGGATTGTGTTGTATTGACTTGTGTCTTTAGAATTGGCCAAAGGTCAATTTTCACTAATCAGAGGTTGAACAAAACCTCTACATGGAACTATTAAAGCAGTTCTCAAGACAAGAATGAGGAATAAAACTCAAAGGAGTTGGAAGATGCTGATCAGAAGCAAACCACCCAAGATTCCAATATAGAAAGTCGTTCCTTGGGATAAACACAAGGAACCTAACTATGTTAAAAAGCTGAAATGCTCTGGTAAGGGTCTAATTTCTGATTCATAGATAAAGCCTCTCTGTGTGTCCTCATATAATAGTAAAAACAAGGAGTCTCTCTCAGATCTCCTTTATAAGGATACCACTAATCCCATTTGTGAAGTTTCCACCTCCATGACCTAATCATCTCCTGGAAGTCCCACCTCCTAATGCCAGGTTGGTGGAACACAATTTCAGACAGTGGCATCATGGGACAATCTTTTTCTCTTCCTGTAAACCTGGCCAAGTTTCTCTTTGTGAATTATATAAACTGTAAGTTTAACTGTGCCTTCTTTCACAATTTGATTTCAGAAAGTTCAACCAAATCTTTTCCCTTGATTCACACCTGCTTTTCTAATTTATATTTCCTCTCTTCATTTTACCATTTATGTTACCATTTTATTGAATGTTTTCCTTCAAATGTTATATGAAATGAAGTACCTATAAAAAGCAACCAACCAATTGATACTTTTGTAAAAATTGCGTCATCTTTACGTATGTAAGGTATTAAGTAGTGTAAAGGTAATAGATAATATGGGCATAGTGAGTAAAGATGTAACCATTTAAAACATTTTTTAAGTTTATTTACTTATTTTTTCCATGAGAAATAGAGACAAAGAGACAGAGACAGGCACCCCCTCAGGATCTTCAGGCTACAATCTACCCCTGTCTCAGTCAGCTTGGATTAGGGGCACACATGTGTAAGCATGGCATGCTCAGGAAGGTCCTGGGATCAAACCTAGGAGCTTTACCATGTACGTCTGTTACCAAAACCTGGTCTGATCGCTTGGTGCTCAAAAAATGAAGTCAAAACAAGTGATGTTTTCATGGAGAAAGGTTTCCAAGAAGATGGCAGAGCCCAAGACTCTCTAGGAACGCCTCTCCTAACTGCAGGGGCTTCAAGGTTTTTCTGGGCAGGCAGGAAGGTGGATATGTAAAGATGGGAAGAGCTGGTGTCTCTAATCCATTAAGCCAGTGCCTGGCAGTCTCGGGGCTGGGCAGAAAGATATTATTTGGTTTCCAGAATAGTCTTTCAAACAAACACTTAAGTTGATCTGGTTTTGGCAAAGCTCAACTATGTATTTACTTATGACTGTGCTTGGGATAGGTCAAGGGTTAATGATTACTTGATTAACTATGAATGTGTACACATTATGTTAAGGAAAATGTGCTTAAGAAAGATAAAAGTACTAAGAAGGTAAATAATAGATTTTTATCTTAAGGAAGCAGACTTTTTATCAGGGAAAGCTATAAATCTATGCCTTAACATGGGCTGCGGGTAATTGCAGGTTATAGTTCTCATTTTCAGTTCCAGTTGTATTATCACTGCACCACCAACTGACCCAGTTATACCCATTTAAATGTGGGATTGGGGACCAGCAGATGGCATAATGGTTAAATGGCTGGGCTCCCATGTAGTCGACTGCAGTTCGAGTCTGGATCCTATGGTTTAAAACTCAGGCTGGTCACTTGTGCGTGTGTGGTCAAAATCCAGAGAGGAGAATGGAGGAGAAAGGCTTGCAGCATGGCCCTCCCAGATGGGGACGCAATTTCTAACTTTCTGTTTCTCCTTGTCTTTCTGACAAGCGCACGTGTCCTATGGTAAAAATCTCTCTCTAAAAAAAATTAAAGAAAATGTGAATTTGGACTCCAATGACTGGAAAACTCTTCAGCCCACTAAACTCTGAATTCAACCTGAAATCATCAGGAAAATTCTTAGAAAGAAGCTTGAAGAAAATGCTAGTCACATATGAAATGCACACCAGTGTGTGTAAGTACTGTAGTTGATATTGGAGATATGGTTTCAAAAATTGGAGATAGAAATCCCTCCCTCAGTAAGTTTGCAATCGAAGTGGGAAAACACACATGCCATATTAAGTTCTATCATGATTGCTACTTGAAGTCAATTTTCTTTTGGGTGAACTATCTTACAAATTAGCATAACTTTGCTCCTTATGAATAAGCACAGGTCTTTATCAGCAGTTAATGCGATATCTTATACATAGTGGGTGGTCATCAAATAGCTATGGGTTTTATTTGGCAAGACATTTATTGAACAGATAACTAAACTTCTGGAATACCTAAGTTATATTCTTCTCTATTTACATGTATTTTCCAGGAATTATTTGCATCTTGCAAGACAATTTCAAGGCTTTCTTCTGTCTACCCCTGAGAAATGCTAACTGAAAGTTAATTAAATAAATAGAATATTGTCAGTCAGACAAGTTCTGTGAAGACACAGAGAAAGATTATTTTGTTCATTGAGCTCTAGCCTAGGGGGGCAGCAGCACTCTCACACCTTATCACTAGCAATAAGTTGGAAGCCTCACCCCACCATCATTCTCTTGGGTAGGGGCTGTTACACATTCAGCACGTGAATGTTAAGTTTCTTCCATGGGAAGTGTAACTAGAAAACTAAGCTGTTGTATCAGGCTTAAAATACAGTTTCTCTTCAGAGATTTCAATGGATTAATTTTTATTTTAATAAATACATCAGGGAAAATTGGGGCTAATTGAAAAAAATGAATTTTTATTTTAAAAACATGACTACAATGGGGCTTATACTAATGGTGTAGCTGCTCAGAGCTGGTAGAATGAGATTGGCAGTATTGTTTTTCTGTCTTGAGACTGAGACATGATGTGGCTTCCAGGCAGACTTGGGCGGATAAAGAGAGTGAATGAGGTTCACGAGAATAAAATGGATTTGATAGCTAGCTGCTGGGGTCCTATTAACTGGCCAAAGAAAGTGCCCAAGGGATAAAGCAAACTCAGTTGTGATTCTAGTAGCATGTAGCACTGCAGTATGTAGAAGTAGTTAACGAGATCATAGCAACAAGGCAGTGTGGCTCAGAGATGAGAGTCAGTAGGAGGCAGTCACCATCCACTTTCAACTGTAGAGTAGCCAGCTCTAGGTACTCAATGCGTGTTGAGGACAAGGACTGAACTGTTCAAAGATGAGCCATATTAGCAGGAACCAAAGCTATACACCTCCCCATGGGGTAGCTGTCGGTAGGAAAAGTTGAGACTGGCAAGGCAGTGAGAAACCACTGCTCAGCACTGAGCTACCTTGATTTGATGTCTGCTTAGCACCCCACCATGAGAAGTTGAGGTTATTCAAATATATTCATCTCGGCATGACAAGACTGCCTCTGGGAAGTGGACATAGCTGCACATTCTAATGGTGAGACTGAGGCTTGGGAAATGAGGTAGGGACTAACATAATGTAGTCCTTCTAGCTAGAATTCTCTCCATCTATTTTTTTTAAAAGATTTCATATTCTGCTAATCCCACCCCCCACATTCACTCATGTTGCATCACCATTTTTATAGTTGAATAAAAGGAGAAACAGAATTATGCCACTGTATGTTTGATACATTCAGAACTTTAAAGCATAATTTATGGCAAACATCTCCCTCAAAACATGCATCCTAAAGGAGTAGAGGTTGATTTTCTATTTCTAGAGTATTAATTGTTTTTGTTCTTAAAATATGAGAAATTTTCAAGAGGTTTATAGGAAATACAAATTATGAAAAAACTGCATGGATTGCAATTTGTTCCTTCAAAGTAAGTTCATACTTTAATTCCATTTTCCACAAACTTTGTGAAGTCCCCTCTCTAAAAAAGATCAAATCCATTATAGATAAGGTTAGTTGCACCGTAGAGCCAATTGGTCTTGAGAGTCAAGACATCAGGTTTGAAATTCAGCTTTGCTCTTAATTTTGTGATGTTGAGCAAGTTACCCAATATCCAAATAGGCCAAGTCACTAAGGTCAACAGTTAGTAGAAAAACTAAATATTAGACTTAAGCATTCCATGTAGTTATAATATGGTGGGTACATTTTGACCTAACCATAAACTAAGAAGCTTCTGTTTAATTGACCAAATCTATGAAATCTCCTCAAACTAGGTATCCTATAGGTAGTTAACCTCTTTTTTGTTGTTGTTTCCAGTTTGCCAAAGGGAACACACACTCACCAGAGAGACAGAGAGGGAGTGGTATAAAGCACCTCCTCATGGGCATGGTTACTCCATAATCCATTCTACTCCATAGCTTCCTTTGTTTGGAGTTTTGAACACACATGCACACATGTACAGTGTATTTCTTAAGATTCTAGGTCTGGGACTTGAACTGCAGTGTTAGCCTTGTGGGATTCAGTTGCCTTAACCAACAGGGCATGGGCTGACCCTGATAGTTTACTTCTTAATGCCTTTATTTTTCACCACTAATGAGCTACGATATCAATCATAAGAGATGTTCCTTTATCTCCTACAATCCACTATTCCTCATAAGGAATGGAATAGTGAATGGAAGCAACTTAGATTTTGGTTTCAGGTAGATATAGATTTGACATTATTTCTGTCTCTTCTGCACTGTTCAAATCTGGAACTCGCTACACTTCAGATATTTTTTCCTATTAAAAGCAGATTAAAATAGCTATCTCACATAGTTGTTATAAAAATTAGAAACCATACCTGTGAAATGCTCATCATACATGGCAGATGCTTAGTAAATGTAATTCCTATTATCAGGGACAGAAAATAGCATGAAAGAGTAGAAGAAAATGGGATAAAGCCCTAGGATAAATCTTGTCTTGGGTTCTCAGTAGTTTAGAAAATTTAAGCTCATAGAAATTCAAGAGGGCTCATCTTAAAAATGGAGATAACAGGCCAGCAGGCGGCATGATGCTAAGGTGCTGGACTCCCATATAGCTGACTATAGCTAGAGTCCTGGACCTAATGACTTGAAAATCATACCAGGTGCATGTATGTACATGCCCAAAATCCCAAGAGAAGAATTAAGGAGAAACCATTCTCTCTAAAGGATGTTTGCTCACTTTCCCTCTGTCCCTCTCCAACTGGCATGCATGCCCTAGGCAAAAACCAAAAAAAAAAAGAAAAAAAGAAAGAAAGAAAATTAGCTGCCTAGGGACATTTTTGTTATTACTGTTTAAATAATGCACATGGCCCAATTTGTACCACTTAATAGTGGCTAAATAATGATCATTATCATTAGCTTTATTACTATATGAGGGACTTCATAAAGATCATGGAAAAATGTTATTAAAGTAAAAGCATATTCAGGAGCAAAACATTTTCAAAATCCATGCATAATTTTTTCTCTATTTCTATTAACTTTTTGAAGACCCACTTCAACTTTTCAATGGGAATCCAGGTGGGACATACAATGACTTGCCGTTTAAAAGCTAATTTTATTGTATTTTGTTGGACTTACTTGACTTTATTTTTCTATTTTGTTTACTCATTTTATCCTTATTCTTTTTTTTTTTTTGGAGAGGTTTTTGCTATAGGGTGCGTGCGCTCGTCAGACAGACAGAGACAGAGAGATAGAAAGCAAGAAATCACCCCCCAGAGGGGATGGCCATGCCGCAATCCCTTCTCCTCCATTCTCCTCTCGGGATCTTGGGCACACACGCACACGTGCATGGCGTGAGTTTAAGCCACCGGGTCCGGGACTCGAACTGCGGTCGACTACGTGGGAGTCCAGTGACATAGCCATTACGCTAACTGCTGGTCCCATTTTATCCTTATTCTTATAGCTTAAATAAATTCTGAATGCTGAGCTAGAAATTATATATAAAAAATAATCTTGTACTTAAATTGCAAACATCTAGTCAGTAAATTGGGTTAAGTAGATATTATTTCTCCTTATTTCATCTTTAAAAAAAAAAAACAGTTTGTGTTTTGGCTTCAGAAAGCGAGATCCTGCAATTGAGAAAAAATAGAGATAGCCTTTAAAAGCTAAATGAAATGAATAGTCTTGCAAAGAATAAAAAGGAATTTTCCACGAGCCCCTAGAAACCAGCAAAAGAGCATCAGAATAGTTGTTTTCAGTAATAACCATGATTACTTGGTTAAAATACCCTGAACGAGATGTTTTCTATGCTTTTGGTGTCTCTATAAGGAAAATTAAAATAGAGCACATAGCACTGAGGCCAATTTGTTTCCAAGGAAGTCAATTATTAATACAGTATTTAGTATTTAATGAACAAAGCCTATGTATGTGGAGCGCTGCAGAGATCTCCATACCAGCTGAAAACAGGTGTTGGTATAAGCTTCGCCCGTATGTTTACCAGCTGATTAGTACCCATAACAATGATAATAATCTAATAAAAATTACTTTATATCCAGTGAAAGTGGAAACTCTCTTGTGCATTGGGAAATTATTTTGTTCCTCTCCTGTTTAGTAGAGATAGAATTAAAGGAGATAGAATCCACTCCCAAGGAACTCCAAATCTTCTGAATTTCTATACCAAACTTTTCTGTTTAATCTTTCCTTTCTCCTAAAGTCTGTCTTAGGCAATTGAGACAATGTGCTTCTTTTTTTTTTTTTTTTTCACTATAGGGCGCGTGCGCTCGCCAGACAGAGAGAGACAGAGAGACAGAAAGCGAGAAATCACCCCCCAGGGGGGATGGTCACACCGCAATCCCTTCTCCTCCATTCTCCTCTCGGGATCTTGGGCACACACGCACACACGCCCGGCGTGAATTTTAAGCCACCGGGTCCGGGACACGAACTGCGGTCGACTACGTGGGAGTCCAGCGACATAGCCATTACGCTAACTGCTGGTTCCCAACAATGTGCTTCTTTTCATGACTTCAGGGGCAATACAAAAAATTATGCACTCACCAACATTCTCTTTGGCAATAGAGGTAAAAGAAATCAGATTTTTAGTAAAGGATGCTTTGTCAGCTGTCAAGACTAGTGCAAATGTTGGGTGTCCTTAGAAACCATTCTGGGCCTCAATTGTCCCAGAGAGCCCTGAGGAATTGCTAAGGAAATTCCACTTTCCCTTAACTGGCAGTAGCCTGGGAAATCTCTGTTTCAGGCTGATCATGGCCAAAAGTGTGATTAATGTAGTCACATTGTCACCAGCTTCACAATTCTTACTGCTTCTCATAACACACTCTTCTCAACATTTTGTCTCAACTGAGCCTAGCAAACTTTAATTTTGCTCTTCCACAAAACTGAGCTCAGGGAAAAAAATTTTTTAAGAATGATTCAATTGCATTTATTTATTTATTTATTCATTTATTTATTCATTTATTTATTTATTTATTTTAATTTGACTAGAGAGAGACAGAGTGATTGGAGAAAGCAAGCCACCAGGTCTAGGACTCAAACTGTGATTGGCCATGTGGGAGTCCAGCACCCTTAACCACTATGCCACCTGCCAGCCCCAAGCTCAGCTAGTTTTAAGAATTTGGTTACAAAATACAGTCAAAAATGGAAAACTAGAGGCTATTTGCATTGTAGCCAGGATCAAATCCTTCTAGGTTAACCAATTAAAGATCCTCAGGGGGAAATTTAGGAACGTAGCCAAGTATAGATGACATAGACTCCTGTGCACTCACTCACTTCATTTTTCCATAAAGTTTCCCTATTTACTACTTCTTCTTCTTCTTTTCCTTCTTCTTCTTCTTCTCCTCCTCCTCCTCCTCCTCATCCTCCTCCTCCTCCTCCTCCTTCTTCTCCTTCTTTTTTTAGAGGTTTTTGCTATACAGTGCGTGCACTCGCTAGAAAGACAGAGAGACAGAAAGTGAGAAATCACCCCCCAGGGAGGATGGCCACACCTCAATCAATCCCTTCTCCACCATTCTCCTCTCAGGATCTTGGGCATGCGTGCACACACGCCTGGCACGGGTTTAAGCCATCAGGTCCAGGACTCAAACCACGGTCAACTACATGGGAGTCCAGCGACATAGCCATTATGCCATCTGCTGGTCCCTCCCTGTTTTCTTCACAATGGACTGTACATCATTATTCTTCTGATTCTCGCCCCAAAATACTGATGGTAACCTAGTAGAAAAAATGAATTTGGGATATAAAAGAATATGTTCTTATTAACTTATTTTACTAGTGACAGGGTCCATATTGAGATTTGTGCTATAGAAAAGGAAGCATGGGGGAAAGAACTGGAAGATTTCTGGAAATGAGAATTTTGTAAAAACTGAATGAGAAAAGAAGTACAATACTAATGCCAAAGTCTGTCCTTTATATATGGTATCTGCAAATTGGGACTGTGCAATATTTTAATTACTTTATACTTTTGATTAACATGAGGCCAGGATGCTTTAAAGATTGTTTCAGTAAGTGGAAATTTTCACATTTAAAATAAAAAGTCTATCAGGGACCAGCAGTTAGCGTAATGGCTATGTCTCTGGACTCCCATGGAGTTGACCACGGTTCGTGTCCCGGACCCGGTGGCTTAAAACTCACACCGGGCGGGTGTATGCATGCCCAAGATCCCAAGAGGAGAATGGAGGAGAAGGGATTCCGGCGTGACCATGGATGATTTCTCGCTTTCTGTCTCTATGTCTCTCTCTGTCTGTCTGGCAAGCGCACACGCCCTATAGCGAAAACCTCTCCAAAAAAAAAAGAAGAAGAAGATTGATATCTTTTTGTTACCCAACCAAGCTCCAAATGCTCAAGTCCACTGAATGGAACAAGAGGGTTTCACTGAATGCTGAAGATACCACTCACGGCAAAGAAAACCATGCAATTTCAAATTTTTCTCCACAGAAGTAACAGCAGCACTTCTCTGCCGGCATGCCAGAACTGTGGTATCACCAAGTCCATGCATAGTACGGGGGAGCAATGCACAGTGAGGTCTTTCTGAGGCAGAAAGAGTCGAACCCTGGAGGTTCTTGTATGATTTCCTGGAGCCCCAGGTGATCTTGTGCTCTGTTCCTTCATGCCTGTTTCCTGTAACAGACCAGAAAAGCAGAGGATAGTTCAATAGGAATTCTGCTAACTTTTCCCTTCTTTGTTTTTGTCTAGGACCTGCTCAAGTCTTCCTTTAAAAAGAATGCTGTTCTGTGCCAATCAGAGATAGACTTTTTTATTTTATTTATTTATTTGGAGAGGTTTTTGCTATAGGGCGTGTGCGCTCGCCGGACAGACAGAGAGAGACAGAGAGACAGAAGGCGAGAAATCACCCCCCCCAGGGGGGATGGTCACGCCACAATCCCTTCTCCTCTGTTCTCCTCTCGGGATCTTGGGCATGCACGCACATGTGCCCGGCGTGAGTTTTAAGCCACCGGGTCCCGGACGCGAACCACGGTCGACTCCATGGGAGTCCAGAGACATAGCAATTACGCTAACTGATGGTTCCCAAAAAGATATCAATCTTGAGACTAAATGGTGGCACTTTTGGAAAAGTACAGTTTAGAAATTATGACTAGTGATTTTCTTTGTATTTCTTCATCTTTAGTCCATAGTTAAGTGAACAGGCACCACATTAATAATTCTTGGAATGAACTGGAAACTCTTGGTGGCCTCAGGATAGGAGAAACTAAAAAATAAAATTTGATTCTATGTTTCAGCATGCAATCTTTATTCCTTCCTTGTTTCTTTTCTTTGTTTTCTCTCCTGTTTTTCCTTTCTGTTTCTTCTTTCCTTCCTTCCTGGATTGCTTTCTTCTTTCTTTTTCTTCTTTCTTCTTTCCTTCCTTTTCTTTTTTTCTCTTTCTGTCTTATTTTCTTTCTTTCTCTCTTTCTCCTTTCTTTTCATTTTCTTTCTCTTTCTTACTTTCTTTCCTTTTTCTTCCTTTCTTTTGTTCTCTTTCTTTCTTCTTTCTTCTTCTCTTCCTTTTTTCTTCCTTCTTTACTTTGTTGCATGAGGATGCTGGTATTCTCCAAAGAGAGACAGAGAGAAAAAGTGGAATGGAGAAGCACTCTCCCAATAGGATGTGGCCATGTCACAATCTCTTTCCATTTCCCCTTTCTGTTGGGATTTTGGACATGCATGCACAAGTATTCAGCATATTTTTTCAAGCCACCAGGGCCAGAATTCAAACTGCAGTTAGCTGCATAGGATCTGGCTTCCTTAAACACCAAGTTACAGAGATGAACCCATCATGCCACCTTTCAAGTTGAAACTTTATCTCTAATTTGTGATGTATTGGGCAAATTTATGGAAATAAGTCTCTAATGGGGTATGCCTATTCTTATTTGTCATCTGTCTGAAATATCTGGGTAAAAATACAATTACAGTAGAATTATCAGTGGGTAAAAAGTCCCCAAATTCTCATTAAAGATAGAATGTGCTATCCTTTCTAGAAAAATTTGGAAACAGTATGAGGATTTAGTATGTATAGACTGAATTCAGGGTTCCTAAAACATTTTGAGAAATTAAGTGGTTTTTTTTTGGGTAACACATGAAAAAGAATAGGAGGGGGCTTTTTCCAAGTCCTCTGGATATGCCAGCTGATAACTTCATTCCTCATGAGAGGCCAAAGGAGGAGTAAAGAACAGTGAACATCCTTCCAAACGGTGGGAGCTCTCCAGTGGGTTCACGTTCTTCCTCAGCGCACAGTATGAGACCTGGCCAGGTGGCTACAGCTATTGTATAGGAGAGTTCACTATCTACTGCTGGCTCTTTATTCAAAGCCAACCCACCCATAGGCTCTACTGTGGTTGGCTTAAAAGGGCATATATAATTATGTACCCCAGGAAATCAAATAGTTTCACAAGGCCAGCCCCCAACCCCTCCCATCTGTCTCTGCCCCAATATCTTCTTGTTTACTGCTGCCTTCCAGTATCTAGATTGTTAATTCAGAGACCTGACTTATGCTGGCTTCCAGATCTCTTGACCTTTTCATTGTATGGACACCACTTCTGATTTCTTAGATCTTAACACTCCTGACCAGACATTCACTTCAGTGCTAATGTCCCTTGTAGTTTTAGGTAAGTTCGCCATACTCCAGCCTCTAGTACTAGACATTATTAAAGGTGAGTTGTGTAGCTATGACATAGTTGTGCCTTTGTGACATAACCACAAGGCTCGGGGCAGTTCTGACACAAGTATGTAATATGATGGTTATCATTAACTCCAAATGCCATACCTTCCATACTTGGGCTTCAAGAGGTATTAAGAGAGAGTCATTGAATGTTCCAGGAAACAAAACTTATTACAGAAGGTGAGACTTTAAGGAACAGCTTCTTCTTTGGCTTTTCTTTTAAAGCCAACTGAAACAATTACCTGGATTAGCAGAGTGTCATGATAGTGAGTTCTTTCTGTCAGGAGGGTCAAGTTCCTGTCTGATTCAAGTTAAACTTAGAAGTCAGCTATTCCCTCAAGCTGAGGATAGCCTCTTTGTAATAGGCTTTTGTAACTCTATGAAATCTCCATCATATTTGCAGATCACAAATCAACAGTGAGCAATGTGGAATTTCCTGGGGATCTTATCAGAGACATAGAAAAGGGGACATACATCAGACATCCAACAAGCATTGATTCAAAAATGCTATAAAGAAAGACATTGTGAAGAGCTTGAGGAAATCTTTCTTTCTTTCTTCCTTTCTTTCTGTCTCCACCTAATGTATACTGACTGCACTCTATGGTGGAAACAGAAAGATTAGAGGATATAGAAGCATGGAAAATGGTTATGGATACAGGATACAGTGTGGGAAGAGGGGGAGGGAAGAGAGAGAATGTAAGGAAAGATAATAAAGAGAAAAATAGAGAGGCAAGACATTTATGGGACATGGAAATGGATTATTATCTGTTGATAACAAGGATAGTATCCTCAATTGGACAGGTCTGAAGTATATTAATATTGGAAGAATTAACTTTACAAGCTAAGTGATGTTTAGTGATTAAATTGATAAAAAAATTAAAATAAAATATTAAAAATGCTTATTGGATATATTTGTTTGCCAAAATTTTGTCTTCCTTCTGGCCTCCACTGGAGTTTTTCTCGCTGTCCCATTACATGGTGCCCAAGCTTCTTCTGCTGGTTTCCCATATTCCCCTTTATTATGCAGTCACCAAGACAAATCCCCATGAGAAGGCAATGGAAAGCAAAACAATTTCTCCGACACCAGAATAAAATCCTTAGAAATCAGAGGTGACCATTTACATATTCATAATACTTCTCGATTATTCTTCTTTCCAACTCTGGGATGTGTGTGTTATTCTGCATAGCTGATAGATCAAAGCACTGAAGTCCAGAAAACTTTAAAGTTAGCTTGCACAGAGAGGTGAGAAACAGCCCCAAATCATATGACTCCAGGTGAGGGCTATTTCTGTAAGCTCCCATGGAGTCAGGAACTCTTGGATACTTAATATATAAGAGGAGGAAAGGTATAATTGGTTCTTCATTGTAATATTAATCACACACACACAAACACACACACTCACACACAAATCATATTTTGACCAGAGTGAATTTAAAGGCCTTGATTTGATCAGACTATCAGATATAGTGGAAAGGGTGTGCTCTGAGTAAGGAAATAGCCAAGGCTAAGGATATCAGAAACTGTTGGTTAAGAAAGAAAATAAAAGCCCTCACACAAGCTGTTTTTCTACACTATTTTTATTTTGTTCCACTTATTTTGTCAGCAGGGGTTCTCTTTGACTATGAAACAGAGGAACAGAAACTCTTAACAATAACATGCACGTGCCTTGAAAGAGATGAAGCAGAAGATTAAGCAAGAAACCCAGCTATTTTATTGCCCTAAGGCATTACTCATTTTCTTGACACGTTATGTTTTTAATTAAAATTGCATGTGAGTTAATTAAAATGTTCGCTCAGGCACTTTTTCTTGCATGGGTTCCTTGTAACTCTTTTAGCTTTTCGATAAAGCTCAGTTTCATTTTTACTCTACTGCCTTTATCAGTTACAACTTAAGCAAATAGTCTGAATACTAAACTAAGTTTTAAAAATTTAAATTTAAAAATTTATCTTTAAGTGACCAGAAAAAAGAAAGGTGGCCAAGGACAGAATCATTCTGGCTCCTACAGTTTTCTCTAGTTATTCGATCCAAAACTTATGAAATTGGCATTCATAGAAAGTTTATTAAAATGCACCCGATGATGTTTCTTGCAATAGATGTGTTTATCCATTTACAGTCCTTTGTTCTGGAAAAGATCATTGTTATGGTGGCTATGGTTATATAACCTCTTCTTTTCCTGACAATATGGTTGATTAGTTATTGATAGACATCAGATCAAAACTTATCAATTAATAGGCCAATACCCTGAGAGACAAAATTATCTATCAGATGTTGATATAATGACACACAAAATTTGGTTATGGATGATGTTCATATTGGAACTGTGTGGACAGACAGGCTAGAATTGGAGGCCATGTTGGCTCATTTGCAAACAGGAAGTTTGTTGAAAGGAAGACTACACAGGAAGATGCAGAGATAATCATTCCCATGGCCTATGAGAGTGTCTTCCCATCCCACTTTACATAAGGCCTGGCTACTGTAGCTCAGAATTGGCCCATCTTTTTGTTTCTTTTACAATAAACTTCTTTTTCAGAATTAGCTCAAATTAAGTTTAGATCCTTATACACAGTTAGCACTAACTAAAATATCCATATTTCCCAAATCCATATATGTCTAAGCAGCTTTGATAGAGAGAGTATTAAAAAGCCAAATTTGGGTCAATTGTGTAGCATAGTGGTTTAGCCCTGTGCATAGGGAACCAGATCCCACAAGACCAAATGTGGTTCAAAGCCTAGCCCCAGCGACTTGAGAAATTTGACAAGCATGTGTGTGTGTGCATGTTCCAAACCCTGGCAGGTTGGAGAAATAGAAGAAAAATTATTGCATCCTGATAACACCCCATTGGAGAGTGCATTCTCTCTCATGCTCTCTCTCATTCTCTCTCTGCAAGTGTACACACCCTCGTGTATTACAAATTTTTTAAAAAATACAAATCATAAAATGAGGAGTAACAAACAGCTATTGCAATTCAAGAATATTCAGACAGAATCTACAAGGGAAAAGTGAAATTCAACATGAGTAGAGTTATTTTTTCTAAACACATTAGAACTCTACTGTGAAGAGCTTGGGGAAATTTTATCTGTTTTTTTCCATTTTCAATTATTTTTTAAGAATTATTTTATATAACTTTTTTCTTTCTTTCTTTCTTTCTTTCTTTCTTTCTTTCTTTCTTTCTTTCAATTTAACCAGAGATAGAGTGAGAAAGAGAGAGAGAGAGAGAGAGAGAGAGAGAGAGAGTGAGAAAGGAAGCCACCAGGTCTGGGACGCAAACCGCGGTTGGTGGTGAACTCCCACATGGGAGTTCAGAGCCCTCAACCACGATGCCAACTGCCGGCCCCATTTTCAGTGATATTTTAGTCACTCAGTGATGTGGTAGTTAACATGTATGAGAAATTGTCCCTCCGTGCCACTGCATAGCTGACTCATTTGTTCGTTTTCCCTGTTAACCTGCATAAAGGTTGACGCATCTTTCTACCCAGATGGGTGTGGAGCCCATATAGGTTTGCCTTTGTGCCAAGATTGGACATCTCCACTCCTAGGACTTGCAATTCATTAATTCTCCAAACACTTGAAATTCTTTTCCAGCTTAAATTCTGTGGTATGTCATTATGATCTCATTTAAAATCTTCATGGGAAAGTCATGCCCAGGGTTAAATCTATAGCTCATTCTAGTTCCTGCCTGCATTTGGACAGACTGTGACAGGAGAAAAATTTACAACCATCCTGACTGGTCTCCTAAACTTTAGATTGTGAACTTGGGTACCACCTGTAATGATGTCTCACAATCATGCTATAGTCTTTACTTCATCCTTTCTCTGACTCTCCGAGACCTAAACTCCTTGATGAAATATACTGAACTAGTGCTTCCAATTCATCTGTTCTTATCCCCTCTTGAATCAACTCTGGTCAGACTTTGGTCCACATCCATTTCATCAAAACTCTTCTTATCAAGTGTCCAATATCCTTTATGCTTCTAACCCCTGAACCAATGGCCAGTTCTTAGTCTTCATATACTTGACTAATTGGCTATGGTTAACAGAGTTGAGGACTTCTTTTGGGAACACTTCCATCATTTGATTTCGAGGACATCATATTCTCTTGGCTTTATTATTTTATTAGATCCTCCCCCTTAGAATCCTTTATGCTTCTTCTTCTTCTCCCTGACTTCTTAATGTATGATTCCCCTGGTCTTTTCTCATGTTCTCATCGTTATCTACAGTCTCATCCTGGTAAAAATATTGAAGCTCATGGACTTAAATATAATTTCTATGCAAATAACTCTTAAATTTATATCCTAAGTGCATTTTCTGTGAAATCCAGATACTGTATTTATTTTTTACTTGATATCTTTATTCAAATGTCTATCAAGAATTTAATATGTTGATCTAAAATTCAGCTTGTAATATTTCTCCCATTCCACTCTCTGCTTTATCTGTAGCTTTCTCTATCTACTTAGAGGGCAACCTTATTTTTCCAGTTTCTCATTTTCTTTATTCTTTTTTTTTTTTTTTTTGTACACAACCTTTAATTTATAAGATTCTATAAACTTTACTTTGACAATATTTATGCAGACTAGGGCCATTTCTTGCTATTTTCATTGCTATCACACTTGTTCAGTATCATGATTACTGCCTTATGACTGATTTCCCTGGTTCTCAGTACCTCTACTATCTATTTAAAACAGAGCAGCCGAGTGCTTCTTTTTTTTAATAGTATTATTTATTATTTTTAAACATTCAGTCATTATACATCATTTAGTTTGTAAAGAGATTTTACCCAACATCATATATGCCACACAAAAGAGTGCTTCTTCTTAAATGTAATACTAACAGAATCACTCATCTGCTAAAAACTCTACAATGGCTCACTGTATTACTGAGAGTAGGAGTCAGTCTTAGAATAGCTGGTCATGACATAGTTCAGTCAGTTCTAGACACAGTGTTTTCTTTGTTGATCTTCCAAAACTCCAGGACACTGCTCTGTTTTTTCAGCTTTTCTCTTAGATATCCACAAGGGTAATTCCCTCATCTTATTTAATTCATTGTTCAAAAATCATATTTTTAATGAATTCTACTTTGACTGGCTATTTACAATCACTAGTTCCCACATTCTGAGGCATCTTAACCTGATTTCCCTTGTTATCTACAGAGCAAATTATATTTTAACAACTGTGTAATTTACATTTTTACTATTTATTCTGCTTTCATTCTATTATTTCTCACATATGCAAATACAACCTTCCTCCAAAATGCAGAGGTTTCTATGTCTTCTGCATGAATATTTCTAAGCATCTGGTAGAAAATGAATGGCATACAGTAGGTGTACAATTAATAGTTTTTGAAAGGATGAAGAATGGTTCTAGGCTGAGGAGGCAACTGTAAGACTGGAAGGAAGAGATGACTTGAACTTGCATGGAAGAATATAAGAGAAAGAGTTCAGAAAGCCTGAATGGGGTATTTAAATCTTCTTCCAAATATCAAGCATTGACATATATCGTGTGTGTGTACGCGCGTGTGTGCAGCTGAAAAAACAGCAAATACCAGAAAAAGAACAACTACTAGAGAATTATATGCTACACACTATCCAAACCTGCTCGTAACTGTTCGGACCAAAGAGAGCAGAAATGCCTTCTTGAATATCTGATGCACTCAGTAGAAACCAAACAACGGGGTGCTTTAGGACTATAGCCAAACTAGCTCAAGATTAAAAGGTACTCTGGACTTGCTAAAACAAAGCTTGCAAATCAGCTTTAATATTACAAGCTAATCAATAGATTAATTAATACCTTGGCAGACAAAATTTAACACTCTTTAAAGGGAAAACAGTTCAGACAACAAAAGAAAGACAACGTTCTAGGCCTTTTATGGTTCTATACAAATTTTATGGTATTTTTCCTATTTCAATGAAAAATGCCATTGGGCTTTGATAGCAATTTTGTTGAATATGTATATCACTTTAGATGAGTAATAAAAATATTTTAACAATATCAATTCCCCCAATCCATGAACATGAACTATCTTTCCAGTTACTGTGTCTTCATTTTTTTAATCAATATGTTATAGTTTTCATTATACAGAACTTTCATTTTCTTGTTAAAATTTATTCCCAATTATTTTAATTTTTTTGATACAATTGTATATGAGATTATTTCCTTGATTTCTTTTTTGGATAGATATAATTAGTGTAAAGAAATACAAATGATTTTTGTATGTTGATTTTTTTTTATAACCATGCCTGACTGACTTGTTTTATCGGAGAAGGGATCATGGAGTTAACAATGTGAAGACAGCTGGGACCTGAGGTTGGGAAGAGCACCTAACCCACCCCATACATACCCACTGCCCCAAATAAAAAATAACCAACTGTGGGGGAGACAGCAACTTTGGGGCAGGGGAAGGAGACACGGAACTCCAGGGCAGCAGTGAAGAGACCATGCGTGTGCTGGGAGGGCCCAGAGGCAGCGGCTGTATGAATAACGCAAGTCTAAATCTCTGTGTCTTCCATATGGGTGTGTATAAATATATAGAGATAAGTTGTTCTCTTTCTCCTTCTCTCCCTTCTGCTCCGTGCTCCTCACTGCGGTCCCAGCTCTATTTTCCATATAAGGGTGAAGGGAACAGGGATGAACAAGTCGTCACCGAATTGCAATCAGACCCACGTCCATCAGCTTCTGAATCTTCTGCCCATTACAGGATTTTTTAAGTGTTTGCTGAGCGCCTGGGAGACCTTCTGCATCTGTTCCAGGATGAGCCACATGGTTGGCTCACTCGTAATCTGTTGCACCTCAGGATCGGCCATGGCCCGCCGCTTCACATATTCAGGGCTGTCCTTGCGGTGGTACTGGGCCATCATGCAGCGTTGGTAACTATCTGTTGCCTCCTTACAGTTGGAGTCTAGGTCTAGTGCCTTTTGGTACACATCCATGGCTTTCGTGTAGTCTTTCACTGCTTCTAGGGCTGCTGCTTTCCGTGTGTAACCCTTGAAGGTTGGCTCCAGCTGGATACATTCCTCATAGTCCTTAAGTGCTAGCTGAAACTCCAGGAGCTTGGTGTAGCAGGCAGCTCAGTTGCTGTACACTTAGGCACCCCGTGGGTTCCGTTTGATGACGTCTGTATAATGCTTCATTGCCTGGGGATAGGCCCGTTTCTTTCTTTTTTTTATTTTTAATTATTTTAATTAAAAAAATTTTACTAATAGCTGCCTTGTTTATAGCTCTGAGGTCTTGGACTAGGCGATATTCTCCAGTGGGCCTTTTTTACTATTAAAATGGAAGAATTACAGAGTGACTCACAGGGGGTTATAACGCCAACGTGTAGGAGTCTAGTAATTATTAGTTGAAGCCCTTGAATGGCCTCAGGTTTAAGCGAGTATTGTTTTTAATGTGGGAAGGTATTAAGATCCTTAAGCCTAATTTTAACAGGGATAGCTGTTTTTGCCCTTCCTGGTATGCCCAGACTTCTGGATTGATTTTTTTGAATGAGGTCATTTTGTTGACATACTTTTGGATCAGGGTTTAATAACAATCCCAAAAAGGCAGATGTGCTAAATTTCAGTGTTAATTGAGCACCCAGTTTATTGAGGATATCCCTTCCCATAAGGAGAGTAGGGCACTGAGGTTTAATTAGAAATTGATGGGAGAAAATTATGTCTTTCCAAGTACAGCAAAGAGCTGGGGTTAGAGGGCAATGAGAAAGTTTCCCTGATACCCCCACAATGAGATGAGAGTGAGAGGAGGGGGCTCCAGCATAAGTGGCAAGTGCTGAGTAGGCGGTTCCCATATCAATAAGAAAAGTATGGGTCCTACTTGCCGCATCCAAGGTCACCCTGGGCTCTGATCCCATGATATTGCAGACTGTTGTGGGAACTGACTGGAGCAGAGGGCATCCTCATTGGAGGGCCACTGCTGAGGCCTCTTCAGGGTCTGATCCAGGGGTCCCAGAACTCCCAGGGCAGTCCCTGGCCCAGTGGCCTGATCAGCCACATTTGGGGCGAGGCTTTTGTGGAGGGGATAGTCCCCTTTCTGAAAACACTCATTGCCTTTGTTCTCCTCCAAAGCCAGGTCAGGGTTTATGCAGGCCAGTCATTCTTGCTCCTTCAGGATTTTCTCTGCCTGCTGGCATTTCTCGAGCATATCTGGGGTTCAGTTCTCTGCTAGAGACTTGTTGTAGAAATGTATGGCATCCTTGTACTTTTCTTCTTTGAAATAGGAGTTGCCAATTCAAGCATAAGTTTTGGCAATTTGTGGATAGTCCTCTCAGTTTTCTCTCCCCATTTCAATGGCCTTCTCACAAAGCTCTCAGCATTTATTGTAGTCACATTTTTCAAAGAATACCGCTGCTTGGTTGGTGATGTAAGTCGTGTTGGTAGGGTCCAGTTCCTTGGCTCAGTCATAATGTTTCAAGGCTGTGTCAAAATCTTTCTTCTTGTAGGCATCATTCCCCAGCTCTTTTTCTTTCAGTGCCTGCTTCTTATTCTCTGGAAGATCTTCTTCCATTGGCTCTGGTTTGGTCTCCTCTTTTGGGAGGAGGCGGTGGTGGTGGTGTTGCAACCTCTTCCTCCTCATCCATACTGCCCAAATCCACTCCAAGGAGGACATTGAGTGTGGTCATGATTCGGGGATCTTGTAGTTTCGTGCCCAAGTCAGAGGATTTGTTTCGTAGTTGCTCTATCAGTTCCTGGTAGGTAGGATCACTGGGCAGTGTTCTTGTCCTGGGATCACGCTACAACTTCTGATACAGACTGGGCAT
This sequence comes from Tupaia tana, assembly GCA_026018925.1. Taxonomy (NCBI): domain Eukaryota; kingdom Metazoa; phylum Chordata; class Mammalia; order Scandentia; family Tupaiidae; genus Tupaia; species Tupaia tana. The sequence goes on from JAKSZU010000008.1 coordinate 19,876,401, forward strand.
GTTGAAAGCATCTGTGAATTTCCTTTCTGCCAATCAGACTTCCATATTATGTAAACCCTCTTTAAGTTGAGGGTTATTTGCTTCATGTTTTAAACCCTCCTCATAGGTTTGCTTGGCTTCTTCAAATTGGGTTAAGAACTCAAGAGCTGCTGCTTTTCTTTTCTTTCTTTCTTTCTTTTTTTTTTTTGGAGAGGTTTTTTTTTTCTTTTTTTTTTTTTTTTTTTTTTTTGCTATAGGGTGCGTGCGCTCGCCAGACAGACAGAGAGAGACATAGAGACAGAAAGCTAGAAATCACCCCCCAGGGGGGATGGTCACACCGCAATCCCTTCTCCTCCATTCTCCTCTCGGGATCTTGGGCACACACGCACACGCGCCCGGCATGAGTTTTAAGCCACCGGGTCCGGGACGCGAACCATGGTCAACTACGTGGGAGTCCAGCAACATAGCCATTACGCTAACTGCTGGTTCCCAAGCTGCTGCTTTTCTTGAATAACCCTTGCCCCAGTCAGGCTTTAGGTCAATGGTTTACAGCCATCCTCATAAGCCCTCTGGTAGTCTCCTTTCTTGGCATAGGCTGCAGACCGATTGCTGTAGAGCACATGGTTCTGAGGGTCCAACTTAATTGCTTCTGAATGGCACTGTAAGGCATCATCAATGTTACCAGCACTCAGGGCCTCATTGCCCTTCTCTTTCAGCTCATTTACCTCCTCCATAGCCTAGCCCAGAATCCGGTGGAATTAAATCCACCCACTTTGCATTCCCAACCGCATACCTGTATGTTGATTTTTGTATCAGCTACTTTACTGAGTATGTGTTTTAGTTCTAATAATTTGGGGGCAGGGGTTTAGAATGTTCTTAATGTAGAATCATTTTATCAGCAAACAGGAGTAATTTTACATCTTCTATAATGATTTGGATTGTTTATTTCTTTTTCTAACCTGATTGCTTTTGGCAGAGGCATTGCTTGTCCTTATTCTAAAATACATGACAAAGTTTTAGTAATATAGACACTTAGAGCATTATAGTACTAGAATCAAAATAGATATATAGACCAATGGAACAGAATAGAGAGCCTGGGAATACACCCATGCATGTATGATCAACTAATTTTTGACAAGGGCACCAAGAAGACATGATAGGAAAAATAGTCTCTTCAATAAATAGCATGGGAAAAAAACAAATTTCCACATGCAAAAAAAGAAATTGAACCCTTGTTTTACACCACACACAAAAATCAAGTCAAATGGATTAAAGAAATAAATGTAAGACTTCAATTCATAAAATTCCCAGAAGAAAACATACAGGAGATACTTCTTGATATTGGCTTTGGCAATGATTTTTAGATATCACACCAAAAGCTCAGGAAATAAAAGGAAAATAAACAAATGGGACTGTATCAAACTGAAAATCTTCTGTACAGCAGAGAAAATAAACAATATAATGACAGGACAGCTTATAGATAGGGAGAATATTTACAAACCACATAGCTGATAAGTGATTGTTTTACTTCATTTAATGTTGCTATAACAGAACGCATGAAGCTGGGTAATTTATTTTTAAAAAAGAGAGAGATAAATTTATTTAGTTCACATGCTGGAGGCTAGGAAGTCCAAGAGCATGGTACTATCTTGTCAGCTTCTGTTGAAAGCCATGTGCTATGTCACAACATAATTGAAAAGAATAAAAGCAAGTGGACATGTGCAGAAAGACCAAGATGGAACTTTGCCTTATAGCAACTCTTTCTCAGGAGAACCAACTTGCTCCTGCAAGACCTAACTCACTCTCAAGAGAACTGTATAAATTCACCCACAAGGGCAGAGCCCCCATGACCCACATCTCCTATAGACCTCATGTCTCAAAGGTTCCTCTCCCAATATTGCCATACTGAGGTAACCCTCAGTATGAGTTTTGGTGGGACAAACCACAGTCAAACCGTAGCACAGGTTAATATCTAAAATATATAAGAAACACTCAAAATTCATAGAAATAAGGCAAATAACCTAATAAAAAAATGAGCAAAGTTGAAAGAAAATCAAGATCAAAGTCAAAATCTTGGGCCAGAGATCTCCAGTTTCATTTACATTCTTATGATAGAAGACACAAGCATCAATCAAGCAGTAGTCTTCTTATGACTCTAGAAGAAAACAAAGTAGTTCAAGGGGTTGAGGGAAATTCTATAGAGTTCAGAGGTCTAGATCAAAAAGTAGAACAAGAAGGTCCAGGTTGAGACCTCATCTGTGTTCCCATAGTCAAAGCAGTGCGAGATCAAGTCACAGGAGAACCTGTAGTCGCTCTTGGGATCGAGAATGATATAAAGGCAGAGACAAAGAGAAAAGAGAAAAGGAGAAGGATAAAGGCAAGGACAAGGAAATATAAAACATTAAACATGGGAAATCACAAAATACCAAACCTGGATTAGAACATCTGCTCAGAGGATGTTCTCCTTCTCTATCCCCTTCTGTCACCCAGCTCTAAGCTTCTGAAATAAGAATGAAGAGCAATTAAAGAGTTATGAACTAGCAAGTAGAATGAACATACTATAAAGTAGCACCTACCTAGGGCTATATAGTTTACTGCAGTCATCAGATAGGTATTTTTAATGCCCTTTTTATTCTGAAAATTTTTTTTCTATTAATTTACATTCATTCCCTGAGCATCATCACAACATACAAAATGTGGTTTCCCATCTAGAATAAACTGGATAGTGGCTTAATCATGCATGTTATCATGTATAATATTCCATTTCTACTTTCATGTATATATATTTTTTACCCCATGTCTGACCCTCTGCCCTATTCCACTCTCTTATTACACTATCTCTGCTGTCTACAGTTATCTTCAATTCCTTTTCTCCCGACATTTCATTGATCACACAATATCATAAGTAATCTAACTATTTACAATAGCAAGTTCAGCTGATGGTTTCAAGAAAAGCAGTTTTGAACTGGTAAGGATATTTCCTTGAAACTTAAGGTTTCAAGGTTGGTATTCTGTTCAAATATTAGGTACATAAATCCATTGACAGCTCAAGACAGGACAAAAATCCTTAAAACCGGACAACAAAGCTTAGAAGAAAAGCAGCAATATTTTAGTCAAGTCATAGAATGCTGTTTCATCAGTTCAGTCTCATGTACTTAATTTTCTTCTGTTTCTGTTGAGGTTCGGTTTTCCAGATTGAGCTCTGGGATATAATACTCAACTCCAGACTTTGTCCCTACAATTAAGTTGCCCATTTTCTTAGTTTCTGAACTCTTGTTTCTGTGTGTCTGCATTTAATTTTACTGACATAGCACTCCCTTAAGAACTACTCACTGAGGTTTATGCCTAAAGTCAGACTTGTGTTCATGGATATGTATATTTCAGCTGTGCTTGCTATTGAAAATATTTAGATTTATTAAGATATTTAGTGAAACAATAAAATAGGGGAGGCAGAGAAAGCAACAATAGATACCAGACACAATGTGGGAGGTGGGTGGGAGATGGCAGAGGGTGAGATAGGGAATCAAGGATGGGAAAAAAAGCAAAATATACAGAAAACAAGAAATGGAAAATTATGTGTTGACAATAACACACATCTTGATGTGCTTGATTGAGCCAGTATACAGTGCAGTGTGAATGGGAAAATCTCATTTTGTATGCTATAATGATGTACAGTGAATGAATGTAAATAAATAAATAAAAATTAAAAAAAGAATAAAAAAAGAGTTATGAACTAGCTTAAATTAGTGAATTACCATTTCAAAAGGCAAAGAGAGAGTTAAGGATTTTTGTCATCTCTTAGCTGTTAATAGGCTCATCTACCTACTAGTTGAGAGAATCTTAACCTTTTTCCTGGCTTTAAATCTTAAGCAAATTTCTCTCAACATTTTTTCTATTTTGATTTATTAAAGCTAAAACTGAAAACCAGCAGGTGGCGTGGTGGTTAAAGGCACTGGATTTCCACATGTCAGACCATAGTTTGAGTCTTGCACCTGGTGGCTTACTTTCTTGCTCTCTCTCTCTGTCTCTGCCTGGTCAAATTAAATAATAATAATAATAATAATAATAATAATAAATGGAATTAAAAATATTTTTTAAAAGCTAAAATTTGTTTTGAAATTTAAAAATATATTAAAAAGTACTTATTTAATGACCACAGTAAGCTATATAGCCTCAGCTAAGTGCTACCTTATAGTATGTTCATCCTACTTGCTGAATATTATGACTAAAGTCAGACATGTGTTCATAGATATGTATATATCAGCTGAACTTGTATTGAAAGTATTTAGATTAAGTAAGATATTTTGTGAATCAATAAAATGTGGGAAATTAAGGGGAATGGAAAGCAACTGTAAATACCAGAGACAGTGTGGAAGGAGGGTGAGAAATGGCAGAGAGTGAGAAGTAGGAAATCAAGGGGAAAGAAAAAAAAAGGAAGAAAAGTGAAAATATATAAGAAACAAAAAGTTGGAAAATTATTTGTTGATGATAACGTGTATGGTAATATCCTTGATTAAATCAATATACAATATATTCTGGATACAAAATTGCATTTTGTATGCTATGATAATGTAAGTGAATGAATGTGGAATAAATAAATTTATAATTTAAAAACATGGGCAAAGGACATGAATAGACATTTTTCAAAAAAAGACATACAAATGGCTAACAAGAATATGAAAAACTGCTTAACATCACTAATCTTCAGGGAAATGTTAATCAAAACCACAGGGAGATATCATGTCACACCTGTTAGGACAGCCATTGTCAAAAAGTCATGAGACAACAACTGCTGGTGAAGGATGAAGAGAAAAGATTCCTTGCACTCTGTTGGTGGAAATATAAATAGGTTACTCAAAAAATTACAAAGAGGACGGTTGTGTGGTGTAGTAGAGTGAGATATTCAAGAAAAGTTGGATCCCACGTGACAACTATGTTTCTGATTCCCAACATAGCTGGCCTGACACATGTTGGGCGTACATGTGAGTGACCAGGATTCCATAGGCTAGATGACTACAGGAAGGGAACTGTGGGGTGGTCGGACCCTGTGAAGGGCGCTCATCTACCCCTTTCCTATGTGCATATGCACTCTATCATAAGTAAAGAAAAAAAATTTAATGAAGAATAGAAATACCATATGACCCAGAAATCTCACTGCTGGGTATATACCCAAAGGAAATTGAATCAGCGCCTTCTGGGGATACTTGTTCTCCCATGCTCATTGAAGCATTATTCACAATTTTGAGATATGAAAGCAATCTAAACGTCTATTGATGAAGGAATAAGGAAATTGTGAGATTCCACATTTCCACATGCATAAACATGCACACACACACACACACACACACACACACAGAGTAATATTATTCATTTTTAAAAAATAAGGATATTGTCATTTGTGACAACACAGGTGAACAAGGAGGACATTATGCAAAGTGAAATAAGCAAAGAAAGAAAAATGCTACATGATCTGACTTACATGTAAAATTTTTTAAAAAGTCAAATATATAGAGTGCAGAATGGTGGATACTCTAGGAAGAAGAGGAAATAGAGAGAAGTAGGTCAAAGGTACAAACTTGTAATTATATTGGATTAATAAGTCTAAAGACCTAATGTACAGCATAAAGACAATAGTTAATAATATTGTATCATATGGTAAAAATTTTAAAGGAGAGTAGATTTTATGTGCTCTTACCACAAATAAAAAGAAAAAAAAAGAAAATGTAACTATTGAAGGGGATGGATAGAATAATTTGCTTATTTACAGTAATAATTTCACCATGTGTATGTATATCAAAACATCATGTTGTACACTTTAAATATATACAATTTAAAAAGAGAGACAAAAATTCAAACATTGAATATTATAACATTTATAGTTTATAAAAGTACTGTGCTCACAAAGAAGTAGGATAATGCCTCCCATGGCAAGGAGAAAATCAGCTAGTTCAAAGCAAAATAGGTAAAACAGAAAAAAAAAAAAAAATGTCTTTGATGCTTTCTCTCTACACACTCACTGGAATCCTGTATCTCTAAATCTTCCCTGTTTAACCCAACCTTGGCATCATAGCGTTCAGAGCTCCACACAGTTGTGATCTTTCGACTTTTTCTTCCTCTGTACTCTACTAAACTCACTCAATCTGTCTGTATATTATTCTTTTTTACTTAGGTTCTTACTCTTGTATGGATCAAATTTGGCACTAGCTAATCTGACCATACAATGTATAGTAATGAGGACAGTCTAGAGCTACCAAGATTTCCCATCCTTACACTATGTAAGACCTCTCTTTACGATTCCGTAGTATTGCCACCTTACTCTAAAATGGAGGAACTTTATTTCAGTAGGGCAAGAGATAATTGAGTCGAAGAGATCATTCTGAATGTGAAAACTCACAGAACCACTTATCAAGATGGTAAAGTCAGAAACCTTTTCTGATTTTCATGCCAGGGGGCCACACCAGTCCTGATCATTGTTCCTGGAGCACAAGATCAGGGATGGATCAGGTGCCATGGCAATGAGATACCAAAGCACAGAGCCATGTTTCCTTAATTTGCTCTTGCCTTAGGTTGAGCTTGTGGTACCTGAGACTGGCAGGGAATGAAGCTAAGCAAGGATATATCAAGTGGCCCCAGATGGGGGGTGGTGGTGAAGTGGTGAGAGGTTTGAAGAGTTAGAGCTTGACAAGACAGGATCAGTATTACTAAGGAAAGAGTAGAAACCTCCAGTGAACATTGAGGTTTATTTTAAAACTCTGTTTATTTTAAAACTTCCTGAATATTTGTACAGAGAGATTCAGCCTCTATAGCTCAACCTTTTGACTTTGGAATGATCATCTGATTTGGAAATATTGATTGTGGTAACTAAGCATTTATTAAAATGTTTAGTTTAACCTAAACTATGTTAATGTATTTCTTTCACGTTATCAGATAACTATCTCATTTTGCAGAAACATTACTAATGTTTCTTCATTTTTAAAAAATGATTTACACTCAGCAGGCATCTCACCTCAGAAATAGAAAGGCATTATTTAATTTTAAAAGTGTTTTAGTGTGACATTTAAGCATTTTGAAAAGTGCATAAAAGATAAGGTTACCTGACAGTAGAGCTGTTTCACAACATCATTACACTGATAACTACCGGAGCCATTTCATTTGCATGAAACCATTTGATTATGGCATTAGGAGTCAAGTGATATTGTGTTTAGAACCATTTGTGTGTGCTACTTATTTTAGCATAATACATATTTATTGGTATTTTACTTACCATATAAGTCACATGTTAATAACAGTTTAACAGACTTTAGAGTCTTGCCTTTTTACATGTTCAATATCAAGTTCATGAGTAATTCCACAAGGCACATATATCCATAAAGGGCTCTTAATCATGTATACAAAACAGTGTTTCTTCCGCTTGAGCAATACTTGAATGATATAGTTTCTTTTGTAGGGTTGTCAGATTTAGCAAATTAAAACAGTATGCTGGGATCAGAATATGGCATAATGGTCACATGGCTGGACTCCCACATAGTTGACTGCCGTGCGAGTTCCAGACCCAGTGGCTTAAACTCACACAGGGTTTGTGTGCCTGCATGCCCAAGATCCCGAGAGAAGAATGGAGGAGAAGGGATTGTGGTGTGTCCATCCTCCCTTGGGAGAGATTTCTCACTTTCTGTCTCTCTGTCTTTCTGGCAAGCGCATGTACCCTATAGCAAAAATGTCTCTTAAAAAACAAACAAACAAAATACCACAATATGCTAAATTAAATTTTAATTCAAATAAACAATGAATACATTTTTAGTACATAGATTAGAAAAAAAAAGGTTGACTAGAAACATTTAGCACAATTCCCTTCCACAAAGAAAGTCAAAAAGCAACAACAAAATGAACTTGACTGCTCTTCCAGCAGAGGAGTAAGGAGAATTTATCAGAATACAGGAAGAAGATGGAAAGAAATCTCTGAGGCACTGTAGCCTGTCACAGCAGCATCGCAAGTGCAAGCGAGAGGCACAGTGCAAGACTCACATAAATTTTTGAACCCAGGGTAGCTCCCCACTGTAGGAAAAAGGTAAGCAAGAAACCCCTGGAATTTCCCAACTCCCCATTTCCACTTTGGACACCTGTACCTCCAACTACATCAAAGCCAGAAAGTAAGTACAAACACAAACCAAGCTAGCAAGAGTTTATCAAGTGGGGATGGGGTGAAGTGGGTAAGAGATTTGAGCTAGAGCTTGCCAGAAAAAGATCAGTACTGCTGGAGAAAGAAAGTAGAAAACTTGAACAATGGTTATTATGTTCATTTTAAAACCTCCAGAGATCTATTTTTTACAGAGATCCAGTCTTTGGAAACCAACCTTTTGACTTTGGAATGATCATTCATTTGATTTGAAAATATCCAAAGTTCCCAGAGCCTATGACCCAGAGAAAAGCACTGGAGTCTACATACCCCCCAAGATCCAACAGCATGATGCCTTCTTGGAAGCTGAGTCAGAGATAAATTGAATCTTGCTTAAATGATAGATAGACCCACTTGCAATTCCCCTTCCCTGAACCACTGCTGTTACCCCACTGTGCCCACATGAAGGGCAGCAGAGCCACACCAACAGCTGAGCCAAATGGTTGAGCAGTGACTCAACACCAAGTACCCATAGTACACTGCACTTGGGGGAACAGATAGGGCACTGCAGTGGGAAGGGCACTCCTGAGATCTGAGGAATCAGGCCACTCAGTGACTACAGATCCCTGATCCCCTCCCAGAGAGACCGAAGAATCCCTTCTTCCTTTCCTTAGACACAAGTTCTAGACATAATACGCTCTCTACCCTCTTTCTGTGGCAACAGTGACACCCGTGCCCTGGAAAGTGACAGCTTCTCTGACCCGAGCACATGGGCGTAAAGGCAGGGAGAAGACAGCTGTTGGCAGAAGGGCAGACACTGATGAAGAGGTAGGCTTTTGTCAGAGAGGCCGACATTCAGCACTGGGTGCTCACAGAGCAGCAGAGGCTCCTGGAGCAGCAGGTGTTTGTGGAGAGATTAGCCCAATCTAGGGTCAGGTTTGAAGGAGAGGGGCATACAGGCAGAATTTCTGAGCCTCCAGTGCAGAGAATGGGCAGATGGCACCATAGCTGTGGGAGCCTTAGAGTCATGCCCAACCTCCCAGAGCTACCTTCAAGTGTTTCTCAGACTTCAAAGCTCATAAACCAAGTGATCACACTTCTGAGTACCATATAAGCCCCTCCTCCTGATGCACTACACCCTGCATGACCCATTTAAGTCAGAGGACACTGCCTGTTCATAGCAGCTACCACTACCTAGTTATCTTTTATTTTGAAGAGGTTTTTGCTATAGGGCACGTGCGCTTGCCAGACAGACAGAGAGAGACAGAGAGACGGAAAGCGAGAAATCACCCCCCAGGGGGGTTGGCCATGCCGCAATTCCTTCTCCTCCATTCTCCTCTCAGGATCTTGGGCACGCATGCACACGTGCCCAGTGTGAATTTTAAGCCACTGGGTCTGGGACGTGAACCGCGGTTGACTACGTGGGAGTTCAGCAACATAGCCATTACGCTAACTGCTAGTCCCTCACTATCTAGTTATCTTGACCACAGGGAGCTCCCTATGCCCTACATAGGGTCTGAGAATTTCAGAAGTCATCCCATGTGGAAGCTGTCACCATAGCGACAAGATATTCTATTCTTCTATTGGAGGGATCTTGGAACAACAACCCAGTATCATTCAGGGTTTGAAAACACTTGCTGGATGATTCAGCTACCACCACTGGTAACTGGGAGCCCTGGGTCAGTGGGTCCCCTAAACCTTGAATACACATCAGACAGGGCCTGAGAACAGCAGTGTGAGTGCTACGGCTACCACTGGCAGCAAACTTACCCCTTCAACTGACAGGACCTGTATACTCTCATTTAGCTTGCTCATAATCTGAGGTCACTAGCATCTCAACAGTTGACACCTGCTATAATGACTACTCCTGGGATTGCCTCCTTGACCAGAGGGGCTCCCAAACACTGTTACACCATTTAAAAATTTAAAAATAAATAGAGGGACTCAATTCACAACCCTCATGGTCCCTACACACAAAGCCTCACAGACACTGCTGACAAAGAATTCAATAACAGGAAATATTTAGAGACTACACTACCAAATTCAACTAGATCCAAAGTCAAAACACACTATCCAGCTAACAGTAAAGAACACACCTACAGAGAGAAAAACCCTTCTCTATAATAACTACTCCATAGGGCCAGCAGGTGATGTGGTGGTTAAGGTGCTGGACTACCACATGGCCAACCTTATTTGGAGTCCTGGATTTGGTGCCTTGCTTTCTCATTTTCTTCCTCTCTCTCTCTCTCTCTGGTGAGCATATGTGTACTGTAACAACATTTTAATAAAGAAAGAAATAATTTAAAGAAAAACTACTCCATAAAACAAAGAGAGGTGTGTGCTCTACCAACTCCTAGACATCAATGCAAGGGCACTAGAAACATAAAAGAACTAGCAAGTCTTCCTCCTCCAAGGAAATACAATTATTCTCTAGTAATAGGAAACAAAGAACAGGAAACTGAAGAAATGACAAATATGAAATTCAGAATATTGATCTTAAGGAAACTCAATGAGATGCAAGAGAATTCAGACAAATAATTCCATTCGATGGAAAAAGCAATCCATGACATGAATGAGAAATTTAATAAAGAGACACCTTGAAAAAGGACCAATCAGCAATAGTGCAGATAAGGAATTCAATAAAGGAAATTTTAAAAATCAGTTGAGACAACAACAAGCTAGATTAAGCAGAAGAGAAAAACTCAGAACTTAAAAAGAGAACTTTTGAAATACTTCAGTCAGACAAAACCAAAGAAAGAAAAAAATCTTAAAAGGGAAGAAAATATTTGTGAGCTATTGGACACCATCCAATGATCAAATATTTACATAATGGAAATTTCAGAAGAAGAGACAGAGATAAACAGAAAACCTACTTCAGGAAATATTAGCTGGAAATGCCCCAAGTCTAGGGGAAGATACACATATACAGACTCAGTAAATTCAAAGGGTGGCAAATAGATTCAACATAAAAGTACCTTACCAAGGCACATTAAAGTCCAAATATGAGAAGTCAAAGACAAAAATAAAAATGGCAAGAGGAAAGTGTCAAGTTACATATAAAGTGGCAGCCTCCATCAGACTAACAGCTTACTTCTCAGAAGAAACCTTTGAGGCCAGGAGAAAATGAGATGGCATTCAAAATGCTGAAATAAAAACACATTTAGTTAAGAATACCATGCCTAAGAAAGCTATCCTTCAAAATAGGAGAAGAAATAAAATATTTCCCTCATAAACAAAAACTGGAAGAATTCACCGATTCTAGACAAGCTCTTTAAGAAATATCTGAGAGTACAACATCTGGAAATAAAAGATCAATAACATCATGAAAACATGTTATCAGTAGAGCAATCACGCAAATGAGAAAGGGAAACGTTTCACACTTAACCACCATGGAAAACTACCAAACAGCAAAGATGAACAGCAGGAAAAGGAAACACCAAACAACCAGGATGCAACCGACCAAATGATAGGCGTAAGTCCATACTATCAATAATAACCTTGAATCTAAATAGATCAAATTCCCTAGTCAAAAGATATAGGTTAGCTGAATGAATACAAAAGCAGAAACCCATTATATGCTGCCTACAAGAAAAATTTACCTCATTGTTAAAACATACACAGACTCAGAGTGAAGGGATAAAAAAAGATATTCTATGTGAATAGAAGCCAAAAAGAGATAGGAGTGTTACTCCAATAGCAGATAAAATTGACTTCAGGCAAAAAGTTGTAAAAAGAGACAAAGAAGGTCATTAAATAGTATCAAAAAATTGAGTACCAAGAGGATGTAATAATTGTTTAAGTATTCATGCATACAATACTGTAATACTCATATATATAAACAAATACTGCTGAAAGTAAGGGAAGAGATAGACTCTCCAAACTAATTGGGGAATTTTAACACCTCATGCTCAGCTTTGGACAGATCATTTAGACAAAAAATAAACAATGAAATACCGAAGTTAAATAACCATAGGTAAAATAGAACTTACAGATACTTACAGAATGTCTTACCAGCAACTGCAGAACACACACTTTTCTCAGTAGCACATGGAGCATTCCTTAGGATTGATAACATAATAGGGAATAAAACAAGGCTCAGTACAATTTTAAAAATACAGGGTATGGATACTGAATTTGAGCTGTGAAATATTGCTTTCCCTGACTAAAAATGAAGATTTTCTGCTGAAACTTCTCCCTCCAGATTAATTTCTAATGGGTAGGACTACCTCTTTCTCCTTCTCTCCATTTCTCTCTGTCTCTCTCTGTCTGTGTCTCCTTGTGTCTTTTAATTTAAAAAAAAATTTTTTAAGACAAAGTATTTTCTAGGCTCTCAAGCCTCTTCATTATTGTAATAACTTGTGCCTTTCCCCATTCCATTTAGGAAAGGCACAAACCCAAGTCCATCCTGAGATAGATACTGAACTTGAGCTTTCGCACGGTGTGTATGCACATCACACAGTTTTCATTTTTTACTTTTTAAAATTAAAATATAATATAGTTTTAATTATCTTTTTCTCTCTTCTTTTTTATTTTATTTTTTCTTTCTCTTTCCTCTTCTCTAACTCTTTTCCTTTTTTCTTTATCTTTATTCTTTTGTTGCTCAGCCTCTACATACTAAGTGTCTAGACAGGTCCAAGTGAACAGGATCTAAATATCTGAATACAATTAGGATCAGAATATTCCTCTAGTCCCACTGAATCTGATGCACAAAGAGTGAAAATGAAACAGAAGTGAGACTGTAGATGACCTCCTCCTGTAGAAATCACCACAGGGTCACAAGAATGCAAGAAAATACCTCTCCTCCAAGGGAAAAGAATAACTCCTTTTCATCTTCAGACAGTACAATGAAATTCATGGAAATGTCAGATAAAGAATTTAGAATATTCATAGTGAGAAAACTAACAAAGATGGAAGAGAAGAGTTAAGACAATGAACTGCAGAAGAGGCAGGAAAAAAGAGATGACAAAATCCAGGAGGTGAAGAAATTCTTGCAAGATCTAAAAGAGGAAATACACACTAGTCAAATGGACCTGTTAGAGATGAAGGCTGTAATACAAAAAGTCAAAACCTCCTTTGAAAATACTAAAAGCAGATAAATCATCCGAAAATTTAATCTCAGATGTAAAAGATACAATCACTGGCCTAGAAAATTCTGCCATGAAGACTGAGAAAATTGCCCCCAAAAATGAGAATAATAGAGACCAGCAGTTGGTGTAATGGCTATGTAACTGGACTCCCACATAGTTAACTGCGGTTCAAGTCTCAGACCCGGTGGCTTAAACTCACGCCAGGTGCATGTGTGTGTGTGTGCCCAAGATCCCAAGGGGAGAATGGAGAAGAGATGGCAGCATGGTTATCTCCCGTGTGTGTGGGGGGGGTGATTTCTTGCTTTCTGTCTCTCTCTTTCTGGCGAGCGCACGTGCTCTATAGCAAAAACAAACAAACAAACAAACAAACAAAAAGTCTCTCAAAAAAAAAAGAGAATAATATATGAGAAATGCTAGATACCATCAAATGTCCAAACATCCAGATAATTGGTATCCCAGAAGGTGAAGAGACTCATAAGAGCATTGATAATGTATTCCATGAAATCCTGTGAGAAAACTTTCAAAAACTAGAGAGAAATTCAAAGATCTAGTTCCAAGAAATACAAAGGACTCCCAAAAGAATGAACTCAAGAAGATCTTTTCCAAAACACATTATAGCCAGATTAACCAAACCACAGACAAAGACAAGAAACTAAGATTGGCAAGAGAAAAACGTCAAGTTACCTACAAAGGATATCCCATCAGGCTAACAGCAGACCTCTCACTGGACACAATGCGAGCAAGGAAAGAATGGGAAAATATATTCAAAGTGTTAAGGGAATCGCAATTTCAACCAAGAATACTGTACCCAGCAAGATTATCCTTCATAAGGGAAGAGAAGACAAGAGCATTCTCAGATAAACAAAATCTGAAAGAATTTACCAACACCAGACCAGATCTCCAAGAAGCTCTAAAGGCAGTGATATACCAGGAAAATTAAATACAGACACACAAAAAGAAGAGCTCAAAAACTAAGAAAATAGCCAACTTAATCATAGGTACAAGTCTGGAGCTGAATATTATATCCCAGAATTTAATAGAGAAGATCAAACCACAGCAGAAGATAAAGTACATGAGACTGAACAGGTGGAATAGAATTTTATGACTTTTGACTAACAAATTGCTGATTTTCTTCTAGACTCTATTTTCTGGTTTTAAGGATTTTTGTCCTGTCTTGAGCTGCTGGTAGGTTAATGTATCTATATTTGAACAAAAACCTAACCTGTTTCCTGACTTTAAGTTTTAAGCAAAGTTTCTTAGCAATTCTTTGACTTATTAAAGCTAAAGCTGCTTTTCTTGAAATTAAAAAAAAATGTTAAAAATACCTATTTAATGACTGTAGTAAGCTATATAGCATCAACTAGGTGCTACTTTATAGTATATTCATTCTACTCAGAGTTTCATGCCTAAAGTCAGACATGTATTCACAGATATATATATGCCAGCTTAACTTGTTATTGAAAGTAGATTAAGAAATTTTTTGAGTCAATTGAATGTGGGGGGGGGGAGAAATGGAAAACAACTGTAGACACCTGAAATAGTATGAGAGGAGGTTGGGAAATGGCAGAGGGTGAGAAATAGGGGGAAAAATATATATTTTATATATATATATATATATATATATATATATATATATATATATATACATATATATATAAGACACTAGAAATGGAAAATTATTGACAATAACATGTATGATTAAGCCACTATGCAGTGTATTCTGGATGGGAAATCACATTTTGCATGCTGTGACGACGCTCAGTGAATGAATGTAAATTAATTAATTAATTAAAATTTTTTTTAAAAATAGAAATTTTATCACATATCTTTTCCAATCACAATAGAATTAAACTTAAAATTAACAAGAACACTTTAGAAAATACACAAATACATAGAAACTAAACAACATGCTTGTGAACGACTTCAAGATCAAAAAAGAAATTAAAGGTAAAGAACATTTATGACAATTTAAAATTTATTTCTAATTAACCAGTAAAGCAAATTTCAAATGTTAACAACAGAAAGTAACAATAAATGTTGAAAATGGTATGTATGTTTATGTCCTTGAGTTGATTATCACACATTATATACTGACTTTGAAAAACCACACCATACCCCTGCAAAGATGTAAAATGATTACATGTAAATCAGAAATTAAAATAAAATTTTAAAAATTGGGTGTATGTCTCATGCAATATTTGGGACATATTTATACTAAAATGTTATTCATAATTATCTGAACTTTTAAATCCAGCTAGGCATTCTGTATTTTATTAAGCAACTCTACCTCTAGGAAACTGAAGTTTTTGTTAGCTTTTGAAAATTAACCACAGGCCAAGTGCCTATGATACAGATGGTAACATACCGAGCTGCAATAGTGGAAGTACATGACCAACCACAGGTTTGGATTCTCAGCTCTGTCAGCCTGAAACACACCAGGCATGGATGTGAGTCCAATATTCTAACAAGCTGGAGGGCTAGGGGAAAGTGATCCTAGACTATGTTGAGGTTACCTCTTTCTCCCTCTCTGTCTCATGAATGTGCACATGCTCACCATCATGAATAAGATAATGTTTAAGAAATAAAAGACAAACCATAGCTATCCCAAGGTATGAGCCATATAAAAATTCATTTCAGTAACAACATTCAGAGATTCCTTGAGCTATCAATCATCTCCAACAATCCACTACCATTTGGGCCCAGGAAGCTGTCAGAGACAGTTGGGTGTCATAAATTATATGTACAAAATTATATTGTATGTGGAGTCTAATAGAAGTAAGAGAATTTACTCCCAATCATTAGCCCCATGGGAAGTTTAATTTTATACACATACAGGCACGCATACACAAACACACACAGACAAGGGGACTACATAAAGTCTGTAGAAAATTGCGATTAAAGTACAAATTTATTTTGATGCAAAAAAAGTGAAATCCATGCATAGTTTTTTTCATAATTTATATTTTTTATGAACTTTTTGAAAACTGTATCTATAGATATAAAATGACTAGCTAGTGTGGCCCTGCTCATTAGATTGGATTGTAGATATACAACTGTGTTGGGACCAGCAGTTAGCATAATGACTATGTCACTGGACTTTCATGTAGTCAACTGCAGTTCGAGTCCCGGACCCAGTGGCTTAAACTCATACTGGGTGTGTGTGCATGCATGCCCAAGATCCCAAGAGGAAAATGGAGGAGAAGGGATTGTGGCATGACTATCCCCTCTGGGGTGGTGATTTCTCACTTTCTGTCTCTGTCTCTCTTTTTCTGGCAAGCGCACACGCCCTATAGCAAAAACTTCTAAAAAGAAAGAAAGAAAGAAAGAAAGAAAGAAAGAAAGAAAGAAAGAAAGAAAGAAAGAAAGAAAGAAGAGAGAGAAAAAAGAAATACAACTGTGTTCCTGAGAGGAATCTCACCATCAATGTTGAAACCTGGTCTATTAGTTTATCCCTACCAATAGACAATAGAGTCAAGCTGCAATAAGGGGATGGATGCAGGTTCTGGATTACCTTGACACATGCAGCCCTGGACTTTGTGGAATCCTCAGGATCTTCACTAGAGGCAGCATGGGGCATATTTAGAATAGCTCATTGCTGGGGTTTCAGTTCAGTGCTCAGTGAACACTGAACCGAAACCCTGCCACTAGGAGCCAAATGATGTTGCTAATGACAATTGATTCAAAACTTGTAGGTAAAGTAATGAGTGGCTAGATCAGACTTTCTACCTTTTCAGTTATGACCAATATTGCACCCCAGTAAGCAATGTCACTTCATATTTTCATTGAGAGTATTTAGGAGGAGGTTATAGATAAAGAAGACAACTGCATGACTTCTGCATTGTGTGGTAACCTAGTAATATAGAAACTAATGCTGGTTCAGAGCTAATGCCAATGGATGAACAAGTCCTCTGTGTCCAAGACCTGTCAACAGCATCTACCTCTGTGTGTGATTCGTGCACCTCTTGCCAACAGAGTTCAAAAGTTAAAGATTAATGAGAGGAAGATGCAACTCACTGGGGGCAAAGCATTAACCAAGCAGGAAAGTCTTTTGCCTTTTGGATCTGGAATAATCAGGAGGATTCGTCATTGTTTCAGTTGACTTTGGTGTCTTGCCAAGCCAGAGGCACTGACTGCAAGCACATTTGGCTCCGTCTTCTCCTCTGCCACCCCCAGTGCCCAGCAATCCTATCACCCCTGCACAAGTTGTCAGACTGAAAACAGTAGTAGTTCTCCTTCTCCCTTTTTCTTCTTTGCTATTTTTAGACAAATTTGAATAACAACCTATTCCCCTCATTTATTATTCTTGATGAATAGTAAATTATTCTAATAGCATTGACTGTTCTATTCATTTATTATTTGAGGATGATTAGAAGTGAATAGCTATTATGAAGCCTCACCAGTTCCAAAAATTAAACCTTAGAATTTTGTGTTTCATTTTGTTTCTAAGTAATTATAGCTATTGTGTCCTCTAATTCTTTCACACACACCTCTTCTTTTCTAGTCAGGGTCTGTTTTGACTCCAGAATCAGAATGCTTGGTACTCAACATTTATCTTGAGAACTGATGAATGAATGAACTGGAATATGATATGTCCCAAACATACACGATTTTAAAATTATATCTCGTTTCAATAAGGTATTTTAATTCTCTCACAACTGTATTATTTTAAGTGTACGGAATACCAAATAAAAATGGCTTGCATATAACAAAAGATATACATGACATGATGAATCATAGTGATATTCATAGTCCATGAGGTTCTAACTTGAGGATAAAATAACATGAAGATTAAAAAAATATAATTTTGGATAATGAGACTTATAAAACACATCTAATCTGGGCATCTGAGACATTTACTTACCTCCTTAGCCTTATCTCCTGTACTGTTACCCAAATATTCACTACCCCCAAGTGGAAACAGGCTAATTGTTGTTCCCCAAGTAAAATCAGCTTCTTACCATCTAAGTTTTATAATTTTTTGTCCTGGAAAATCTTTTCAACTTCTTCAGACCACCACCCCATTTCTACTGGTGAAAAACAATTCTTCCATGAATTAAAATCCTCTCTTTAATTCTCTCATTTCAAATTTTTTTTTCCTTCCATGAAACATCATTGCTCCCCTAAAAGATTTCACTTAAAATTGTTCACTGTTGGGTATAAAGGGACATTCAGGCTTTATGTTTAGTAATTTGCAAGATCTTTCTTAGGAAAAAGAATGTGAAATTACAAATACAAAATAGGAAGATTTAGGAGAGTGATATCAGTGGAAATGGTGGAATAAGAAATTCTAAAGCTTGCCTCTTCATAAAAGTTGCAAATAATCAAACAAACGTGCAAGAACAAAACAAACAAATAAACTAGAAAAGATTGGCAGAATCAAGTGTTTTGAAACTTTGCATGTAGCAATCCAGGGAGTGATTATGCAATTAAATGGCTGACTCTTGGTAAGAACAAGTTTTGTGGCATTTTTCAAACCCTAGTCTCACGGAACTTCCCAGCTTGGTGGAAGGCTTGAAAATAACCACCTATATTTCTAGTATTGTTACTAGAGAGAGCATTGAATGAACTTGATTTGCAAAGAATTATTATTTGTTTTAAGTTATCTGGTTAAAAAGGCTTTTTTTTATGCAACCTAACTCAGAACATACCCAGTGCTAAAGCTGGGATGAGTGATTGGTAAGGATAGGGGTTGAGGTTGGTGCATTTATTGAAAACATTTACAGGCAATTGTTTTAGGTGCTACTGTCAGAAGCAACAGATAACTGTTGGAACAAACAATAGACTGACTAAAAAATCTTGAAAAGAAAGACTTGGGAATGAGCTGCTTTTGAAAGTAACAGCTTTGAATAGCTCTGAAATACTCCTGTGATTCTAGAAAGCTACACACATGTCCAGGGCTACATGGATGCTCAGGAACCACCTGAAGGACCGTAAGCTCTCACACCTCTGACTAACTGAAAGCTCTGTGCAAGAAAGTGAACATTAAGCAGAGTTGTAAAGTGCTTTGGGAAATGTTGAAGGAATACTCCATTCAACACACAAAAGACCCACTGAAAAGAGAAGCAGATATTTTTGCTTCCAAGTATTTAAGGAAAATCCATGTACAATTATTAGTCGACCACTCTGCAAGTCGAATGGACTTCAGTGGCCACATATTACAAAGAGTATAATTTTATAAAATTAGTTCTGAAAAAATCTCTAAACAAATAAGTTACAACAAAGAACAACAAACCTTAAGGAGAGTAGAGAATCTCACTTCCGGAGTCAAATTATCATATTTAAAAGGTCCAGTGTTTATCAAAAACTATAAGGCATGCAAAGAAACAAGAAACTATAACCCATAGACAAGGGAGGAAAGTAACTGGTAGACTATTTACCTGAGAAACTGTTAATGTTGAATTTACTAAGCAGAAGATCATTTAAATCACCTATTTTAATAAATGCAAACAACTCAAGGAATTTATGTCTAAAAAGTGAGACTAATGTCTTGGCAAACAAAGTATCAACAAAGACGCAGAATTAATATAAAGGAACCAAATAATTCTAGAGCTGAAAAGTGCAAAAATCAAAATATAAAATTTAATAAAACTCAACAGCAGAGTTAAATAGACAGAGAAAATCATCAAAAAAAAAAGTATAATAGATCCATTGGGATGTATCTGTGAAATCTTAAAAATATCATGAGAGAATTCACTCATTACAAATATGAATCTTTGAAAAGACTAAGAGCTGATTGCTCATCGGAAACCAGGGAAGTCAGACTCCAATGGATGACATATTCAAAGTGTTGAAAGAAAAAATAAGTTTCAATCACAAACTCTATATCTGGCAAAACTATTCTTCAAAAAATGAAAGAGAGAACTTTTTGAGATAAATAAACTAGTACTCCTACTCTAACAAAAACAAAAAGGCTACAGGAAGTCCTGCAAATAATAGGATGCTAGACAGAAATTTAAGTTTATATGAAGAAAATTGTTTAAAAAACCAACATGAAGGTAATTTACAAGTAAATGTAAAAATCAGTATTATTACTTATCTTTTCAATATCCCTTTTTTCTATACAATCTGAAAGATAATTTAATAAAATAATAATTACTTATCTATCTTGATGTGGACCAACGTATACAGATGTAATTTGTGATATTGGTATGAAGAAGAGGAGGAAATGGAATTTTATAGAACTAAAATTTTGTATGCTGCTGAAATAAACTTGGTTTTAATATATCTGAATTGTTATGAATTAAAATGTTAAGTATAATTCCAAGTGCAACCAACTAAGAAGATAACTTTAAAATCCATAGAAAAAGAAATAACAAAGTTATTTAAATCAAGAGCTCCCAACTCCCTGGCCACAATGGGTGCTGGTCCATCATCTATTGACACCTACTCTCACTACCCAATGTAGAGTGGGTAGTGGGCAAGCAAGCAAGACTTCATTTGTTGCCTGGGCTCTGCTTCCTGTTGGGTCAGTGGTGGTATTTCATTCTTCTGAGGGCACAAACTCTATCGTTGTGTGATTGTTTCATATTGTAGTGTGATAGTGAGGCCCATGGTGGTTGTGGTGTGCTTGGATCATTCACAGACTATTATCCACATTACACATCTCCCACCTCCCTGTTCACGGAAGGATTGTCTTCCATGAGGTTGATCCCCAGTGCTGGTTGAAGACTGCTGATTTAAATGGCATATAGGAAAATATTCATTAGACACTAAAGACAATGGAAATTAATTAATTGGACAAAAGTTTTAAGACATAAAATATAAATAACAAAATGGCAAACTTAATGGCCTTTTTAAAATTAGTAATTTCATTAAATATAAGTGGATTAGCTTCCTCGACAAAAAGGCAGAGATTGGCAGACTAGACTTTAAAAATGGTCTAACTATATATGCTGCCTACTAAACTCACAATTGAGATTTAAATATACAAATAGGTTGAAAGTAGAAAAATAGAAATAGACATTCAATGCAAAAAGAAATCAAAAGAAAGTTGGAATAACTATACAAATATCAGACAAATTAAATTAAGATAAAAATATTTGGACAAAGAAGTGTATTATATGATGGTGAGAGAGTCCACTAATCCACTAAGAAGATATAAAAACAATAATTATAAATGTATCTAACAACTAATACCCAAAGCACATGAAGCAAAAACTGATAAAATTGAAGGAAGAAATAGAATGTTCAATAATTACACTTGGAGACTTCTATATTCTACTTTCAGTAAAGCATAGAACAACTAAACAGAAGATAAGCAAGAAACTAGAAGATGGAAGCAACATTAAAATCAAGACCTAAAAGATGTCTATAGAGCACTCTATACAATAACATTAAAATGTACATTTTCTCCAAAGCACATGGAACATTTTCCAAGATAGACCATATATTAAAGCCACAAAATGAGTCTTAATAAAATCAAAAAGTTAAAATAATACAAAATATGTTGTCTGGCCACAATGAAATAAAATTTAAAATGAACTTAGAAAGAAATTTCAAAATTATGAAATATTTTAAAATAGATTGGGATGCAGAGAAGCACATCTTACCTTAGCCCCCATGCCATCAGGACATCTGCCCCAGATGGCCTTGCTGTATAGTGAGTCATTTGTAGCTGGGAGGGGTGCTGCAGAGCATGGCTCATCCTCTCTTCCACACACCTTGGAATTCTCAGGTGTGTTCATTGGGACTTGGAGAAGCACATCTTGCCCAAATCCCCACACAATTGGGACAACTGACCCAGAGACAGGCCTGGCTGCACTGAGTAGTAGGGACACTGAGCTGCAGAGAGACTATGGCTCATCTCCTGCCACTTTCCTCTGAATTCTCAGACTTCGGCATTTTCTCTTCCTCAATTGAAGCGCAGCACCTTAGCCCCAGAAACACCTGTTTTCCAGAAACTGGGAGGACTTTTAGTTATTCAGATCTAGAGACAATAGTGCAGGTTGCTGGGTGAGCATCAGGGAGATAGAGCAGCAGAGAAATTGCTGATCACCTCTTCCTGCTCACCTTTGAACACTCAGAATTAACTTGAAGAATTTAGGTACAAAGATATAATTCATCTGATGACTAGAAACTATCACAGAAGCATAAGAAATCAGAGACACCAAGAAAATATCTCTCCCCCGAGGGAAAACATAAATTCCTTATCACCTGCAGACAATACTATGGAACTCATGAAAATGTCAGATAAACAATTCAGAATAGTTACAGTGACAAAACTAAATGAGATACAGGAAAAAAAGAGACAATGAACTCCAGAAAATGCAAGAGAAAAGAGACAATGAACTCCAGGAGAGAGTCCTTTCATGATTTGAAAGAAGTAATAGACACCAGAAAAAAAGAATAAATGGAATTGCTAGAGATGAAGACTGTAATACAGGAAATCAAAACTCTTCTCAAAAGTATTAAAATCAGATTAGATCAGGCAGATAAATCTCACATGAAGAAGACAAAACCTCTAATCTAGAAAAAAATTAACAAAATGACTGAGAAAATAACCAAGAAGAATGAAGACAATATACAAAAAATACTAGACACTATTAAGTACCCAAACATCTGGGTAATTGGTACTCCAGAAGGTGAAGAAAATATAAGGACATTGATAATCTATTCCATGAAATCTTGAAAGAAAACTTTCCAAACTTTGAGAGGCATTAAAAAATCCAGACCTGGGACCAGCAGTTAGTGTAATGGCTATGTCGCTGGACTCCCATGTAGCCGACTGCAGTTTGAGTCCTAGAACCGGCGGCTTAAACTCACTCCTGGTGCATGTGTGTGCGTGCCCAAGATCCCAAGAGGAGAATGGAGGAGAAGGAATTGCGGCGTGGCCATCCCCCCGGGAGGGTGACTTCTTGCTTTCTGTCTCTCTCTCTCTCTCTCTCTCTCTCTCTCTCTCTGTCTTTCTGGTGAGTGCATGCACCCTATAGAGAAAAAAAAAAAAAAAAAACACCTCTCCCCCCCCGAAAAAAAAATCCAGACCTAAGAATTACAAAGGACCTTAAATAGAATCAACCCAAGAAGATCTTCTCCAAAGTACTTCATAGCCAGTTTGGTTAAAACCACAAAGACAAGATACTAAAATTGGCAAGAGAGAAACAACAAGTTACTTTAAAAGTTATCCCATCAGGTTAACATTGGACCTCTCATTGGAAACAATGCAGGCAAGGAAAGAATGAGGAAATATATTCAAAGTGTTAAATAAAAGTAATTTCAAGCAAGATTACTATACCCAGCAAGATTATCCTTTATATGGGAAGAATAGATAAAACATTCTCAGATAAACAAAACCTGAAAGAATTTACCAACTCAAGACCAGCTCTTCAAGAACTTCTTCAGGGGGTGCTATACCAGGAAAACTAAAGTCAGACAGACAGAAATGAGAGAACAACAACAAACAAAACAAAACAAACAAGAAAATGACTAACTCAATAATTCAATGATAGGACCAAGTCGGGAAAAATCTATAATAATGTTGAATGTTAATGTATTAAATTCTCCAATAGAGAGACAAAGACTGGATAAATGGATTCAAAAAATAGAAACCCTCTATTTGTTGTCTACAAGAAATGGATAAAGACATATGTCAACTAAAAGTGGAGGGCTAGAAAAAGGTATTCCAAAAAATGGAAATCAAGAAATGGCAGGAGTCATGATACTGATTTCAGATAACATAGTAGGCTTTAAAACAAAAACTGTAAGAAGAGAAAGAGAAGGACATTGTATAGTAGTAAAAGGGCTAATTCATCAAGAAGACATAATACTTATAAATATCTATGCACACAACTCAGGAACACTCAAATACATGAAGGAAATACTGCTAGATCTAAAAGGAGAGATCAATTACAACACACTAATTATAGATTTCAACACTCCATTATCTCCTTTAGACAGATCTAGACAAAGAATAAGCAAAGAAATACAGGAACTAAATGATACCATAAATCAAATAGACTTGACAGACATCTATAGAACTTTCCACCCTAAAACCACAAAATATACATTTTTCTCACCCCTGCATGGAACCTTTTCAAAGATTGTTTATATGATAGGACACAAATCAAGCCTTTACAGATTCGAAGCCATAGAAACTGTATCCAGCATCTTTTCTGACCATGATGGAATTAAACTTGACATTAATTTTAGGAAAAATACTAGAAAATACACAAACACATGGCAACTAAGCAACCTACTTCTGAATAATTTCTCTACTACCAAAGAAATTAAGACTGAAATAAAAAGGTTTATGGAAACAAATGATAATGAGTATATGAGTTTCCATAATCTATGGGACACTGCAAAAGCAGTCATAAGAGGGAAATTCATAGCAATTAGTGCCCCAAAAACATGAGAAGGTGGTAAATAGACAATTTAGCATTATGCCTATGGGAATTGTAAAAAGCAACAACAAAAAAAATCCAAAAACTACTAGGAAAAAAGAAATAATAAAGATTCAAGCAGAAATAAATGAAATAGAAAATAAACTATACAGAAAGTAAATGAAAGCTAAAGCTGGTTCTTTGAAAATATTAACAACATTCACACACCAATAGCTAGACTGATTAAGAAGAGAGAAAGGAGCCAGATTAATCAAATTTGCAATGAAACAGGCAATATTACAACAGCACAATAGAAATACACAACATCATTAGAGGATACTATGAGCGACTAAAGGCCAACAAACAGGAGAACATGAATGAGATGGACAAATTCCTAGGCACATGTAATCTACCAAGATTGAATCAGGAGGATGTAGAAAGCCTGAATAGATCCATAACAAGCAATGAGATTGAATCATTAATAAATGACCTCCCAACACAGAAAAGTCCAGGTCCCGATGGCTTCACTTCTGAATTCTACAAAAGTTTTAAAGATGATTTAACCCCCATTCTACTCAAACTATTTCTAAAGATCTCAAAGAAAGGAACCCTCTCAAGCTCATTTTATGAAGCCTCCATTATCCTCATCCCATAAACAGATAAAGACATGACAAAAAAGGAAAACTACAGACCAATATCTTTGATTAATATAAATGCAAAAATTCTCAACAAGACACTTGCAAATCGTATCCAACAACATATAAAAATGATTATTCATCACAACCAAGTAGGCTTTATTTCAGGGATGTAAGAGTGGTTCAACATATGCAAAACCATAAATGTGATACACCACGTTAACAGAAAGAATGATAAAAACCATATGATCATTTCAATTGATGCAGAAAAAGCATTTGATAAAATACAACATCCCTTCATGATTAAGACTCAGGAAAATCAACCTAGAAGGGTCATTTCTCAACACAATAAAAGCCATACATGAAAAACCTATAGCTAACATTATACGGAATGGGGAAAGCTGAAAGCTTTTCTGCTAAAAACTGGTACTAGACAAGGCTGCCCACTTTCTCCACTCCTTTTCAGTATAATACTGGAAATCTTAGCCAATGTAATCAGAAAAGAGAACAATACAAAGGGCATTCAAATAGACAAAGAGTTGAAAACTCTTTATTTACTGATCACATGATGGTATACTTAGAAAACCCAAAGATATCTATAAAAAAAAACTTTTCAAAATAATAAATGAATACAGTAAAGTGGAAGAATACAAAATCAACTTACAAAAATTGATAGCATTTATATATATGAACAAGCTGTCTCTGAGGTAGAACTACAGAAAGAAATCCCTTTTACCATAGCCATAAAATATATAAGATATG
Source organism: Tupaia tana (assembly GCA_026018925.1). NCBI lineage: Eukaryota > Metazoa > Chordata > Mammalia > Scandentia > Tupaiidae > Tupaia > Tupaia tana. The sequence continues at coordinate 19,902,295 of JAKSZU010000008.1, forward strand.
TAAGGATAAACCTAACTAAGAAAGTCAAAGACTTCTACAAGGAAAACTATGAAAATCTTTTTAAAAAGACATTGAAAATGACACAAACAGTGAAAGGACATCCTATGTTCTTGGATTGGAAGAATTAATGTAATCAAAATGGTAATTCTACTCAAATTAATCTATATATTTAATGCAATTTTAATCAAATTACCAGAGACATTCTTCATAGATCTAGAAAAGACAATCATAGAATTTGTCTGGAATCATAAAAGACTCCATATTACCAAAGCAATCCTACACAAGAAGAGTGGAGTGGGAGGCATCTCACTATCTGACCCCAAAATATATTATAAAGCTGTGATAAACAGACAGATGAACCAATGGAACAGAACAGAGACTGTTCCCAAAACATACAGCCAATTGATTTTTGACAAAGGTTATCAGTTAATCCAGTGAGAAAAAGAAGACCTCTTTAGCAAATGGTGCTAGAAAACCTGGGTATCCACCTGCAGAAAGATGAAAATGGACCTCTATCTTTCACCATTAACAAAAATCAACTCAAACTGGATCAAAGATCTAAATTTATGACCTCAAAATATAAAACTACTGCTGAAAAACACTGGGGAAACTGGGAGACATTGGGGCAGGCAAAGACTTTTAAAATAATACCCCCAAAGCACAGAAAATAATCCCAAAATAGACAAGTGGGATTACTTCAGATTTAAAAATTTCTGCACAGCAAAAGATACAGTTATTAATGATAATTGACAACTCTCAGAATGGGAAAATATTTTTGTAAACTATGTCTTACATAAGGGACTGATGACCAGATTATACTTGGAACTCAGAATTTTCAGTTAGAAAAGTGTTTGCACATCTATGCTTATTGCAGCATTATTCACAATTCCTAAGACATGGAATCAACACAAATGTCCATGAACAAATGAATTGATTGAAAATATGTGACACATATACTCAATGGAATACTATTCAACCATAAATAAAAAAAAAACGCAAAACCCTGGCATCTGATAGAAAGTGGATAAATATGGAAGACTTATTGCTGAGTGAAGCAAGAAGTCAATCTATGAAAGAGAGACAATGTATGTCTCCACTTAACGTATACTGACTGTCCACACTGTATGTTAGAGACTGAAATACTGGAGGGCATAGAAGAATTGAAAATAATTATAGACACTGGAGACAGTGTGGGGAGGGAAGAGTGTAGGGAAGAAAATTAAGGAGAAAAATAAAGATGTAAGACATTTGTGGGACACAGAAAGGGTTTATTATCTGTTGATGATAAAATGTATAGTATTCTCAACAGGATTAATCTGAGGTGTACTTAATGTTGGGTAAATTCTCTCTACAAGTTAAATGATGTATAGCTATCGAATGTATAAAAAAGTAATAAAAAAAATCACACTGGAGTATGTTTGTATGCATACCCAAGATCCTGAGAGGAGGATAGATTGTGGTATGGCCATCCTCCCTAGAAGGTGATTTCTTGCTTTCAGTCTTTTTGTCTCTCTCTGGCAATCACACACATCCTATAGTAAAAATCTCTTTTAAAAAGGTGGCTTGTTTCTCACTTTCCTCTTTCTCTCTCACTCTGTCCCTCTCTGGTCATATAAAATAAATAAATAAAGCTAAATAAAATAATTTTTAAAAAATTTCCAACTTTCAAAAAACTTTATATAGAAAAATAAATAAAATAAAGAGTGTTCAACCTTTACAGAGTTCCTGTTTGAGAGAATTAAAAAAAGTTCTGGAGGTGGATGGTGGTGATGATTGCCCAACAACCCAAATGTATGTAATGATATTGGACTATACAGTTAAAAGTGACTAAAATAGTACATTTTATGTTATACTTGTTAACATAATAGCACAATGGTTTTTCACCTCTCTCATAGTAAAGCCCTGTTTAAAAAAAAAATTAAATTAATGGAGACCAGATCTGGAAAATTTCCTGAACAAACAAAACTGAAGGCCTTGAAAATAGCCTTAATCTTGCTTAGATTGCAAACATAAACTAAAGTTTACTCAGGTCTACTTAATCTGAGTCAAGCAGTATCATGCAAAATTAAAATTTTAACACCAACCAATCAGAAGCAGTCACTTAGTACATGATTATGTGACAAGGGATTTTTCAACACATTCTTTTAAAAATGCAATTTTTTAATTTCAAACCAATAAAACAATTTCTTTATGTTCCCTCATTTTTTTTCAATAAACACTTGCCTCTGACGTTTTGGCATTGGCACACTAGACTTTTTAATCTGATGGTCCCCAATTCCTATGTGGCTTCTTACTCAAATAAACTCTTGAACATTTAAAAATATATATATTTTTAAAAATAAACAAAAACAAAACATACCAAAACTCACAGAATGCAGTTTAACTGTACTCAGAGGGAAATCCATTAGTATATATAAAAGAAGAAAGATCTCAAATAAAAAATCTAAATTTCCAATTTAAGAAACAATTTTAAAAAGGCAAACTAAACTCAAAGATTAGAGCAGAGAGGGAACCAGCAGTTAGCGTAATGGCTATGTCGCTGGACTCCCACGTAGTCGACCGCGGTTCGCGTCTCGGACCCGGTGGCTTACAACTCACGCCGGGCGCGTGTGCGTGCGTGCCCAAGATCCCGAGAGGAGAATGGAGGAGAAGGGATTGCGGCGTGACCATCCCCCCTGGGGGGTGATTTCTCGCTTTCTGTCTCTATGTCTCTCTCTGTCTGTCTGGCTGTCTGGCGAGCGCACGCGCCCTATAGCAAAAACCTCTCCAAAAAAAAAAAAAAAAAAAGATTAGAGCAGAGACAAATACAATACACAATAGAAAACTCAAAAGTTGGCTTTTTAAAAAGCATCAGTTAAATTGACATATCTTTAGACTGAAGAATGCAAAAAGCCTCAAATTACTAAAACCAGGACTAATGCAGGACATCTCTATAGAATGTACAGAAATCAACAGTAATACAAGAAAATGCTCAGCTCTTTTCTGCTGTTGATCTCAGTGCAACAGTTTGATCCATCAAGCAGAAAGTTTGTTCTACTTTTATTAGTCAGAATCCTGTAAACTGAACCAGTTGAGAGGCTATGGTATTGACTATTGTGTCTGCTGTTAATCATCAGTCTTTCCTTAGGACATGAACAAAATGATTTTTGTTCCTCACAGATTGATATGGATGATCTATGCTGTGGGAATGATATTCAAATCATTTTGTACTTTGATTTACTTATTTTTTAATTTACTAGAGGGCACCAGTGAAAGAGAGAGAGAAGAAAGTGAGAAAGTGCCCCCTATGGGGCATGGCCATGCTGTAATATCTTCTCAATTTCTGTTTGTGGGATTTTGGGCATGCACGCACACACACCTGGTGTGGTTTCCAAGCTGCCAGGTCCGAGACTCGAACCCCATTGTCAGCCATGTAAGATCTAGCTGCCTTAACCACCATGCCACCAGCTAGCCCCATTTAGTCCTTTTAAAAAATGAGTTGTCTATCTATAAACTGCTTATTGGGAGAGAGGGACATATCCCTACAAACTTTTCATAAAGCATCAGTGATTTCATCATTCTTCCACCCAAGCTTCACTGTAAATTTGATGCTTGTTCTTGATTCAATTTTAGCAGAACTCATGTTCTGTCTTTTCAAACTGACATCTTATCCTTCTTAGTGCCTCAAATTAGATCCCGTTAAGACATGTTAAGTTTATTTTGGTGCTAAATTTTTTTTAATTCATGCAGTTTTTCATAATATGCATATTTCACGAAATTTTTGAAGATCCCTCATATAGCACCGATAACACAAACAAGAGAAAAAAATATATATAAGTTGAGTTTCTTCAAAATTAAAACTACACTACTAAGCAGATAATTACAGAATGAAAGAAAATATTTGCAAATAATATATCTGAAAGATTCCAGTATCGAAAATATATAAACAACTATTTCAAGTATGCAATTAGAAAGACTACCCAATTAAAAATTGCCAAAGATTTTGAATAGACCTAATTTTTCCAAAGAAAATATACACATGGCTAATAAGCAAAGGAAAAAAATGCTAGATCTCATAGTCATTAGGGAAATTGAAATCAAAACCTCAATAAGATACTATTTCACACCCAGACATTGCTGGAAGAACTGTAAAATGTTTCAGTCACTATGGAACATCGTTTCAGGTTCTTAAAATTTAAACATAGAGTTACCATATGAGCAATTCCACTCCTAGGCATATACTCAAGACAATTGAAAACATATGTACAAACAAAACTTATACTCACCAATGTTCATGAGTCACTAGTAATAATAACAAACCATGGAAACAACTTCCATTAGCTGAGGAATTAATGAATAAAATGCAGTGCATACATACAGTAGACTATTACTCAGCCAAAAATAAGAAATGAAATATCGATACACACTACAGTTGGATGAACTTGTAAGCATCATGCCAAGGGGAAAATGTCAGACAGGAGGCCCATGTTATGTGACTCCATTTATATGTAGCATCCAGAACAGGCAAATGCATGGTGACAGAAATTAGATTAGTAGTTGCTAGGAGATTAAGGGGAGGAACTTGGAGGAAGGGGATTTCCTTTTGAGATGATGGAAATGTATCAGAGTTAGACAGATGTGATGGTTACACAACGTTGTGAATATTTAAACACTACTGTTTTGTACACTTTACATGGTTAGCCAGTTCTATGTAAATTTTATTAGAAAAATTAAATATACTGTATATAATAACAGATTAATTAAAATAAATTAAGTATGTTAAGAATGAGAGGAATAATAAGTTTTAAGTAAAATATAAGTAATTTCGTTAGTACTGATTTTATTTTTGGTGGGGAAAGGTTTTTGCTATAGGGCGTGTGTGCTCGTCAGAAAGACAGAGACAAGAAAGTGAGAAATCACCCCCAGGGGGGATGGCCGCTCTGCTGTCCCTTCTCCTCCATTCTTCTCTCAGGATCTTGGGCACGCACGCACACGCACCTGGCTTGAGTTTAAGCCACCGAGTCTGGGACTCAAACCTCGGTTGACTACATGGGAGTCCAGCAACATAGCCATTATGCCAACTTCTGGTCCCAGTAATGATATTTTTTAAAGCTTCTGGATACTTCTGGAAACTCCACTACATCTAGAAAAATAACTAGAGTATTACTTTGTTAGTATGCTTTATTTCCATCATATTATAATATTTATTGATATATTATTTACATATAAAACTATATGACATTTATACTGTACTTATTATATATACTTATATTATTTACTCATAAAATGTATAACATTTATTATTAGATTATATATCTTAACTGTCTAATATACTTTTATGACAGCATTTTTCCTCCATTTTCAGCTATAAGACTACCTTTTTATACAGCAGCAATTTTATAATTTTAATACTACTTTCTACTGAGAGAACGGAAATAATGTGGTCTTTCTAGCATGATTGATCAAAATGTGCTCACTATTGATATTTACAGTGAATCAAATATACAACTTTGCACACAACATACCACTTGGAGTACTCTACAGATCTTCTGCCCTACAAACCTAGAATTTCTGACCATGTCCACTTTGAATGATTCTCATAAAAAACGTAAACATATGCCATGTTTGTAATTGTATTCACTGCATTTTGAGTGCATTTCTTTTAGTAGAAAAAACTGTTTTGCTTATGGACAAGTGAGAACCAAATACTCATATACAATTTTGTGTGTCTGGTCTTTGGAAAAGTTTTTCACACACTTGCTTCTCGCTTCATTTATTTCAAGTCATATTCATCTGCCACTACCCACATCTGTCCTGTGCCCAGTTCTCATTTTCATGATGGGCTGGCAGATTCTCATCTCAACACCAGATGATTCATCACAGTGGGTTGTAGGAATGTTCTGGGAAGTTCTTTCAATACCTAGACAGGTAAGAATAATTTACACTTACCTATTAACACAGTGCCTTCCTCCCCCCCACAAAAAAAAACCCTATAAATATATCACTAAACCAAACTTAAATGCCTTCTCAATTCAACTTCTCTTAGCTGGATACAAGAAATTTCTGTGACTTTTCAGTGCCACACAATGGAAGGGAAAATATTGGAGGGGAATTTGCAGTATGAGGGACATTGGTCTAAACATTGTAATCAGTGTGACTTGCTTTAACACAGTTTACAGAAGTATACCACATGATCTCATGAGCACATTTCTGGGGGACCCCTAACTAGCCTAGAAAGGAATTTGTTTAAGAGAGCCCTTGCATTCATGCTGCACTAACTCATCCCTAAATCTCCATTCAGCATGCTTGTTTTCTCTGTTGTACACTTCCCATGTTCACTAGTAATAAATCTTGCACACTCACTGTTTGGCTGATATGCCATGTAGGTGGATGTCCCCTCTCTCCCAACAGTGCTGTATGCTTTTACTTGAGAGTTGCCTACTGCATGAAAGACTATGGTATTCCCAAGAGAAGAAAGAACACTTTGGCGCAGCCTCAGTAGTGCAGGCAGTGTGCTGTGCTACAGTGCCATAAACCATATGGCCAGTCACAGGTTAGGATCCCAGGTGTACCTGAAACACTCCATGTGTGTGTGTGCTCAGGATCCCGACTACCTGGAGGTCTGGGGGAAGGAGACTGCATAATCATACCCTGTTGAGGCTGCCTCTCCTTTGCCCCCCTCTCATCAAAGACGAAAAATAAATCATCTATTTATTTTAGAAAGGGTCCATTTGGTCATGACTACAAGACTATTGTCAATTCCCTGCTATAAAGCTCTATACAGAATCTATAAAGATTCACTCTGATTGTACCAATCCTGACTCAGTCACTAGCTACTTGTATGAGATTGACCAAATTACTTTAACTTTAATCTTATCTTTTCTTCTAGAAAATAAACACTTACATCTTTACTATGGCATTGCTATGAGTGCATATAAAATAAATTATGGTAAGCACCAGGTATAATGCCCTGGGCCAGACAGTAGGGCAATGACATTTTGTGAGGCAATTCCACATGAGAATGTTCATGGTTCAAGCTTGGAGATCTCAAGTGTGCTGTCCACAGGCTGACCCATGGCCCAAGGCTGGCTGAAGCCTGGGAGTGGATCACAGTGTCAAGACCCTGTTGGAAATGCTGCCTCTCTCTCTCTTTTTCTCTTGCTCATGGAAGAAATGAATTAATCAACTTTAAAAATCCATAATACCCTCTTCACAGTGGATTCTCAGTAAATGGCAGCTATTCCTTTTATCCTATGGTTACTTTTTACTTGCCAGAGCTTCCCAATTGATTCATTCAAAAACTTGGATTGTGAGCTCTGTGAAAGTAGAATCTATCAAATGATTCATTCTTTGTATGCTTAGCACATCGTCCCTAGTAGAGTAGGCGCTTAGTAAATATTATGGAATTGAGTTGAGAGAATTTAGACACAACTCTCATCTGTACAGCTATTAGTTTAAGAAAAGAACACTGCCTTGCTCTTCCAACAACTGCTACATGTAAAACCTATCTTCTCAGTGGGTCACTTCCTGGAGTGAATAGCTACATAATTGATATCACCTATTCCTGACTGCAAGTCCAAGTTCTGCCATTTGTTGGCTGTGTAGCTTTGAACAAGATTTTATATCCCTATGCTTCTATTTTCTTAATTTTTAAATTTTTGCTATAGGTTGCTTGTGCTCTCCAGAGGTGGACAGAGACACAGAGAAAGAAAGAGGGAAAGTAAAAAAGCATTCCTTAGAGGAGAGGACCATACCACAGTTCCTTCTCCATGCTCCTCTTGGGGTTTGGGCACACATGTACATGTGCTTGGTGTGTTTTATCAAACCACCAGGTCCAGGACTCAAACCTCACAGTCGGTCATGTGGAATCCAGCCGCCTTAATCTCCATGCCTCCATGTTTTTATCTGTAAAGTGGAGATAATATGTTTCTACTTAATGGGGTTATCAAATGGATGACATTAGTCAATGTACTCTATTTAAGTGCACAATCTTTTCTAGAAGCAAAGCTAGACAGAATAATGTTATTTATCACCACCAAAAATATCCCCAAACTGCACTAAAATTTGGGTTTTCAAAGCTCAGTAAAATGCTATCAATCCCCATTCTTTAGTGGATCTTTTCATTTGATTTTCTCATTGCTCATACTTCTCATGGTTCATCCTCTATGAACTGTTTTTCTCCTCCAACCTCTACATAGAAAGCATGAACCTTCTAGTTGGTTCTTGTGTTTTAGTGCCAGCTCATAAGGCTATTTACTCTCTTGAAATTCTTCTCTCTCAACACCTGTACAAACTATAGATTTGGTAGGATAAGCTGGGTAGGAATCCATCCAAGAAATTTAATGAGAGGACTTAACAAAAGCTAACAGACCACTTCAAACTAATGCTCACCATATGTAAATGTGTGTCTTTCCTCCAGTGACTGAAAATAGAAACATGATTAAGATAAAAATTTGAATATCTGTGCAGATGATGTCTGCAATGTAGATTTAACTTAAATCAGCATTTTAGTATTTTACTACCATTTTAATGAACCGAAAGTGTTTCTAAGAAAGAGCAGGATATTACATTCATTTACAAAGTGGTTATTTCTGTATTCTGTAATGCCAAGTATTTTGTCCAAGCAATGTGTGTATCTTTCTTCTTAGAACTTTTTTTTCCCTTTCCTTGAGCTGGTCATTGATCCACATAAATTTCTAAACTCTATCCCCACAAACCTATTTCATGATCTGTTTAGGATCTCTGTTAATTGCTAGTTCTTTTCAATTTTTATATTTGTTTCTACTAAATTTCAATGGAAGGCCAGCTACGGTGGCACAGGCAGTAGGGTTTTGCTGCCTAATGTTGGAATTATATGGAAAGCTTGAGTTTGATCCCAGGCCTATATGAATACACCAGGCCCATCTATGCATGCCCATGGTTCTGGAAGGCTAGGCGGCTGAATGGGGTTTGTGGTACAGCAAAACACTGTTAAAGGTGTTTCTCTCTCTCTCAAAATTTATTTATTTTAAATAAATTAAAAAATAGAAAGAAAAATTTCAGTAAAAATAGTTAAAACCAATCTCTTTTATTTTCCATGAATATAATTGTTTTTCTATCTTATTTTATGTTTACCTCTCATTCTTAAAACCATTTCATGTATTTGTTTGTTAGTTTAGTTTAATTGCCAGAGGACAGATGCACTTGCCAGAGAGAGAAGGAAAAGGAGAAAACAATTCCAAATGGGATATGATCACACTATAGTCCCTTCTCCTCCATTTCTTCATTCTGTTGAGATTTGGGACATGCAAGCCTGTTTGTTCTATGTTTCTTTTTCAAACTACTGAAGCCAGTATTAGAACCATAGTTGGTCATGTGTATTTCACTACCTTAACCACTCCCTTAACCACTAGGCTATGGAACTAGCCCCATCCATTTATTGAATTCATCTCTGTATATGTTTTATTTAGGTACTGAAATTTCATCACGCCAAAGTGTGTTTTCTCAACCAGTTCTACTGAGAAATTAGTGGGAAGCATGGCCGTTACCTGACAGGTGCAGTGATCTCTGAGTTGAGTGTTTTCATTACTGGCTTTTGGGGCATCATGGTAATCTAAGGCATGTACAGATATGATGTTCCAATATAGCTATGCCCCTGAATTCATTTATTGACCTACCCTGGGTAGATCGCCTGCATTTGTACACTCTGGCATCATTTATTAGGAAGATAGATGAGAGCAATTAAGCTTTAAAGCCATAAATGCTGAAACTTTTTGAAGTTTGTGTCTATTAAAATGACTGAGTGCCTGACTCCGCCAAGGTATGTCATGCTCTCTCAGTTTCCTCTCTGCTTCTTGGGGTGACCTCTGCTGGCCCTTTCAGCCATGCACATTTTCCGTAAGGCTAAATATATCCCTCAGAATGTGGTATGGGTGCATGGCCAGTTAATTTTATCAGTCACCTTTGGATAGATCATTTAACATAAAACTAGACAGATGATAAGCATTACCTTTCATTAATGCTTGCTAATCTATTTATTTGGATAACCAGACTAGATGCTGACCAATGGTCACTTTAAGAAAACTAGTAATGATGATTTTTTTCACAAAGTAGGTTCTGGTTTGTGTGACTTTTTTTTTTCCTTGAAAATAAAACCTGTTTAAAATTTAATTATTTAAGTCTACTGAAATATAATTATTAAGATCATGTTTGTTAATTCTATAAGTCTATTAACTTTCTGAAGAGAGAGAAGATCTCTAACAAAATCCGTAGTTTATTTTGCTTTCTAAATTTACTCTATTTCTGTGTACTTTTTCGGTGTGAAAATGTTGTATATCACAGAATTACCTTGGATTTGTAAATGATCATGATTTGCTCTTTTTTACTATTTGAATCCCTTCAATGCATCAGATGACTCTGTTGAGTGCAATGTCCTAGCCAGAGCTCTCACATTCTACTGGGTGGTTGGAAAAGTCATTATTTTTTTATTTTAAGTTTTTCTATGGAAAAATGCATCACGACTTTTCCAGTGACTCAATAAATTGCACAGGTTTTATTTCTCATTCCAAGTCTTTCTCATTATGAAACCTTTACTTTGTTGTACACAAAACAGTTTCCTTCCAGTGAGGTGACAAAAATTTTTATGTGATTTTTGTTTTTTAAAACATGAATGGTTTGAATATATGAAGAACATAACCAACGAGACATGACTATATATTTTCACGTTGAATTAAAATAATGCAGAAAGGGAGCAGATGGTTGTGCAGTGGTAATGCAGTACTCCGTGTGGCTGGATCCACATGAGAAGGTCCCAAGTTCATGCCCTGAGATCTCCCTGTCCCCACCAGTTGTGCATACACATGCTCATGATCCAGTCTCACTGAGGCTGGGATAGATCGTGGCATGAGGACTCTGTTGAGGGATACTTATCTCTCTCTCTCTCTCTCTCTCTCTCTCTTTCTCTCTCAAGAAAGATATAAATTAACTTTTAAAAAGTTTGTAGAACTTTAGCAAAGCAGAAGACCACACTAAAGAAACACCATTATTCTCAAATAGGACATCCTAATAATAACCTTTATTATTTTATCTTATAAAAAGATAATATTAGTAGCAGTCAGATGTATTCTCTTAGGGTTTAACATTTTGTAGATTTAACCAATAATGTAGTTAAAAATTAAGAACTTAAGCTGTGAAGACTATGTTAAATTAATCACCTTGAAAAAATACTATGAGTAGTATTCTGATAAACCATTTAAATACAACTGATTCCTCTCTCACTTGTTTTTCTCTTTCTAATTCATTACCTTTCCAGATATTTTTTTGTCAATTCTCTGCTATCCATAACCACACACAAATATGTGTTTTAAAAATGTTCTCATCCGATTGACCACATATTTAAGAAGGGAAATACATATTTTACATTATTTAAAATATTTAGGGTCAGCCTATGACCTGGTGCTTAAGGTAGCTGTATCACACATGGCCAACCACATGGTTCAAGTCCCAGACCCAGCAGTTTGAAAAACATGTGGAGTGTATATGTGTGAATGCTCAAAATCCTGAAAAAGGGGAGAATGGGAGGAAAAGAGATTGCAGCATGACCATGCCCCGTGGGTGAGTGCTTTCTCACTTTCCCTCCCTCTCTTTGCCTTTCTCCAGGGAATGTGTGTGCACCATCTGGGAAATGTTTTTTAAAAATTAATCTTTAGGCAAATTAAATTATTGAAAAATAAATTATTTTAGAGAACTGGCACATTGTATCACTCAACCAACATATCAAAAACAAGGTTTTTGTGTCTTTTTTTCCTTCATTAAAAATAGCATTCAGGCTGGAAGATAAATTTAATTGGAGTAGGAATTCTTGTCTATTGCCTGCTATAAATTCTAGCAACATGATATATATCAAGTAGATGATTAGTAAACATTTATTGAATGAATGAATGCATTCAGACAATGTTGTAATATTTTTACCTATATTTTGCATATAATAATCAATTTGTAGTTTATATTTTAGATTCATATATACAAATTAAATATGGAAGCTAGTTGGCTTAATTATATTAATCAGATTGCCTCATACAGTTTACTTCCTTCTGACTTTGCCCTAAAATATTTGTTCCAAAGTTTAAGTAGAAAAAAGAGAAGGGAAGAATTTAAATTCAGATTTAGGACTACCTTTAACAACCTCAGTACCGACTTTGAGAGTTTTACACTTTGTTACTCACCACTCACTGCCCTGAAAATTTATTAGAATTAAGTATGTTAGTCTCTCATTACTCCTCTTGTCTGATTTCACAGCCAAGTCTGGGAAAATCTGATTTTATGTTACTTTGTCCCCATTGTACACATTATGAACTGAAAAATATTTATATATTTTATATAGAGTTTAGATCCCTACATAATTGTGTTCTTTTATTCTAATTACAAAAAATAGCAAGAAAGAAGAAGGAATGAAAAGAAAAAAGGAGAGAAGAAAGAACGGATAGAAAATAATTCTCAAGGGAAAAAATAGAATAGAAGAAAATCCACATGGAAAGGTATTAGAAAACGTGCAGCAATCCATCCACCTAGTGCTGTCTGTGGGCTGTGCTCCACCCACCCACTGGGAAATTTGGGTCTGGTCTTGGCAGGTTCTTCTCATAAGTGCACCCTCACCTCCCAAGGCTGTCTTTGGAACTTGTGGTGCTCCGTCTACTTGATGCTGACTGTGGCCTGGTCTCCACTCACCCACCGAGAGACTTGGGCCTGGTCTTGGAGGTTTCTTTTCATGAGTGCACCCCCACCTCCTGGGCTTGTCTTTGAAACTCACAGCACTCAGGCTATGCACTTTAAGTTATATATCCTAAGACTGTCACCATCTCAACAAGAGCTCGAAGTCTGGTAAAGGAAGAAACCTGACGATACCTGTATAAGCTTTATCTGTTCTGATCTGGGAAACAAAGCCCTCTAATACAAACACTCCTAGGACCTAAGGGTAATATTTCCTCCTTTAATACTATAGAATCTACTCCAATAAATAGGAGGAAGTTACTACTGCACCAGATGACCAAAAGCCAGTGCTGGGATTGAAGAAACATGAGAAACAAGGAGGTAACTTTCCTCCAGCTGACCCCAGCAGCCCCTCACCAATAATGGATAGAACAAAAGATTCATAGAAATGTAAAAAAAAAAAAAAAGAAAAAAAAGAATTCTGAACATTTATAGTAACAAAACTCAATGAGATGCAAACAGAAAACAGACTCTCAATTCCAGGAAATGAGAAAATCATTCCAGGACTTGAAAGAGGAATTCCATAAAGAGATAGACAACTCAAAAAAGAATCAAACTGAACTTCTGGAAATCAAGAATACAATCCAAGAAATTAAAGTCTCCCTAGAAAGCATAAACAGCAGAATAGACCATGCAAGCATCCATGCCCTGTGGCAAAAACTGTAAAAAAAAAAGAGAGAGAGAGAGAGAAAAGTATTTTTTTTTGGAGAAAAAATATATCCTAAGACAATCTATACCTTCTCCTCTAACTGTAGGATTATGAAGTAATGTTTACTTTTGTATGTTGATCTCCTGAGTGTACCCAATTATTCAGGAGACCTAAATTTGGGGTATTTACAATCTAAGTTGGTATCTCATTATAAACTATACTTTCTGGTATATAATTTATTTTCTCTTGATTTTGGTCAGCAAGAATCTACTTCCTATACCCTGACAAACTGGTAAATGTAAGTTTTTGATCATGTAAAGCTTAGAACCAGATCTGGTCTGGTGGCGACCTGTGCTAACTATGCCGATCTGTACGGACAGTTTCCAGTATGCAAATGTCTAATGACCCCCTGCCTGAATTTCCTGCCTATTGGTTTTGGACACATCCTTTCTGTAATTGATTATATTATGTCCTAAGGGGCAATGAAACATCATCCTTTCTGAAAATGACCTTCCCAGACCTGAACCTTACAAATATTTCATTTCACTGAAGTCAAGGAGGAGGAACCTTATGAATGGTCTAGGGCTTGTTGGCAGTCACCTGGGAACAGACCCTGTTTGGACCTTGTAGCTAAGTTCAGGAATGTATTTGCCACAGCCTCCATTAGACTTGAAGGCTGAGTGCAATGGATGACATAATGCTCTTTCCTAGAAGTATAGACCTTGTAGCTATGTAATTTCCCATCCTTGCACAAACTCAAATTGACAAATGGTTTCAGAGAAAGATGATGTAGTCCCTGGCCTATACCCAGACTAGACTATGTGCAGAATGATAGGAACCTGGAGTTGAGAAAGGACATGTTCAGCTGCCAAAAGACCACTTGAAACTCCAGGCATGCTTTCTTCTATTATTTGAGTGCTTCCAGAAACCATCTCATTCTTTATGGATTCTGTCCCCAAAACGCCACTTAAATTCACCAGCCTCTACTCACTCTCAGACCATTGATTTACATGGAAACCTCATAAATATAAAGTAATAAGAGATCATGAAATTTAGTATCAAAAGAGCTGTGCTCAAATACCAGCTCCATCTCTTCTTTACTCTCTCTCTGACTTGAGTGAACCATGTAACCATATTGATACTCAGTTTCCTTATCTGTAAGTAATGATAATTATGCTCACCTCAGAGGATGCTTTTGGAGAAAGAGGTAAAAATAAGTACCATATACCCAGTGCTTTATTTAGTCTTTACAATAATCTATCTATCTATATCTATCTATCTATCTATCTATCTATCTATATGTTCCATAGATACATATATATAGTCCATACATATATTCCATATATATTCATAAATACATTGTCTATACTCCATGTATATATTCCATATATATCCATATATATCTATATTCTCTATATTCCATATATATATATACTTTCTATATTCCATATATATTCCATATATTTATATTCTCTATATTCCATATATATACTTTCTATATTGTGTGTGCATATATATATATATTCCCTATATATTCTCTATATTCCATATATATATATATGTGTGTATATATATATATATATGTGTCAGAAAATTCATGACTTATTTTTGCATAAAAATAATAGAAAAAATGCATCATGACTTTTCTGATGTCCCAATCATTTTCATCACTTTACAGATAAGGAAATTGTGACATGGGGAAGTTAAGTAACCGGCAAAAGGCCAGCCACCTGGAAAAATGGAGGACTCAGATTTTGAATCTAGGCAGTCTGGCTACAGAACCTGTACTATCAGCCTCTGTGCTTTATTGCATATGTTAAGCAGCTAGCATAATTTCTAATACAAATAATATATTAACTCTAAGGGGTCATCAAAAAGTTCATTGAACATTCTTATAATGAAAAAATATGCATAGATTTCAAAAAGGTTTTGCACCAAAAGTAACTCATGCTAGTCTTTTATAATATATCTGAACAGGACCTAGTTTGAGGCACTAAGAAGACCTTAGTTTGTAAAGATCTTATAAAAGAACAAGATGAATTCTGCTCAAGCTGAAGCAAGGACAAGTATCAATTTAGTGAATCTTGGGTGGGAAAATGGTGAAATCACTGCTGCTTTATGAAGTTTATGATGACAATGCCCTTACCAAATCAGCACTTTCCCAATGGATAACTTACTTTAAGAAGTGTAAGATGGGATCAGAAGGTGGTATAGTGTTTAAGGTGCTGGTCTCACACGTGGCTGATCATGTTTTGAGTCCTGGACACTGGCTAAAAATTCATGCTGGGCATGTGTGCGTGTGTGCTCAAAATCCCAAGAGGCGAAAGGGGAAGAAGAAATTGCAGTATGATCATCTCCCCCCCAGGGGGTGATTTCTCACTTTCTCTCTCTCTGTCTCTCTCTCTGAATCTCCAGCAAGTACATGTGCCCTATAGCAAAAATCTCTTTAAATAATAATAATAATAACAATAATTAATAATAAAAGAAGGAAAAGGTGATATTGAAGATGAATTCCACAGAAGTAGACTGCCCACATTAACTTGCAAGGAAAAAATTAATCTAGTTTATGCCTTAATTGAAGAAAATGGACAATTAATAGCAGATACAAAAGGGGCCAGCTGGTGGCATAGTGGTTAAGACATTGGACTTCCACATTATTGACAGTGGTTTGAGTCTCAGACCTGGCAGCTTGAAAATCATGCTAGGCGTGTGTGTGTGTGCATGCCCAAAATCCCAGGAAGAGAGTAGAGGAGAAGGGACTGTGGTATGGCCATCTTCCTGGGAGATGGGAGGTGATTTCTCACTTTCCTTTTCACTGTTTCTCTCTGGTGAGTATACACACCCTATGCAAAAATCTCAAAAATAATAATAATAGCAGATACAGTAGCTGACACCAAAGACATCTCAATTGTTTAGTTTATATGTTTCCAAATGAAAGATTAAAGTTGAGGAATTTTTTTCCTCAATGAGTGCCCAAACTGTTGTACCCAGATCAGCTGCAGACTAAAAGAGAGCTTTCAGTGGAAATTTTAAACAAGTGGGATTGACATCCTGAAGGATATCTTCAAAGATTGTAACAGGAGCTGACACATGGTGGCTTTATTGATACTATTCTAAAGACAAAGTACAATCAAAGCAATGGCTATGAAGAGGTGAAAGTGGTCCTGTTGAAGCAAAAGTGGACTGGTCAAGAACAGAGGTCATGGCATCGGTTTTTAAGAGTTGCTCAAAATATTATGCTTGTTGACTTTCTGGAAGGCCAAAGAACTATAAAGTAGATGTTAACCTACTTAATATGGGAGTATTTTAAGAAAGTGAGTCTAAGCTTTAGTGCAAAAACTCAGGAAATCTTCACCTGAGTCCTTATCCACCATGACAATGCTCGTGCTCATTCTTCTCATCATGCAAAGGCAATTGTGCAAGAGTTTTAATCAGAAATTTCTAGGTATCTGTCTAATTGTCCTGATTTGGCTCCTTCTCACTTCTTTTTGTTTTCTAATACTGAAAACAAATCTTTAAAGGGCATTCATTTTTCTTGTATTAATAATGTAAAAATGACAGCACTGGCATGATTAAATTCTCAGGAGTTGTTTTTTATGGGTTTTTTTAAAAGAGATTTTTGCTATAGGGCACCTGCCTTCATTGGAGAGACAGAGAACCTAAACTTCTTCTCCACCAGTCTCCTCTTAAGATTTTTGGGCATGTACACACACACACCTGGCATGAGTTTCAAGTTGCCAGGCCCAGGACTCAAACTGCAGTCAGCCAAGTGGAAGTCCAGTGCCTTAAATACTTTGCCACCTGCTGTCCCAGTACCCTCGGTTTATTTGGGATGGACTAAATGGTTGGTATCATCCCTTACAAAAGTGTCTTGAGTTTAATTATTCTTAGGTTGAGAAATTAAGTTGACATTCTTTTAAATTTCATTTTTCTGTGAACTTTTAAAAGTTCCCTAGTATTCTCAGTGACCAACTAATTAAATTATGGTTTGTTTTGGTTTACTTCTTTAAAAAAGAACAAGAAAATTCACATTCTGTGTTGGGAAAAGTTAGAGTAGAAAGATAGAGGTTGTTGTAGTTCATTAAAAAGATATAAAAGTATTTCTCCATCCTTCCTACTTCAAGGAGAGTAAACAGCCTTTTTATGTTTTCATGTATTTTTAATGACTGTAGGCTTCCTGAAAGAAAACCAAGCTCTTTGTAGAAGAAAGTTGCTGAATAATCCCTTTGTGTTTGGGGGATGATAAAGAAAAGCAGGCAATCCCTAGGTGTCTGAGATTAGCAAAAGGGTCAGTGGTTATGAGCTCCTCAAATGACACAGTCTAAATTCACACTGGTGGAGCATGTTTTAATTGGCCAGACTTTGGAGAATGAGTGCAAATGTCTTCAAGTTCCTAGCATAAAGAATGATAGATGCTAAGTGCCAAGCTGATTACAGGGACAGTCTCTCCACCAGGGCTCCCACGACCAAAGACTGGCAGCACTAGATTTATCAGAGGACACCTTAAAAAGCAGGAAGAAGCTGGTCTTCCTGAGTTTCACCAACTGGTGTAGGAAAGACTAAAGGAGGCAGCTGCTGATGGAGAGCAACTTGAACATTTCCCACCAGTGTTTCTCTGCCACTCAGGTGTGATTTCAGATTCTTTTCCTGTCCTGCACCCTGCTATTGCCTTCCCGAGTCCCACCCACTGTGCAGGAGAGACCCAGGGAGCTAACTGCTGATGTAGGGCCACTGGGAATTTTCCCACTGGTACTTTTTGACCACTTAGGTGTACTTTCAGATGCCAAAGATTTCACAGATTCTACCATTTTTCAGTTACATAGTTCCAGCCCAGTCCCAAGTGCATCTCATACTGAGGTTGTTAAAGGAACCATGCACCTGAAACTGGGTAGATACACCCTACTCTGATTGGAAGATACAGCCCTCTAGCAAGAACACACCTGGAAAGAAGAGCTGTTCTTTTTCCCTGACACTACAGAATCTACTCAAAAAAGTAAGAAGCATATTCTTCATCAGATGACTAAAAACTAGCACAGAAGCACAAGAAATATGAAAAAAAAGGAACTACTTCTCCATCAAGGGGACACAGCAACTCCCCATCAACCACAGATAGCACAATAGAATTTTCAGAAATGTCCAAAACATCAGAATATTCATAAAGACAAAATTAAACGAGATGCAAGAGAGAACAGACAACCAACTCTAGATGAGTAAGTTCTTTCACAATATGAAAGAAGAACTCCATATAGAGACAGACACCATAAAAAACGAATCAAATAGAACTTCTAGAGATGGAAACTATAATACATATAATCAAAACTTTCCTCAAAAGTATTTATAGCAGTGTAGACCATGAAGAAGATACAATCTGTGATCTAGAAGACAAAGCCTCAAACTTAGACAAAAATCACCAAAAAGAATTTTCTAAGAATTGAGGACAGCATGCATGAAATCTAGATACAATTAAATGTCCCAATAACCAGATAATTAGTATTCCAGAAGGTTAAGAATCTGATAAAGGTATAGAAAATTTATTCTACAAAATACTTGCAGAAAAATTCCCAAACCAAGAAAAACATTCAGATATCCAGACTCAGTAAATACAAAGAACTCCGAATAGAATTAACATAAGAAGATCCTTCCCTTGTCACATTATAGGCAGATTGGTAAAAATCAAAGACAAAAGTAAGATTCTAAAAATGGCAAGAGAGAAACATAAAGTCACTTACAAAGGTTATCCCAGTAGGCTAACATCAGATCTCTCAGTTGAAACAATGCAAGCAAAGAAAGAATGGGAAGAGAGAGCCAAAACACTAAAAGAAAACAATTTTAACCAAGAATGCTATACCTGAGAAGACTCTTCTTCATATGAGAAGAACAAATAAAATCATTCTCTGAGACAAACAGAAACTGAAAGAATTCATCATCACTAAACCAACTCTTTAAGAAGTACTGCATCAGGAAAAATTAAAGAGAGACAAATAGAAATAATTCTTCAAAACAAAAACAACCAAGAGGATGGTTAGCAAAAATGACAGGGATAAGTCTGTATATGTCGATAATGACATGAATGTTAATGGATTAAATTCTCCAATTAAAAGACACAGACTGGCTGAATTAAGAATAAAATAGGAACCCTCTATATGCTGTCTACAAGAAATACACCTCATGGATAAAAACATATGTAGACTGAAAGTGAAGTGTGGAAAAAGATATTCAATACAAATGGAAATCTAAAAATGGCTGGAGTCATGATACTGAACTCAGACAAAACAGGCTTTAAGACTAAAACTGTAAGAAGAGACAAACAAGAATACTACATGACACTAAAAGAGCTATTTCACCAAGAAGATACAACACTTATAAATATCTATGCACTCAACACCGAGGCATCCAAATACATGAAATAGAAACTGCTAGATTTAAAGGGAGACATAAACTGCAGCACAATAACCATTAAGGATCTCAATATTCCACTGATTCCTCTGGACAGATTATCTAGACAAAAAATAAACAAAGAGGTACAAGCTTCAAATGATATCATAGTTCAAATGTACTTGACATTTATAGAACATTTCACCCAACAACCACAAAAATACATATTTTTCTTACCCCCACTTTGGAACATTTTTGAAGACTGACCACATGATAGGATAAATAACAAATCTTTACAAATTTAAATGTATAAAATCTATATCCAGTATCTTTTCTGACCACAATGAAATTAAACATGAAATCAACTACAGAAAGAACCCTCAAAAATACACAAATATATGGAAAATAAACAACAAAATCCAAATGAGTTCACAACTACTGAAGAAATTAAAATGGATATCAAAAGGTTCATTGAATCCATTGATAATGATAATGAACACATGAGTTTCCATCACCTGTGGTACACATCAAAAACAATCATAAGAGGAAAGTTCATAGCATTTAATGCCCACAAAAAAAAAAAAGAAAAAACAAAAACAACAGAAAAATGGCAAACAGGCAACTTAGAAACATATCTCAAGGAACTGAATTAAAAAAATAATAATGGGACTGGCAGTTAGTGTAATGGCTATGTCGTTGGACTCCCACGTAGTCAACCGTGGTTCAAGTCCTGGACCCGGTGGCTTAAACTCATGCCGGGCACGTGTTCGTGCATGCCCAAGATCCCGAGAGGAGAATAGAGGAGAAGGGATTGCGGCATGGCCATCCCCTCTGGGGGGGTGATTTCTTGTTTTCTATCTTTCTGTCTCTGTCTGTCTGTCTGGCAAGCGCACGTGCCCTATAGCAAAAACCTCTCAAAAAATAATAATAATACCAGGAGAAAAGAAATAATAAAGATTAGAGCAGAAATAAATAAAATAGAAAGTTAAATAACTATACAGAAAATAAATAAAATCTAAAGCTGATTCTTGAGAATATAAACAAAATTAATACACCGTTAGCTAGACCAATAAAGAGGAACAGAGAAAGGAACCAGATAAATCAAATAAGCAATGAAAAAGGCAATATTACAACAGACATAACAAAATACAAAAGATCATGAGAGAATACTATGAACAATTATATAATAACAAACAAGAAAACCTAAATGAGGTGGACAAATTATGGGGCACATATAATTTACCAAGACTGTAACATGAAGAAATAGCCTGAATAGACCAATAACAAGAAATGAGAGATTGAATCAGTAATAAACAATCTCTCAGCAAAAAGCCCAGGTCCCAACGGCTTCACTTCTGAATTCTGGAAAACTTTTAAAGAAGAACTAACTCCAGTTCTCTTCGAACTTTCCAAAGATCTAAAAGGAAGTTTGTTCTATGAAGCCTCCATTACCCTGATCTAAAAAACAGACAAGGACATAACAAGAAAAGAAAACTACAGACCAATACCCTTGATAAATACAGATGCAAAAATTCTCAACAAAATACTAACAATTTGTATCCAACAACACAGTAAAAAAGATTATACACCACGACAAGGTAGGCTTTAATCCAGCAATGCAAGGGTGGTTCAACATACACAAAAAAATTAAATATATCACATTAACAGAAAGAAACATAAAAATCATATGATTATATCAATGGATGCAAAAAAGTATTCTAAACAATACAACATCCCTTCATGATTAAGACTTCCAGCAAAATAGAAGGGACATTGCTCAACACAACAAAAGCTGTCTAGTATAAACCCACAGCTATCATCATACTGAATGGAGAAATGCTGAAAGCTTTTCCACTAAATACTGGAACAAGAGAAGGCTGCACACTTTCTCTACTGCTTTTCAATTTACTATTGGAAGTTCTAGCCGATATACTCAAACAGGAGAGTAAGATTAAAGGTATTAAAATTTTAAAAATAAGACAAATCATCTCCATTTGCAAATGATATGATTCTATACATAGAAAACAAAACAAAACAAAACAAAAAACTCCCCAAAATACTCTAGTACAGTGGCAGGATAGAAAATCAGCATACAAAACTCTATAGCATTTTTATATAACAACTATAAACTGAGATAGAACTGAAGAAAACAATCCCATGTACAATAGCCACGAAAAGAAAGAAAGAAAGAAAGAAAGAAAGAAAGAAAGAAAGAAAGAAAGAGAAAGAAAGAAAGAAAGAAAGAAAGAAAGAAAGAAAGAAAGAAAGAAAGAAAGAAAAGTAGAAATAAACCTAACTCAAGAATAAAAGACTATGAAAAACTGAAAAAAGATTGAAAAAGATACAAAAAGTGGAAAGACAGCCCACATTCCTAGATTGGAAGACTTAATATAACCAAAATGTCAATCCTACCCACATTAATTTACAAATTCAGTGCAATTATTATTAAATTGCCAGAGATATTCTTCTCAGAAGTTTAAGATCATGAAATTTGTTTAGAATCATAAAAAGCTTATATTGCCAAAGTAATTCTGTACAAGAACAATAAAGTAAAAAGGCTCTCCCTTCTTAACTTCAAAATATATTAGAAAGTGGTGATAATCAAAACAGCATGGTACTGGCAAACAAACAAGCATGAAAATCAATGGAATAGAATAGAGAGGCCAGAAGTAAACCCCAAAACATACAGGCAACTGATTTTTGACAAATGCGCAAGACAATCCAGTGGGAAAAAGAAAATCTCTTCAACAAATGGTGCTGACAAGATAGGATATCCACCTGCAAAAAAATGAAACTGGACCCGTATTTGTAATCATTAACAAAAATCAACTCAAAATGAATCAAAGACCTAAACGTAAAATCTCAGGTTATAAAATTACTGGTGGAAAACACAGGGGAAACTCCTGGAGATATCTAAGTTAGCAAAGAAATAAGACTTCCAAAACACAGGCAACTATCCCGAAACTAGACAGGTGGGACTACATCAGGCTGAAAACCTTCTGCATAGCAAAAGAAACAATAGAGTACAGAGACCACCCTAAAAATGGGAGAATATATTTGCAAACTGCTGCATACAAGGGACTGATAACCAGAAACTATAGGGATCTCAAGCAAAAAAATAGTCCAGTTAAAAAATGGGGCAAATGTGCTGAACAGACAACTCTACAAGGAAGACATATAAACAACCAGAAAGCACACTAAAAAATGCTCAGCATCTGGTATCATAAGGGAAATTAAAATAAAAAACACAATGAAATGCCACTTAACCAAAGTAAGAATGGCTAAGATAAAAAATAAAGAAAGAATGGGGACCAGTAGATAGTGAAATAGTTGTATCACTGGGCTCACACGTAGTAGACCATGGTTTGAGTCCTGGAAACAGTGGCTTAAAACTCACACTGGGTCTCGTGCAGCCCCGCAAATGTAGGTGAATCTCCATGGAACACAGTTTCAGAAACGCGGCTCAGGAAAGCAGAGACGGCCATCAGCGGTTGCGGCACGCGGGGCAGATCCCGGCCACGGCCCGCGGGGGCAGAGCCCCGGCCACGGCACGCGGGGCAGACCCCGGCCACGGCACGCGGGGACAGAACCCAGCCACGGCACGCGGGGCAGAACCCCGGCCACGGCACGCGGGGCAGAACCCCGGCCACGGCACGCGGGGGCAGACCCCGGCCACGGCACGCGGGGCAGAGTCCCGGCCACGGCACTCGGGGCAGAGTCCCGGCCATGGCACGCGGGGGCAGACCCCGGCCACGGCACGAGGGGGCAGACCCCGGCCACGGCACGGAGACCCACCCTTGGTCCAGCCGTGAGTGCAGTCTACGTTTCCTATTGTTGGGAACTTTATGATCTGATAATTGGAAAAAAAAAATCATGTTTATCATAAAAAATAATTAGAATAATAATAATAATGATTGGGGGAAACATAGGAAAGATATTGAATGTTGAAGCGGGGAGATTAATGTCTCTGTACTGACTGACATGCATGGCATTCCCTTTTGAAAAAGCAATGTAATACACTGTAAAGTTGTATGTAATTCAATGTAGTAAAAAAAATAGATAATAAAAAAAAAAAAAACCTCACACTGGGCATGTGTGCATACATGCCCAAAATCCCAATAGGAGACTTAGAGGAGAAGGGATTGCGGCATGGCCATCCCCCCTGTGGGCTAATTTCTCTTTCTATCTCTTTCTCTCTCCAGTAAGTACATGCATTCTATAGCAAAAATATCTCTCTAAAAATAAAATAAAAATGGTAAGTGCTCATGAGGCTGTGGTGAAAAAAGAGCTCTCCTATACTGTTGGTGGGAATGTGAACTAGTACAGCCACTGTGGAGAAAACCATGGAAGTTCCCCAGAAACCTACATATAGAAGTACTATATAATCCAGCAATTCTATTCATTGATTTCCACCCAGAAAAGATGAAAACCCTCAGTCACAAAAAACACTTCCACATCCATGTTTATTGCAGTATTATTTTCAATTGCTAAGACATGACATCAACCCAAATATCCAAGAACAGATGAATGGATTGAAAAAATGTGGCATATAGACTTCACGGAATACTACTCTGTCATAAAAAATGATGAGATCTTGACATTTGATGCAAAGTGGACAAATGGAAGATTTAATGCTAAGCAAAGCAAGCCAGATTATGAAAAAGAGGTATTGTATGTCCCTGCTCAGTATATACCAAATGTCTGCACTCTATGGCAGAAACTGGGGGATTAGGTGTAAAAGTAGAGAGGGCAAGTGTAGATATTAGAGACAGTACAGAGGAGGGTGGGAAATGACAGGGGTAGGAAAGCAAACACATTTAATAGATATAAAAATTAAAACTTATTTGTTGATGATAATGTACGTGATAGTATCTTTGGCTTGACTGGTATGTACTGCATTTGTGCTGGGAAAAGCCATTTTTGTGCGTTGTAAAGATGTACTATGATTAAATGCAATGAAAAAATGAAGAAGCAGTGAGAAGCTAAGGTACCCATGGCAATATTAAACTTTCCCACTTGAATGTGGCTGACTAGATATCCCATTTTTGGCCTGCATCAGGCCTGTATTTCTTTGTTAATCTAGGTGAGCCCCAAGATTTTTTGCCAACGTGGCATCTGAAGTTTTCATTTAGTCTTATTCAATTTGTAAAAGAAAAAACGTTATACAACCCATATCATAAAATGTAAAATGGTGAGATTAGCATATGGCGTAATTGTTACATCTCTGGACTCCCACGTAGTTGACCATGGTTTGAGTCCCAGACCTGCAGGCTTCAAACTCATGCTGGCCGTGTGTGCACACGTGCCCAAAATCCTGAGAGAAGAATGGAGGAGAAGGGATTGCAGCATGACCATCCCCTAGGGGGTAATTTCTTGCTTTCTGTCTCTCTGTCTCCTGCAAGTGCACACACTCTATAGCAAAAACCTCTCTAAAATAAAAAGTAAAATAGTTCAATCCCTTATTTTGTACATTTTTGGCATTGAGGATTATGTCTTCATTTCTGAAGTATTAATCTAAATGTATCCTGAATACATCCACACTGCTTCATTTTCATCCACCAGGGTAGTTCAAGGTACCACCACTGGACCATTGCAACAACCTTCTCAAGGCTCCTGCTTTTGCTCTTACAACCCCACACACACACACCCATTCTCAAAACATAAGCACTTGTTTTAAACAAAATTTTAATCACACTACCCCTTTGCTTAAAATTCCTTAACGACTTCTCATTGGTCTTTGGATAAAGACAGAAATTCGTAGTTCTCAGACCAATCCAGCCCCAGCTTGCCACTCAGGCTTATCTTGTACCACACCTGTTCTCTGGGTTTCAGTCACACTCTTCCCTCAGTTCTCCCTGGGCACCTCCCAGACTCTTCTCCACCATAGGAATCATGCAACTATTTCTCTCGGCAGGCCGTGTACCCACCTGGGATAAAATTCAATCCTATTCATCCTTTAGCTCTCACCTCAAATGTCAGGGATGTTTTCCAAGAATACTCTACCACCTCCACACACTCATACTCATGCATACTAGGGCATACTTCACATTGCTCGCTCTCACATCCTTTTTTCTTTTTTTATCCATAATCATTTATTACAGTTTTTTAAGATAGACTGATATTTTTCTTTCTAAAATAGATTTATTGATTTCTTCTGTGAGATAGAGAGACACCCATGACAAGATTCCCATGCCACAGTCCACCCTAGCCTTAGCCCACTCTAATTGTGAGCATGTTCACATGCACCGGTATGTACAGGGAGGCCCCAGAACATGAACTGGGACTATCCCATGTGGACGTAGCTGTGTTACCTCTGCACCACCATCCAGCCCTGTGATGTTTTTTCAATTCTTTTTCTCTTGCAAATGAATATTACACATTATGAGATCAAGGGTCTTTCTCTCTCTTTCCCTCTCCCTCCCTCTTTCACTCTCTCATGAAGTAAATAAAAATAAACTTAAAAAGAGAAAAAGCTAAGATGTGGAAGCTGGTCCTTACTGACATGGTATCAGGGAGGTAGACAATAGGAGCAATGATCTGTGTTGTTTTTGTTTTGTTTTGTTTTTAGAATTATTTTTATTTAACTTTATGTATTATTATTGTCGTTATTATTTTCCAGCTTGATCAGAGAGATACAGAGAGAGAGAGGAAGTTAGAAAGCAAGCCACTAGGTCCGAGACTTGAACCACGGCCAGCCATGTGGGAGTCCAGCACCTCAAACCACCATGCCACTTGCCGGCCCCGATCTGTGGTTTCAAGACATGAAATTCAGGAGACAGAGTGTGGATCTCCAAAGCATAAAATGGATCCCTGAGGCAGGAGACAACTCTTGGGTCATAAAATTAGACCAGGTACATGGGTGAGATAACTGTGCATATAACTGTTAATTAAGTGATGATAAACTAAAATGACCACTTGAGTTAGACCACCGATGAAGATCCAAATAGTTCCCTTTCAAAAGTGCCTATCAGTGGAAATTAATATTACTGGACGCAGAATTACTAGTCATGCTCATTTAAAATACAAACAATTTTTACATTGTCTTTATTTCGTGTAACGTTTTTATTGTTTTGGTTTCAGAAATGATTATTAATCTCATTATTTGTGAGAACTTTCTTACATATTCTCCTGACCTCTGTCCAACCACCCTTCTTTTCTAATCAGCTGGGGATTCTCTTCCCCCTATTCTCAGGAATAAAATGCTGGCAATAGTGTGTCCAATACAGCAGCCTCAGTCCATGGCCTGTCAATATCCTTCCGGCCTTACTGATGTACGTGTACTGGCCAACTGCCAACTGTCGCTTCTGTGCCTCTCTGCCTGAGGGCATTCTCTGAGCTCAAGCTGCCTTGCCAGGAGGGTAAGAGTACCAGACAGTTAACTCCCCCTTCTTGCCCCCAGCAGCTCTAACCTAAGACTGGTAGGAGGTGGTGTGTAAAAAGACCAGCTTCTGTGCTCTGCAGTTGGTATAACTCTGAGGCTCATTTCTACATTGGTTCCCAGTTTCCCAGTAGGAATAAGTCCCAATTATTCACAACAGAACTTTGCTTGATAATTCACCCATTATTAGTAGCTTTTGCTTTCCCTGTCTCACTTTCCCACTCTCCTGCTGTTTCACTTCCTGGGTAAGCTATTCACATTTGCTTCTCCATCTCAGAGTGTGCTCTTGAGGGAATCCAAGCTAGGACAGTAAAAAAAATGCTATGGACACTCCTGCAGCACTAACTCATATTATCGTAGTTCACCCTCAACTTAAATTACTTGTGGAAAGAGGTCTCTTCCTCTTCCTCATCCTCAGGTGGGACCGCCACCAAGATGCAGATTTTTGTAAAAACCCTCACAGGGAAGACCATCACCCACGAGGTTGACCCGTTGGATACAATAGAAAATGTAAAAGCCAAAATCCAGGGTAAGGAAGGAATTCCTCTTGATCAGCAAAGACTGATTTTTGCTGGCAAGCAGTTGGAAGATGGGCGTACTTTGTCTGATTACAACATCCAGAAGGAGTCCACGCTTCATCTTGTGTTGAGACTTTGTGGTGGTGCTAAGAAAAGAAAGAAGAAGTCTTACACTACTCCCAAGAAGAATATGCAGAAGAGAAAGAAGGTTGAGCTGGCTGTCCTGAAATACTATAAGGTGGATGAAAATGGCAAAAATCAGTCGCCTTCGTCAGGAGTGCCCTTCAGATGAATGTGGCGCTGGGGTTTTTATGGCCAGCCATTGTGACAGACATTATTGTGGCAAATGTTGTCTGACTTACTGTGTCAACAAACCAGAAGACAAGTCATTGTTTATGAGTTAATAAAAGAAATGAACTAAAAAAAAAAATTACTTGTGGAAAGAGACCGTTCACATCTCTAACACTCACCTCCAGCCTCCAGGATCACCTGTGTACCACCTTGCTTCATGAAATTATAAAACAATAATGGTATGAATATGGTACATGCATAATGGTTCCTGGACAGCATTCTAAGAACTTTTGTATATTAAGTCATTCATTTCTTATATGAAAAGTGCACCAAGATATTACCACATATATGTCTTACCCCAATTTACCCAAGATTTATGAAGAAACAGTGAGAGAGACAAGAAGCAAATGTTGGTGATGCACCCTCAGAATCTAGAAATCCCTGAACTCCAGGATAGAACCCCCATTTTCTGTATTCACATGCATCTAGATTTTGAGTAACAGATAACACAGTGTTATACAAAGAAGTACAAAGAAGCCCATGGAAACAACTAAGTTTCAGGGCATCCTCTTTTCTAGATATCCTTAACCCCATAGCTGGAAAGTCCATGTTAGTGACGTTTCCTTTTTCCAGTGGAGCTATGGGTCATAAACCTATAATATACAGGTCAATTTATAACAAGCAATCTATGCAGACCAGGCAAACTCTTCTAAAAGCCTTCTTAGATTAAAAAATTAGAAAATTAGAAGAGGGTAGGATACTAGCCCCTCCTATTGTATTCCAACTACAAAAACCATTCATTTGTACGTTGTATGGTCAAGTAAGAGTTGTCTTGAATGTCTCTGAAGGAGCAAGCAACTGAATTATACACGTGCTGTTATTTTTTTCTCTCATGGGTAATTACGGTTTTTATCACTTACTTGTATTTTACAAATGAAGAAACTGAGGTTCAAAGAGGTGAAAGGACTTACCAAGATCATGCAACTTGTGCCTTGTAGGTTTGATCCCAGGGCTGTGGGGTTCAGAACACAGACTCTCAACTACTTCAGGGACAGCTAGTAGGCAGCAGTTGGCCGAGATCTATCACTGCCCATGGTTTGATCTTAGTTGATTCAATCTGCTTTTTGAATTTTCTTTTCCCAGATAAAACCAGGCAGAAGAAAACTTTCTATTCACTGCTAAAATGCAGTGGTCTTCCAGCTTTTGTTAGAGGGGGGAAAACAGCATAGAGCTACAGTGTTGTGCAAATAAAGAGACCTTTAAGTAGAATGACCCACTGCAGAGGCCATTTGCAGAGTACATTGAAGTGAAGGGACTCTAAATCACAATCATCACACAAATCTGCCCTACACTTCACCAAGACTCTGCATTTAGAGTCAGAAATTTGGACCAATGCACACAGAGGCTGCAAACTTTCTCAAGCTAATAATAAAGACCTTGTTCCATGGAGGTGACTACTTCATCACAAATGGTACAGACTATCTATGGTATGAATAAGAAAAGTGGTGGAGAGCCTCTTAGTGAAATTTTTTTAGCAGAAAGGTTTTTGTTAGCTATACCTTGGCAGAGTTTTCATGATCATTTAGCTTATATGAGCATTATATTTATAGAAGTTTCTGTTTGGTATACTTGATGTGCAAGTATCACATGAAAAATAATTATATGAATTATATGTAGTTCTTACTTAAAAATAGTGATTTGTTTTCTTAACTACCTTTTGTTTCTTTGAATTTCAGTGTCAATATGTTCATGTGGTTATTGGTTTTGATTAATATCTAGGCTCCAAATTGCAAGTACAGTAAACGCTCTGGTATCCCAAATAATTAAAGAATATAAAGAGTGCTCTTATTCTTTTTAAACAAATCTTATTCTACCTAGACTGGATCTAGTCATGTTACCGGATGTCATTTCCATAGGGAGCACTCAATGGATTTTTCTCAAAAAGAAAATTATTTTACTAATATCTTTTAAGGTTTATCCTACCAAATATCCTACCCCAGAAAAACACATGATTTTATGAAGGATGATCCTGATGGAAATTGAAACACAGATGTCTCAATTATAGTTGTATGCCTTTCACACAACAAACCTGCTGAAAAAAAACAGCATTTTTATCCCTTCACTAAGAAACTAAGGGCTGAAAATTTACATTTGCCATTTCACCTCTGTGTCACCTTCCTGAGCTTTGATGTAATGCAACAGAATGATGGTTCCTATTTAATTAAACAGAAATCTGGATTAACTCCAGCTGTGGGCCATGCAATCAGTCCTGTGTGAGCAAAAAGGGGTGTAATCCCTGGCCCATAGATCATTCCTGTATGGAAATCTGCTCTCACTCAAAGCCATCCACAGGCCACTGAACATGATTTTTTTTTTTTTTCTCTATGAATAACAGAATGTGCAGCTGCCTCCAGAACCCTACCTTCTGAAAAGAACCAGAAAGGCTAAATGAGCTTGATTTGTCCTCTTGCTGTAAGTACTGTTTAATCAAAAGAGGCCCTGCCCTGCCTGTTGATACATCCAGTGCTTTCTTTGTTTGCTGCAAGAAGCATTGTAGATGTGCTTTGCTGTTTAATGCAGGTTTTTTTGTTTTTTTGTTTTTTCCACATGCATCTCTCCAGATGGGTGTAATTTGATTCTTTGATACATATTGAACAGACTTTTTAGAAACAGCTTTTTTAGAAGCAGATTTTTGTTGCAATATGACTTCATCTTTCTTCCAAAAGGAGGTATCTTGATCTTTTGGAGTTGTGAATGGGTTTACTCACAAAACCCATCCTTTTGATACAGAAGGCTGGAAGAGCCTGCCTGTTTACAGATTGGGGCCCACTATAGTCAATGAAGAGTAGGGATATGTCTGTTTTACTGAGGTTGATGAGATGGACAGAGACTGTGCCAATAGGATGAGTAAATAAAGCCTTTGGAGCGACACAGAGTAAGGAGTGTGTAGCTATGTACACACAGGGTGGCTTAATTATTATGGATAGTTTAGAAGAGAATGAACTGAACTCACAGATGTCCTCATTGTTTCTACTGAGGGTGAGTTTCCCTGCCAGAAAGAGGGAAGGAGAAAGAGAAGAAAAGGATCCAATGCTATCTTGGATTTGTACAGTTATTCTTGATGGTGTCTTTAAAAAAATAATTAAAATATCAGGCTTTCTTCGTGTTTCTGGTCTATAAAATTCTGAAAGCTGAGTCAAAATTCTTGTACATGGAAGATTTTGCAACTCTGTGTTTCACTATTCTATGCACTAAAAGTGCAGATGGGGTTGGTTTTCTAAAAACAACTAAATAAATGAAAAGTGCATTTGTTTTGCATTGTTCTCTGATTGCTGAAACTCACCTGCCAAAGCAAACTGACATCTCAAAGCCCAGCTCATTAATTAATGAGGGATCAGCTTGAAGGTAAAACTCACTTAGGAAATACTACTTGGATCCTGCTGCTTAAAATGGTAGTGAGAAGAGAGGGGGGTTAAAGTTCTCTTGAATCAGGGGTGTTCAGCCCTGAATGCACATGCAGAAGCTTTCATAAGGCAAGAAGTGCCAGCCCTCACACATCAAGAGAGCCAGGGAGGCAGGAGTCGTTAATAGGTCTCCAATCCAATTCTAGCACGCAACTAGGTTAAGATCCACTGCCATTGAGACGCTTTTAAAATATTTGACTCTAGGTTTCTAGATTAATTTTCCATAATCAAAACAGACCTTGACTGTTCCAGCTAGAAATTTTACATAACAGCAAACTTAATTCAGACATAAAACAAAACAAAACAAAACAACCCTAAAGTCTAGTTCATAGTGAGAAGTAATTATCCTCATTCAAGTTTGGGAAAACAGAAAAGTGAAGTTAATCTCTGAAGTTAGCAGATCCTGGGCCTTGTGCAATTCAGTTTAAGACAGCGATACTAAAGACCACGGTATAGCAGAGGGCCCACTGGAAAAATACACCTTACATTTTGTCTTCTCAAAGACATCATTTAGGTGAATACTTTCTTAAAAGTTGAAATATCCAGTGGCTTCATTTTCATGAGGTAAAGGACACAAATTGATGCCCTCGATAGAATCCTGAAGGTTGTCATTCACCTGACATAGTAGGATATAGGTCTCTTAATGGACTGGACCAATCAGAGGGCGCTTTAGGCCTCTTAAAATAGTTGTGTCTTAGAAATATTCCCATGTCGTCAAATCCTATGTTCTCATCTACTACAACTGTAATTTCAGAGATGTTTGTTTCAGAGATGTTGCTTCACAATCACAAGAATATTATTAGTTTGAAAATCATTAGGCTAAATTCTTGTCTTAGAAGAATTCCACACTCAGGACCAGCAGTTAGTGTAATGGCTATGTCGCTGGACTCCCATGTAGTCGACCGCGGTTCACGTCCCAGACCCAGTGGCTTAAATTCATGCCGGGTGCACGTGTGTGCCCAAGATCCTGAGAGGAGAATGGAGGAGAAGGGATTGCGGCATGGCCATCCCTCCTGGGGGGTGATTTCTCGCTTTCTGTCTCTCTGTCTCTCTCTGTCTATCTGGCGAGCGCACGCGCCCTATAACAAAAACCTCTAAAAAAAAAAAAAAAAAAATTCCACACTAGTTGTATAGTGCCAAGGAAATTGAATAACAATAATAAAAAATAGTGACGGTAGCGGGTATCTAGTGAGCACAGACTAAAGTAGATATGTCCTAAGGGCTTTACGTACTGGTGTTATTTAACTTTTACACAAATACCATCATTAGCCAACATTTAATATGTTTAGAGTTGATAGGTAAATTTTCCAAGGTCACCCAGCTCTTAATTAGCAAAACTGGGGTTGAAACCCATGTCTGCCTGACTCCCAAGCTAGTGCTTCTATTATGTGGTGCTTAACACGTTCTTAGTCTGTTCTAGTTTTTAAAAAGTGTGGTATTTCTAAGCTATCTTCAGCTGACAGTACAATCTAATACTATTTTAAATTTCACTATGAGATAACGCATCCAACCCTAAACAGAATTTTCTAGTTAATTAATGCAATACAAATACTTAACAGAAGTGTTTAGATATTTCATATATATTTTCAAAAATGTTCGCTGAATGTCTAATCTAAGCAAGGGATTAGGTGATACAAATAAAAAATGAACAAGATGGTCCCTACATCTCAAGGACCATTTACTTGTAGGAGAAATAATTATAAATACATAAGCTATGTATTTATATTGTAACTAGTGCTGTAAAAGAGGCAATGTTTTATAAAGCCTGAGAAATTTTTACAGCAAAAAGAATTATGCCTTAGCAAATTTTATGATTTTGTGTTGTGTTGTTTTTTTTTTTTTTTTTTTTTTTTTTTTTTTTTGTATCAGGTGCTCTAGTCAACAATCCAAGCAAGTTTTTTTGAGTATCTCAGATATTTGCACTTAAATTGTGTATTTAATTATGCTCTCTAGTTTTCCATTTGACTCATATATTTGGAAATTTGTCTCTTACAGAAGGGTGTTGGCAGAGCACGGGGCCTGTGCCAGCAGCATTGGTGTCGGCCTCTTTGATAGGAGCTGGAGGGAACCCAAACTCTTACCAGTGGACTCACAGCTCTGAGTTAAGGCTTTGATAACATGTCAGTGTGATGTATCAAATGGCATAAATCAAATAACCCATCAAGGCCATTTGAGTACATTCTTAGAGGACCGTTTGTCCAGAAAAAGCCAGGATCTCTAAGAGAATTAAAGAAAAATAAATAGAAACATGTCTACAAGGTGTGAAAAAACTGGACTAAGTCCAGAGCTGGGAGATGACTGAAGACAGAAAGATCAAGGGACTAAAATTCAAGTTGGTCATGGAATGGAGGTTGAACTTGATGATAGATGCTTACAAAGAGAATATAAAAGGTGATAGGACACTCAAGAGACACTTCCTGTCTTAGTTGACAGGTTTTTCAAAAGCCTGAGATAGTTGTCTTTGCACATAGTTCACTTGAATTTGATCCTCGAAAGTGGGAGCAAGGTAGCAAGACAGTGAGACAGGAAATGACAAAAAGCCAGGACTTAATGACCTGCACAGGGCATGGGAGCTCAATACCTATAGGGGCACTATGAGGAAGTGGAGCAGGTGCCTCAAATTTGTTTCACCTAAGAACAGGAAGACTGGAGCATTTCTCTACCCATTGCCATTCTTCACTCTTCAAGATCACCCCCCAAAGTATTAACTTCACTTTATAATTCATCAGTAATTGTGCTTTGGAGCGTGCTCTAAGGATGAGAAGCTGAGAAACCAAAATATCATGCTTGAAATGTGACACCTACATTAAATAATCTGTCACCCTTGTGCTGAAATGAGGGGGCCCAGGGAAATGAAGCATGGTGTTCCCCAAGAGCATGCTGAAACTACTCACTGGATGATCTCCATTTTAAACTCATACTAATAACCAAAAATAGTATGATTTTAATGGACTCTGGTAAAAATGGATTTAAATACCATCTCTGATCACTTCCCTTTCTCTAAAAATTAAATGGAACATTATATTTTTAAAAAAAACTATTCATTAAAAAACAGACAGATAGCATTCCTCCAACAGAAGGTAATTTCCTTTTGAATAGTATAGATATTTTTCCCCACACTCTCTCTTCTTTTACTCCAAAGATATCAATAATTAAGGCCATATTCTTCCTGCTCAAAGCTACTGAAGACTCAATTCACAACAGTTTTGCTTATGGATAGTGCAGATCATGCAAAGACATGATCTACCCAGTTTACATGAAGGTGTATGGAAACTTTTTTTTTTTTAAGAGAGAATGCGTGCACTCACTGGAGAGACAGAGAGATAGAAAATGAGAAATCACCTTCTGGAGGGGATGGCCACGCCACAATCTCTTCTCCTTTAGTCTCCTCCTCTTGAGATTTTGGGTACAACCGCACACATGCCTGGCGTGAGTTTTAAGCCACCTGGTCCAGGACTCAAACCATGGTCAACTACATGGGAGTCCAGCAACATAACCATTACACCATCTGCTGGTCCCTACGTTTGCGCTTTCTAACCCTACCTTAGTAATTATACCAAAAAACCATTTGAAAACTCGTCTCTGGCTCAACAGAACATGGTAGTTAGCACTGGCTGATCCATGGGAGTAAAAACCAGTTTTACCACATAAAACATTGCTACTGTTCCTATTCTGTTCAACAGTTCATTTTCAGTGGAAAATGAATATTGATTCCATTAGACAAATATATATATATATATATATATATGCATTATTTCTACTTAGAGATGGTTTCAAAAGGTTGGATTAGATTTAGAAAAAAATAAAATGTCTTTATACAAGAAGAGTGCAGTTAAAATTGTATCAATATTCCTGTTAAAAACTGATAAACCCTGAGCTCAGTGCGGTCAAGTTTTATATGCCTGAGATGACATGCCAATCTGCCAGCAGTCATATGGTTCTCATATGGCGACACTCCACAGATGCCAGAAAAATGTGAGAAGTTTCTGGCTCATTTCCTTCCATTTTCTTGAGTGCCATGTTGCCTATACACAGGCATGCTTACATGCATGTGCATGCATGCTCACATGCACAACACAGATTGTGTTAAAACTGAAATGGCACTTCTATAATCCTCTCAATCCTAGCAGGTTTATTAAAGTTAACTTATACCTGCCTCTGCCAAGGTTCATAATGGTTCATCAATGAACAATAATTATTTTCGACATTTTAAAGTGAATGACCTTTTAGTTTCAAACTGAAGACAAATTTTTTTGTGAATCTGCATAAGGGCTCTTTTTTCACTCATTATTAAGTGTTTTGTTTCTCCAAAATAGATTTTGTAGCACATGTTTCCTGTTGACAACTAATATTTCTTTGTGTAACTGAAAACATACAACTCAAGAAATTAAACAATTTTGTTCCCATTTCAGAACTGCTGTATGCCACTGCGTTGACAGAAAATATTGCTCTGTTTATTGTGTTACATCATTACATAACTTCACATAATAAAAATTTTAATTCCTTAAATGTTTAGAAAATGAATTTAATGTGTGTTTCCTCATTAACTCTATTGCCTCATTGACTCTACATTATGCATATTGTAGGAGGGCACTTTTAAATCAACTCAACTTATATAGAAATTCTTTACTATTACTTTGCTAGTGGTACTGAGCAAAGTAATGGAAAATGAAATCAAAGTGACACATTCACATAGTTATGACAAATCCAACTATATACACAAATGAACCACACTTCTAGCCAAACTTCATCTTCAACCCCCAGCTTTGAACAAGAGAGGCATGTCTGTTTTAATTCTGTATTTCTTTTATTCAGACCTTAATGGCACATAAATATTTGTAATTTAATGCATACAGTATTTACAAATATAAATACAATATGGTCTACCTTTATCTTTTAGACCCTTATATGGAGTAAGCTCTTTAGGCATACTGTATACAAAATGGATGGCAGATGGCAATTGGATAAAACTAATATACTGTCTGGCTCACGAATGAAGAAAAGTATCTAATGAGTACTATCTTCTTTCCCCTCCCTAAAGATGTTGCCATTACGGAAGATATGATTTCAATAAATATAATGAATTATTTGCATTATAAACACACCACTGCCAATTTTTTTTTTCACAAAGCAATGTTTACATAAATCTATTCCCAGAGCAATGAGAAATACTTTTGAATTTAAATTAAATTTATTCTGTAGCTTGGAATCACAATGATCTTTTAAAAACTTTTCTTTAATGTTCAAATAATCATCCACAAATTAGATCAAAACATCTATAATCTTTTGAAATAAGAAAAGAGTGTAACCCTTTTGAGTTTTTTGGTCTAGTGAGAATTTTGACAGGACATCAAGTTCTCTTCGACTTCGGAGTCACCTAGACTAAATTATAGCAATAGCTCTTGAAAAGTATTCTCTTTAGGATGTTTACAGTATGGAGTAAGGTGAGATTTAAAATAGTAATTAAACTGACATGAGTTTTGCAATCAGTTCACTCTATTTAGCAAAACCATATTGAGCAATTAGTAGATGCCAAGCAATTGTTAGGTATTGAAATACAATGAGTAAGACACGAAGATCCTGTTCACAAGAAAGTCACAATTGTCCACTCACTTTCGAAATAGCTCATGAGCAATGGCTGTACAAGAAACCGAGTGCTATAGCGCCACAGAAGAAAGAAGTCCATGCTGCGTACAAATGGGAGCCAGTTCCTGAGTCACGTAGTTGTAGAAACGACGAAACAAAGGCATGCACAAGGCCTTTCGCACCTCCTGGAAACACTTTTACTCACACACTCTCAGTTATGATATCTTAGGTTACGCTCATAAATTCATTCTTAGCTCATTCAGACTCCTTGAAATTTTGTATAAAATCTAGATTGGGACTACATTTTTAGTATCCTCTTATTCATAGATAGAGAATCACAAATGCTATAAGCATAACTATAACGACGTTCACAAAGCCTTAGAAGAGGAATTGATGTTAAGCATATGGGAAACAATTTACTTTCAATCAATTGATAAATTCAGAGAAACATACTAATCATTGAATAAAAAAGGTGTCGTAAGAGGATCTATTAGGTAAGAAATCATTAACATGGATCTTAATAAATAGATAACAATGTCGTCGTATCCTGAAAAATTTTAATAATTGTTTTCTATGTAGTTTTGCATTTGTTTGGGGTTAGGGACTTGATTTATCTAAATAAATTGAGAATTTGTTGTCATTAAAAATGAAGGTCTTTCTCTAGTAAATATTAAATGGTCAACTAAATGGAACTGCCCCAGTATTTCTTTTTTGTTTGTTTGTTTTTGTTTTTGTTTTGGAGAGGTTTTTGCTGTAGGGTGCATGCACTCACCAGAAAAACAGAGAGAGAGACAGACAGAAAGAGAGAAATCACCCCCCAGGAGGAATGGCCACGCCGCAATCCCTTCTCCTCCATTCTCCTCTCTGGATTTTTGGCATGCAAGCACACACACCCAGCATTTTAAGTCATTGGATCCGGAACTTGAAATGCGGCCGGCCATGTGGAAATCCAGACACATAACCATTATGCCATCTGTCCAGAGAGTGATTTCTTACTTTCTCTGTGTTTCTTTCTGTCAAGTGCATGTTCGCTCTGGCAAAAATTTAAAATAAATAAATCAAATAAATGAATAAATAAATAAATATATATATACAAAATGGAGGCATAAAATCTTCTGGAATGATACTGGACAAATAGTAGTCACATAATTAACATTAGCAACTATTGTAATTTTTATTCTGTCTTAGGTCATTCAGGTTTTATAACTAACATTTCTTTTGGTAACAAAAATAATGTATGATAGAAATCCATTATTAAAAATTTATATATGTTTTTCTCCATTTTTTAAATTATCAATAAAATAGTATCAACCATCTTACATTACATAAAAATAGCGTTATCTATCATTGAAACACCAATAATCATATTTAATAATTATGCAAATGCAATTTGAAATTATTTTCCTGGGCAAATACTTTTTGTGAAATTCTTTGTTGTATGCAATTTACTCTCTTAAAATTAATATACTTGTTTCAGTTTATTGTTAAATAAATCTACAAGTATGGTTTTTCAATAGCTGTATAGTATTCTTTCTTACAAAATTACCAAACTATTTTTCCAAATTATTCTTAAAATATTTTAAAAGGTTTGCAAACTTAGGTATGAGTAGTCAATCATAGTAAGTTCATAGCTTTAATAATCTAATATTTAAAAGTTTATTCATCTTAAAATTGTGTTAGAAGTCATACATATTGTTTTGTCTGCCAAAAGATAACTGCAGTTTTTGAAAGTATGCTGTCCAGCTACCCCTAATAAATCCTATAAATTTCCATGCTTAGTTGTATCATCACACCTTACTCCACAAATAAAATGTTATTTAAAATTTTTTTGAATTTTACTTTTTCCTTTATGAGAGAATGAAAGAGATTGCTACAATGAGGGAGAAATGGAGAGACACAAAGTGAATATATATATATATATATATATATATATATATATAAAGATTTTTGCTATAGGGCATGTACACTCACCACACAGAGACAGAGAGACAGAAAGCCTACTGTAGGCAAGTTACTCATCCTCTCTGTGTTAAAATAATAGTAACTACATGGAGTTGTTGCAAGAATTAACTGGTAAAATACATATATATACCATACCTAACACACACCATGCTTTCAATAAGGATTACCTGAGTGGGGATCTTACCCTTGCCAAATGTAAAAAGGCAGCTATCCACTATGTTTATTTGAGAGTGTTGTCAGTTAGGGAATATTAGAAATATGCATTTGTTTTAATTTGGGTTAATAATTTAGAGCTCTCAATGCTTAAATTTTTTTTTAGAGCCTGTATTCCAGACATTGAGTTAGATAACTGAGCTGTGATAGCAAGGGAATGTAAAGCAGCTCAGATATAATAATCTTATATCAGACATAAGTGCATGTGTGTGCACGTGAGTGTGTGTGCATGTGTGTACTTCTCTAGGCATGGGTCATTACTCATGCATGAGTGTTGAAATGCATAATCTGCATTTCATTAGACAGCTAAAAATTTTATTATCACTGAATTCTCTCACTTTTAAAATAAGATATTTTGTAGCTCTAAAATTCTGTAACTGACTGCAACAATATTCAGTGTTCATAGGGAAAAGTAGAAACAATTTCAGTAGTGTCATTTCCAAAAAATTACTCTTTTAATTTTGGGGGGGAATCATTGGCAGATGAATTATATAAAAAGTCACTTTCTTTCATCACTTTATTCCAAATTTTAATTTTTCTTAGTCTAAAGAGGGAATTCATAGGGACTTGATTCTATGTACATAAACAAAAAGATATTTTTAGTGGTCTGAAAGAGACATATAAAAGTCATTACAGCTGGAAATTTTCCTCACCCAAATCTGGAATTTGAAACAGATATAACTATAAAACAAATAGTTGAAGACCTTGATGCCATTGCCAGAAAAAGTAAAGACAGAAAGAGAAGTTATCAGTAAGAAATACTTCAGGAACTTTAAATTAGCTTCTATTAACTCTGAAAACAAGAAAAAAATTAGAATCAAGAGAGCAAAAGTGATAATGAAATACATAAATATTTCTTTACATCTTGTTTTACTTAACATTTTGGTATATGAATAAATAAAAAGCTACAAATAATAATACACACTAGGTGCATGTATTTTCATGAAAAGTTATATACATATTATTTTATGCAATTATTTCCATTAAAAGTTCCTTTTATTTA
Organism: Tupaia tana; assembly: GCA_026018925.1. Classification (NCBI taxonomy): domain Eukaryota; kingdom Metazoa; phylum Chordata; class Mammalia; order Scandentia; family Tupaiidae; genus Tupaia; species Tupaia tana. Next base: position 19,942,460 of record JAKSZU010000008.1, read on the forward strand.
GGAAAACAAGGTTAACAATATCACGTGCTTAGGAAGCCCACCACTCAGTTTTAGAGAAAGTCTTGTCCATTGACAAAACACTGTCATGGGCAAGATATTTCAAAATCATCACCTAAACTAGGAATATAGTTTCAGTGAGAATTAATCAGGTGTATAACCATCAACACTTGAAATTGAAATACAGCATTCTTAGCATATGCCACAAACTGGTCTAATACAGTTCCCTCCTGGGATATATGTTCACACTTTACTTTTACCTTCTCTCTATTAAAAGATTTTAAAAAATTCCATTTCTATCATATTATTTTTTTTTCTTTTTTATAATTATCTTTTCTCTCCTAAATATAAAGTACAGATGTTTTCTTTCCAAATTATGCATATCATTTATCATGTTACTGTCCTGTCATCTGGCAGTATCTTGCCAAAGGGGGGGAGCAGTAATGGTGGTATTTATAAACATCCAGGTTATAATAGAACTGAGCCTGAAACATTTCTGGTCACTTTTCCATTAAAATACTCATTACCAGGGTGGGATAATGAAACAGCAGAAAACATGATGCTCTACAAGGCTGACTCACATGGGAAGGATTCATGTTTGTGTTCAGAGACTTCCCCGAGCATGCAGGGGACACATGTGCCCATGATCTGGAGCTGACAGAGTCTGAGTATGAATTGCTATGTCAAGACCCCATTGGGGAGCTAACTCTGTCTATATCACTCTCTGTTTCTATCTCACTCATGATGGAAATGAATACATAAGTTTTAAAATAAATGGATAAAAATATTTTTAATAATTGGCAACTACTACATCAGACACTATAGTGTAAGAGAAAATGACATGTCAAAATCCGTGTGCAATATGTACTAATTACAAAATTGGTGAAGATGACTTTATCAACATAGCTCTAGGCTGTAGATCAATATCAACGCTACTCTCTGAGTCATAGGCAACTCACTTTGACAAAATCTGAGAATAACACTCAAATGTTTCTAGATTGTTCAGAGAACTGGAAACTGTGTTTGACTAACTGGATCGGAAAATTTTATTGCTAAATAAGAATACTTTAGGAGACTATCAGCTAGCCATTATAAATTCTACCAGCTTGGAAATTTAGGTTTAAATCTGAGAGGGAAAATATTTTAGCACATATGGATATTAAAGAAATCTAGATTATTCCAGTCTGTCTATTGAAAACTCCAGATATAATTATAGTGCTCTTCTTTCTATTGGAATAAACAAAAATAGAAAAAGAAAAAAAGGAAAATGACCTGCATTTTTTAAAAAAGTTAAAAAAAAATTTTAGAAAGCATTTTTTTAAAAGTCTAGATTTAATGGACATTACAGTTCAAAAAAAAAGCTCCTTTATTTCATCATAGACAGTGCTTGTGCATGCATGAAAGAGAGAGAAAGAGACGGAGACAGAGAAGCACCTTCCACAGCATTTCATAACATTGTGATCCCCTTCCTATAGTCATTTAGCCAGTCAGAATCCTGGGCTTACAATGTTCAAGCCAATCCAAGGATCTCAACCTGCTGTCAGTCATGTGGCATTCAGTGTGCAGTTCAGTTTGCTACCTGGACTGGAAAATGATTCTCTTTGTAGACACACATCCAAAAGTATCACTACTCTAAGTATTAAGAGGATGATATTTCTAGCACCGATTTTCTTTCTAGAAAGACAAAAATTTTATAAGAAATCTGATTAATGTTCTCCAACTATAACAGGAGAATATAGATCATACAGGAAAATAGCAAGAAACTGTAATATTTTTTTGAGAGGTTTTGCTATAGGGTGTGTGTACTCACCAGGAAGACAGAAAGACAGAGAGACAGAAAGCAAGAAATCACCCCCAGGGGGGATGGTCATGCCGCAATCCCTTCTCCTCCATTCTCCTCTAGGGATCTTGGGCACGCATGCACACGCACATAGCATGAGTTTAAGCCACTGGGTCTGGGATTCAAACCTTGGTCGACTACATGGGAGTCCAGCAACATAGCCATTATGCCAACTGCTGGTCCCAAGATACCATAATTTTTTTTATTAAATGGCGAAAGAAAAGAGATTTGAGGTAAGCTGACTAAAGTATTAAAATAATGCAGATTTTTAAAAAATAACAAAAAATGAGACTTTAAGATACATAAAAAGACATAATATACAAGCTTTGGTTTGTAAAGTTTTTGAGACAACTGTGTTGGTTATTATAGGGTATTAAGGAATAATTGTTAGTTACATGTATCTTATGAACATATCATACATTTCCATATTTTTAAGAAATGTATAACATATGGAAAGATGAAATGAAACCACACCTGGGTTTTTTTTTTAATACTTTACAGGCCAGACAGTGGTGAAGCGGTAACATGTGATGTTCTACAAGGGTGACCTTCGTGGAGAAGTTTGGTACGCATCCAGAGATCTCCAGACCTCTCTGAGTATTTTGGGCACATGCATGACTGTGATCTAGGTCTGGCAGAGGCTAAGGATGAATGGCAGCACCAAGAACATGTTAGGGTACATGTGTATGTCTGTGTGTTGCTCTTGGAAAAATTAATAAAATACAAAATAAAGAAATAAAAAGCCTCAGCAAAAATATGAAAATTTGAGAATAAAGATATGACATGAAGTGGTAAAATCTGAATTATTGCAAATGTGTAGTGGGCTCTGTCAGTTTGCTTTCAGTGTAAAGCTGATACTAAGGTGTAGCTGTGGAGATAGAGATTTCTTGGGGATAAAGATGAAGCATAGGAAGAGGATTACTCAAGGAAAGCCTTCAGGCCGTAATAGATATCTTACATCTATAGGTAGGAGGATGTAGAATGGAGCAGGAGAGCCTCAAACTAATGTGGGTCCGACACCTTTGGTTAGTCCAACAGGTGAGTGTCCATTAGAAGAGTCCTACCCTGAGCATAAGTGGCCAAATCTTTTTGTTCCAGTCTACTAACTCATTGGCTGTAGATGTCCCAGAAAAGAGAACTCTTAGCACAAATATGTGGCAAATCTCCAAAGTGCTGCATTTGCAAGCTCTCTGCTAGTTGTACTCCTCAAGCTAATGTACAAGTTCCTCTGTGATGAAAGATTAACAGAGTAAGAAGTTAAAGACCTCCACAAGGAAGACTACGAGAAGATAAAAAAAGAAATTGAAAATGATACAAAAAAGTGGAAGGATATCCCATGTTCCTGGATTGGAAGAATTAATATAATCAAAATGGCAATTCTACCCAAATTAATCTACATATTTAATGCAATGCCAATCAAAGTACCAAACAGATTCTTCACAGATCTAGGAAAGACTATCATAAAGTTTATCGGGAATCATAAAAGACCCCCTATTGCCAAAGCAATTCTGCACAAGAAGAGTGGAGTGGGTGGTATCTCACTCCCAGACCCAAAATATACTACAAAGCTGTGGTAATAAAACAGACATGTGGACCAATGGAACAGAATAGAGTCCCTAGAAATAAATTCCCAAACATACAGTCAACTGATTTTTGACAAGAGGTACCAGTCAATCCAGTGGGAAAAGGAAAACCTCTTCAGCAAATGGTGCTGGAAAAATTGGTATTCCACTTGCAGAAAGAGTAATCTGAACCTCTACCTCTCACCTCTGACAAAAATCAAGTCAAGGTGGATCAAAGATCTACATCTAAGACCTCAAACTATAAAACTGCTCCTGGGAAACTCTGAGAGGTATTGGGGTAAGGAAAGACTTCTTAAATAAGACTCCCAAAGCACAGTCGATAATTCCCAAAATAGACAAGTGGGATTACGTCATACTAAGAAGTTTCTGCATGGCAAAGGACACAGTAATTAGTGTGAATAGACAGCCCTCAGAATGGGAAAATATTTTTGTAAACTATGCGTCAGATAAGGGACTGATAACCAGAATTCACAAGGAACTCAAGCAGCTGTTCAAAAAAAAGACAATCAATCCTTTTAAAAAATGGGAGAATGAGTTAAAAAAAAAAAAAACCACTCTCTAAAGATGACATAAGAATAGCTAAAAGGCATATGAAAATATGCTCAACATCCCTCATTATAAGGGAAATGCAGATCAAAACAACAATGAGATACCACCTAACCCCAGTCAGAATGACTAAGATAAAAAAAGAAAAAACGATAAGTGCTGGCAGAGGTGTGGTGAAAGGGGAACTCTCTTACATTGCTGGTGGGAATGTAAATTGGTACAGCCACTGTGGAGAACAATTTGGAGACTCCTCAAAAATCTACAACTAGAACTACCATGTGATCCAGCAACCCCACCCCTTGGTATCTACCCAAACGTCAGAAGAATACTTAATTGGAAAAGTGCTTGCACATTGATGTTTATTGTGGCACTATTCACAATTGCTAAGTCATGGAAACAACCCTAATGCTTACGAACAGAAGAATGGATAGAAAAACTGTGGCACATATACTCAATGGAATACTATTCAGCCATAAAAACAACAGAATCCTGGCTTTTGACAGGAAGTGGATGAATATGGAAGATTTACTGCTGAGTAAAGCAAGCCAGGCTGTGAAGTAAAGGCATTGTATGTCCCCACTTCATATATACCGAGTGTCCACACTCTATGACTAAAACTAATTGACTAAAGGATATAGAAACAAAGTATATAGCTGTAAATACCAGATACAGTGTGTGTGAAAGAGGAGGTTTTGAGGAAGGATATTTAGAAGAAAAATAAGGAGGCAAAGCATTAATGGCACAAAGAAATGTGGTATTATCTGTTGAAGATATTTGTAGTTTTATCAACTATACTAGGAAGAAATGTTCACCTGTTGAAATATGCATTTTGTAAGCCAACTAATAATGTGATTGAATGTATAAAAGAAAATGAAATTTAAAAATTTTTAAAAAAGATTAACAGAGTATTGTGGCCAGCAAATAGTGTGGTGGTTAAGGGTGCTGGACTCCCACAGGCCAACCATGGTTCAGGTCTCAGATCTAGCAGCTTGGTTTCTCATTTTTCTCTTTCTCACTCTCATTTTGTCCCTCTGGTCAAATTAAAATAAATAAATAAATAAAGTTAAATAAAATAATTCTTAAGAAAAAAAAAAGGTTAGCAGAGTATCTCCATGGTTACATCACCAGCATATCAGTTTTATTTGCTCGTCTTATTTTTTTTCTTTTTTTAACTGCAGATCTGGGAGCCACATGCCATCCATGATGGGCTGGCCTGAAAACATGCTGGGCTTGAACACATTGCCTGGCATCCTGGCAGGCTGAAGGACCAGAGGAAGAGGATTGCAGCAGGACCATGCCCTATGGAAGGTGCCTCTCTCTCTCACATGCCCTTTTCTCTCTCTCTCTCTCTCTCTCTCTCTCTCACACACACACACACACACGTGCTCAATCATAATTTTTTTTCAAAACAGTAGCAGAATTAAGAATACTTTGGAAGCAAAAAAGCATAGAATTGACACTGCAGAAAAGTAAAGTGAAATGAAAAAGAAACCTTTGAGAGATGATACTTTCTATAAGGGACAGAAACCACCATAGGAAAAAAAGTATGTGAAATAGGTACAAAAATAATTATCATATATATTCACAGAACTCATATCTCATTGAAAGAATATATAAGCCAAAGAGTGATCTGAGCCCCAAGAAGAGTGAATGGAAAAGTACAGTCAGAATATAGCTAAACTTGTATTTTGGATCATTTATTTCTTTAAAATTATCTTTCCTTTCTCATAATTCACTGTGTAGTAGAGTAAATTTAGTCCAATCTGGTGAAAAACCTAATCTGATTCACTAAGTTGAACAGTCTTTTTTAAGTTTAACTTGAGTTATTATGGAACAGATCCTTTCAGAGTCTTTCCCTCCACCCACTAACTCAAGAGGGACTTCCTCTCTTCCTGTGGCTGAGAAACTTTTAGATCCTTGTTATTTCCTGACATTCTTTTTGACTCTAGGGTGATAGACTTCTGTGTGTGGTTGTTTTTACCATGCTAGTAATATGGCTGAAGTTACTGGCCACCAAATTGTTGGTTAGATTTCTCTTGGCTGAGATCTTGGTAATCACTGGCTCACTGAGTCTCACTCCAGCCAGAGAATCTCCTAAATTCTCCAGGCTTCTGTGGGTTCCCCACAACCCTTACCACAGTGATCCCCAAGAGCTCAACACAATTACATTCTTCCCTGCTACCCCAGAGCACTGTGGGCATCCTGAGTTCCATATACACTGCCAGAAACTCTAGCCGTCTACTGCCTGTGAAGTGATGACCTGCCAGCATCCCCAGGAATGACCCCTTCCATATCCATATTCCTCACCCCAACTAAAACCCAATATGATCAGACCCACTCGTCCCTCTCTTCATTATCTTACATCCCTTTCTCTTGACATAGAAGAGTCCTCAGCACATCACATTGGGCAACTTACAACAGAACCAAACTAAGGCTCTCTCAGGCATCTTCTCAACATAAATAAAGCAATATGTGCACACATTTTAAAATATATATTCAATCACTGTATATCATTATAGCTAGAAAAATGAATTTTCCCCACATGAATATGTTATATATTAGATATTATCATACATGTTATCATCAACAGATAGTTTTCCATTTTTGTGTCCCTTTAATGTTTTGCTTCTTTCTTTTTCCCCTTGATCCCCTTTCTCTCACTCTCCTCCATTTCCTACCCTCTTCTCACACTGTCTCTAGTATCTGAAATTGTTTTCCATGCCTTTATATCCTCCAGTCTTTCAGTTTCTGTCATCAAGTCCAAACATTTGGTTTATATTGAGTGGGGACATACAATGCCTCTCTTTCATAGTCTGACTTGCTTTGCTTATTAAGTCTTTCATATTCATCCACTTTGTATCAAATGCCAGGGTCTCATTTTTTTAATGGCTTAGTAGTATTTCATAGTCTATTTGTGTCATACTTTTTCAATCTATTCATCTGTTTGCTAATGGGCAAAGAACTATATATTTTGATAAAAGAACTATATATTAAGCTCAAATGTAACATGTGCACAAAACCCACACAAATGCTTAGAAGAAGAAGGACACAAAAAATGAATCTCTCTCAGACAGCCATGTAAAAAGTATACATACCTGTGTATCTAAAACAGGCCTGTGAATCAAGAATGGCAAAGTTGGAGTCTACAGGGGAGCACTGGAACAGATTAAATACATAAAATAAATTGTAAGTGGCTAATGTAATCACCTAATCCATAGAACGTAAGTGTCAAAGTTTATATTTATAGAATGAAATGTGTTAATTATATAATAATTAGATGAAACTATAACCCCAAATAATATTTTTTTTCTTCTAGAGAGATTTTTGCTAGAAGATGTGTGAGAAATCACCCCTGGGAGGTTGGTCAAATTGCAATCCCTTCTCCATTCTCCTCTCAGGATTTTGGGCACACAAGCACATGCACCCTGCATGAGTTTCAAGACACCAGGTCTGGGACTTGAACTGTGTTTGACTAAATGGGAATCCTTCACCTTAACCCCTATGCCCTCTGCTGCACTCCCTCCCAGATAACATTTTTAAAGCCTGTGAGGAGGTTGGGATGAGAGTAAGGCAAGAGAAAAAACAATTTACCTCATAACCTAAGAGAAAAGAAATGTTTAGTTCTGTGAAAAGAAATGTAGATAGCTTTGATGTTCTTAAAAAAATCAAATTAAGAAGAAATCTAAATATGTAGCAAGTTTAAGGGGTTTATAAAACACTGAGAGGGCAAAGGTGAACAGAAATTGAAATGCTTTATTTAAAAATGATAATTTAGTGTAATCTGACTTCAGTTGGAGAGATAGGAAAATTGTTAAGAAGTCATTGAAAAAATAATTAGAAAATAATCAGGAAATCATGAGACATTTGACTCTACGGATAAGATTTACTTCATACTGGTGTACATTTTTTGTATTCATTTAGCCAATGGAATGAAATATATTAATTCTCCCCTTATTCGTGTTTTTATTTGTTTGCTTGTTTCTGTGGTTTCAGTTACCTGCAGTAAACCATGGCCTGAAAATATTACTAAAAATGTTTCAGCAATAAACAATCTCTATATTTTAAATTGCAGATTGTTCTAAGTTGTGTGATGAAATCTTGTGCCATTCCACTCTGTCCTGAATGGGACATGAATCATCTTTCTGCCCAGTACATCCATGTTATATACACTACTGACTGTTATTCCTTAGTAGCTCTCTTAGTTACTAGATCAGTACGGGTCCCTAGCCTGGCTGGCCTGAAACACATGCTATGCCCACTCATGCAAGTCCAGGATTCTGGCAGGCTAGAAGGTTGGGGGTAGAGGGTCACATCCTGACTGAGTCCTGTGGAAGATGCTTCTCTCTCTCTTCTCTCTCTCCCATTCACATGCACACACTCAATGATGAATAAAATAATAAAAAGTTAATAATTTTCTTGATTAAAAAAAAACCTAACCAAGATCCAAGATTGCATAAACCATACACGTCCACACACACACACACTCAATTGTATATGAATCTCACCTGTAAATACCCAAATAAAACAATATACAAAGTCCCATCCAGGAGAGGCAAGGGGCAGGCCTTCAGAAGAAGACTCCTCCATGGCTCCTGAGAACTTTATATTTCTTGCTTTTTTTTTTTTCCTTCTTTTTGTCTCTGTTTCTCTGTTTTCTTTTCTTTTTCTTTTATCTCATCTGTTCCTCAATCTCCATTCACTGTGTTTCTAGACGGATCTAAGGGAACCATAGCCAAACATCCAAATACTATTAGGATTAACATATTCCTCAATATCCACTGAATCTGCTGCACAAAGGAATAAAAACGGAATGGCAAAGAGATTCCAGATCACCTCCTTCTGCATGATCCTGAATGCTCAGATTGAACTTCAAGAATCCATCAGATGACTAGAAATCACTGGAGGGCCACAAGAAATATGGGGAAACAAGCAAATGCCTCTCCTCCAAGGGAAAAGAATAACTCCTCTTCATCCACAGAAAGTTCAATAGAAATGTCTGTTAAAGAATTTAGAATATTCATAATGGCAACGCCAACAGAGATGGAAGAGAAGAGAGACAATCAACTGCAGAAGAGGCAGGAGGAAAGAGCTGACAAGTTCCAGGAGGTGAGGAAATTCTTGCAAGATCTAAAAGAGGAATTACACACTTTAAAAAAGAATCAAATGGACCTGTTAGAGATGAAGATGAAGTCAAAATCTCCCTTGAGAGTGTTAGAAGCAGTCTAGATCATAAAGAATATTGAATCTCAGATGTAGAAGAGAAAATTGCGGACCTAGAAAAATCCACCACAGCTCTTTGCTGCACCTACTGTGAGGATGAAGACCATTCTCAGCAACCAGACGGTGGACATTCCCCAGAACGTCGACATCACCCTTAAGGGATGCACCGTCATCATGAAGGGTCCCCGAGGAACCCTGCGGAGGGACTTCAACCACATCAATGTCGAGCTCAGCCTCCTTGGGAGAAGAAGAGGCTGTGGGATGACAAATGGTGGGGAAATAGAAAGGAGCTGGCGACCATTCGCACCATCTGTAGTCACGTCCAGAACATGATCAAGGGTGTTAGGCTGGGCTTTCGCTACAAGATGAGGTTGGCGTACGCTCATTTCCCCATCAACGTCGTTATTCAGGAGAATGGGTCTCTTGTTGAAATCCGAAATTTCTTGGGTGAAAAATACATCTGGGGACCAGCAGTTAGCATAATGGCTATGTCGCTGAACTCCCACATAGTCGACCGCGGTTCAAGTCCCGGACCCGGTGGCTTAAACTCACGCCGGGCATCTGTGCGTGCGTGCCCAAGATCCCAAGAGGAGAATGGAGGAGAAGGGATTGCGGCGTGGCCATCCCCCCGGGGAGTGATTTCCTGCTTTCTGTCTCTCTGTCTCTCTCTGTCTGTCTGGCGAGCGCACGCGCCCTATAGCAAAAACCTCTCCAAACAAAAAGAAGAAAAAAAAAATACATCCAGAGGGTTCGAATGAGACCAGGTGTTGCTTGTTCAGTATCTCAAGCCCAGAAAAATGAGTTGATCCTTGAAGGCAATGATATTGAACTTGTTTCAAATTCAGCTGCTTTGATACAGCAAGCCACCACAGTTAAAAATAAGGATATAAGAAAATTCTTGGATGGTATCTATGTCTCTGAGAAGGGTACAGTTCAGCAGGCTGATGAGTAAGATCTAAGAGTTTTCCAACTACGGTAACAAGCCGGATCATTTCTAAGGCCTTCTTATGACATTTTAAAGATAATAAAAGCAACGATTGATTTGAAACTTTCTTAAACTGATTATCCTTTTCCAACTACTTGGCAAGTAAGCAACTAAGGAATAAAGAATTACTCCTAGTAATAGGAGTATGCTAAGCACAATACAGAATTCCTGATCAGGAATTTTTTATCTAGTTTTTCTTCACAGGAACAAGTGGCTTAAATCTGGTTTTTGAAGAAATAGCAAGGATATTTCAGGCAAGAAAAATATGATATCAGGGAATGTGGCTGTTCATAGATAAAGAGGTTGAGGAAGATCCTGAGGCTAATTTTACCATGGCATCAATTTATATTTGGTAAAGACGCTTCCTAGTCACTTGTAAAGAGATACCTGACAAGTAGAACAAAGTGACAAAAGCCTTACTACAAGCTACAAGATGTAGTTTGTATCATGATAAAGAATAATTTTGCCAAAAAAAGAAAAATCCACCACAAAGACTGAGAAAATTTCCCCAAAAATGAGAATAATATACAAGAAATATTAGATACCATCAAATGTCCAAACATTTCTATAATTGGTTTCCCAGAAGGTGAAGAGACTCATAATGGCATTGATAATCTATTCCATGAAATCCTATAAGAAAACTTGCCAAACCTAGAGAAGAACTTAAAGATCCAGTGCCAAGAAATGCAAAGGATCGCAAATAAAATCAACCCAAGAAGATCTTCTCTAAGACACATTATAGCCAGATTGACCAAAACCACAAAGACAAAGAAAAGATACTAAGATTAGCAAGAGAAAAATGGCAAGTTACCTACAAAGGATATCTCATCAGGCTAACAGCAGACCTCTCATCGGAAATAACACAAGCGAGAAAAGAATGGGAAAAAATATTCAAAGTATTAAGGGAAAAGCAAGTTCAACCAAGAATACTGTACCTGGCAAGATTATCCTTCATATGAGAAGAAAAGACAAGACATTCTCACACAAACAAAACCTGAAAGAATTTACCAGACCAGATCTCCAAGAAGTTCTCAAGGGAGTGCTATACCAGGAAAATTAAATACAGACACACAGAAATATGAAAACTAAGAAAATGGTCAACTTAATCATAGGGACAAGTCTGAAGTTGAATATTATGTCCCAGAATTTAATTGGGAAGATCAAACCACAGCAGAAGATAAATTAAGTGCATGAGATTGAGCTGGTGAAATAGCATTTTATGACTTTTGACTAAAATATTGCTGATTTTCTTCTAGGCTTTGCTTTTCTGTTTTAAGGATTTTTGTCCTGTCTTGAGCTGTCGATAGATTCATGTACCTACTATTTGAACAGAATCCTAACCTGTTTCCTGGCTTTATGTTTTAAGCAAGTTTCCTTAGCATTTCTTTGATTTATTAAAGTTAAAACTGCTTTCCTTGAAAAAAAAAAAAAATATATATATATATACCAAGTCAACCTGAAAAATGTATTAAAGGCAACAATCTTCCACAGTCTCATGGTTTATCCTAGGATTGTAAAAACGCATAAAACAATGCTTTGTTTTATTCTCTCAGTAGAGTGAATTAAGATTTTTAAATAGACATTAAAACTAATACATTTCAGACCAGCAGGAGCATTGTGGTTAAAGCGCTGCACTCCCATGTGGTCAACTGAGTCAGACCCAGTGACTTGAAACCTATGCTGGGCGCATGTGCATGTGTGCCCCAAATCCCAAGAGAATGGAGGGAAAAGGATTATGGCATGGCCATTGCCCCTGGACAATTTCTCGCTTTCTGTCTCTCTGTCTCACTCTGCCTCTACAGCGAGTGCATGTGCCCTATAGCAAAAAACTCTCCAAAAGAAAACTAATACATTTCTTGATTTAAAATTTTGTAGTATAGTAAAAATAAATAAAAGAATGATTATTTAATGTCCTGTGGTATATCTATTTAAAGCCCACCAATAATATCTTACATAAGCAGTAAAATTTGAAAGGCACTCTTAATTAAGTCAGAAAGAAAACAGATTCATACCTACCCCCACTCTTAACGCTTCTTTGAATAGTTAGAGTCTAGACAATTCAAATAGACAGTAAGAAAAAGTAAGAAATCTTGGAAAACAAGAAACATTATTTTCAAGAAAATATAATTGCCTACCTAGAGAATTTTAAGGGTAAGATATTTCCTTCAACAATTACATATTAACCTTGTACTATGTTCTGCATGTGTTGGTAGATTCTGGGAACATATTTAACAAAACAACCACTGAAGTTGGGGAGCTTAAAATGTAACTGAAGAAACTTAGGCTTACTTTATACTTTAATGTGCTTCTAAAATAAAAGATCAGAGAAAATATTTATCTTCTGAGAATCCAGGGAATAATGTTAACTGACAAACTAAGAGTTTGTGAGTTCAGATACATAATATATCCATGCTTATCTTAATATCCACAAAATATTTCCTAGTATTAAGTAAAACTGATGTTCTAAAGACTTTATTTATCCTATGGTTTTGTACGACCCCTGTGAAGTTGCCACATATTCCTAGGAATAAGTGAATCCTGACTGAAAATTATGAACTAGTAAAAAGAAGGCAGTAAGTGTTAAAACAATGAAATGTTTGATGGGGTGTTCTAATGCAAATTAAAATACACAGAGGTGGATGGACTTCCAGAAGTACACCTAATTGGCATCATCTGTAGACTCCCAGGTTAAGCTGTTTTGATAGGTGAGCATGTCCCTTGACAAATGCATGTGCCCATCCCTGATCCACTCTCTTTTTTAAAATCAAGTCACTGACACCAATTGGTTGGCTTACAAAAGCCTGTTCACTGAAGTAAGTTGGTGTTGATTGATTATACAGCTTTTAAACTAGCTTTAGTAACTATCTGTTACTCTAGCTACAGAAAAATCGCTCTTTTCCTAATTTTGCAGGAACTGTTTATTTCATTTCCCTTTTAGTCCTCATTCAGTCAAAGCTACAGGAAAGATTATTGGAATTTTTCAGATCTTTATGACAGGTGTTTGTACAGATAAAGCTTTATTTGTGGACAACTGATATTTAGTTTGAGAGCTGATCGGTGTGATTTTTCTTCTTTTTTCTTCTATCATTTGCAAAATTATCTCTCAGAACAGTAGATTTCTAGAGCATTTAAGATTCTGGGCAATAGAGGCCAGCAGGTGGCATGGTGGTTAAGGGTGCTGGACTGCCACATGACCGATCATGGTTCAAGTCCTGAGCCTGGCAGCTTGCTTTCTCACTTTCTCTCTCTCTCTCTCTCTCTCTCTCTCTGTCTCATCTCTGGTCAAATTAAAATAAATAAATAAATAAATAAATAAATGTTATAAAATAAAATAATTTTTTTTAAATAAAATAAAAATAAAAAAGATTCTGGGCAATATACTGATATTAAACAACAATAAGAAATAAGCAGACCCAGAAGCCTTACCTTTCCAAAAGACAGGACAGGATAAGTTCCAACAATTTCTTGTGTATATGTGAAATAGCCAGACTGTCTTGTCTTTAGTTAGTTTAGATTGTGATTCTCATGTAATTTGGGTAGCAATAGTGTGAATTCTTCCCTGGTTGGCAAAAGAAAATCTATGGAGATTATCCATAACTGTGTTAGTTAAGGAATTTAAATTAGTCTGTTTACCTGCAAGACTTGGACTGCACTGTTGACTATGTCACTAACATGATGGAAAACATTTTTGATGACCCCCCTCAAATGTTTAACTGATATGGGTGGAGTCATCATTAGGAGATTTTTTCCCCAAAAGAAGAGTAGGGGAAGATTCTCTCCATTTGTACTTTCAGTAGAGAGACAGAGTCTATTGAAGATATTAGGCTAAACTCAGGGACTGACAAACTGGCCTGCAGGGCAAGCTCAGACCAAAAGATGAGAATGATTTTTAGATTTTTAAGTTTGGAGGGGGCCAGCAGTTGGCATGGTTGGTTAGGAACTGAACTGCCACATGGCTGGCCACTAGTCCCAAACCCGGAGACTTGCTTTCTCACTTTCCCTTTCTCTTTCTCTCTGTCTCTCTCTGGTCAAATTAAAAATTATAATAAGCAAACTAAAATAATAATTCTAAAAAAATAAAATTTGGAGGCTGAAAAGGAGGGAGAAGAGGAGAGGGAGATGACCTGACACATTATATGACTCACAAAGTCTAAATTATTTACTGTCTTGCATTTTCAGAAAATGTTTTCCAACCTCTGGCCTAAGTAATAGTCATGTTTATGCAAAGACGGTTTTACTTCAAGCCTGGATTTAGGCAAGCCATTTGTACAGGAAAGGGAATGTGGTAAACTAAGTAAGAAGTGCAATAACATTAAACCATGAAGAAGTATAACCAAAACGACAATAAACAACAGCAACGAGTGTGACATGAAAGACTCTGACTCCAATGTTTTAGGCAGAAGCTTCATTTCCACATCATATGATAAGCACTTGCTCTCAGGTTCCTGTGTCAGCTGTCAACCTTTAAGATCATCTGCTTCTGGAGTCTCTCTGAATACGTCTATTCAGGAACTCTAATGGGTGTAATTCTCCATAAATTCCTTTCATTTTTTGCAGAGGAAGGGGAGTAGTAAAGACAGATTTCTGAATAAGGGGAAAAGTTTTGCTTGATGTAAATGCATGGATACCATTTCCATTAGGCATGCTCTATCTAATTGGATCACTAAAGTGAAATGTCTTAAGTAGAAAACATGACAGCATCTTAGCAATTGTGAGTGTTGAGGTTTTTCCACAGGAAAATGCCTAAATGCATCCAAAAGAACAAATCTGCAATTTAAATATAATATGTATAACCCACAGAGGAGGACGACTGCATAAAATCTATTTGCAGGTGCCCAAAGGGTCCTTTAGGCATAAAGCCAGTTCATGTTCTACCTCCACAGCGTTCCCAGATTAATTTAGCTTCAGATATGCATGATCCAGCTATGTTCTGTGCTGCTCTCTGACAAGAAACAATTCTTCCTATTGTAGTGTGTGTGTGTGTGTGTGTGTGTGTGTTTTGGCAAAGTCTCATGGTGTCACAGTACTTCTGCCTCAGCCTCCTGAGTAGCTGGGACTTGCACTACTACACCCAGGTCTTTCAGCTAGATCCTTACTATGTTGCCCCCACTGGCCATGAACCTGTAAATCTTCTGCCTCAGCCACCCCAGTAGATGGGATTAGTCATAAGTCACCACTCCTGGCTTTCAGGGTTCAATATTGTGGTAATTCTGTCTCTATGTGATACTCGATTTTATAGAAAAATTTTTGAAGTGTGTCTTTGAGACTATTTGGTGCTAACAAGTGGCTATTTAGGTTTTGCCAGATCTTATTCATGTAAGTTATACAACTTGATTATTTCTAGAGTTTGTAGAATTTGGTAGGCCATATACAGTATATTTATAATGGAATCTGTAAACTTCTTCAGGGACTTGGTATTGTTTTTGTTACTGATCTATATTACGCCCTTGTATGAGAATATCACTCAGAAAAGTTAAAATATTTCTATGGGGGCTGACAGGTGGTGTGGTGGTTAAAGGTACTGGACTCCTACATGGTCGACCACCACAGTTCAAGTCCCGAACCTGGTGGCTTGCTTTCTCACTATCATTCTTCCTCTCTCTCTCTGGTAAAACTGAATACTACTACTACTACTACTACTACTACTACTACTGAATAAAATTAAATCATTTAAAAATAAATAAATAAAATACTTCTATAGTATTTTCAACATATTTTATCATATCTATAGTACAGTACTCTAGCTACCTAGTGCCTTTTTACTCTCTCTACTTTTGAAAACAGCTCAATTAAAGTTTAATTAACATAAAATTCATTCTTATTAAGTATTCAACTTTTTCATCACCTGAGTGTGCATGAGCTCACCTGAGAGAGACAAGGGAGAGAGCAGAAACATCCTCTCATAGGGCAAGGTCACACCATGATTGTTTTTCCTCCACTTCTCCATCCTATCAGGATTTGGGGCACACATGCATGCATACATGTCTCATGTGTTTTTCAAGCCACTGGGACTGGAATTAGAACCACAGTTGGCCATGTGGGATCCAGTTCTTCATGCATAACACTTAACCACTGTGCTGCAGGGCTGACTCAAGTCTCTACTTTTGGTAGCAATTATTTTAAGGTATCATTTTTGGCATTTATTCATTAATGTGTTTATTATTTATTATTCAAAGATATCTATGAGAATTTTTTAAAAACTATTTTCTTCACATTTTAAATAAAGAAATCATTTTAACACTTATCAGCTACTAGTTTTTTATCTACTCTTTTATTTCTTGTTCTGCAGAGAGGACCACAAATTAGCCATATGAACAATTTGGCTTCTGGTAAAGACAGATTTTACAAGAGAAACTGCACTATTTTAAAATCAAGACTGGTACTGTCCTTTTTTATATGAAAGACCCATTAAAAAACAATATGAAGTCAGCATCTAATGTTGAAGAGCTCAAAAATTCCTCTCTAGGGCCAGGTAGTGGCATGGTGGTTAAGGTAGCTGGGTTCCCATATGGCTGACAGCATGGTCAAGTTCCGAATCTGGTGGCTGGAAAAACACTCCGGGCACATGTGTATATGAGTGCCCAAAATCTCAAGAGGAGAATGGAGGAGAAAGGATTGTGATGTGGCCATTTCACCTATGGGGTGATTTCTCACTTTCCCTCTCTTTCTCCGGAAAATGCATGGTCCTATAGCAAAGAAATAAAAAACATTCTGCTCTTGCCATGAATAGGTTTGAATGAAAGGATTAAAGAAACTAAATGATGGACTCTCCTTAACTAAGGAAGAGTTACACAGTTGCTGGATCAATATATACCATGGATATAAAAGGAAAGAATAATAGTACTATATAATTAAGCAACTACTAATAGTATTACATTGTTGAGGACAGTTTCCAATAGCAATAAGGATTTCCTACCTGCGGTTACGTTAGATTGGCAGGCCCAGTACACATTCTGAAGATACTGTCACTTAACTGATGCCTATAATTGTTCTGAGGCAAAGAGGCTGAACATCGGCTACTGAATTAAGAAGCAACGTTTGCGGACCAGCAGATAGTGTGATGGTTACATCACTGGACTCCCACATGGCCTACTGCAGATTGAGTCCCGGACCTAGTAGTTTGAAACTCACATTGGGCAAGCATGCGCTCATGCCCCAAAATCCCGAGAGGAAAATGGAAGAGAAGGGATTGCCGTGTGGTCACCCCCTGCAGGGGGGGAGGGGGGATGATTTCCCTATAGCAAAAATCTCTCCAAAAGAAAAAGAGAAAGAAAAAGAAAGAAAGAAGAAAGAAAGAAAGAAAGAAAGAAAGAAAGAAAGAAAGAAAGAAAGAAAAAAGAAAGAAGAAAAAGAAAGAAATGAGCTTTTATAGATGAAGGCTCACTCTTTGATGCACACCATGTTATTGAGTTAATTAGCCTGGAGAGAAGCTGAACCTTTTTATGTTTGTACAAAAAGAAAAATTTATGTAATACAGGAGGAATCCAATTGAATTCTTAAAAATTATGATCTAATTAATATATGTCTGTGGTATCTTTTACCCATAGGGATTCTGAGATTGCTAGCCTATTGATAATTTCTTGAGCCATAAATAGTAAAAGTTAATGATCATAGACTATAATCTTTTATCTTCTTTTTAAGAAAGATTTTTGATATAGGGCACGTGTGCTTGTCAGAAACACAGAAAGAGAGAGACAGAGGAAGAGAAACTGATAATGGTTGATTATCCATTAATGGAGATGGCCACTCCACAATCCCTTCTCCTCCATTCTCCCCTCAGGATTTTGGGCACACATGCACACATGCTCGGCTTGAGTGTCAAGCCACCGGATCTAGGACTCAAACCACAGACAGCCATGTAGGAGTCCAGCACCTTATGTATAGAAAATTTGAAACATTTTGTCTTGAAGCAGATTTTACCTATTACAGTTGAAAGTGTTATTTACAAACTAGTATTTTTTTTAAATAATGACTTGCAAAATCTGTCTCAGAAAAGGTCATAGAATTGTTACAAATTTTCACTACTTCAGAAATTCTAATAAATGAAGGCAAGTTGAAGTTTATTTTACCTGAAGCCTTCTGCAATTTTCTGTATATGCTGAAATTTGACTTTTATTATCTTTCTCGACATCTGGCATGAGCAGTCATTTTTAGTTTAAGATGACATGTTTTTCCTAACAATTTTTATATATTATAAATCACTTTGTTTTTCTTTTTAGAAAACTTTCACATTTATTGTGAAGAACATAATGTCCTATAGTAGCAGGATTATAAATACTAGATATTATGACTCATGATATAGAGATATGTCAAAAGTAAACACAATTCCATTAGGAATTTAGAAAAAGACACTCAACTAGACTGGTCTAAGGTATATTTCATATTGGGTAAATTGTTTTTACAAGCTAAAGGGTTTACAGTGATTGAATGTATAAAAAATAAAATTATAAAATAAATTTTAAAAAAGGAAAAGACAGGGAATTGTCTGTGTCAATGTATCCCATGGAGCAGCATCAATGTGCGGATTCTGGACAATGACAACTCACAATGTAGTTTTTAAATTTTCTCTTTTCTATGTTACTCTTCTTAAATAATTTTTACCATCTAGGGTACTAATAATTAGAGATTGGACATTCTTCATCCAAAAATCCATATTCCGAAGTGCTCCAAAATCACAAACGTTTTGAGCACCAACATGGTGCAAGTGGAAAATTCTGCACCTGCCCTCATATGAGTCATAGTCAAAAATGCACGTGCAGAGTACACAGTTTATTCAGCATCCACACGGGGGAAAGGACCCTCCTGGCTCTCTTCAGCTGTGATAAAGAGGATGTTCTATTTCCAAGATATCTCATTATGTATGCAACTGTTCTAATATCTGAATAATTCTGAAATCCAAGACACTTTTGGCCCTAGGCATTTAAGATAAAGGATACTATTAATTACTACAAATATATGGTTCAAGATAAGTATTTAGTAAATTCTGAATTCCACATGAAATTTTTGCTGAATAGTTTGAGGTTTACAAAATTCTGTTATAGCCCTTGACTGGTTTTAGTTCAACTTCCATAGATCTGCATTCTGGTCAATTATAACGTGAATCCTTTTTTATTTTTATTCTTTTATAAACACCTTATAAAATATACATCAGAAGTCATTTATAAACTCCGTAGAAAAAGAGAAATGCAAAGTCAGTCCTGTCGCCTAGGGGTTAAGGGAACCAGATCTCACATGGTCTACCATGGTTGGAATCCCAGCTTGACAGCTTGATAAACATGCCAGGTGTGTGTGTGTGTGTGCAAGGTGCTACCAGGATGAAGAGATGAAGAAGGTAGCGCAGTGTGACCACATCCCATTGAGGGGTGCTTTCTCCCTTTCTTTCTCTAGGAAACACACATGTCCCCTGGCAATTAAAAAAGAAAAAAAGAGAGATACAAAGACAATACATTTCAGAAAGATTTTTTTTAAGTCTTTGATAAACACTATCTTGGAGTAAGAATTTTTAAGAACTTAATGTATCTGTTTAAATAACTGTCTTTTGATTATTTAGTGTTAAGAAAGAGCTCCTCTCAAATATTATTTTTGACCTTTAAAATGTCAAATATCATGATGTTATCTCTTTTTTTCTTTGTTTTTATATTCTATTTACTGGGGAAAATACAACAGTTAGGATTCTAGTGCAACTTTGTATAGAAAGTGAAAGGTTTCTAGGAGAAAGTAAAAACTTTTATCCAGACAAATTCATGACAAACTAGAAAAAGAATCCATACAGTTAGTCAACAGCGTTATAGAAGAAAAGAACAGTCTGTGTAATTCAAGGTCTATTTAAATTTGAAAGGCCTGAGCAAACATAAGGCTAAGCTTTTGGTTATGCCTCACACCTATCATGGTTATTGCCCAAAAGGCATACTTTAGTTCAGAGTGAACAATCTAAGATGCTGTAAAGAACTACAGATTTTTATAATGTGATCCCCACACTTTTTTTCATCCCAGTGTTTTTGAGTTCATGATCAGTCACCATTTCAATGAGCACATGTTTGAGGAACTAGAGTGTGTTCATCTGGGTGAATTCCTCCTAAGCCTTGGCTCAAATAAACCATTTTTATTTCACTCATTATGCTTCAGCCTATTTTTTAGGTTGATAGTATGTATTTAAGAATCAAGTAGAAGTGAAGAAAGGATTGTGTAGTAGGCCAAGGAATTCAGATTAATGAAAGTGATCATCTTTCACACATTAGAACAATTTTTTTTATAAAAGTGCACACACGACAGTTTTGTAAGGAATCTTACACAGCCTGACTACTTTCTTTTTCACAATTTTTTGTTGTTTTGTTGGCTTAACAGAACTCTTACCTCAGGACCTACATGGGTTGAATTAAGGAATTATTGGACCTATGCCTTGATCTACTCTCTTGCATATAAAGAGAAACAAGACAATTGATTACAAAACAAAAACACTCAAAACAAGATATTGCAGTAAAATGTGAAGCTCCATAAGGCAGCCCCACGTAGAAAGTATGCTGGTTTAAGTCAAAGGGCTCCGTGTGTACACCAGGCATACATATGTCCACGATCTAGGGCTGCCTGGAGCTGAGAGTGGATCATGGCATTGGGCCTCAGTTGGCAGTACTGTCTCTCGCTGCCTCTTTCACTCATAAAATGACTAATGAAATAAAAAAGGCTTTGCACAAATAGACAAAAGCAAAGCAAGTCACATGTATTTAGTGGTATATATATATATATATATATATATATATATATATATATATACACAGACACACACACACCATTTATAATAAAATATATTGTAAAATTATATGCTTCCAGAACCAAAGGTCTAAGTAATGTATTCCAAAATAATCATCAAATGGTAAAGTTCCAATCAAAAGGTCTAATTACTAAATTAAAAAATAATCTAGGCCGGAGGATAGCATGTGGTATAGTGGTTAAGGCACTAGACTCCCACATAGCTGACCATGGTTCAAGTCCTAGACCCAGCAGTTTTAAAATCACTCCAGGGGCTGAGGTCAGCATGTGGCATAGTAGATAAAATGCTGGACTCCCACTTGGCCAACTGCGGGTCAAGTTCCAGACTTGACAACTTGAAATTCACACTTGACACATGTGCATGCATGCCCAAAGTCCTAAGAGGAGAATGGAGAGGAAGGAGTTGTAGCAAGGCAACTCTCCCTGGAGAGTGATTTCTCACTTTCTGTCTCTCTGTCCCTGTTTCTCCAGAGAGCACACATGCCCTATGACAAAAACCTAAAACAATTTTTTAAATTAATTTTAAAAGCTAGGCCTAACTGCTGTATGCAAAAACTAAGTCTAACTGCTCTATACAAAGATATATTTTGTTCCAAACCCTAAGTTAATAAATTTAATTCAGGGACCAGCAGGTGGTGTGATGGTGAAGGTGCTAGACACTCCCACACGGGGGACCTCGGTTCGAATGCCAGACCTGGTAGCTTTCTTTCTCACCTTCCCTCTCTGTGTGTGTCTCTTTCTGATCAAATTTTAAAAGTAAATTGAATGAATAAATAAAATTTAATTAAATAATTATTTTAAAAAATAATAAGGTAAAATAAAATAAATTCAACCATAAGAGCTCAATGAAACTAGTAAGGTCATTGTGGGCCTCTGAAGCAGCAGTTCTGAAGAAGAAATGGAGTTTTGGCTACAGGGCCCCATGAATATCCCAGAGTTCTAAGGGGTTGTCCCTATGCTAAGTGAGGGTCAGTGGTACTTTTAGTGTCATTAAAGCTAAACCATCATTAGTTACCTAAGATAAAAAGACGAAGCAGACAGTATTGCTCACTATAGCACAGAAGAGCGACAATGTTCAAGCAGTCTCAGCAGGGCAGAGTGCAGATCTGGGATAGGAGTAGCATGGGATCTGGGGACGGCCGGAATTCTGAGGTGGAAACGGTGAATGATGGATTATGTAATTACTAAATTACAGAGACGGAAGATGATGCTGATTGGACTGAGGGTTTGCAAAAGCAGGTTCACTAAAGTGAGTTGTTACTTATCAATGGAACAGGTTTAAAATGTATTCTGAAGGCTGCTTATTACCATGGCTATAGAACAGCAGGTCTTTTCCTAAGTGATAGAAAACTTTCAAATTCCTTGTTTAAGTGAAGATTGTTCTGGATTTGATCCCCAGTTCTGTCATTTAACCTACTTTATAGCTCTGTATTTTGACAGATTATTTAATCACTCTAAACCCAAGAAAAATTACGTAATTGTATCTATTTTGTAAAAGTAGAAAAAATTTTTTATGAAAATCACTCTGTGTATATTTCACAGTCGAGAAATAATAAATTTTATTTAATAATCTAAAGTGCACAAAAATAGAAACATGTAATACTATAGTGAATGTACTATGTTCCAGACATTTTTCTAAGGGCCTTTATCTGTATGCTACATATTTAAACCGAAGACCAGCCTCCGATATAGATGATGTTGTTATAGTTTGTTACATTTATAGATAAGAAGCTGGAAGCACAACGCCATACCCAATGTCACAGTTAGTGAGCTGGGATTCAAACACGAACAATCTGGTTGCAGAGACTTTTATGCTGCAAACCGCTATACCAAACTGCCAATCTAATACACAATAAAGAAATATGTGGGGACCAGCAGTTAGCGTAATAGCTATGTCACTGGATTCCCACGTAGCAGACCACAGTTCGAGTCCTAAACCCGGTGGCTTAAACTCACGCCAGGTGCGTGTGCGTGTGTGCCCAAGATCCCAAGAGGAGAATGGAGGAGAAGGGATTGCGGTGTGGCCATCCGCCCTGGGGGGTGATTTCTTGCTTTCTGTCTCTCTGTCTCTCTCTGTCTTTCGGGCGAACACACGCGCCCTATAGCAAAAAAAAAAAAAAAAAAAAAAAAAAAAAAGAAAGAAAGAAATGTGTGATAAATATAGATGATAATATTGATTACATTTAAGATGAAGGAATCACCAAGCCTAATGTGAAAAGATCAAATTCTCAACAAATAGTAGTGGAGAGAATGACTGAGCTTTATAATAAAAATCAATTCAAAAATTTCTTTTTCCATGAATGGGACACTAGGTATTTGAATCAATCCTTACACTGAAGATCATGAAAAAAATCCAGACAAAATTTAAAGTATGTAATGTTTTGAAGGCATGTAAAACCTTGAAAAGTGCTCATGAACCACTGCAATAATATCCAGAATAAGACTGGAATTAGAGGTGTGGTCTTAGCACTTAACGTTGTTTCCACGAGGGCATTTGCTAGTAAGCAGAGGAAGATACGGAGAGGCTGAGCAGTACTTTTGAAACTCCTCTAGGGCTAGAGAAATAAGAGTTGAAGTGTTGACCCAACTGAGGATGGAGGCCTGAAAATCCCTCCCTCTCTAAATTGGTAGCCCAAATGGCTGCACTCTAGAATAAGGATGATCAGAATTGAACCAACTCTCTCATGGATCTCATCTGAGTTCCAAGTCTTCTTCAGTCCCCACTAACTGGATTAATGTGATCCAGGGTTGCTACTGCTAATAAATATTTTGTCTAACACAAATGATGTTATATAACATTTGAGACTAGGTGATAAAAGACCACTCCCTTCTAGAATACTCCCTCTCCGAACCCGGGTGCATGCTGAAGGATGCCCAAATCACATGAAGGGGCCATGCGGGATACGGTGATCAGTCACCCAGCTGAACCCAGCCTGTGCATTATCCCAGACAGCCAGAGAATGAGCAAGCCCCGGATGACTGCCGTCTGCAGCCGCTTCAGTCTTCAGAGTCAAAGTCATAGACATTGTGCTATTGTGGAGTAGAGATAAGTCATGCCTTGACCAGTAGGATTTGGGAGCATAGGGACCAGCAGATGGCATAATGCTTATGTTGCTGGATTCCCATTTAGTCATTCAACCGTGATTCAAGTCCTGGACCCTGCAGCTTAAAACTCATTCCAGATGCATGTGCATGAGTGCCCAAAATCCCAAGAGGAGAATGGAGAAGGCATTGCAGTGTGGCCTTGCCCCTGGGGAATAGTTTCTCACTTTCTATTTCTCTTTCTCTCTCTGTCTCTCAGGCAAGCACATACACACTGTAAGGAAAAAAAAAAATCTCTAACAAAAATAAATAAATAAAAGAACTTGGGAACATAACAAAGTGTGATTTATACCACTAAGTTGGGGTAGTTTGTTGCTCACCATGGGTAGTATCCAAAAATCCAAAAGACAAACTCTACCCACTGAGCAGATATACCTGGTAATGCCATGAGTTTTTTTTTGTTTTTTTGTTTTTCGATTTTTTTTGGAGAGGTTTTTGCTATAGGGCGCGTGCGCTCGCCAGACAGAGAAAGAGAGAGACATAGAGACAAAAAGCGAGAAATCACCCCCCAGTGGGGATGGTCACGCTGCAATCCCTTCTCCTCCATTCTCCTCTCAAGATCTTGGGCAAGCATGCACACGCGCCCGGCATGAGTTTTAAGCCACCGGGTCCGGGACGCAAACTGCGGTCGACTACGTGGGAGTCCAGCGACATAGCCATTACGCTAACTGCTGGTCCCCAATGTCATGAGTTTTGAAAGAAAATCTTTAAATTTATGAAAATGTTAATAGTATTGCTTTAATAGGTATTTTAACATTAAGAAGGTTTTAAAATAAATATTTGATAAAAATAAACCAACCCATAATATCAAAACTGTTTTAAATTTAGCATTAATCCATTTATGATTGGTACAATCTTTGTTTACTGAGATTCTGACAGGTTAGCCTTGTAATTCTAAAGTAGATAACTGATATCCAGTTTTAAATATGTAATCTTTAAGTAAAAGATACACAAAGAGTTTAAATATTTGAAGAAATTTAAGTAACTAAGTTATAAATTAGACTCTGTTGAAGAGAGTTTAATATCATCAACTTCAGCAAATTTTTTATTAAACTTTAATCATAACTGGTAAGATGTTCTCAGTTTAGTCAAATAAAAAATTAGTACATATTGGATATTAATTTTAAGGCAAGTAATTCTAAATCATCTTTATATGCATAAAAATACATCTTTTTCATGGATCTTAAAAAATTGTTATATTGGACCAGCCAGTGGCATGTTGGTTGGGGCCACTGTATCCCATATGACTGGCAATGAGGTTCAAGTCCTGGACCTGGCAACTTGAAAAACACACTGGGTGCATGTGTGTGTGTGTGTGTGTGTGTGTGTGTGTGTGTGTGCCTAAAATCTCAAGTGGAGAACGGAGGAGAAGAGACTGTGGCATGGCCATCCCTCCAGGAGGGTGCTTTCTCACTTTTCCTCTCTCTCCCTCTCTCTGTCCTTCTTCAGTGAGCATACACACCCTATAGCAATTTTTTTAAATTAAAATTTAAAAACGTGCCAGATAGTGGCACAGTGGTAAAAATAACTGGACCTACATAAGAAGGTCTCCAGTTTGCATTTCACCAAAGTCTCCCCAAGTAACCAGCCACGTGCATGTATACCTGTGACCCAGGCAGGCTGAAGCTAAGAGTGAACTATGGCATGAGGACGTTTTTTGGGAGTGTCTGTCTCTCTCTCTCGGAAGAAATAAATTTTTAAAAAATTTAAATTCTCCTTAAGGCCCAGTCTGGTGGTGCAGTTGGTTGCAAACTGAACTACAGTGCTGGAATCCACACCACGGTTTGGCTCCTTGAGTCAACTTGATAACATGCCAGGAGCTAGCACTTCTGATCAAGATCCTGAAGAGCTAGAGGGCTGGGGACAGATGACATGGTGTTGTAAGGCCTGGACAAGGGTCTCTCTCTTTCAAAACCATGTACATGCTCTCTATCATGAATGAAATAAACTTTAGAAAAAAGGCACATTGTTAAAGATTTTGAGAGAAAGTGCATAAAAGGTAAAAAGAGCTGGAGAAAGGGAGCAGAGGTCTAACAATTTCTCCCCAAGAGGAGCACCCGAGAAGAACTGGCTTCCTGTATACATACACGGAGGTCGTGTGCAGCTTCTGGGATGTGTACTGAAGAGCTCGCACTGAATCTCAGCAGAGAGATGATGATCCCATGATGATACTGAACAAACATAATTGCTGGCAATTCCACGTTACATAAAAGCAAAATATTTCAGGCTGCAGTTTGGAACAATTTCCTCTTATTTATTTATGAGTATAAACTAAAAGCATCTGGTTATCAGCCTTTTCTAGATATAAAGACATTTGAGTCATCCGTTATTCACTTATTTATATACACCACATACTTTGTATCCAAGACAATTTGTAATATTGGATACTTAAGTGCTAGTGTTATATAAATATGAATAAAGGAACAAGAGTTTTCAAGAGAAGAATTGTGAGAATAGTTTTACCAGAATCTAGGGAGAATTGATCCAAAGTCAGATGAATTTCTTGAGACCAAAATGTGAGGCACCGTGGACTAAACAGATCTTTAGTACATCTTTTATGATCTTTTTTGTTAAGAATTACTTATTTAATTCCATTATTATTATTTTAAATTTGCTATAGCGCATGTATGCTCACCAACAAAAGACAGAGAAAAAGGGAAAGTGAGAAAACAAGCCTCCAGGTCCAGTCCAGGACTCAAATTGTGGTTGGTCAAATTGTGGTTGGTCATATGGGAGTCCAGTCTCTTAACCACCATGCCATCTGCTAGCCCCATTGTTTATTTATTTATTTTATTTTTTAGAGAGATTTTTGCTATAAGGCATGTGTGCTCACCAGAGAGACAGAGAGAGACAGAAAGTGAGAAATTACCTTCCAGGGGGCATGGCCATGCTCAGTTCCTTCTCTTCCATTCTTCTCTCAGAATTTCAGTGCACACACACATGCACTCAGTGTGAATTTTAAGCCACTGGATCCAGAACTCGAACCACAGTCAACTACATGGGAGTCCAGAGATGTAACAATTACACCATCCGATGGTCTCATTTATTATCTTTTAATGAAATGATCTGACCTCCTATAATCTTTCAATACCATTCTCACTTTCTTATCCCATAATCATTATTTATTTTTCCATATTAAAAAAAAAACTCCAAATTTATCTTAAATTGTAGAGCTCCAAACTAAATGCTATAGAGCAATGAGAAAGGTACTAAATGTCCACAAAAAAGTTAAGTTGGAAGGTCAGCAGATGGCATAGTGATTATGGCACTGTACTTCCATGTTGTTCAAGTCCTGGACCTGGCAGGCTGAAAATCATGCAGGGTCAAAGTGCATAAGTGTCCAAAACCCCGGAAGGAGAATAGAGGAGAAAGGGATTGTGGTGTGACCATCCTCCTTGCAGGATGATTTCTCATTTTCTCTCTCACTGTCTCTCCTTGACTCTCTCTCCAGCAAGTACATGCACCCTATAGCAAAAAAACTTAAAAAAAAAAAGTTCAATTGAAAAAAATCCCTTGGTAGTAAACAAGGTACCAGGACAAATGACATGCAAACAAAATACTCCAATCTAAAATCAAAGATAGTTACAAAAAACCGATGTTTATTGGGAGCATTGTAGACTAGAACCATAATAGAAACCTGAGCTGATAAAACAAAATTGCAAACATATTTTTAAGAGGTAGTTTCTCTTTGTTGAGATAATACAAGCTACTTACAACAACAGCAAAAAAATAAAACTAATGCTGAGAAGTATCAATATAATGGAGAAAATGTCTCTGAATGCCTAGAGACAAAGAATTACATCTTAAGGGCTCTTTCTAAGCTCACTATAGACATATGCAAGATGGAACAGGTATTACAGGGATGAGCACCTTCCCTGTGTATGCTCACACTCCCTCCCTCCCATTCTTCAGCAGACCTTGGTCCCTTCACTGCTTTCTATAACAAATACATACTCTTGGATAGCATTTGTTATCTATTTTTAGAGACTTTAAAGACAATTTTGTGGTGCACAGGAAGGAATTGCATCACACATTATCACGCCATCTTCCTCTGATCTCAAATTCCTATGTGTTTTCCTGCCAGGTCCCTTGTAGCCCTCTCCCAATTCCTGCTCTTTTCTTTCTTTCTCTACGCTGTGTCCAATTTCACTGCCTCTTGTCTCTTTTTGTTAAAAGAAAAACTTTTGACTAAATTATCAGAATTTACTTGAGCAAAAAATAATTCATAAGCCAGGTAGCACTCAAAACCAGAAAATGTTCAGAGAACTCTACTCCAGTAACATGAGCAGGGAGCTTTCACAGTCTCGATAAAAGGAAAGAAACTACTTGATTGACTATGGTGAAGTATTTGCCTTATTTAGGTATGATAGAGGGGAGGTCTTAGTTAGAAAACCAATAGGCTGGTTAATCTGGGCTGAGGCCCAAGTAATTTGGGGTTTTATCATATTTTGTATTTAATCAGTTGCACAGAATGCCAACACACCCGACAACCTCATGAGTGTGGCTTTCTTCTTATTTGCTTTAACAGTTTCAGATCCATCTTCTGCAACTCAACTGAAGGGAAATTCAGTTCTGTGTTTTCACGTCTATCTTTAAGTCACTGCAAGTACTGGGGATGTTTTGTTTTGCAGCCTCTTCAGCATCTAGGAAAATGCAAGGCACCGGGATCCCCAGGTTTTCTGGGCAGGAGTGCCATCGAGTGAGGGTGCACCTGCTCCTCCTCTACGCCAGGAGAGATGGACGATTTATATGTCACTTTTCTCCCCTCAACAAACCAAAATATCTCTCTGTTTGCCAAGCTTCATTTCTGGAGGAACAGAGTTAGACTCACCTCATGAGTAAAGTCCACTGTAAGAGTTCCAGCCTCTTCACAACATTAAGAACAAAATGGCAGTATTTCCATTCCACAGAGTCCTAGACAGTATGATGTTGATTTGTTGGGTTTGACCTGAATCTTCACTAAATGCATGGAATGCTCAAAAAGTTCATAGAAAAAACATATTAGAAAAAACTATGCATGGATTTCTGTTGGTTATTTTTGCATCAAAATAAATTTATATTTTAAATTAATTTTTCTGCAAGCTTTTTGAAGTCCTCTGTACAGCAGGTTAGGCTCCAGAAAATGCACTCCTGGAGTAACTTCTTTCAAATCTTAATAACAGTCTTGTTATTTCTCTGGGGATAAGTACTGATTCAAAGAGAATAAGCTCTTGGGACCAGCCGCTAGCATAATGGCTATGTTGCTGGACTCCCACGTAGTCGACCACGGTTCGAGTACTGGACCTGCTGGCTTAAACTCACGCTGGGCACGTGTGCGTGTGTGCCCAAGATCCCGAGAGGAAAATGGAGGAGAAGGGATTGTGGTGTGGCCATCCCCTCTGGGGGGGTGATTTCTCGCTTTCTATCTTTCTGTCTCTCTGTCTCTGTCTGTCTGGAGAGCACACGCGCCCTATAGCAGAAACCTCTCCAAAAAAAAAAAAAAAAGAAAGAAAAGAAAAGAAAAAGAGAATAAGCTCTGATCTTCGTTATATATTGAGAATTAACTTCTAAAACATTGGTATCTATCTTTAATCCCATTTATCTATATAATATGAGAAAATATGTTTTTTCATATTCTTGCCTACATTAGCTGTGATCATCTTTTTTGGTATTACGTATTGGATAAATAAAAACCATGCCAAATTTAGCATAAGGATATATGGTTTTAATTATTAGTGTAGTTAGACATTAGTTGAAGTATTTATTGCCATTTGTATTCCCCTCCTCCTTTTTTTGTTTGTTAGGTTTTTGCCATAGATTGCATGTACTCACCAGAGAGCAATAGAGAGAGGGGAAGTGAAAAATTACCCTTTGGGGCGAGGGGATGCTATGCTGGAATCCCTTCTCCAACATTCTCCTCTTGGGATTTTGGGCACATATGCACACATGTCTGGCATAATTTTTCAAGCCACTGGGTCTGGGACTCGAACTGTGGTTGGTCTTGTGGGAATCTAGCACCTTAACCACTGTGCCACCTTTGGCCCCATGTATTTCTCTTTTGTTGTTTTTTCTTTCGTTTGTTCTGGATTAATTTATATAAAGTCTTTGCATATTAAGAATAGTAATATTCACCTATCAAATTTTATGCAGATCATTTTCCCAGTTCATCATTTGTTTGGCAGTCTTATGATGTCAATCAGAGCTCAATTTAAAACAATATAATAATAATAATTAATCCAAATCATTATATTTCCTTTTATAATTTCTTTTTTTTATTTTCTTTTTTTCTTTTAGAGGTTTTTGCTATAGGGCGCATGTGCTCACCAGACAGAGAGAAAGAGAGACAGAAAGCAAGAAATCACCCCCCAGGGAGGATGGCCACGCTGCAATCCCTTCTCCTCCATTCTCCTCTCGGGATCTTGGGCACGCACGCACTCATGCCCGGTGTGAGTTTTAAGCCACCGGGTCCAGGACGCGAACCGCGGTCGACTACGTGGGAGTCCAGCGACATAACCATTACGCTAACTGCTGGTCCCCCTTTTATGATTTCTTGATATAAATATTTTTAAAAGTATAATATAGCAGCACAATAATGTAGTTCTCTGTTTTAGCATATTCATTGTTCAAAAATGTTCATTTCAGAGCAGTTTCTAGTCATGAAAAATTGGAAGCAGTCTAAAGAACTATTGATGGGAATAGTTGCCAAATGATTTTTCATCCAATATACTGCATTAAAATATTTATTAAGACACAACATAACCAAAGAGAACATGGGTAGAATAGAGCAATTGTTAGAATGATTCCCAGTTTAGAGCCAGCAGGTGGCAAGGCAGTTAGGCACTGGATTCCCACGTGGTTGACCATAGCTCAAGTCCTGGACCCAGTGGCTTGAAAATCAAGCTGTGTGTGTGTGTGTGTGTCTGTGTGTGTGTGTGCATGCCCAAAATCTTGATAGGGAATGGAAGCAAAGGAATTGCAGCATGGCCATGGGGGAGGGAGGAAAGTTGTCTCTCCCCAGAGAGTGCATTTGCCCTATGACTGAAAAACAAGATGACCCCTAGCTCTAAACTCCAGGCAACTGAACTTCTTTGAACCTTAGTCCTTACCTGCAGAATGAGGGTTATACAGCTAGGCCCCAGGGCTGCTGTGGTAGCCACCAGGGAAATGCACATGGAGTTAGCACAATGCCTGATGGATAATTTCCATTTAGCATAAGCTATACATACCTGGAAAGATAAAAATGAAGAGACAAAAGTAACAATAGCCTTGTGTGAGGATAGTATTTTTTTCTTTGCTTTTGAAATTGTGATGTTATCAGCTTATGTCAATAAAAACTTTAAATAAACAAATATATTTTGGTGTTTTACTTCCAAAAGAACATGCACCTAAGACATAGAGGTTACCTTCAAAGGAGCAGATGGATTAATTCAGAGGCGAGAATAATGATCGTGGCGATGGAGGAGTGAGTTATGAGAAATGATTAAAGATAAAGATTATGTCTGGTGTTGCTAAGTAATGGCTGAGGGGGGACTAATAACTGACTACAAAAATCTGACAGGAGAAATACTGAACAGGCAGAAAGAATTATTTAATCAGGTTTAGGGCAAGATAACTAGAAGAGTATAAAGAAGGAAAGAAAAATTTACCCTGAATGGTAGAGAAAACTTTCTGACAGTAAAAATTATTATACAAGAAAAATCTTCCAAGAAAAGTGATGAAAGCCCATCCCTAGGGATATTTAAAATAAGGTTGGATAGAAACCAAGAAAATATATATGACAGAGAACCACAGTGCTTTGATTCAGTGCTAGCTTCCATCTCCGATTTTATAGCAGCCTGGGGGGGAAAAATAGGTCGCTCAGTCATGGCCAATGATTAAACTGTGGCTCAGACAACCGGGTATTGGAGCAGTTTTGGATGTCTTGCTTTTACACTAGGGACAAAGCTGACCCACTCTGCCTGTGGCATGAACCCAGTCTTTGTTCCTGGGAAATTTACCAACACATGGTCGCCGCGTCTGAGGTGGTGGCAGGGTGGGGTGAGCTGTTCGCAAACTTCCTGCTGCTCAGTCAAAATGTGGGCGCTCGTCACCCCTGCCTGAATCCCAGAATGCTACAACTATCGGTAACTTACCTAACCTTACCTAACTCCTTACAGAGTTGGTCATGGACCAAACACTGTAGTAGGTGCTTTTCCAATATCATCTCACTGGATTTCTTGCAGCCACTTTGGAAGGGAGCTGTTGTCATCCACATTTTTCAAATGAGGCAACAGAGTCTCCAGCAGGTGAAGTCCTGTCCGAGGTCACACAGTAGGAGCGAGCTGAAGTGAGAATCTCGATCATGTACGTACTCATTCCTCAAGCCCAGTCTCTTTCATCTACACCCTACACTTCCCCTCAAGAGGAGAACCCAGCGCAGTTGGAGTCCAGGCGGCAACTTGGAATCCTAGCTCCTGGTCTCTGTCCTTGTGGTCATCCCCATCTTCCTAGATCCCTGCTCTGTGCCTTTCCTCCCTCTTCCTTGTGATGATGAACAGAGAACAAGAATACTTTCGATGTTACTAACTGATGACAAGAGGAAAGACTGTGCATATCGAAATGGACCTTTTTTATCGTCAGGTTATTTCATTCCATGCTAAAACGTATTTTATTACTTAACTGGTGAGTTCAATATCCTACTTTTTAAGAATTCTCTGAGTCCTAAAATAATTTAATCCTTCTATAATAAAGTAAGATTTATTGTCCATGTGGCTCAGATATGTATTTTGTAGTCTAATAATTAAAATAAGTTGGACAATTAAAAGAATAAAAATGTGTCTGCAATATGCTTCACTTTTGCATTTCCTTACATAGATTTGTAAAATTGCTCCATTATCATTTGCAAGACAAAGAGAATCTGTAAAAACATAAAATTTGTGACACACACTGTAAACTGAACGCATTATTGCCACTATCTACTTTGTTTTACTTTTTCTCTTAATAAGATGCATTTTTTCAGATGCCTATTCCTCAATATATTAATGTAAGAGAGTAGAGAAACATTCTGAAGTAAATGCACAAAATAACTTTAACCAATCCGTAGAGAACCAAACAATATTAAGAATCAGAAAATTTCTATTACCTAGAAACGTTCAGGTTATCCTCAACTCGCTAGAAATGTCTCACCACATCTTTTTCAGATCTTTTCTTTTTTTTGGATAGTCTTTCTATATATAAAGCTAATTATGTCTGGAAGAGAAAATCTAAATGCCTTATGGGCTTTAGGAATCCACTTCTCCAAATCCTAGGAAACATTTTAAAGAAAGCAAAGTCTTGTATAAAACAAGTTAATTTCTAATAGTATTTAATGCACTGAGAGAGGGAATAGGATGGAGTTGGGGAAAATGGGCGTTGAGGAAAATACTGTTTTATCATCTTTATGATGTACACACACACAAAAAAAAATGCCTTCTAAAGAAAAACAAATTTAAAAACCCTGAAAAACAAAGAGAAACACCTTTCATTGTGCAAAGAAGTATTTCTTCTCTGCCACACTTGGTAGAAGTACACATGGCTCAGTCCTCACTGCACTGACCACTGCTGGAAACTTCAGGGATCACTTATAGCTGTATTCTACATGTGCTCACCAGAGAGAAACAGAGACAGAGAGAAGCAAAGTGAGAAATTGCACTCTACAAGGGATGAGCATGCCACAGTCCTTTCTCCTCCATCTTCTCCTCCCCTTGGAAGTTTGGACACACACACCCTGAGTAATTTTTCAATCCATCAGGTCCAGGACTCAAATCTCGAGGTCGGTCATGTGAGATCCATTCCACCATCTGCTGAACCCCAAGGAGAACACTCTACAAAGAAATCCTTTTTAAAAACTGAGAATGAAATGTGGAAATCTGGACTCACTTGCTTCTTTTTTCATACCCATGTATATTCTCACTTTTCTCATTATTTGCAAAACAGACAAGAAATTGACCTTTCTTTTACAAGACCAAAAAGAAAAGTAAAAATTTTCTCAGGAAAACCTGCAAATCTATTTTTCTGTTACTCTAAAGTCTCAGGTAAAACCCAGTGAGTGATTGAGATTAAAACCAAAACTACCTCGTGTCCATATTCTTAAACTCAATGGTATTAAATTTTGAATTTTATAATTACTAAATTTTTTCATATTCAGGGTTTCTATGAACACCTTTCCTTTACCTTCCTTTTTTTAAGGGGTGTGTGTGTGTGTGTGTGTGTGTGTGTGTCTGTGTGATAGGGTCTGTGCACTTGAGAGGAAAAGAGAGAGTGAGAGAGAGAGTGAGAAGGCACCCCCAGTAGGACATAGTCACATCAAAATCCTTTTTCCTCCATTTCTCCTTCTGATCAAGATCATGACAGTGCATGCACACATGCCTGGCATGTTTTTCAAGCTATAGTCAGCCATATAGGATCTGATTCCTTTGACCACTCTACTATGGGGCCGGACCTGCCCTCTCTATACCTTCTGCCTACACAGTATATCTTCTGAAAATGAAGTCTGCTAACAATTATGGAATTATAATTATTATTCTCTTTTGGTACAATGCTCATTGGCTACAGTTTTGTCTCAACTTAATCAGAGTTAACAAAATTTAAGTTTTATCTTGAAACTCTTTCATCATCTGAACAATAGTTTGAATCAGCAATTTTTTTGCAAATATTGTCAAATTTAAGAGACACAAACAAATATGAATTAGCAATAGAATTGTCAAAATACAGATCTCACTTCATCTAATTCAGCCCTTAATTGTATCTTCACATTTTCCCAAGTTTCAAATCCTTTATGGGTCTGACAATTCTTACTAGTCATAAATTACTGAAAACTTGAATTGTCAAAATAATATGTAACGTAAAATTGTGCCAGTATTGCCCATACGCAAATCCATTACTCTACTAGTCTTACAGGAGAGTAATACTGTAAGTTAAATAACTTCCTCACACTTTCAAGATGGAAATAATGGCAATGTAGAAAGAGAATTTCAGCCTTGCATTCCTGCGTTCCTAATTACCTTATAAGGTAATGAAAGTCTATAAGGTGATAAAAGTTATAAAACTAGCCATATGACCAATAACTCAAAAGGAAAATAAGCCCACAGAGAAATCGCTTGACCTGAAAACTGGCTAGAAAAGGGTCTAGAAATACATTTTTTCTTTATTTTATTTTTGTCTAGCAAGTTTTTCTAAGTCACACAATATACCGCCTCTAAAATTCAAATAGATCCTAGAACTAAAACTTACTTCCATTTCAGGTACCTTTTCAGCTCCTTTCAAAAATTTCTAATTATTATTATTATTTTTTTCTTTTTCTGGAGAGGTTTTTGCTATAGGGTGCGTGCACTTGCCAGACAGGCAGAGAGAGACAGAGATATAGAAAGCGAGAAATCACCCCCCCAGGGGGGATGGTCACGCCGCAGTCCCTTCTCCTCCATTCTCCTCTCGGGATCTTGGGCACGCACGCACATGCGCCTGGCGTGAGTTTAAGCTACCGGGTCCGGGACACGAACCGCGGTTGACTACGTGCGAGTCCAGCGACATAGCCATTACACTAACTGCTGGTCCCAAAAATTTCTAATTATTTTGAACTGGTTTGAGTTTTTCTGCTGTACCTTAGTTGCTGGTCAATTCTAGAGGTAATTGACAAAGTCAGCCAATGGGGGAAGGCAGGAAAGTCCTGATGGCCAAGGTTTCCAGGCTCTAGATATGAAGGATGGACTGCATTTACCTTGAATTTGTTATTAAATAACATGATTCTTCATTAAATGCTTCAAAGGTTTGCTTCTAAGATCTGTCAGCACAAGAAAAATATTATAATTCAACCAATCCACTGATTCAAATTTTCATCTTAGTAAAAGCAGGAACATTTGATGACATTCAAAGGTAAAACTTGTTTGACCACTTGGATCGAAGGCTGCTATAGTATATGTTGGCTGCAGGTGAAAGTGAAAGGACAGTGACAGAACAATATCTGATGTAGGTATATGTGGGGCAGAGTCTGCGGGAAATAGGTATTAGTCAAAGTGTGAGACTTTCCAGTTATAAAGTGAATTAAGTTCTAGAGATCTAATGTATAGTTAGATCTCTAATGTATAGTCACTATACTTCATAAAAATATATTATGCATAGTTCTTTGTAAGTGCAAGTCATGTCTATCTAATCTGTGAAAGAATGGATTCTCTCTTTCTAAATGTTGTTTTCGGGAAAGTGTTGAACTGTGAAAATATTTGATACAGCTCAGTTCTCCTCTGCCAATAGTTGAGTGCTCTGCAAAGAGCCTGAAAAATGCCCTGGAACCAGATCAACAGAACATGACCACCATGATGAAGCAGCAATACGGGAATAGATTGTTCTAAAGTAAACATTGTTTTTATTCCTGTGTTTGTTTATAACGAAGTTTTAAATCCAATTCTCCTAATCCCCATGTCAATATGTTTACAACTACTTTACAACAAATAACCCTATTAACAAATACTCGCTCCATCTCTACTGACAACCAGTGATTTCCCTGTTTCATGTCTTCTCCAGAACTTATAAAGGAATTAATTATATGGAATGTGTTAAACATTGAATGCTACATGTGATGACTGCAGGTTTTCTTTACTCTCTCTCTCTCTCTGTCTTTTTGTTTTTTTTTTTTTTTTTTTTTTTTGCTTTTGCCATAGAGTACTGACATTTGCCAACTTGCCAAAGAGTGACAGCAAGAAGAAAAGCAAAAAATCACTCCCCAAGGAGGATGGCCATGCTACAATCCCTTCTCTTCCATTCTCCTCTTGGGATTTTGGGTGCACACATACACACACCCAGCATGAATTCCAAGCCACTGGCCAGGACTTGAACCATGGTTGGCCATGTGAGAATCCAGTGCTTTAACCACCATGCTACCTGGTGGCCCATGACTGCAGATTTTAATAGCTCATATTTCAGAGGAAATTTCAAAAAAATTGCAGAAAAATACAATTAAAGTTTATTTTGGTGAAAAAATGTTTGAAATCCCTAAATTGTGTTTTCATAATACATATTTGCCAGGAACTTTCTGAAGAGCCCACATTTTTAGACTTTAGTATCTACCAGGCACTGTGCTAACCACTTTACAAGTACTTTCAGTTCATTCTCACCAACCCCAGGAAGTTACTAGGTATTAGAATTATCCCTAACTTACAATATGTATAAAAAAAATTGAAGCTTTAGCAAGTTGAGTAAATAACAAAAGATCATATGGCTTGTAAATAGCAAAGGCAAAACTTGAACACAAATTCGTTTTAACCACTAAATTATACAGTCATGATTTTATATTAATGTTGTTCATTCTTCAATCAGAATTAGAACTGATTAAAAGCCTTCTTCCAGGAAGTGTTAGTTCTTATCTCTTTCTGGTTGTTAAATATTTATGAACATCCAGCTTATACTGTATACTGTTCTAAAAGCTGGGTAAGGGACAAAAACACATGACCTGTCTTCATGGAGCATACGTCATACAAAAAATAAACACATTTTTAATAGAAATTCCAGGTAGGGATTTTTTTTATCATTTTATGTTAGAATTCATTATTTGCATTAAATTGTGCATCATTGTGGTGTACAATATGGTTGTTCAAAGCATGTAGGCATTATGTGATAATCAAATCAAAGAAATTACTGTATACTGCATTTTCAACAAAGAACTTTATATTCAAAGGCTTTTTTCCTGAGCCCCTCCCATTTGCTCACACAACCTACCCCTATTCCATACAGTCTTTAGTATCTGCATTTGTCCTCTCTACTTGTATGTCTTTGAATCTTTCAATCTCTGTCATGGAGTGCAGATATTCTATATATATTGAGTAGGGACATACAGTATTTGTCTTTCATAGTCTGGTTTATCTCACTGGGAATTAAATCTATATTCATTTACTTTGTATCAAATGACAGAGTTTCATTATTTTTCATAGCTGAATAGTATTTCCTTAATAAATATTATGGAAAAACAAATCAAGATAAGGAGACAGACAGTAATGGGGTGAGTCTTCATGGCAAGAGGCATCCTCTTGTAGACACTCCAGTCTCTCTCTGAGGAGACAGAATTTCACCTGCATGGATTAGAACACTCCCCACAAATAGTTGGAGGGAGAACATTTTGAGGGTAGGAAACACTTAAGAGTAAATCCCTAAAGAAGGAACAAGCTTGATTCATTGAAACATTTGCCTGGTACAAAGTGAAGAAGGTGAAACTAGCAGAAGAGGTAGCCGGAGAACTCAGGTGTCTGATCATAGGAATGGAAAGACCATGAAATGGATGGCTGGATGTTGTTCATAATATGATGGAAGCCACTGGAAGTTTCTGAGTAAAGGAATAATATCTGTTATTTGTGTGTATATGTGGTAAAAAATATACTAATTTAACTTTTAAGTATCCAATTCAGTGGTATTAAGTATATCCATATCATTGTGCTACTGTCACTCCCTTCTGCTTCTGGAATTTCTTCATCTTCCCAAATTTAAACTCCATACCCATGAGACACTAACTCCCCAGTTCCATTTCCTTACCCCAAGCCCTTGGTAGCCACCATTTTACTTCCCTACTCTATGTATTTTATTACACTAGGTACCTCAAACAGTTAGAATCATACTATATTTACCTTTTTTGTGTCTGGCTTATTTCATTCTATCTGTTTTCAAGATTTGTCTGTCTTCTAGCACATACCAAACTTCTATTCCCTTCATGGCTGTATAATATAGTGCTGCATATACACATTACATTTTCTTTCTCTATTGGGTAAATTAAATCTATTATCTAAATAAATTTCATTGGTTTCTTCTTACTTTTTATTTATTTTTGAATTTTTTATTGCCAAAAGGCAAAAGAGAGAGAAACCTCCCCAAATAACCCCCTAAAGGGTATAGTCATGCTATGTCCTTTTCCTCTGTTTCTCCTTCTCATGCCCAGCATGTTTATCAAGTCACCAGAGTCAGAATTGGAAACAAGGTCAACCAAATGGGATCTGACACCCTAAGCACAGCATCTAACCACTACAGTATGGGGGTAGTCTTCTTATTTTTTAAAATAATGGCTCCTAGAGAAGGGAAAATTACATCTGTGGTTCACATTTGCAGCTTGCATTACATAAAAGTCTCTTGAACAAGACCTTTAGTCTTCATGCAGTTGTGGTGCAGCCTGGGAAAAAGTACCTTAAGGACTTTTTTAGTGTCATTATGAGAAAGGAAGGGAAGTGATTTGTGGCTAATCTCCAAGAAAAGAACTATGTCATCCCACCAGCTAAAAAATAGCAGTTTTGTATGGAAAGCAAATGACTTTATAGCCAAAGAAAGCATTTTTTATAGTGGCTTGTTCACCAAAGAGGATCCACTGAAATCAAATCAACAGCCCATTCATTACAGAGGGTGGAGGAGCCTAATGGGGAACAGGAATCGTTCACTCATTGTCAGCCTGGTGAAGATTAAAGTGAGTGTCAAGACATCAGCAGAATGAAACACTGATATTTTCTGTAAAATGTTTAGTAACCTTTCTAAGCAAAACATCAAGCTATAATGGAAATATTTTGCTGAAAGGACTTTTTTTAAAAGTCACAAATCTGGTTATAAAAAAATTGTGAAAGCTGAACTAAAATGCACCAATGCCTTGGGAGACATTTGATGTGCTGGGTGGTTTCCTTACGGGTCCTCAAGTTTGTGTTCAAATTTGCACAGAAAGACAAAATGCAGACATTGAGGGTTTTCAAGCTCGAATGTGACTGGAAAATGCAACAGCCTCCAAATACACTAGTTAGAACTGGTATAAACTCTTGTAGCAACATCTTGCACATGCAAAAGGGATTCCATTTCTTTGTTCCAAAATCAATAGAGTTGTGTCTACACTGTGGTTACCAGCAGTAATGAACGTATATGATGAGCCGTGGCCAGGAGGTGGTGTAGTGGTTAAGGTGCTGAACTCCTATGTGGCCAACCGTAGTTTGAGTTCCAGACCTAGAGGCTTGAAACACATGCTGAGTGTGTGTGTGTGTGTGTGTGTGTGTGTGTGTGTGTGTGAGCCCAAAATTCCAACAGAAGGATGGAGGAGAAGGGATTATGGTGTGGCCATCCCACTTGAGGCGTGATCTCTTGCTTTCTTTCTGTCTCTCTGGAGAGGGCACACACCCTGTAGCAAAAAAAGTAAATAAGGTAACAGCAGATCGTGGAATAGTTACGTCTCTGAACTGTCACGCAGATGACAGCAGTTCGACTCTCAGACCTGGCTGCTTAAAACTCGTATGGGCACGTGTGCGTACGTGCCCATAATCCTGAGGAGGAGAATGGAGGAGAAGGGATTGCGGTGTGGCCATCTCCCTGGGGGGAGGGGGGCGGTGAATTCTTGCTTTCTATCTCTCTGTCTTTTTGGCAAGCGCTCACACCCTATAGCAAAAATTTCTCTCTCAAGAAAAAAAGGAAGTATAAGATGAGCCATCTTCTCCCTCGTTCCAGATAAACAGTACCATCCTCTTGAAAGAAGTTGAAAAGTTGTATTGTATAGGAAGCTTTGGAAATTAGCATTCCCTTATTATTATGACGAGGCCATTTCAAGACAGTGGCATGGTCACAGATCTGGTTTCAGTAAGATTACGTATTTGTGTGTGTGTCTATTTCAATGTTTGAGTAACCTTTTCTTTTAGTATTACATTTATCTTTCAAAAAGAAAATTCTGGGACCTGCAGTTAGCATAATGGCTGTCGCTGGACTCCCATGTAGTCGACCATGATTCGTGTCCCGGACCCGGTGGCTTAAAACTCACGCAGGGCGTGTGTGCGTGCGTGCCCAAGATCCCAAGAGGAGAATGGAGGAGAAGGGATTGCGGCATGACCATCTGCCCTGGGGGGTGATTTCTCACTTTCTGTCTCTCTCTCTGTGTCCATCTGGCGAGCACACAC
This sequence comes from Tupaia tana, assembly GCA_026018925.1. Taxonomy (NCBI): domain Eukaryota; kingdom Metazoa; phylum Chordata; class Mammalia; order Scandentia; family Tupaiidae; genus Tupaia; species Tupaia tana. Next base: position 19,983,386 of record JAKSZU010000008.1, read on the forward strand.
GCCCTATGGCAAAAACCTCTTCCAAAAAAAAAAAAAAGAAAAAAGAAAGAAAAGAAAATTCTCACTGGCCCTTTAGCCTAATAGTTAAAGGATCTGGCTCTCACATGGCTAACTGGGGCTCAAATCCCAGTCTCAGTAGCTTGAAAACCATGGCAGGCACTCTTGTGCATGTTCCAAATCCCCACGGAACGGAGAAATGGAGAAGGGATTGCAGTGTGACCATGCCCCTATGGGGAATGCTTGCTCCCTGCCCCTCTCTCCATATTTCTCTGATAAGTTTACATGTGCTTTGACAATTAAAAAACAAAAATTCTCTATGGTTAAAAATGACTTAGATTGGAGCCAGTAGGTGGCATGGTGGTTAAGGGTTGAACTCCCACGTGGCTGACTGCAGTTCGAGTCCCATACCCGGTAGCTTGCTTTCTCACTTTTCCTCTCCGTGTCTCTCTCTAATGACTATAGCAAGTTAAAATAAGAATAGTAATAATAATAATAATAATTCTTTAGAAACTATAGGACATGCAGGAGAGTCATGGTACATGGTTGTATAACTTGGCTGTGATCAGGCGACATCCCATGCCATGGAAGGCTAGGACGTAATTTTCTGAATTCAGGCCAAGCTGATTATTAAATTGTGTGCTAGATGTCTGTCTGAGAGCATTCGTGTTCCAGTGTAAGTTACCTTAACCATCCGGATGTCCCAGACTCCTGGTACAAACTTTCCTTAAGAAAAGGGTCATACCCATTTGTATTCAGAGGCATTACTCCTTGCAGTAACTGGAGTCAGAGGGCAGGAACTGCTGCCGAAAGACAGAAACTACTCATCCTGCCAGCCCTCCTGGTGGCAGCACCGATGAACATGTTTATTCCAGAACCTGTCACGCCAGGTGCCAAAGGCCAAGAGGGAGAACGCATGTAGCATCTCTGGTGTGCAAGGCAGCAGCACACTCCCCACTGGGCCCTGGAATCACACGGGCATCGCCGGCTCACCAGCAAGCCAGACAGAGGGAGATGAGGCATGTGGGGAGGCGGCACAGTGCCATGAAGATGACGTTTATACCTTTCCCTTCATAAAGAACGAGTTCTCGGCTTTGCAGAGCCAGGAACATTTTCTAAGTCTTGTTTCCTAGGAGGCCATGCTTCACTGTGACACGGAATGTGTCTGCTACCCCTCCACCCCTGTGAAAAGACAGCTCCCTGAGCAAAGTGCTAGCCGTGCTTGTTCATCAAAATGTGAGCCTTTTCCCATGGCTTCTCTTAGTTTGTGTACATGGATTAGGGATGAAGCCCTTAAGTTAAACCAGAGAACTAGCATTCAGATTGCACCTGTGAGAGAAGCAAAGACTACAATATGCAAGACTGTGGGACCCACAGTAACATACTTCTCAACTGTCAAAAGACAAATGTACAACATGGAGGATGGGGATGGGGCAGGAGCCAGATTCGGTTTTTAAATGGAGCAAGGATGTAAAACCAGAAGATTGCAGTTTCAAACAGGAAAAGTGACGAGAAGTTGGAATTTTGAGGTCCTCTTTCAGGTTTCTAAAGTAAAACCCTGCTCAAGAGAGCAGATGTCTAGTACTTAGGGAAGCACGAGGTTGGAGAGTCGACTTTTGCTTCCTGTCTACATTTCCTGGAGCTCAGAGGAAGAACAACAGTGGAACTCTGCCAAGGAGGAGGGGGAGGGGAGGGAGAGGCTCTTTCGCTAAGATCCATCATCTTTGACCCTAAATCAGTGCCCTTACTTCTCAAAAGACAGTGGTATATTCTTTATCCCATTTCATGTAAATTTTGCTTATTTTCCTCTGGATTTGTGAGTAGTTGGAGCGTCTAAAAATTTTTAAATGGTGGAAAAGAATGTGTGCACAAAAGTGGAAATTTGTCTAAACTTGCTGATCCCTGCAAAGTCTATATAATTTACTTAGGACAAAACAAGATAGTCCTACATCTACTCTATGCCCAAGGCTTCACATCCACAGAAACCTAAATGTAATAAACATGCATAGAAAGAAAACTAATGTCACTTCTCTCATCAAGGCAGCAGTCTGCCGTTAGCATACTTAGCACTAACAAGGCTGGGTTTCATTTCCTTTCCCCCCCTTCCTTCCTTCCCCTTTCTTCCTTTTTCTCTCTTCAACTGCTTATCTATTCTACAAGCATTCACTGGACACCTCACACCCTTTACATAACCATTGCCAGCGGATCTTGTCCAAAGAGGCACATATTTGCATTTTATTTTCAACTCCAAAAATCTGCCCAAAGTTGGGCAAAGTTGGGCTGAAGACACGGGGTCCCCGCTCCTCGCTTGGGTGTCCCAGCACCTGCCAGCTGTGCGTCCCCGGAATTGAGGACATCGTGTTTTCAATTTCCTTCAATAAAGCCATGAATCTGGCAATTTGTTGGCCCGCTTCAGCTAAACAGAAAGGACAATTTGAGAAAGATCATAGTTCAGGCCCAGTCAGACGGAAACGATTGAAAACAGAGAGCTGGCCGCCGCGCTCCCCCAATGCAGCTTGCTGTCGCAGTTTGACTGACAAACTGACTTTTTTGAGGTGCTCATGCCCATTTCAGTCAGAGTTTATTGAAGGTGATTTTGATCTTCTCCATGAGGCCACAGCAGTGGCCATGCCATCTGTCACCTTGATTGCATCGTGGATTCTCTGGAGAGAGCGCCATGGCTCCTGATCATTTACAGATTGTGCGGCTCTCCGCTCCATAAGGACCACATGCGCAGAGCCAGATGGTGAACATACACGCTTATTATAAGTCTTTATCTCCGTGCAGGAAGGAGAGGAACCATTAGGTCTCCCTCAGGAGCTCTGCTCCTCTCTACCATCACGCTGCTCCTCGGCAAATACAGTCTTCTTCAGCTGTCATCAGCCTACCTCTGAAAATTAAAAAAATAAACAATAATTCCATCAGCCGAGGCTGGGAAACCCAGACAGTGCAGCAAAGCAATCCCCTGGCCTTGCCTTCCTTTCTTTTCTCTAACCCCCGACTCGCCTGACTGTCAGCGCTAGGTACAAACAAGTTTGTCTGCAAATGCATCATTAATGTGCTGATTTTTTAAGAGATCAAGAGGCTCCCGCTGCTCAGAAATAAAGCAACATGATCCTGTTTTTGTTATTGGGATTATGGCTTCCATTGTATTGGCCTCATTCTTTTCCATTTAAGGATTTTCAGTTCATGGGACAAATTTTTAAATTGTGCATTGTTTTTCTGAAATAATCCCAGACCACCTGTGTATTAAAGCATAAGGGTCCAGGGAGGGATTTAGATCCTGGTGACAAGAATGGAAAATCCCAAGTACAGTGCAACTCTGAAAAATTCCTTTTAGTAAACTCTGCAGGAGACATGAGACATGACAGGGAGGCCGAGAAATAGGTTATAGAGCCGTGCAGCCTGCAGCACTGGAGGGCAGGTCAGAGACTGCTTCTGAAAAGGCCTGTATTCTCTAAACCACCCGTGACACTCACTGTTAGGGACTCAGGGGTCTAAAAGAACCAGAAGTGGAAGTGTAATACATGCAAAAGAAAATACTGCAAAAGCACATGCACATATGTTGTAAAGAAAGCGACTCTCGACTTCAGAACTTGTTAGGTATAACTTGGTAAAGTCCGTACATTAGAAACCCTCGTTTTGCTTTGTACATAGAAATATTCCATCTGAGATATGGGACATTTCTAGATCTCCAGCTGACTCATAAGCAGACTCAGGAAGAAGCTCCCCCTGCTGCCACAGCTCCATCCCCAAAGTGGCCATACCTCCACACTTGCTCTTGCCCGCCTTCTTTCTCTTTCTGTCTCTCTCTCCATCTCTATCTCTCCCTACTCTCTCCTTCTCTCTACCCCCTCTTTTTCCCCATCTCTATCTCTCTTCTTATGTGTCTTTCTACCTCCTTGTCACTCTCCCTCCCTCCTTTTCTCCCTTTCCCCCTTTCTCTATTTGTCTCCCCACCCCCATCTCTCCCTGCTCCCTCTTCCTCCTCCACCCCCTTTCTCTCTCTCTTCCTCTCTCCACTCCCTCTTTCTCTTCCAGTTCCTCTCTCTTTCTCTCTCTATACCCCTCCACGTGTATCTTTTCTTCTCTATTATTCTCCCTCCCTCCTTTTTTCCCTCTCTTCTCTGTGTCTCTCCTCCTCTTTTCTTTCCCTTTCTCTCTCCACTCCCTTCTTCTCTCCCACTCTTTTCTCTCTCCCTTCTTCACCTGTCTCTTTCCTATACATGCGCGCACACACACACACACACACACACACACACACGCACAGAGAGAGAGACACATTCCCTATGTGGGAAAGCCCCCACCAACAAGCAGCTGCAAACAGAAACCAGGGAAAGGCTTGCAATGACCCATAACCTTGAAGTCTTTCCTATGTGGGTCACTCATTTAGAATAACATCCACGTTAACCCAATGGCGGCAATCACCTAATCTAATATCTTTGTTCCGACATTAAATCTACGTGATCCTGGAGCCTGCTAAGACAGTCACACAGTCCCTTATGGTGCAGTTTAAAATGGCATGGGATTTCTTTACCCGTGAAATGCCCAAGCCACCACCTCTTCCATGTCATTTATCAAGGGCCTCACTCTTCCAGAGCTATCAGCCTTTCTTGGGAGTGAAGGATAAGCAACAACAGAGTAGTTGTAAGGAAAAACTGTGAGAAACTCACTGAGTTCACACCCGTGCACTTGCACTTGTGAACAAGCTCCTTGTGTACCCATGATTCCTTAAAAAGTCATCCACGTCAAGTCACTTCCTAAATATAGGTCCAGAAATTTTTGCACATGTTTCATGTATGTATTCAAGATCTTTCCAGTGGATACTTTTTTCCAAAGAATTATTTATTTTAAATTTTATTTACTCATTCATTTATATTTTAATTTGACCAGAGAGAGAGAGAAAGTGAGAAAGCAAGCCACCAGGTTCGGGACTCAAACCCTGGTTGACCACGTGGGAGTGTCCAGTGCCTTCACCGCCACGCCACCTGCTGATCCCCTCGGTGGATATTTGAATAGAAAACAGTAATGTTTTGAACAGACCACTTTATTATTATTTGTAAATGAGCCTCAATTAACTCATAAATTTCTGTGATGTTTCTTCTTTATTTTCATTTTCTGTGAAATGAAGCAACTGCTCTCAACAGAATGAAAGTCAGTACCAAATCGTTTTAGAGGAAGAAATGTAGTGTGGTTTAATCTAGCACCAAAGTGTTTTTGGTTTATGGTAAACTCCTATTTGGAAACTCATTCTTTCTTCTTCTTCTTTTTTCACTTGGGCAGTGGGGGATATAATGTCCTCAGTGCTGTGTGAAGGTGTGGGTATAAATAGGAAATGCACGTATTTGATCAACTCGTGGGCTCACTGTACTGGAGACATTTTGCAAATGATATTTAAAGAGACAAACAAGGGAGAAAAAATAGTCACGCCTATCTAAAATAACTCCTGGTCCCTAAACATTTACCTATAATGGATTCTACCTAAAGCACATGGATTTTTAAAATATCAGCATTCTCCCCACTGTACATCTATTTTTCTAACAAGCACAAAAAGGAATCAATTTGGGATTAGCTCTATCTAGTTAAACAGATGATCCTGACCTTTGTAACATCATATTGTTCTGTTCTATTAGAGCAAAAACGATTTATAGGGAGACACATTGAAAACTAAACCACAAATACAGCCATCTTCTCAAAAATAGATCTAAGATCATGAAGTATAAGATAGTGCATTTGATTAAAAATAAAAATTTTATTTTATTAAAAAAAGATTACTAAGACACAAAGGGAGGAAAGAGAAACTGGATTTGATTACTGCATGTTAATGAAATGTGCTAAGATATGCATATGAGGGTTCCCTGGTCCCCACATGGAGAGAAAATAATTTTGCAAATCTTAAATATCTTTATTTCTGGTTCTGGTTTTGTCACTTATAGTGAGGCTAGGTCCAGAAGCTCATTGCAGTACCCCCTGGCTGTGGCCAGCATGACCAAAGTATCAAGGTGCAGAGAAAGGCCAGAGGGCCTGGAATCAGGCTGGGGTCAAATCCAGCCTTTGTCCTTGTACTCGTACCTGGACAGGTCACTTACTTTCTCCCAGTCTCAAATTCTCTATCTGCCAATGAGAAAAACAATACCAATCTCCCAAGTGAGGATTAACTTTGACAAATGGGAAAACATCTCACTTATATCTGTCATGTACTAAGCCCTTAAAGCATGCTAAAAATGAAATTAAACCAGAACAAATGTCACCCTTTCTGTTAAAAGATAATGCTGCAAATGCACATACAATGCAACCATTAAGATTATTAGGTTTCAATGTGGAAACCATATTTTTAAAGCAGCCAGAGTGTTAAATGCATATACTTGATGGTCCGGAAGTATGTGTAAAGATGATGAACAGAGACCCTGCATTCAGCTCTAGGCTTCATCCACCACTTGTTACCCAGATGGCTCTGTGCATACATGGTACTTAAAATCTCTATGTTTCAGTTTCTCCATTTGAAAAATGGGGGTGATGATAAAAAACCTAATCCATATGATGGCTATCTGGATTCGATGAAATAACATTGGTAGCATGTCTGGCAAGTGAAAAGCGCTATAAAGGTAGCTAGCATTCAGAGGGTGCCCAAGGCTGTGAACCAGCAGCTCCTGATTTCATCCTTTACCAACTTTTGGCTCTAGTGTAGCAATAAAATCATACTCAAACCTCAGGAAGCTGTCCAGCATTCATTGTGTACTTTTGTTTGCTGCTTTTCATTTTTAGTGTTTGCTACATTGCAAGTATTGTTCACTTTATGTTATTGGTACAAACTATACCTAAACTTACTGAGCTGGATCACATCACACATATGCACTTGCACCTACATGTCCGTGCACACACATACATCATTCCTCTGGTGAGATAGGAATAGCTGGATCTATGCAAAGCCACAACTATTACCAGGAAAACACCTCATAGTTCAACAGGAATCTGAGTAGCATTATTCTGGACTCAAGTTAGAAGACTGTCTGTTCTGGGACCAGCAAATGGCATAATGGTTATGTTGTCAGACTCGCACATAGTCGAGTGCAGTTTGAGTCCCGGGCCCGGTGGCTTAAAACTCACGCTGGATGTGTGTGCGTGCATGCACAAAGTTCCGAGAAGAGAATGGAGGAGAAGGGATTCAACTTGGCCATCCTCCCCGTGGTGTGATTTCTCACTTTCTGTTTCTCTGTCTCTCCGGTGAGAGCATAAGCCCAATAGCAAAAATCTCTCCAGAAGAAGAGATGAAAAAAGAAAAAGACTCGTCTGTCCTAACCCTACCACTTAATCTTGGATAAAGCATGTATCTTGTTCTCCCTGTATGCTTCCTCATCTGTAAAATACCTATTGGAATGCCTTTGGATTTTATGGGGTGGCTGGAAGGATCGAATCTGAAATACATAAAATACTGTACAGGCTTAGGTATCAGACATTAATATTATATATTAAAGATGGCATTATCACCAGACAAACATTAATGAGTATTATAAACAGATTAATAAAGATTTTATAATAAGTGTGTAACTAACAAAATTAGTTAGATTCTACCTGGAAAGTAAGAACATCAAAACCCATTGCAAGCCCAGTCTCTGTGATACAGTCGGTCTCAGACGACTGCAGAGCTGGAAGTCATGTGCTTATTGTGGTTCAAGTTGCCAGCCATGTTAACCTGAAAACAAAAACAAAACAAAACAACATACCATGCCCATGTGTCCAGGATCCTGGCAGGCTACAGGACCGAAGGAAGGTCGTCCTGGCCTGGCCAAGCCCTGTGACATGTACTTCTCTCTCTTTCTCTTGTGTGTGCATGCATGTACTTTATCATGAACTTTAAAAATGTTTTAAAAAAATGCATTCTGAACTCCAGGTCAATATGGAAATATATCTAAATTCTGTCCCTGGAGACCTCAAGAGGTTCTGCATGAAATGATTCTGATTAATAGAGTGGACAAATAGGGCTCACACTTTAATTTTGCTTCTTTCTATCTTTGAGAATATTTTCAATATTTCAATGTCTATCCCTCAAACAGCATAAGACCTAAATAAAAGTAAATCCAACAAAATCTGCTTAACTCAGGCTGCTTTAAAATAAGAGTTCATACAATGGGACAGTTGGTCCCCATCCTGGTTTAATATGTCTGCAGTACAAAGGGTCTTTGCTGCCTCCTGTTTCTACAGGGGAAAAAAAAAAGCAGAAGCTTATTAAAATAAATGTAGACTAGGATTTAAGCTTCTAATAGGAATAGAAAAGCAATAATTGAAATAATAATATTCCTTTTTTTAAAGGTTATTTCTTATTCTTGCTCCACAATGTGAATAGTCATATTCAAATTCAAGGGTTACAGCATATATATGTAAAAATAAGAAATAGATGTTTTTTTCTAAAAGTTCCAGAGATTCTTTCAAGGACTAGCATATAAACAAAAAGGCACTTTTAAAATAAATGTAAATAAACTATATTAAACAAAGTAGTTCATTTCTATCGGGTTGTCGGGAAAGTCATGATGCATTTTTGCATAGAAAAACATAGAAAAGTACATCATGACTTTCCTGATGGCCTAATAAATAGCATTAGGCAATACATGGGTACGCAGTCTTTTCTTTCCCTCTGTCATTAGAAAGCATAGGCATTAGAAGCTAATTAATTATGATTATGTGATTGTAATCATTATCATAAGTAACAATATCACAGGATGTAATATAGTTAACATGAGTACTTGCATGTGCTCACGTGTTCATGTGTACATTCGTGTGTTTGCATGTGTTCATATGTGCACTCAAGCCCATATTAAACTAGCAGGCAGTGGTCACACATCTCATCTTGTGAATGGCATAGATATCTTGTTCAAAATCTGATTAATCTGATTAAACTAGCGAGTGAATAATCCTTTAATCCTCTCAAGAATACAGTTTATGTCTGCTGAGTGTCAAATTTAAGACTGGTAAGCTGTAAATACTAAAATTTAAGTAAACGGAAAGAGAATAAGGCAGCCACCCAAAGTCAAACTGTTGTCATCTCTTTTGCGGATTCTGTCTTTTGTGGGTGACCTTCTCGGCTGAAACGGGAATGAGAAACATTAGGAAAAATAATAAATCATCCTCCGGTGGTGGCTCCGTGGCAGCGAGCATATCAGTCATTGAAGACCAATCTGCTAGCATGTGCTTCCCTTTTCCCAACCACTTTAATTATAAATTAATGGATACTGCCTTTTGCTTCTCATTTTATTTTGGAGCAGAAATGTTTAACACCAGATAGTATTTATTTTATCGTTGGAAGACTATCTCAGAAGCTAAAAATTGCTAAATTTGTTTTGCAGAGTCACAACAGCATAGAAATGAACATCCTGCCATTAGAATCTCAGTCAGAGGCTACACTTTAAAAAATGTTTTTGATTTAGAACAACAGGGAGCTTTGGCCAGGTTACATGTATTGAGATAGCCGGGAGCTGCTTTTCATTATGCAGCAAATTTAAATACTAACAATGAGATAAGGTCATGAGGGGAGGTGGGTAGAGAAGGGCTGTGGTGGTTAGTTTCCTTCCCTGGGAAACTAAACAGTTAAAAAACATTTATTTTAAACCAACTGGCTTGCTTGCTTGCTTAGAGGATTTGAACACCTACTTTTAGCTGAAATAGAGACCTATCCCTAGCAGTAGTTTATAATCTCTGTAGCCCAAAATATTCTGTGAATTTGTTTACCTGAAGTGCCTTTTGTGTTAGTTGATATGAAAATGATCCCTTCCATCTAAAACCCTTGACTAATATGTGTTAAAGAGCAAAACTGTTAAAAGATTAATTTGCCACTCATTTACTTTTTCATTTTCTTATATGACATGAATCAGAGAGATCTGGGCTAATTAAAAACTGACCAACCCTCAGGAGCAGCAGATGGTTATATTGCTGAACTCCCATGTAGTCGACCACGGTTTGAGCCCCAGACCCAGCAGCTTAAAACTCACGCCGACCATGTGTGTGTATGCCCAAAATCCCTGGAGAAGAAATAGCAGTGTGGCCCTGGGGTGGGGGTGATTTCTCACTTTCTGTCTTTCTGTTTCTCTCTGTCTCTCCCGTGTGCCTTATAGCAAAAATCTCTATTTAAAAAACAAACAAACAAAACTGACCAACCTTTAAAAGCAGAAAGTCTACACAATGGTACAATAGTAATACAACATGCTTGGCAATACTGAAGCCATCTGGGAAGGTCCTAGGTTTGCATCCCCAGATCTCCTTCACGTGTGGCTGTGGTCCTGGCTGGCTGAGGCTGGTGGTGGATCACAGCAAGAGGGCCCTGTTGGGGATATCTGTCCTTCTCTCTGGTGGAAGAAATAAATGATCTTTTATAAAATGCAGAAAGTCTATATTTTCCCTTAATTCCTCATGATGTGAGAAAATGAGGCAAAGGAGGAATATCCCTCTCAGTTCTGAGTGTAACTCCGGAGTCAAACCCCCAGACTAGGAAGCAATCTAGCGAATGGATCTGGTTACTCTACTCTGCACTGTTCTGGCCATGGTGTCGCCTCTTCTTTTTGACTTTTCCAGTGAAACCTGGATGTTCTGGCACCAGGCAATGGAGGGACGCCAACAGACTTCCCTGCGTATTTTTGCTGGGATGGAGTAGCCGCACTTCTAGGTTTGCCCCAAACATAACAGATTAAGATGAGGGGTAAGGAGCTCTGGCCCTGGTGCCTCTAGCCATGCCCTCAGCCCATCCAATCCCCTACCCTTGAATTGCTATCCTCTGTGAGTAAAGCTCTGAGCAGTGCTAACCTGAGTGTCTTCCTATAATGTTTACACATTTGGCCTGGTCTGGTATGTTTGGTCCTTTATTTTTAATCAGGTTGGCAAATGTCTCACATCTCTGGCCCATGTGTTCTGCTCCAGCTCTTTCTTCCCGTCTACATGATGATAATGGCTTATGTAATTACTACTTGATACACGATCTGTTATCCCTGTGGATATTTAGATTCATATTATCTTTAACCCCATCGCCTTTGACAGTGAACTTTCCCCCCCCCCCCCGCCGGCATCCTCAGCTGGGGATCAGCTGGAGCCTGATCTGGAAGGGCAGGACCATGCTCAGACCCTGAGGACCACAGACCTCATTACAGCTTCCAGACTGAGAGTGACTCCAAGCTGGGAGGAAGCAGGTAGGAGACTTTCTTAAGGTTCTACACAATTAACCAGGGAAACTGAGACTAGTGTGCAGCCATCTCCATGAAAGTATGTGAAAAGGAATCCCAATATTGGTAACAAACTGTGAAAAGCTTTTTTTATCTTTGTTCAAGAAATAGGGCTTTTTTAAGACTGCAAAAAGTGGTATTTACTAACTCTATAAGATCATTTCTGAAATTACTTTACAATGAGCCTAACTATAAATAAATAGCTAAAAGAATGTCTAGAAATTGTCATTTGTAATTTTGTTTTCTCTGATTATATATCCTCCAATTTATCATCTTTAGTCTTACCTTCTCAATAGTCACTGTTACTCATATTACAGAAGAGTAGCCATACTCTTTTGCCTTTACATGTCATGTAGTCAACATGCCTCTCTTTGCCATTCATTTATTCATTCATGCAACAAATTGTCTACTGAAAGATTTTTTTAGTACATGGACATAACATTGCTATGAGTTAAAGTGACGTATAGATCTACTTGTATGTTGCTAGAGAGTCTATAGAACAGCCTACACAATCATTCATGTTATATGTATTAAAGAGCAACAGGAAGCCGCTCAATCTCTGCCCTACTCATTCCTTGAGATTCAAAAGGTTGCTCCCAAAGCGTACTTGGTAAGGACAATGTATAGAAGTCACAGCCACCTCCCTCTCCTCTTACTATGGTGGGGCCTGCTCACCTGGTTTTAGACTCGGCTCTTCCTTTTGATAGCCTTTTAAGTTTCTACTGACTCTGGAGAAGGTCGATACATGTGGCATATGCTGATATAGTCTAGAAAGTCCTTGGTAAGAGAAATGAAAAATGAAAATTCTAAGGTAATAGAAGGAGAAGTAAACAATTGACATTTAGGAAATCTTAAGATTTTAAAATCTATTTCCAGCCCTGCCTTGATGGTTCAGTCTATAGCATACTGAACAGCAGTGCTGGAAGACACATGACTGACCATGGGTTTGTATCCCTGGCTCAGTGAACCTGAAACATGCCAGATGTCCATCCTTGAGCCTGAGATCCTGATGAGCTGGAAGGCTGAGTGAAAAGGATTGTGACATGATGAAACCCTGCTGTAAGTGTCTCTCTCTCTCTCTCATCATGACTAAAATAAAAAGTAAACTTTTTTTAAAAAAAAAGATATCTATTGGTTGTCAGAAAAATCATGACACATTTTTGCATAGAAAAACAGAAAAATACATCATGACTTTTCCAATGACCTGATATTTCTAGTGATTTCCAAAGACAAATTAGAATTCCAGACAATGGGGTATTAGAGCCTGCTTTTACATTGGATCCAAAACTTGGAAGTCTTAGCCTCTGCCTCCTCCAGCTACTCAACCCTAGGCTATGGAAATTTAGACCAGCAGGTTCAACTACATCTAGGCACTGAGTGTTCCAGCTGAGAGGACCTATATTAACAGGCTCAGCTCCACCAACTAGCGATTTCTAGTTTGGTCAAATCTTTGACTAAGATCTGGGGTGGCCTCTGAGCCCTCAATAGGCCTTTGAGTCCCAGAGCATCTCTAAGACAATCCACATTTGCTCAGATTAAATATCCAGGCCTGCCCTCAATTCCAGTGTCCAGATGCTCAGAGTTGTAATCCAATTGACTGGAACTCTAAACCCTTCCCAGCTCAAGCCAGTCTTTCTAGATAGTCCTGGGCCCTGTTTTTTATACCTTTAGTCAATGATTAGGTCTTCTTTCAAAATGGAAGGATCTGCCCCAAGAGACTACCATCCACATAACATTTGAAACGGCCATCACAAAGAGATTCCCACCATATCTCTGCCATCAGTTTAGACCCTCTTGAATATCTGCATTGGCTTAGACCTTGCTCCACTTCACAGGTCCCACTACATACTATTATTTAATGTTGACCACTCGTGCAGTGCCTGAGAAACAGGTTACTAGTTAGGTCTGTCCCACTAGCTCATGAGGTTTTAGCATCTGACTCTATTTGACTCATGCTACTGATGTCGTCATGGAAAATCTTTCCTGAGTTACACAACTAGGATCTACTGGGGAAGATTTCTAGAGGATGTAAGAAAATACAAGATAGTTTTTAGACATTTTATTGGTATTGAGTTTCTTCTAAACTTGATTGATGCTTGGAGCTCTCACAGGTCCCTAAGGCCAGTTGAGAATAAGTACAGAGTTCTTATATAAAAGAATTCATTCCTCTACCCTTTTTAAAAGAAATTTTTTAATTTAATTTTACTTATTATTTTTTTAACTTGCTATAAGGCATGTACACTTACCAGAGAGAGACAGAAGGAGAGAGAAAGTGAGCAAGCAAGCCACCAGGTTCAAGGCTTGAATCATGGTCAGCCATTTGAGTCTAGTGCCATAACCACCATACCACATGCTGGCCCCCGTTCCTCTATTTTATAGACTGATATAAGGGGACAGTGTCTATAACACATTCCAAATGTAATTACTTGTATCAATGTATTTCCTTTCTGGACTGTAGTCCATCTAAAATATGACATTAGTGACTTTTTTGTCTCTAGTACTATAGCAGTCAACATGCAGTCAAATGCCTTAAAAGGGAATATAAACCTGGGCTTTATCCACTAGTTTTTCTCCCCAATTGTATGCTTTCAACATGCACTTTGACACAACAGCATAAAAATTCAAGAAACTTGTTCAACTGATTAAATTGGAAAACTGGATAATGCCATTCTTTGGGGGCATATGGGGATAAAGAAACCTTCCTGAGCCTGCTGATATAAACATAGACCAGTGTAGACACTCTGGAAACAAGCTGGTAGTACTTAGTTAAATTGAATATTCCCAGTGTCACAGTAATCCTGTGCCTGGATATAGTTCTCAGAAATATTCTCACACGCTGGGAGAATGCTCCATGACAGTTACGATAGTATTGTTTGTGATGGTGCGAAGTGGGAGGCAATCATGATGCCCATCACTTCTGGATAGGTAAAATATGGTAGATGCCAGATACAAAGTATTCTGCAGTTAGGCCAACCCTGTATTGCAGTAGTTAAGTGTTATGCAAAGGAAGCCAGATCCCACATCCACAACATGGCTGGGGTTCAAACTCCAGCCTGGATAGCAACATGCTAGGCTCTTGTGCATAGTTCAGAATCCTGATAGGATAGAGATATGGAAGAAGATTGCAGCATGACAGGCCCTGTTGGGGAGTGCTTTCTCTCGCTCTCTCTCTTCTCTCTCTCTCTCTCTCTCTCTCTCTCTCTCTCTCTCTCTCTCTCCACCCCCATGCATGCATGTACTCTCTATTATGCAAAAAACAAAAATCAATTTCACTTATAAAAATAAAAAAACTGTTCTGCAGCAGTTAGCAACAAAAGGCTGAATTTTTGTGCAGTGAAATGGATAGGTCTTAGAAACAATTGATCACAATGACCAAAAAAAAGAAAAGAAAAAAAAGAGAAAAGAATGAGCTATCTGGCATAATGTAATTGTGTAAATTAAAAAAACATGAACAAATGTTTTACAAGAACACATGAAAACAGAAGAATATTATCAAACACATTAAAATGGCTGCTTGTAGTGGGAGGAAGAATGGAAATGGCAGTAAGAAATTGAGAAACGGGAATCAAATGAGATACACAGAAAAATGATGGATGGATGGATTCATGGGAGAAAAGGATGATGGTAATTGATAGAAAGATAGATGACATACAAATTATCAGTCAGTTGGTCAAGTGAGAAGCCTGTGCAGGCCAACAATATGGAGTTATAAACTAAGAAGTGTGATTAACAACATTCTGCACTTGAAATCCAGAAATAAAACTGTCCAAGAAAGCTGGTAAGTTTTTAGGGCAATAAGATATTATTGATGTAGCATACTCCATATTGAGGGAGAAAAAAATACTAAACGTGAAGTTGTTTTGCCCACTCTTTACTGTGCCTATAAAACTCAGATTTGTCTTATCACATCTGGCTTCTTGATGTGGCATCTGTCCACTTACCAATCAACAATCAGAGCTTATAATGGGACAATCCACTAGCTCAGCATGTTGACAGAGCCGTAAGCTTCTGCTAAATGGCAAGCTGAAGCAAAACAGCCACAAGTGAAGGGCAATAAACATCTTGTAAAAACATTTTAAAGTCCCATTCCACAGTCCAAAGTGCAGCAGTCTGGACTGTTCTTCAGAGTCTGACAGCCCAACTTGGTAAATACAACAACTAGACAGGTAATAACTGCTCTGGAACAGCTCAGCCTCTGCAGCCTGGGCAAATCTAATGGCAATCCTCGCATGTTATCAATGGAGAGTAGACTTCCCCACTCTCACACCCACCTCTAGCCATTCACCCCATGGATTGACAGTTTCAAATCCCAGATCACAACAGAAGTAACACTTTATTGTTTTGGAGAAAAATTCATCCTTCAGAAGAGTCTCTTTCAGAGAACTAACATGTGGATGAGAGATTAGTAGTCGGGGGTTAGGTGGTCCAATATGGCAGCTACTAGTCACAGGTGGCTCTCGAGCATTTAAAATGTGGCTAATTCAAGTTGAAACATTAAGATCTAGTATGATAAAGAGAATGTAAAATATCTCACTAATAAGTTTTATATTGATTACATGATCAAATAATGTTTTTGAAATAATGCTTTAAGTAAAATATAGTAAGTTATATTCACCTATTCTTTTTGCACTTCTTGAACTAGCTAATAGAATATTTAAAACTACAGGGCCAGGAAGTGGAATAGTGGTAAAGGTGATGGATACCCAATGGCTGGCTCTGTGGTTCAAGTCCCAGACCCAGCGGCCTGAGAAATATGCTGGGTATGTGTGCACGTATACCCAAAATTCCAAGAGGAGAATGAAGGAGAAGGAATTTTGGCATGGCCATTCCCGCTGGGGTGATTTCTCACTTTCCCTCTCTCTCCAGTGAGTGCATGTGCCCTATGGAGAAAAAAAAAAAAAAAAAAAAAAAAAAAAAAAAACCTACTGGAAAAAAGAATATTTAAAATTACATGTATGGTTCAACTTCTATTTCCAGCTTATAGTACTGGTCTTGGTGTTTATCTGTCAATTTACAGTTTCTCTTTCAATTAGTAATGTGATGTTGAAGCCTGACTATTTTCCTACAGAGATACTGTCTCCTAAATGTGGCTATTTAATAGAGACTCAAAGTCATGTTCCATCCTCTAATATTTTTGATTGGTGATTCCCACTGGAAGTTTCTGGTCTTTTCTATGCTTTCAATTCCACCTTTAAGTGTAAATAAAGCATGATCAACCACAACAGACCAAAAGGTCTACGTAGGGATTGCCTGAATCTGTTGTGCCAAGACATCTTGTATCATCCAGAGTCTTCTTTGGGCTTTTACTACCAATCCTGACATAAGATTTCACTGACAACCTAGGATGAAAAAGAAATGACAACAATTTATACCCAAATAGTCCACTTTCTACTCTAAAAGGACATTGGAAATGCAGGAAATTACTCATTTACTTCTCATTCCCAGGAATCAAGGTGATATGAATTGAAGATATAAAAATACACACACACACACACACACACACACACACACAAACTCTCCTGTGAGGTTAGGGTGAATAAACTTACTTAAAAAATCCTTTTGCTTATATAATTTGAATACTGAAATATCACCAGAGCACTTCATTAATTTAGGGATAGTATACATTTTCTAGTTTGATTATTACCACACAAATATACCACATTTTTTTTAATCTTCTTTCTTCATTTGAGTCTGATCCCTGGAGTCAAACCCTAAGTGTCAGGGGACTTGTTGTAAGTAATGGTCATTTGTGTTTCATAATTATCTTGAATCAACACAATTAGTTCCACATTCTGCTGTTTTTTTCCTAAGGCATCTGTAAACATTTTTACACAATTACAGAAAATAGCTTTTGGCAATAATTACTTTTTTTTAATAAAAAAGAGTAAAATGACCAAGATGCCTATCTTAAAGGTGCCCTACAGATCCCTCCAAGAATATAAGAAAACATGCTTTAAGATGTCAGCCACAAGATTTTCTCTTATATCAACGCAGTTACATAATTTAGAATGTCTTTGGTCACAGTTTTAACATGGTTAAATCAACATAAAGCCTGAAGGACATTTAATAAAAATTTTAAAATGTACTTTATTTGATTTAATGATTTCATTTTATTCTCTTCAATTATTTTTATTCCTTCCACAAAAATGTATTGAACACAGTGCATTCAATGTGGTGGCCTAAAAATATATCAGAATCGCCTAGATTCTACCTTAGTGACTTTAATTCAGTGAGTTAGAAGTAGATCCTGGAGGTTCAGCCATGAGGTGAGTGCTGCTAAAATGCTGTGCTTGGCAGGCTGGGATTGCATAGGAGGCCTGAATTTTATTCCCTGCTCAACCTAAAGGCTGGGTGCAGCAGCATAAGCCTGTTATAACAGCAACTTGATGAGGCTAACATAGGAAGATCATGAGTTCAAGGCTAGCCTGGGAAATATACGTCTAAGGAAAAAAAAAAAAAAAAAAGAAAAAAAACATCAAGCATAGTGTCATGTACATGTCGTCCCAGCTGGCAGGCTAAGGCAGGAGACCTCAGTGTAATGAGACCCTGTCTTTAAAAAAAATAGGCAGATTCCAGAAATGTGCCCTTGTAAGACCTGACTACCCAAGATGAATCTGCTGCAAATGGGACTCAGACTCCCACTTTTGAGTAGTGACAGAAGCTTCAGATGCTACCTTATAACATTGAGATGGATGTCTGGAATATTACCCTCCCCATAAATATAAGACACTGTAATATATCTCACATACTTTATTCAAGTAAAACGAAAACAATGCAGATGTAGTGGCCCTTATCCACCTGGACCTAGAAAACTGTGCTCAAGAAGGGGGTAGGAAGTTTGGGTATAATTTCTAGAAAATCTACTTTGTATTTCACATTAGAGGTTTTTCTTCAAGAATTACTCATAAAATAGTATTTCTTAATAGATTCTTCAAGAAAGGCAAATCCCTTACTGGGTGGTGAAATTCACAGACAGGAACCAAGCACAGAAAGTGCATTCTCCTCAGGTCACTTACCTGGAAGCGCCGAGGCCATCTGGAGGGTGTGGCCACCAAGAAGGCCTCTGAATACACAGTCACTGGGTTGTGCTCTGCCCGAGCCCAAGTGTCTCGACAGATGCCGTCTTCTGATATGCATTCTGTTTGCTCATGTTTGTGTTGTTTTCCCCCAGGACGAAGCCTGGCAAATTTTGAATGGCATGATGGCAGGCTGAGAAGGGAGGTTTTCCTGGTATTCTGAGGCCTAGAAACTAAGGTGGCACTGCCTGTGTGCTGAAGACATGAGGAGAGAGAGAACTCACTCCTCTCACAGAGGTGAGGGCATAGGATTGCGGCACTGAAAGTTCACAAATTTTTGATAAAAAGTCCCTCTGTACTTGTCATTCCTTAGTTCTAACAGGACCCTAAACAGAGAGAGAGAAAAATCAGAGTACATAAATCCATCCGTAACATATCAAAGTATACCAATATCAGTGATGTTACTAAGGATAATATATAAAGTTTATCAATACCACCTGAAAGACTAAAATTGGCAAGCCTACCCCTTGCTGTGATGGAAAACCTCGGGAAGAGAAATCAGTGGCCCCTGTCCTATCAGAACCCTCTTCCCACAGTGACTAGCATCCTGTTTCAAGTTACAGTATTTTCCCCCAAATTATTATCTAGAAATCAGAGGTAATTTCCCTAATCACGCTTGGCATCGGGAGATCATTTAGCCACTTTAAAGTCAAGTGGTGGCACAGTAAGAAAAAGGCACGAGGTAGTTAAAAATTTGAAGAATATGTCAATTGGTAAAATTAGATGAAAGTGACGCTGTGTTCTGCCCTACATTTGGACTATCACAAGTGAGGCAAACTTTTCTAGGCAAACTGCTGAGGACTGCCAATTTAACAAGCTGTTCCATGCTGCAAGGGACATATTTATGGACATACTTTCAACAAGACGTACCTAGTGCTACCAAGCTGTGCTGTACTAAAGAGCAGAAAGAATCAGAACGATAGATTAAAAAAAATAATAAAGGATTTCACACATGGGTCCTATTAAAATCAGATCAAGTATTCTGCAATTTACAGGCAAAAATATTTAAAATAATGACAGGGTTGTTGCATGATCTAGGAAGAAAACACCCAGGAAATGTAAAAGACGAGATTGACACAGCATGTTTAGTTCAGGCTGTTGTACAACAAGGCTCTTGAAGGGAGAGAGGGAAAGCCAAACTATATTGTGAATATTCTTATTTTTAATAAGTTTTCAATATAAGATTATGGTACACAAAATCTTTCAAGAAATCTTGATTTCATGTCTCTCCAACTTCTGAGGGCCCAAATGTCACCTAAAGTGACTATCAAAACTATTGCTTTATCCTGGGAAGCCTCACATTTGGGGTGCCCCATGATAGCACTTCCTATTCGGGGGAGTGGGTTTTGGGATACGAGTGAGTCAGAACTGTTTTCTACTTAAGACTAGCTACCTATTTTTATTGCTGGTAGTGGAGACATTAGCCAACTTAGAGCTCATCTTCTTGGTACTGGGAGAACAAAATGATTGCTCTGGGAAAAATATAAAGGAATTTTTATTGTCGATTTGACAAACTGGAGTATAGTTGCTTTTGATGATGGGAGTTACCTTCTCACGTATGCATTAATTTACATCCATCAATTTACTTGACAGTGAACATTTTATTTGATGGTCAATATCACCATAGCATTTTTATGGGTCACGGGCATGTAAGCAAACTTTTACTTCATATTACATTTATTCACTATGTATCCTTGCAACATACAAAATGAGTTTTCCGAGCCAGAATACACTGTATATTGGCTCAATCAAATTACCATGCATGTTATCTGCAACAAATAGTTTTCCATTTCTTGTTTCTTATATATTTTATTTCCATTTTTCCCCCTTTGATTCCCTCCCTCTCGCCTTCTGCCATTTCCCACCCGGCTCCCACTAAGCGAACTTCTATAAAGGACCAGGTAGCAAATGTTTCAGGCCTCGTGGGCTTTAGGTCTCTCTGCCACCGGGACTACCATAGGCCGAGAAACAGCTGCAGACAATATGTACACCCATGAGCATGACTGTATTTTAGTAAAACTTGATTTATAAAAATCGTGGTGGGCTGAATGTGGCTTTTGAGCTATCGTTTGATCATGGACTGAGGTAAATCCAACAGAGGCTGCCTGCAGGAGAGATGAAATTAATTCCTAGGAGGAAAAGTCTTTAGAAAGAATGAAGAGTCCAAAACTAGACTCTCAACTCCAGGATCTGAGTTGTTGAAGAGGAGAGCCCGTCCTACATCAGGTGGCTGAGGCTCAATCCCTCTGACAAAACTCTGGAAATACTAGGGGCCCAAGGAATGGCTGCAGGTATGAGAACTGCAAGCTGTTCACCCAGGTCTAAACCCGAAGACTCAGGTTCTTTGGGCGTGGAGAACCTCAGACAAGGTGCTCTCCTCCCCTCCCTAATGGCACATGCTAAGAGGCTGCCACTGACCTCACTGTGGTCTTGACAGCACCTTGATGATAAAGGATTAAGAGGGCTTCAGCTCTTAAACGCCCAGGGTTTGCTGCTGAGGGAAGCAATAGCAGCAGAGAAAGGAACTTTTCTGCAGTCTGAGCAGGTATTCCAGATTCTTCCTCGGCAAGGTGATAGGTATCTATGACGACTAAGCTCTTTGAACTAAACAAGTTCTTTGTCTTTTCATGGAACATGCCAGAGGAGGAGGAAATTGGATGACAATTTGTTTAAATTATAATAACTGCACTTTCTATTTAAGACTAGCTACCTATTTCTGCTTCTGGTTGTGGAGACAAAATAAATGTGACCTCATTCTATAAGAGGGGACCTTAAAACGTTCATGGAAAAAAATGGAATTAAAGTACAAGTTTATTTTGGTGCAATTTTTTTAAATTCATGCATAATTTTTTCATAATATGCATTTTCCATGAACTTTTTTTTTTTCAGTTTTTTTTTTTCCTGCGGACTCATGCACTTGCCAGAGACAGACAGAGAAAGAGTAAGAAATTCTGGGATTTTGGGCACACAAGCACATGCTTCTTTGTCTCTCAAACCACCAGGTCCAGGACTTAAGCCACGCAGTCAGTGGTGTGGTATCTGGCTGCCCTGACCACCACACCACCAGTGGGCTCTCCATGAGCCTTTTATTTTATTTATTTGTTTATTTATCTTTTTTTTTGAGAGGTTTTTTGCTATAGGACACGTGCGCTCACCAGAAAAACAGAGAAAGACAGAAAGACAAAAAGCGAAAAATAACCTTCCAGGAGAAATGACCACACCACAATCCCTTCTCTTCTATTCTCCTCTTGGGATCTTAGGCACGTACACACACGCCCGGCATGAGTTCAAGCCACCGGGTCCAGGACTTGAACCACGGTCGACTACATGGGAGTCCAGCAACGCAGCCATTACACCATCTGCTGGTCCCACCATGAACCTTTTAAACACCACTTATACCTTGATCTCGTGGTGGGGGTGGGGGGCATACTGGCTATAAAATTAAATTAATGCCACAAATGGAGAAAACATTTCCTCTTTGTTCTTTGAACAAAGGTGTTTACCTGATCCCCATGGATTAAATCCTGTGGATTAAATCCATGGATTAAACCCAAGGATTAAAATCCTCTCCTAGGGACCAGCAGTTAGTGTAATGGCTATGTCGCTGGACTCCCACATAGTCGACCGCAGTTCAAGTCCCGAAACCGGTGGCTTAAAAAAACTCACGCCGGGTGCGGGTGCGTGTGTGCCCAAGATCCCAAGAGAAGAACGGAGGAGAAGGGATTGCGGCATGACCATCCCCCCTGGGGGATGATTTCTCACTTTCTGTCTCTCTATCTCTCTCTGTCTGTCTGGCGAGCGCACGCGCCCTATAGCAAAAATCCTCTCCAAAAAAAGAAAAATCCTCTCCTAAATCTAGGATTGCAAGGCAGTCATTAAAAGTTGTTTACAAGTCACAGATAGCTCAGCGACGGACCAGCAGGTGGCGTAGTAGTTAAGGCCCTGGACACTCCCCCATGGCCAACCATGGCTGAAGTCCCAGACCTGGTGGGTTACTTTCTCTCTCTCTCTCTCTCTCTCTCTCTCTCTCTCTCTCTCTCTCATAAAATTAAAATAAATGAATTAATAAATAAAATAAAACTTAAAAAATAATAGCTCAGTGATTAAAAAGCCAAGATGGGTTAAAAGGTTAGTCTCTAGAGAACTAGTCTGGATTCGGTTTTGGAAACAAATTATTCCCACCAGTCATGTCAGCCATTGAGGTGAATCAAGATTTTATTTTATTTTTTTAATTTTTATTTATTTATTTATTTTTTGGAGAGGTTTTTTGCGATAGGGCGCGTGCGCTCGCCAGACAGACAGAGAGAGACATAGAGACAGAAAGTGAGAAATCACCCCCCGGGGGGGGTGGCCACGCCGCAATCCCTTCTCCTCTGTTCTCCTCTCAGGATCTTGGGCACGCACGCACACGCGCCCGCATGAGTTTCAAGCCACCTGGTCCGGGATGCTAACCGCGGTCGACTACGTGGGAGTCCAGCGACATAGCCATTATGCTAACTGCTGGTTCCCAAGATTTTATTTTATTAACATATTAAAAATAGTTTGAGTGCTTTCATATTCATATTTGTATACCCTCTTGCTCACTGTTTATCTTCAGAACAAAACATGAGGCAGGTGGAACAAGGTTAATGTTATCTCCACTGTTTTCTCAGTTGTAGAAACTAAGATCCAAAAGGTTTCAATGATGTGCTCAAAGTTCCAGAGAAGCAAGTCTGCCCCAATCCACCATGGTCTCCTCCCCAAGTCTGCTTACTGCAAAACCTATATCCTCTCCCAGCACCTTTACTTCTGCAGACTCTCAACCTCCTCACT
Organism: Tupaia tana; assembly: GCA_026018925.1. Taxonomy (NCBI): domain Eukaryota; kingdom Metazoa; phylum Chordata; class Mammalia; order Scandentia; family Tupaiidae; genus Tupaia; species Tupaia tana. Next base: position 20,006,475 of record JAKSZU010000008.1, read on the forward strand.
CCTCATAAACGGAGCCTGGAACGACACTGCAGTCAAGCAGTAAGTTGCCGTCTCCTTACAAAGGTGAGTTTCCTGGTGTGGCAAGCTCCTATGACTGCCATTCACCTCTGGCTGGTTCTTGACCAGTTTGAAGCCAAGCAGAAGGAGCCACAAAATAGAAACTGAAGGACACAATTACTTGAAATTTAATTTCATTCCCATGGACATGCTGTTCAGCACACTCCGATTTCATGGGAACAGGCTCATCTGTGGTCCACACACAGCCTCCCCAGAGTAGAATTCAGCTCTGGCCCTTACTACTGTGAAAACTTGGCCGAGGCACTTACCTTCTCTGTGTCTCAATTCCCTCATTTGTAAGGTAATGTCAGTACCTACTTCCGGGAGATGCAGTAAGGACTGAATGACTAAACATGTACAAAGAGTCTGGAGCAGTGCCTAAAATGCTGTAAATGCTAGACTAAACATGGCATGGGACCAGCAGTTAGCGCAATGGCTATATTGCTGGACTCCCACGTAGTCGACCATGGTCCGCGTCCTGGACTCGGTGGCTTAAAACTCACGCCGGGCACGTGTGCATACGTGACCAAGATCCTGAGAGGAGAACGGAGGAGAAGGGATTGTGGGTGGCCATCCCCCCTGGGGGGGATGATTTCTCGCTTTCTGTCTCTCTGTCTCTCTCTGTCTGTCTGGCGAGCGCACGCGCCCTATAGCAAAAACCTCTCAAAAAAAAAAAAAAAAAAAAAAAGGAAACATGGCATGATCTCCAGGAAAGAAGTTTGAGCAGGAATTAGAGAGAGGAATCTACTCTGGCTACTAGAAGAGTGACCATGAACCAGATCTTTCATCTCTCAGGGATCCTGTTTTCTTCCCTATTCGTAGGAGGTTACAGCTATCCAAACTGTTGTAAGAGACTTAAATGAAGAAGTGATAGTGCTTTGTAAAATTATAAAGTATCTTGAGAATTACCTTCTTTTTAAGAGGACTTGTATCGCACAGTGCAAGTTTAGAATATGAAGCATAAAGAGGAAGTTATTCCTTTATCAGAAAAGTCATCGTCTGCCCTATCTCTAGGTGTGGAAATCCTAAGCATGCAGTCTCCCAATAATCGATATTGTTTATTGAGTCTTCATTCTATGCTAGTCTCAGTGAGTCACACATATTATGGCATGCACAGACTCTCAGTATAAGAACTTGTTTTACATGAAGAACCTAAACCTTGGAGAGGTTAAATAATTTGTCCCATGACAGTCGTCATCAAAGAGTGAGACTGATTAGGGACCAGCAAGTTAACGTAATGGCTATGTCGCTGGACTCCCATGTAGTCGACCGCGGTTCGCGTCCCAGACCCGGTGCCTTAAACTCAGGCCGGGCGCGTGTGTGTGCGTGCCCAAGATCCCGAGAGGTGAACAGAGGAGAAGGGACTGCGGCGTGATCATCCAAAAAAAAAAATAAAAAAGAGTGAGACTGATTCACCCCAGGTCTCTATGATGTCAAAGGAAGGCCCTGTCTTTACCCAACCATTCTATGTACTCCTTCCGCTAAATCTGTTTCTCCTCTGAAACAATACAGTGCTTTGTTCATATTCTTTTCATGGAAATGCAGTTCTACCTCGAATTATGATTTTCCTGGTATACATCATAGCTTATCTGCTGGTATACAGGCTTCATAAAAATAGAGACTAGGCCTTGTGCATCTGCGACTATACCCTAATTGCCAGCCAAATGCCTGCCAGTGATGGAAAAGCAGAAAGACTGAGAAAGAAGAGTAAATTCACAACCTTTCAGAGTTTTTGCTGCCTTACCTGAGAATGAGGTCGAGAGTTTCTGCCTCACAGGAGGAAAACATGTGTACTATGGCATATGGTATAATGGTTACATTGTTAGATTCTCACATGGTCAACTGCAGTTCAAGTCCTGGACCTGGTGGCTTAAAACTCAAGCCGTATGTGTGTGTGTGTGTGTGTGTGTGCCCAAAATTCTAAGAGGACAATGAAGAAGGGCTTGTGGTGTCGCTATCCCCCCTGGGTTGTGATTTCTCGCTTTCTGTCTCTATCTCTCTGGCAAGTGCATATGCCCTATAGCAAAAATCTCTCTCTCAAAAAAAAAAAAAAAAAAAAAAAAAAGAGAGAGAGAAACAAAGTTTAAATCATTCTGAAAGCCAGAGTACTGCCCTAAAGGGGATAACAATTCAACAACTCAGGCTATTAAGTCCTACTGAAATCAGGGTCATTTATCAGTAGACTGGTTTTAAACCAAAAAGAAGAAAGAGAGTCGATAAAGATGTGATCATACTGAGGAGAAAAGCCTAGAGCATATGCTGAATTTTCCAGGAAAGTAGAATGTTAAGGAAAGTGATTAACAAATAAGTAATATGAATAAAGAGAGAAATGTGCAAAATAAAGATGAAGAAGTACAGAGAGAGGGTTTCAGGCTCTCAGTCCTGTACCTGAAACCCTAGCTGGGTAGGGTCGGCAGCCTTCTTCCCTTTAACTTCCCATTCCTTCCCCAGCCCCTGCTCTGGCCCACAGATCTGTTAGCCTCCCTTTCATAAGTTAACTGAAGGGGAGACCAGCAGTTAGCATAATGGCTATGTTGCTGGACTCTCATGTAGTCGACCGTGGTTCAAGTCCTGGACCCGGTGGCTTAAACTCATGCCGGGTACATGTGCGTGTGTGCCCAAGATCCCGAGAGGAGAATAGAATGAAGGAGAAGGGATTGCGGCATCCTCCAGGGGTAGTGGGGGAGTGTGATCTCTCGTTTTCTGTCTTTCTTGCGAGCACACACGCCCTATGGCAAAAACCTCTCAAAAAAATAAATAAATAAAAGTTAACTGAAGGGGCAAGTTTGTTGGTTTGTGCAGAAGAGTTTATGAAATATAAAGTGCTATACGGTGTAAGATGTTGAGACTTAGAATACAACATCCCGAAGTATGACATTTTTGCATACTGAGTGCCTCAAACTGAGGAAAACTGGTAGGCTCAAGGCAAAAAGTTCTCTCTGGCTTTCTTCTGCCCCCTTTTTTCTCTTTCCTATATTCTTACCAAGGCAGGTCACAGAAACCACAACTCCCCCAAAGCAAGTCATAAAACCTAGAGAGGTCACTTTCTGACCTGCCTCCCTGATAGTAGGCTATAGACTTTCATTCCAGAAAGGTCCTGCCCCATACATACCCAGCGGTAGGGGCAGATGGGGAGGGGGGTATGCCTCAGAGAAAGGCCAAGTAGACTCAGAGTACACTTGTTTTACTAAATTCCATTTTATTACCATTAGATCCTGTCCCTTTTGTCCAATCACATTTCTACACAGTTTCCACTCTTCATTGAACCTAAATATACACATAGTTTTCCCAGAGTCTCTGGGTCTTCAATTTTAAAGACTCCCATATCACATAAAACTGTGATTAAATAAATTTGTTATGCTTTTTTCTTTTTTAAGGTTTTCGTAATGCACTCACCAAAGAGAGACAGCGACAGTGAGAAGGAAAGTGAGAAATTATTCCCACTCCAGAGTGATGACCACCCTGCAATCCCTTCTCCACTCTCCTGAGATTTTGGACACACAGACACACACACCCAACGTGAGTTTCAAGTCATTGGTCCCGAGTGGAGATTCAAACCTTGGTGGATGATGTGGGAGTCCAGAGCCTTAATCACTATGCCACCTGCTGGTCCCTGTTAGCGTTTTTCTTGTTATTTATGATGGAGGTCTCAGCCATAAACCTTGAAATGAGTGAAGAAACAAGATCACTTTTCATTTCTGTTGCGGTGTTGGTGTTGTTCTTACTCCAGAGATCCTGTTGAAGCTGCCTCCTGTCACCAGGCCTTTCAGAAAACCAGGACATTCCCAGACCCAGGATTCACAATCAGGGCTTTTTCAAGCTCTCCAGTGGTGGCACGTGGTGGTTCTAGAAATTACCAGGTGAGTCCTGTGAGAAACTAAATGCATTCGTCAACTCTTAATAAAGTTTTCACCAGGCTTACCAAGGGAGCCTCGAATGGGAGAACAGCTTGTTTCCTTGACAGCAGAAAATCGACAGTTTTTTTAAAAGTTCTTTGTTGTCTGTCAAAATTTCCACAGAAATAATAGATGCCTAAAAACACAAGGAAAAGTGCATTTTTTTTTTTTCTCACTTCAGGGGTTTGCCTCCAAGGAGACTGGCAGGAGGGAGGAGGAGGGTTTCTGAAAAGCGGGCAGTGGTAACAAAGGCCCTCAGACTGACTGGGCTCAAGGTTACACCTCAGAGGTGGCCGGGAGACCCGGGACGGCTCTGCAGCCTCAGGACCAGCAGGCTGCGGGGGAAGCAGGAGGGCGCATTTCAAAACAAAACTCGAACAACAAACAAACACGGAAGAAAGGGACAACTCCTTCTGCACAGTCAACTCAGGCCCTGGCGGAAATGGAGTGGCCAGGCCTGGTTTTCTCCGCTCTCGGGCTGTCAGGGCAGCCTCCAGCTGCAGGCGCCCCGGGAGGGGTTCACTCCTCCTGCTCCTCGACTCCTCGAGCCGGGGAGGGCCTGCGGGGCGGGTCCCGGGTCCCGGGTCCCGGGTCCCGGGTCCCAGGTCCCAGGCGCGGACCGCGTGCTCTCTTGGCACCGCCAGCCCATGGAATATTAATGAGCCATTGTTACGAAAGCCTTGCCAGGGCGGCTGCCATGGACTCGCCTGCTCTGAGGAGCGAAGGAAGGGGATGGGGAACCAAGGTGGGGGAGGAGGCACTGGGGGAGAGGGCGGAAATGAAGCTTTCAAGTTCAAGAGGTTTATTTTGCATGAGAAAACACAAGAGGCCTGAGGATCGGCGGTAGGCATTCCTCCCTCCTCCCCTCGCTTTAATATCTGCTCAGCAAAAAGTCAGGATTTAAACCCTCAGCCTCTGGGACATCTTAACAACAACAACAAAAACCCCTTTCTTCTGTGTCCTTAAGTACAAGGGTAAAGACCAGCTTTCGGCAGCCAAGTCGCGAGTGCTGAAGGGAAGGGAGCAGCGGGGCGCCCAGCCGGAGCCTCTGTCCTCTGCCTGTTCCCGATTCCATGGCCCGAGGCGATGGTTTGCATTTTTAGGACAACAGCCGGCTATCTGCAAGCAGGAGACCTCTCGTCAGGCTTCATTACTGCACACAAAATGACACGAGCGAGCCCGTGGTCACAACGACACTTATGGTGTGCGGCGAAGCCATTGCTCCCGCGCTGCAACCCCAACCCCCTTCTTCCAGCCGGCACACCCACCCACCAGATACCCCCAAACTGAGCTTTGCTTATGTATGTGTCCTACCTGCGGCTCCTTGCTCCTGCTGGAAACCAGCCTTTACCACCATGCTTACTGTTTGGTTTATCCATTTCCCGGGAGACGGAAGAGAACTGTATTTGCCAACTAACAAAGTTCAGATCCACCTTTTCTCCTACTTCTCTCTGCTATGCTTCCTGAAGCTGAGTTTCCATTGCATCATCTCCTGATGCAAATGATTTGCAGAGCTTTGGGAGCACAGATAGCTAGGAATTCAGACCCCATGCCTTACAAGGTCATTTAAACCTTTTAATCACCTCCCTAATTGCAGTAGTCTTGGGCCTCTGGCCCAAATCATAACTGCTCTCTTAAAAAGAAACCTCAGCCAACAGCTGCAGACGCCACCATTAAATCCTATCTATTAAGAGCTAATGTCACTTAATGTACCTTTCCAAACAAGGATGAATCTGTTTGCATCAGCCAGAGTAAGAGGGGTCATGCCGGTTTGTTCAGTGCAGGTACTCCAATCAGTCTGATTCGATATTTCAGAATAAGGTGGTGTAAGTGTGAGATTATTGAACAAATGTATTTAGGGAATTATTTTGGTGGAAAGCATTTAAATGTGGTCAGTTGGATAAAGGGAACTTTATCTTGCAGTGCCAGTGAATATTTCTGAAGCCTTTGGGACTCAAAATATGTGAAAAACTATTAGATGACTCCAATACTTGTATCTTTAAAGAGAGTGCCCAGGAAAATGCAATGTTGGAAACTCAAAGCCAACCACAGACCACTGGCCAACATTGAGGTTTGGAAAGAGAGGTGGCATTTAGCTCCTTCTTACCTCTGACATTGGTTATGATGTGGGCTCAGCCACTCAACAAAGAGACCTACATATGGAAGCCCATAAAGGTTAGTACTTTTCTCTTGCTTAGCAATCCTGGAATGAGCAGACCAAACTGACAGAGAAGCTCTGCTCCACAAAGTTATTCGGGGATCTAAATTCCTTCTATCTCATTAAACTAACCTCTATAGCAGTAGTTCTCAAACTTTAATGCCCAGGTTGACAAACCTACTAGAAAGGATCATCAAGTAAATACTTGGTCTTTGCAACTTTCAACTGCACATTCTTCTTTGGTTTTGTTATTTTTGTTGTTACAATGCTTTAAAAATCTGAAAATTATTCTTAGCTCATGAGCTGTGTAAAATCAGACTAGCCAGGCGTTTGGGCCTATGGGCTATAATTTGTGAGTCTCTGCTTTAAAGCATCAGAATCACTTGGTGGACTTTCTAAGTCCACCCCAGAATTTCTGATTCTGTAGGTCTGAAGTAGAGCCCAAGAATTTGCATTTGTAACAAGTTCTCCTGTGATGTTGATGCTGATGGTTTGAGATCAACACCTAGAGAAACAACCACCAACCACGGCCTATAGTGTGGTGTTTGCCTTCATAGCCAAATCTGAATCTCCTGCACATGCACGTTCCAGAACGAAAGAAAAGGGAAAAAGTGGAGAAAGCCTCTTTAAGTATATGACCAAGAAACTGTATGCATTGCTTTCACTAACATCCCATTGACCTGATCTTAGTCATATGGCTTGACAGGTTGTCAAGGAGGTGGGGAAGTAGACTGTAAATGGATGTTTACAAGCCCTGCTACAACCTGAGAGGTTTTATTATTAAGAGACAAAAGGGGATGGGACCAGTAGTTAGCGTAATGGCTATGTCGCTGGACTCCCACATAGTCAAACACAGATAGAATCCCAGACCCGGTGACATAAACTCACGCCAGGCACCTGTGTGTGCATGCCCAAGATCCCGAGAGGAGACTGGGGGAGAAGGGATTATGGCATGGCTATCTGCCCTGGGGGGTGATTTCTTGTTTTCTTTCTCTCTGTCTCTCTCTCTCATTCTGGCGAGCTCATGAACCCTATAGCAAAAACTTCTCCCAAAAAAAAAAAAAAAAGAGAGAGAGAGAGAGAGAGACAGAAGGGGAGAAAGTACTTTGTGGAACAATTAACAGATTCCACCAGCTGAGCAAAGAAGGGAACCAGTGGAAGGTCTTCCACACATGATTAATTGCAGGACCTCTCGGCTACTTTTTTGTTGTAGACATTTTAGCCTTAGGGCACGAGCCCTTGCTGGAGAGAGACAGATATCAGCAGGCAAATGGGGGAGAGAGATACTCGAAACAAGTGTAACAACAACAAAAAACATCACTACCAGACCCAATGGACAGGGAAAGCAAGTACCAAGAGAGAAACAGGCAAATGACCAAGAATATGTATTATTTTTATTAATAAATAAATATACTCAGATTTGAATGTGATTTTCTTCCTATTAAATTGACAGATACTTTTTTTATTATTTATTGATTTATTTTAAGTTTATTTCTGCCATGAGAGACAGGAAGAGAGACAGAAAGAGAGACAGAGATACAGGCAACAGGGTCTTCATGCTTGATGCACCCCCAATTTCAGCTGGCTGGGAACTTGGGCACACGCATCTACCATGCTCAGGGATGTTCCAAGACAGGAACCTAAGATCTTTCCATGTGGCTCCCTTGTGTCATTGCTGCACCACTGTCTGGCCCCAGATTATTATTATCATTATTGATGATGTTACACAAATTTGTCAAGATTGTAGGGAAAAAGAGAACATTCATTTTGTGCTAATAGAGATAGATTTTGCAGTTTGGTTATATTTATCAAAAACTTTCCATGTGTAGCATAGTGGACAGATTCTACTGTGGCCCCATAATCTTTCATCCTGGTATTCATGCCCTTGTGCCGCACTCTACCCTGGGTCATTCCTGGTCCTGTCTGTAACTTGTGTCTTTCCAATAGAATGAACAGGACAAACGAGATAGGATATATGGGATCACACAGTTGGTTAGATAAGGTTGTAATACCCATCTTGCTGGATTACGTTTCTTCTTCCCTTACTGCTTTCGAGAAATACATGATGTAAATGTCCACAGAGGCTGGTGTGGTGCTAATAATAATGCTATCATTCCTTGAGCACTCACAATGTACCAAGAACATGATAGTATCTGGAGTACTTTCATTTATTTAATCATGGGTACAGAGTTAGTTTTATCAGCTGTGTTTAGAAAGCAGCCTTACCCCTAAGCATTCCGTAATACTGCGGTACTTCTCGGTATGTCTTGCGTAAGGCAGATGGCAAGTGAGGCGGGAAGGAGCAAGTCCTCACAGCTCAGTGATCTCCAGAACATCCACTGGTTTTACTATACAGCACAGTTGTGTGTGTTCCAAGGAGCCACGTTCAGGCTTCCCACTGGAACTTTATTTGTTGTAGAATCTACCACCAAAACAGAAGAGGTACTTACCACATACCTTCCCCTTGGAATGACTGAAAACAATTGCTCTTACAGATAGGTGGAAAAAACAGAGACATTTCAGTAGGCCTGAGGACAAATAAACCTTACCAGCTCCTCATAGTCATTACTCATTCTGCTAGAGAACAATTAGAGGTTAGCATTCACTTTGCAAATCAAGGTTAATCTTGGTTTAACAGCCTTGGACCACTGGTGTAGTATCTTGGACCTCTGTTGACCCTCTGTAAAATGGATTTCTGTTACCTTTCCTAATTAAAGGGTGGTCAGGGTGATGTTTGACGTTCTTATCAAGCTAAAGGTATATGAGTCTGAAACAGTTCCCCTCATCCAAGTGTTTTATTAGTGAAAACTGCTTAAAAGGAAACTTGACAGACATATCTGTAACACTGAATCAATGAGTATATTTTTCAGAAAGAGATTCATATAGAAATGAGGAGTTTATAAAAATAATCACTATGAAGATTCCAGTGCAGTGCCCTCAGTTGACCTTCCAGTAGATCCCATAATCCTGTGACATATGGCAGAGTAGGATCCCTGCTTCTGCATGTAGGGCAAGAGAATCAGACACACCTGCTCTTTGATAAATTGACCACAGAGGATAATTTCTTGGAAGGTCAATTTTATTGCTTTAAGTCAGTCGAAAGATTTTCTGAGAAAGTACAGCAATGACATCTGTTCATTCTTCAACGTAGACCAGCCCTTTACCCACGATTTCTCAATATTTAAACAAACAGCCAAAACAAAGCTGTGCTTCAGTGTTAACCTCGTGAACTTAAAAGCCTGCACCTGTACAATTACTAATTAATATGTTCAGTAACAAAGCTGGTAGGTAACGGGTGACATTCACACCTCTTAATTGGTGCGATTAGCAGTCCTTTTGTTGTCAGCTATTAGCAGCTCTTACAAGTGTAAAATGCCACAGGTAAAGGGACAATGGATGGGGTGGAGGGGGGAGGTGGGAGTGACAAAAGGTTATAAAACAGATTAGACTGATAGGGAAGAAAAAAGGTGCTTACTACAAGAAACTGGCTAAAACTGTTGAAATGAGTATGAGCATCAGTGCTTGTGTCTCCTTTTATTTTCTGCTACCGATGTATATCTTCAGTTTAAAAAAAAACACCATTCATCCCCCATCACATTGCAATATGGAAAGACCCCTCACTTTCAGCAAATAAATCAGTGTTTAAAAAAGTCAGAAAAAAAAAATGAAGGCACGTATGTTTGGGGAGCTTATACTTTTAAAAATTATTTTATATTTTATTTATTATTATCATTATTATTTGTTTCTAATTTGACCAGAGAGAGAGAGACAGACAAAGAGAGAGAGACAGACAGACAGAGAGAGAGAGAGAAGGAGAATGAGAAAGCAGGCCGCCAGGGCCGGGACTTGAACCATGGTTAACCATATGGGAGTCTAGCACCTTAACCACTATGCCACCTGCTGGCCCTGTACACTGTAAGAGTTACTATGATATTCTCTATAGCAAATATCCTTGGGTTTTAAAAATATTCCAGTTATATGGGACTTTTTAGGAATTACAAGCAGGAAGCTAGATTTCTGTATTTCTTGTTTAATCAGCACTTCTCATTTTCAAAAAAGTGATAGCAGGCTGGCCTCTAGCTCAGTGAGTGACTACCTTAGGTATCTAATGTTGCAACCTCATCAACTGACTGCAAACCTCCCAGAGGGCACGGCTCTATATTAGCATCAGTCCATTTTCTAGATTTCACTTCCGGGTTTGGCTCTTGTATTCAGTCGTCAGAAAAGTCACGACACCTTTTCTTCATAGAAAAACGGGGAAAAAAAAAATACATCATAACTTTTCCAACAATCTAATCTTCTGATATGTTTGTCTGTTTTTTTTTTTTCTTTTAAAGATATGACTTTGTATTAATAATGCAGATATGTTGTCTTTTTCCTACATGGAAGGGGGTCATTGAGTTTTTATGCTTGGGCAAACATTAGATGTAATGTGTTTATGAGCCGCTTTAGGACAAGAATAATGGCGTCTCCATCTGTACATCACCAACTTCTAGCCCATATACACATACAATACATAGGTATGACATATGGAATGTGTCCGTGAGAATTTTCTCTCCCAGGTTTCTGTTAACGTTACACTATGTTTGGTTTTTATACAATTCTTCCGGGGTATTTGCCTTGCTATTTGAATTCTCCTTTTTTCTGAGATTATTATTTTCCTTTTCGGAGTGTCTATGTTAATAGTTTTCTCTTAGTTCGCTTGTCTACTTTTACTTTATGGAACTGGCTTCCTATCACCCGGCATTTTTATTCACTGAAATTCAGCTCCATACTAATGACTTCATAGTTTACCAGATCATTTTGATCATTCTTCAGCCCTTTCTTACCTCTCATTTATATTCCATTCATATTCGCCATATCATATTCTCACTTTAACTGTTACTTATCTATGCCTATCGATGCCAAAATGTAGGGACTGAAAATGTCTATTTTCTTGTCCTCACAATTTTGTGAGTCAAGAATTTGAGAAGGGCTTGACCGGATGTTCTTGATCCACAGAGCCCTGGTTGGAATAAATGGGCTGGAGGATCCATTTATAAGACGGCTTTCTCCTGCTTATGGTTTCTCTCTCTCCGTCTGAGGTCTTTCCCTCCAAGTCCTCTTCACATGGCTTTTTTTCTCAGGCATGGTTGGGATTTGGGGCACATATCAGCTCAGCATGTTTTCCATGCCACTGGGGCCAGGGTTCAAACCATGCTGTCAGCTGTGTGGGATTCAAGTGGCTTAACCACCAGGCCGTGGAGCCAGTCCACCCCATCATTTTCATTTTACTGTTTTACTTTCGTATTTTAAATTTCTATTTTATGGGTTGTTAATTTATACGTAAGCTTGTACTAGACTTGTATGCAAGCAGAGTAAGTGGTCCCATCTCATTCACCTGTGAAATTATCTAAGGGCACTCTGGGGCCCTGACACTTTGAAGTTATATACCTTAACTGGCCTGCCCTTTGAGTCATTAACATCTTACTGGTGGGTACAAGACCAAGTACAAGTTCTCATGTGACCTAAGAGAGACAAATGAATAATCAAAGAAGAGTACCTCTTATTCCAGAATTTTAGATCCTTTATTTTTTTTTAAGTTTTTCAGTTTTGGGGGTTGGTAGGTGGTATAATGGTTAAGGCTCTGGACTCTGATGTGGGAATCCTGGACCAGTGGCTTGAAAAACACAACAGGTGTATGCGTGTGCGTGCGTGCCTGAAATCCTGAAAGGAGAATGGAGGAGAAGGGACTGGGGTGTGGCCATCCCTCCTGGGGGTGATTTCTTACTTCCTCTTTCTGTCTCTATCTTTGAAACACACACCCTGTGACAAATCCTAAAAATAATAATAATAATAATAATAATAATAATAAGAAGAAGAAGAAGAAGAAGAAGAAGAAGAAGAAGAAGAAGAAGAAGAAGTTTCAGTCTTTCCCTGGGGTAAATAGACATGGAATTGGGGGAAATGGTGTTGAAGCAGTGACTGCTCCTTGGTGTGACAGAGCTGGGTGTAACGCTGACACCCAGGAAGATGTCAGGGTGCCATGTACATCAGTCTGCAAGGAGGAGTGCTAGAGAGGGTAGTAGTGACAAGTGTTGGCAAAAGTGTGTGGGTGGTGTAACAATATAAAATCTTTACCTGCCTAATGGGAAAACATATCTATCAACTATCATCTCTATTTTCCTCAATGAACAAAACTAATTTTAGAGCACACACATATACATAAATATATATACACACACACACACACATATATATATATATACACACACACATATATATATATATGTATATATATATGTGTGTGTGTGTGTGTATGTATCTATATATAGATATATAGATATATAGATACATATACACACAGAGAAAGAGAAAGAGGCCATCCTGGAATAAACTACCACACCTATATTTCTCATTTTACTTTTTGTTTTTGAGAGATTTTTGCTATATGGCACATGTGCTTGCTGGAGAGACAGAAAGCAAGAAATCACCCTCCCCCAGGGGGATGGCCATGCCACAATCCCTTCTTCTCCATTCTCCTCTTGGGATTTTGGGCATGTATGCACACAGGTCCAGTGTGAGTTTCAAGCCGGTGGGTCCAAGACTCAAATCACAGCCAACTACATGGGAGTCCAGCAATGTAAGCATTAGGCAACCTGCTGGTCCCTCTCATTTTAATTTTTAAAGCAATATATACATTATATATGTTCGTATATATGTGTATGTATATGTATGTATATATATGCGTGCACGTGCACACACACACACACACACACATATTATGTACCAAACTTGGAGTAGTCAAACTATTCCATTTTCTCCCTCCTAGTTGAAGTATGTCCTAGGCAGTCTCAACTACTAAGAATTTTTTTTTCATATCAATGTACATTTTTATTTAGAATACAGCACTGGCAGCATGATAGTCTGTCACTCACGAATCTGTACCAGGAAGCACAATATCTTGGAACTGGTCACTGTGGTCACTTAGATTTCTAAGACAGTTATTTTCAACCCCACTATCATTACCATGCTTTTTCTAGTTTCTCCTCTTAGCAAAGATTGCTAGTTCAGTTTGGGGGTGGTGTTTTTTGTTCTGCTTTGTTTGTTTTGTTTTGTTTTAAGAGACAGGATCTCATTATGTTGCCAAGGCCAGTCCCAGCTTCAGTCCCAGCTTGTGACCCTCCAGCCTCTACCTCCCAATCAGCTGGGATTACAGGCACACACCACTGTGCCTGCTAGTTGTCTTTTAATAGACATTTGACTATTCTCCCTTCGCTATAGACTTTCCAATTACTAGCCAGAATAATGCCAAGAAGAATATATTTTAACCTGCCTTGCTGCCATATAAATATAGTCTGTCTAATCATATGCAAATAGAAGTACCACAGAACGAATTCTGAAAAGTCCTTAAAGAGGTGCAACTGCCGGCTTTCTTTCCTTTTTCCTACTGGCGAATGAGGAAGTTATGTCTGGCACTCTTGCAAACATCTTGGATCCCCAGGTAGAAATCATAGGAAGGGAGAGCAGAGCAGCAAGCTAGAAGGAGTCTCGGAACCAGCAGATGGCTAATGGTTACATTGCTGGACTTGCAAGTAGTTGACTGTGGTTCAAGTCCCAGATCCAGCAGCTTAAAACACACCTGGTGCTTGTGCGTTAGTGCTCAAAATCCCAAGAGAAAATAGAGGAGAGAGGATTGCCGCATGGTCATCCTTCCCGGAAGGTGATTTTTTGCTTTCTGTCTCTGGTGAGCGCATGCAGCCTATAGCAACAATCTTTCTTAAAAAAAAAAAGAAAAAAAGAAAAAAAAAAAGGATAAAAGAGGGACCAGTAGTTAGCATAATGGCTATGTCACTGGACTCCCATGTAGTCGACGTCGACCACAGTTCAAGTCTCGGACCTGGTGGCTTAAACTCACGCCGGGTGCGTGTGCGTGCATGCCCAAGATCCCAAGAGGAGAATGGAGGAGAAGGGATTGCGGTGTGGCCATCCCCCCTAGGGGGTGATTTCTCTCTTTCTGTCTCTCTGTCTCTCTCTCTCTTTCTGGCGAGCACACGCGCCCTATAGGGAAAACCACTCCAAAAAAAAAAGATAAAAGATAAAAGGAGCCTCAGTCCCTGATGATGACCCTGAAGCCGCTCTAGCAACTCCCAGCTCTGTGCTACAGATTATATTTATTTATCTAGGAGGTAGACAATCTTTTACAGATGTCGTCATTTGGATTTTCTCCCCCTCCCAGTGGAATCCAATACTGATACACCTCTTGGCTGCTAAGGTGGGAGAATTTCAACAGGTTAAAACAACCAACTTCGCTGGAACTACTCTTCCAACACGCACAGTATATAAACTTGTAAAGGCTAATTAACTTTCACTAGGGCAGATCGTTATAAAAAGAATAAGTAACATATGTATATATCACATCTGAATTTAAATACAGTATTTAACTGTCCTAGATTTTGCAATGTATTCATAGCCACGAGAGGGGATAAAAAACCACTTTATAATCTGTTGAATCCTTATAAATTCTGTTTAAACGTGTGTTTAAAATGTGATATTTTTCTTTTTGTGCTATCGATGGTGATAATCGGAAGTTCTGTATTGTAAAATATTCTACATAGCTCTGGAGAATGAGCCAAGACTCACTCAGAGCCCTGGCAGCCCTTCCTGGGGTAGAGGGTGGTGCTTTGGGAAGGATACCCAGTTATAAAAGCCAACAGATTCTTTTTGTGAAATGGCTGCCAAACACCACTGCTTTAGTTCAGTGTTCACTCTCTCTTGAAGTTTCTGCTTTCTTTTCCTTCTTCCACGCCTCACCCACCCAGTCTGAATCCTCCCAAAACCTCCCAGAGTTAACTTTTAAAATAGCACCTGATCATGCCTTTTCTCTGTGTAGAAACTTCGGTGGATTTTTCTGTTGCCTCCAGCTTGGCCTTCACGTTTTCTTCCATGTACTTTCCCAGTTCATTATCCAGCCCACACTCTAAACGTGGTGCCTTTTCCCAAATATATCCTGCCTTTTATTTGTGTTTGGAACAGGCTATTCTCCCTGCACCACATGCTGGCCCACCCCGAACTTCCTCCTCAGAACCCTCAGGATGCCTCTCACCTGAGGCATCAAAGTGCTCAAAAAGCCTTTGCTGCCCCACTTTTTGCCTTGTACACACTTTCATTTAGTCCTGCGCTCAGTTACAGCAGCACTGCCAGGTGATATAATTGATCTGACTTCGGGTCTGATTCCTCCTAATGTGTGAGACACAGGACCTCTCCCTCCTGTCTTGCCCATTGTTCACAACAGAGTAGGGATTTCTATGTTTTGCAGAATGGATTACTAGATCTGTGACTTCGACAGCGTCATGTCAACGAAAGTAATTTGTATCTGAATTTAGTTCTTGGAGTTTTATGATAAATTCTAGGACTTAGACACTTTTAACTCCCTCAAAAAGATATATTCACCTGACTACACCGGAACATGCATCCATCTCCTACACGGCCATTTCTTTCCTCCTACGTTGGAGAGAAATCCAAGGTTCCTTAGACTGACGTTTCTGGGAGTTAGAATTACAGAATCGGGGCCAGCAGGTGGTGGAGTGGTTAAAGTGCTGGACACCCACAAGGCTAACAGTGGTTCAAGTCTGGAACCCAGCAACTTGAAACTCATGCCAGGTGTGCATGCCAAAATCCTGAGAGGAGAATGAAGGAGTAGGGATTGAAGTGTGGCCATTCCCCCTGGAAGGTAATTTCTCTCTGTCTGTCTGGCAAGTGCATGCACTCTATAGCAAAAAAAATCTCTGCAAAAAAAAAAAAAAAAAAAAAAAAAAAAAGAAATATATATATATATATATATATAGAGAGAGAGAGAGAGATGTAAAAGGAGCCTTCAAGAGCATTGATTCCAATGTCATAATATTGGTATTGAGTTTTATAGATGAAATTATCTTTCATTTTGCACACCTATTAGTTTATGTAATATTTATTTAAATTTCACAATTACAAGAATAAGACCCCTCCCTTAAACACTTTTGAGGGTGAACACAACTTTGCAAAACTTACTAATGCTGGACACAATGATGAGTAGATGGCTAGCGAGTGACCTAAGAGCTGCTGATTCTGTGTGCCAGGAATATATGAAAACTTGTCTTCATCTGGTAGATCACATAAATGAAGGTGGCTTAGGGGAACTTCTGCTATATAAAGTGTATTGTGTATAAGACATTATGCAAATATAAAATATTATTGTTATTCTGCTTTTAGTTCAAAGTCTGGTACTAAGAATTATGCATAGACATTTATGATTGGATATGGCAGATGCACGACATGCAGAAAAAAAAGCAACCTAGAAACTGGCCTCATGACTAAGGAAAGTCAAAAAATTTAAAAAAAATTCTGCTCAAGCCTGTACAAAAATATAGAATTACATTAAATTAGTTTATAATATAAGTTTCAGGGCCAGCAGATGGCAAAGTGGTAATGTTGCTGGGCTCCCACATGGCTGACCATGTTTAGAATCTCAGATCTGGTGGCTTGAAACTCATGCCAGGTGAGTGTGCATGTGTGCCCAAGATCTTAGGAGGAGAATACAGAAGGGATTGTGGTGTGGCCATCCTGCCTGGAGGAGGAGGACAATTTCTCGCTTTCTCTCTTTCTCTCCCCCCCCCCCCCCCCTCTCGTGAGCACACACACCCTTAGGCATCTCTGGCATGCTAAGGCCAAAACCTCTTAAAAAATAATAAAATATATTGTATGTTTCAACCAATAAAGTCTTTAATTATAGTTGAGGATTTGTTTTCTTTATCAATCTGCTTTTGAACTCATCCACTGCTTCTCTAAAAAGTTAGGTTTAGCTGTCGAACTAAGGAGCTATTTTTAAAAATATTTAATTGGCTGACAAAAGACTATTGAACTCTTCTTTCAAATGAGCTATATTTAGGAAACTGGCTACCTGGCTCATTAAACTATAAATGTATCCCTCCCTCTTCATGAAAGCATATTTTAACCCAGGCTGAGTAGCAAAGAGTAAAGAGACACTTGCTAACCTCCTGTGATTGCAAACACAGGTATGGTCGATGTGGCAGTACATGTATCACAAGAATAGTGCTATATCTATAGCTGAAGGACCTTTCTGTGGATGTGTTCTTTTGCCCTTGAACTCAAAACTGTCTTTAGTAGCTGTCTCTGTCTACTAGGTTGTTGAAAGAGAAAAAAGAGATTAAATGGCTGGAAGCAGATCTACCTATAAGGTGTACATGTTGTCCAGATCCCTACCAGAAGAGGAAGCTCTCTTAGTTTCCTGGGGGCTGCCATAGCAAAGTACTCTAAACCAGGGGATTAATAATAGGAACATATTGCCTGACAATTCCGGAGGCTAGGAATCCAAGATGGAGGTGTCAACAGGGCCATGCTCCCTGCAAAGACATCTCTCCGAGCTTCTGGTAGTTCCAGAAGCATAACTCCAGTCTGCTCATGATGTTCTCCTTGGCCATGTGTCTTTGCCCAATTTGTTCCTTTTTATAAAGATACCAGTTATATAGGATTAAAGGTCCACCCTCTCCAGTTTGTCTTCACCTTAACTAACTGCATCTGCAACCACCCTGTTTCCAAATAACTTCACATTGAAGGAACTAGGGGTTATAATTTTAGCAGATGAAATTTCAGTAGAAACAGTTCAGCTCCTACCACCCTCCCTAGAAGAAAGCATCATCATTCTATGTCTTATACTAATTCTCTAATAATTTTTAAGTCTAATAACCAGTTCACAAAATTAACCAGATATCTAATAGTATTAATAATAATAGACATAAAAAACACGGTGAGTGCTGGAAGAAATAACAAGCAAAGAAACAGATTAATAAAAATTAGTAAAGTTTGTGATGAGCTATAAATAGAAACAACATCCCAATTAAAAATAAAAAATTATCTGTAACTGTGAACAGGGAGAAATAGAAAGTAGAGAAAAGATTAATAATAATAAAAGGGGGGGAGCAGGTGACATAGTGGTTTGGGCCCTGGACTCCCATATGGCCAACCATGCTTTGACCCCAGACACAGCAACTTGAAACTCATGCTGGGCACTTGTGTGTGTGTGCCCAAAAATCTCAATAAGAGAATGGAGGAGAAGGGATTGCAGCATGGCCATTCCCCCCCGGGGATGATTTCTCATTTTCTCTCTGTCTCTGTGTCTCCAGCAAGCACACGTACCGTATAGCAAAAATCTCTCCAAAAAACAGGACAAAAAGAACCTATATCAAAATAAGAGTACAGGGACCAGCAGATGGCATAATGGTTACTTTTCTGGACTCCCATGTAGTCAACTGCAGTAGTCAACTGAAGTTCGAGTCCTGGACCTGACAGTTTTAAACTCACACCAGGCACATGTGCTTGTGTGCCCAAGATCCCAAGAAGAGAATGGAAGAGAAGGGATTACAGTGTGACCATGCCCCTTGGGGGTGACTTCTCTCTTTCTATCTCTGTTTCTCTGGTGAGCACACATGTCCTATAGCAAAAATCTCTCTTTACAAAAAAAAAATAAAATAAAATACATATATATATATATATATATATATATATATATATATATATAATACACACATATATGTGTTTTTAATTTTTTATATATATAATTTAATCCTCTAACTGCTATTGGCCATGTAGGAGTCTAGCACCTTAACCACTATGCCACTTGCTGGCCCCTTAAGTCATATTTTTAAGATGCTAGGAAATTAAAGCAGTACTAGTCATTGTAATGCAGTCTCAAAGCAGTAGTTACACATTTGATAGTTTTGTAAAACTCTGAGTTAAATAATATTACTATTAGTGAGATAAGTTTTTCATATCAGACTATCAGCCTGAAATAAAAATAACAAAGATGTTCATGTATGTGTTACAAAGAATAATCTGATCATTTTTAAGTCATTGCCTTAGACCGTATGTTTTTTACTAGAAAATACTTTAATCTCAACTTAGCGGAACGGATAAAATTTCAGTTTCTATCCCAGCTTGAGGGATAAAGTGTATTTATAAAGCAAAAGCACTCATTTGTAATATTTAACTTAGGTCAACAAGCCTCAGAACTTTGGTATTTAAGATAAAAGTTTGTGACATATTCCAACAATAATCTTCTTTTACAAAAGAATCATCTTTTTTTTTTTTAATTTCTCTAAAGAACTTCATTTTTGTGACGGTGGCCATCTATTTCAACTTAAATTCAATACTATGAATTTTGAAAAATGGAGAATGGCAGAGGTACAAAATTTGGTGTGACATTCTACTTCTGTTTCACATTGCTCTCTGAAGATGCTGAGTGATAAGAGTATATAATCAAACAAAACGCCAAAAAAAGCAACAGTGTATATGTATCTACAACTTTAGAAACATTGAAATATATTAACTCTCATTTCAAAAGAAAAGCTCAAACAATTTGTGCCAATGTATCTCAAAAAAGTTTACAGACTTAATAAGATGCACAATTAACCTATAAGTCTTATATTCTTATGACATATAATTATCATTTAAGTACCAGGGGGAAAACTGGGTTATAAACCATTTCAGCATGCTTTTCCAAAGTAGAAGGACTTTAATTTCCAAGTATCTTGAAAAAGCAATATTTGCAGTATAAATTAGAATGTCTAATACAATGAACAACAAACCAAGGCAATTTTGTTACATAAATTAATCCATTTATTGTAGGCTAGTGATATTCCAAATGTCTGTGGAGCTTCTACTGGTCTTTCAATTCTTTCAGTCTTCTGATGGCCCACTTTACTGTGACAGCCGAAGTGGTGGTGTAGACCCAGGCACCACCGGACACCATTTTCATACAGGAACCACAATGCCAGATCTCCACAGCCTCTCTCTTCATCTTGGTTTTGCCACAGAAGGAGCAAGTGTACACAGTGTGCTGGCAATTTAAATTTTCTTCACCCTTTTCCAGAAGGAGGCATGGTAGAGGGTCCCATATTTACCACCGATGCTGATCTTCCTGGTGCATTTGGCCATATTGCTGCCAGAGAGCCAAAAGAATCATCTTAAGAGCACTGTTTTATTCTCTATTAAATGACTATACCGAAACAGTAACAACATAAAAGGAAAAGAGTAGAATAAAAATTATCTATTCTTGTCAATACAAGTGACAAAACATCTCCTGCTTTGATCTTTTCAACTTTTATGTGAAACAACAAAAGAGGAACCAGCAGATGACTTAATGGGTACATTGCTGGACTCCCACATAGTTGACTGTGGTGGCTTAAACTCACGCTGGGCATGTGTGCGTGCATGCCCAAAATCCCGAGAGGAGAATAGAGAAGAGGTTGCTGTGAGGCCATCTCCCCTGGGGGGAGGGGGTGATTTTTCACTTTCTGTCTCTAGCAAGTGCACACACCCTATAGCAAAAATCTCTCTAAAATGGTAAAAAAAAAAAAAAAAAAAAAAAAAAAAAAAAAAAAAAAAAAAGATAAACAATAAAAGAAAGTTAGATCCCTTTGATTACATTGCAATGATCTGCAAGGCCTGAGTCAAACACTTAGCATCAAAAATTGTATCTACTTCCATGATCCATTTGCCGTGGGAAAATGCTGAAGAAAATATCAGCAATCACTTTGTTCTAGCAATTTGGTCTTCAAAATCAGGAAATAGCTTCAGTTCTCAGTTTCAAAAAACATTAGGGAGATTTATAAAACATAAACACCAGTGACAAGAATGTTAAAAAGATCTCTTTCCGTTGTCTTCTTACGTTTATACTCTCTGGGCCAGTTTGCTTCCCTGGACGTGCTGCAATGAAACGCGCTCTATATTGGAATTACCCTAATGAATGTCACCTACCACTGGAGATTCAAGTGTATTATATACTTGGACAGATTTAGAGGTAAGAAGTTAAGTATCTCCTGAAGAAGTCAAGTCTCCTAATCATTCTCTTAGAATCCTACCCTTCTCCTTTTAATATCATAGTTGTAATCCTATTATCTATGTATTTTCTGTTAATTAACCATGTCGCCTGCAACAACATAAATTCCATGAATCCAGAGGCTATATCGGACTATTCTTCTCTGCAGATTTACTGCCTAAAAATACAATATCCAGAACAGAATAAATGTAAAATAAATTACTTAAATAAATGAATGAAGTAATTCCAAGTGACTCCCTCCCAGTTTGCATAAATTTATGTGACTTTTACAGTAGAAAAGTGTACATGTAGAATAAATAGACGTTTCTATAATTTGCCTGTTTTTGAAAATATAGTCTATTTGGCCTTGCCACAAACATACTGACTCAAAAGGTTTGGGAATAGAACATCAGCATCTGTATTTTTCAAAAGCTCCCTTAGTGATATTTATAATGAAGCAAGTTTGGGAAATACCATATTAAGTGTTTATATCACCTTGGAAAACACATCTGTAATGCTCCTCTTTATTCAGAGGACCTCTGGAATCCTCATAATTCTCACATGTAAAAAATAGATATGTTGGGAACCAGCAGTTAGCGTAATGGCTATGTCGCTGGACTCCCACGTAGTCGACCGCGGTTCGCGTCTCGGACCCGGTGGCTTACAACTCACGCCGGGCGCGTATGCGTGCATGCCCAAGATCCCGAGAGGAGAATGGAGGAGAAGGGATTGCGGCGTGACCATCCCCCCTGGGGGGTGATTTCTTGCTTTCTGTCTCTATGTCTCTCTCTGTCTGGCTGGCGAGCGCACGCGCCCTATAGCAAAAAAACCTCTCCCCCCCAAAAAAAAAAAAAAAAAATAGATATGTTGATATAAGACTTCTTTGTTCTACCCACTTGGATTTTCTGATTTCACATTTGTAGTTGTGACTACTTATGAGTGAACTTGAAAGTCTGTGGATAGCATTTGGGCTAAGGCCTGACTTTAATCTTATGACTTGTGCTCCTGGTCTTTGACAAAGACACTTTCAGCTAATCTGTTATTCCAGCCAACCATTAAACATCTACAGATGGTATGACTGTTTTTGCATTTCAGGCTCTTTTATCCCAAGAAACTGTGTTTTAATGGAATGCACAAACATAGGAATATGTAGCAGATTTTGTTGTTTTGTTCTTCCCAGTGTTCCCTCTTTCTCCTGGTAACAGAACTCCAGTTTTGCTGTGGAGGAATTCTTTTTAATCACCTGGCATGACATAGATAAGATTGACCTCACCCAGAGAGTGTAAAGTAGAACTTAATTGTCTTAAACCCACTTATGAATCCCATTCCTCTGGCCAAGGAGTTGGTTGAAAACAGGGCACAGGGCCAGTGAGGCAGAGGAAATGTTTGTCAGGGCTTCTTGGCACGGTAAGCTTTTCTCTCCATGGAATCTACCAGGAGAAATTTTCCTTCTCCTTTCCAGTGAGGTGTGAAAATATAAGATCTAGAACTATTGGGGCCATTCTGAGACTCTGGAGGTACCTGAGGGCTTTGGGGTGGGGGTGATGGGGCCTGTGTGGAGTGTGAGGACGAAGTCAACACAAAGGACAGAGAAACTGAGATAAAACCAGTCCTTGATGACATCCTATGAATTTCCAAATTAAGTCTCAACTGCAGCCAGCATCAATGGGCCTTTCCAAGAATGTGGCCTAATAAATCTCCTTTGTTGTTTATGACAGTTTGAGCTGAGGTCTCTGTCACTTCAAACTTAACAATTCCTACTTCATGTAAGATCCATGCTATATGAGCATGTAACCCTCAGTGATTTTTTCAGTGAAGAGACAGAGGAGCTGAGAAGATATCTATGGAACTAAAGTTGTCCATAGATGCTAGCACAACTTCCTAAAATATTGTAATTTTTGTGCAAGATGTAAAAAAAGAAAAAAGAAAAAAAAATACCGTGCCCCACCCAGTAACTACATTTTTCAAGCTAGACATCCATAAACATAATTTAGCAAAATATTTTTTTTCTGATTCATCAATTCATTACATAAAATCTCAGAATAACATAAAACATTGAAATCACATTTCATTACATATTCCACTAACTGCCTTTATTGGAATGAAAATAAAATGAAATGAAATCAGGGTTATCTCAGAAAATGTAGGGCATATGGTGGCCATATCTAGGGAACATCCACCTTGTTTTATTGGAATAAATTACTGTTAAAATGAACACACTGCTAGAAAGGCTGTTACCAGTCTGCAGGTCATAAAATAAAAAGAGCTAAACCAACCTCTCAGTGCTGAGCTGGCAAGTGAAAAGATGCATTCTGCACACAATAGGTATGCAGTGAATATGTCTGACTGACAAGAACCCTGCTAGGACTAGCAGTGAGCTATTTAAGCCTGCTGTTTCTTGTTGACTTTGCCAGCCTTGGCTGAGGTGTGAGGATTCTGTAACCATTAACAAGAGCCCCCAAGCTATATCTACTTTTCCACTACTTCAAACTTTCATAAGCCATACAGTCAGGTGCTGGGCTCTGATCAGTGACTGGTAGGTGTGGAGGGTCTAAAGACAACATTTTAATACTAGATGATTTGTTAAGGATAAAAATTTCACTGTGCCAATGTAAATGGACTTGTTACTATGGAATTTGTAAATATATTCATTAAGCTGTAAAATGATAGTCTTATATTGAAATTGATCTGCTTTTAACCTATGTGTTTTAGGCATCTGGCATCTGTTAATAAAATTCTGCCATAAAACACAAATCAAAGTAGATAGAACTAGTTGGCTGAAAATAACAATGAGGATGATAAAGTCTTTCAATTTCTGAAGAGGGTAAGAAAAACAAAATAAAAAATCACATTTGGAATTTGATATTAAAAAGGCTTTACAATATCTTAAGAAATATATGTGCCTGAATATTGCCATAAATAGACAAGTGGGACTACAGCAAACTTACAAGCTTCTGCACAGCAAAGGAAACAATAGAGTGAAGAGACAACCCATAAAAAGGGAGAAAATATTTGCAAACTATGCTTCAGATAAGAGATTGATAACCAGAATGTATAGGGAACTCAAGCAGCTTACCTGCAAAAACATTAATAATCCACTTTAAAAATGTGCAAATGAGCGGAAGAGACAACTCTCTAGACATATGAATGTCCAAAATGCATATGAAAAAATGTTCCTCTTCTCTCGTCATAAGGGAATACAGACCAAAACCACAGTGAGCTACTACTTAACCCCCGTCAGAATGGTTATGATCAAAAAAATAAAGACTGACAAGTGTTGATGAGGCTATGGTGAAAAGGGAATCCTCTTACACTGTTGGGAATGTAAATTAGTGCAGTCACTGTGGAAAACAATATGGCGATTTCTCAAAAACCTACAAGTAGAGTTACCATGTGACCCAGTAATCTGACTCCTTAATATTTACTCAAAGGATAAGAAAATAACTCAATTAGAAGGACATTTGCATGTCTATATTTATTGCCACATTATTTACAATTGCTAAGACATGGAATCAACCTAAGTGCCCAGGAACTGATGACTGGATTGAAAAATTGTGGCACATATACACTATGGAATACTATTCCACCACAAGGAATAAGGAAACCTTGTCATTTGATTCAATAGGATGAGTATAGAAGATTTAATACTAAGTATGCCGGACTTCAGAAAGATAAAGACTACACATCCCTGTTCAGTATATACTGAGTGTATATACTCTATGGCAGCAATAGAAAGAGCTGAAGATATAATAGCAGGGTAGAGCAGTGGGAAAAAACCCTCAACAGACACAAGAATGTAAAGTTCTCTATTGAAAATTATTTATTTATATGGTAACATTCTTAATTTGCTTGTCATACTACATGCGTACTATGAAAACCATATTGTGCGCTATAGAGACAGCAATAATTGAATGTAAACAAGAAATCATAGTTTACTTTTTTGAGAGTTTTTTGCTATAGGGCATGTGCGCTTGCCAGGAAAGACAGAAAGACAAAAGCAAGAAATCACCCTCCAGGTGGGATGGTCACACCACAATCCCTTCTCCTCCATTCTCCTCTCAGGATCTTGGGCACATACGCGCACATGCCAGTGTGAGTTTAAGCCACCAGGTCTGGGACTTGAACTGCGGTTGACTATATGAGAGTCCAGTGACATAGCCATTACGCCAACTACTGGTCCCCACAAAATTGTTAAAGTGAGGAAAACATAAATGTATGTGTCTTTTATCCATATATGTAATATATACACAACACACACACATTTAGTCACACATATTTCAATGTGAACTAAAGTATTAATCAGCAAAAGGCAGCAAGAGTTTAGCCTTTATAAAATAAAACAATTCAATTTGGAAGGAAGCAGTTATATTTCCAGAAATGGAGTGATATGTTATAATTCTATAGAGGATCTACAGAAAAATCAGTGACATGGATAATCCTTATATTGAAGCTTCACCAACATATAATGATAAAAGATGACCATGTTTTCTTGAATGACCAAATTTAACATTTTATGTACCCACCTACCCCTGAAAGAATTCCTGAGTTTTTTTTCTCAATGACTATAACTGTCCTTGGTCATTTCTCTACATCTCCCTACCCTCTCCCCGTGAAGCTTTTTCTCAGTGTAACTTTATTTATTGAACAATTATGAACCAAAAACTGTGCTAAGTGATTTATATCTTCTTTCCTATCTTTTCCTAAAAATAACATAGGCACTATTTCCTGGCAATTTTACAAATAAACTAAGACTCAAATTTATAAACTAATGTATGGCAAAGTTGAAACTCTAACAGAATTTTAGCTCAGCTTATCTGATACGAAAGCCCATGCTCTCAACCATTACATAACTGACCAACTATCTATCTTTTTTGGATTTCTTAAAAGAATTTAAAATTCTCTCAATAATTGCAAGGTAATATATCCAAGCTATACAAATTCATAAGATGTTATCTACCTGGTTCTAATATATTGAAATTTTTCTGATAAACCATGTACGTTTAAAGAAAAAGGTAAAATATAACAAGTAGTGTTTGTATGACTTGTGACTTTTAGAACTGATTAATTATAGACAGAATCTGGCAGTTCAGACACCAAGAGAACACACTGAACTTGTATTTTGCCCATTTTAGCAATAATTCACCAGGCTTTTGGATTCCATCTGAAATTTATCAGAGCTATATCCAGGACACATCTTTTTTTTTCTGTCAGTTTCATTTGATGTTCTCACTTTGTGCTTTTCCTGAAGAAATATCAATGATTTTAAAAGACAAAGACTATGTGGATGGTCTGAATACCAGTTTAATAATATCAGTATTGGGGCCAGCAGATGGTGTGGTGGTTAAGGACGCTGGACTCCCACATGGCCAACCGCGGTTTGAGTCCCGGACCTGGCGGCTTGCTTTCTCTCTCTCTCTCTCCCCCCCTCTCTCTCTCTCTTTCTGTCTCTCTCTGCTCAAATTAAAATAAATAAATAAAGTTAAATAAAATAATTCTTTAAAAAAATAATATCAGTATTACTTCGGATTTCTCTTCCACTTTTCTCTATACTTATCTAATGTTTTATTCTCCTTTCACAGATGCTCTTAGTTTTTCCTCTCCTTTTACTCCCAGAAATCTCACAAGTCATTTTTCTCATGGTGCTAAGGTCATTTTTCTATTTGTTCTTAGAATTAGATATGTCAGGATTAGCAAAGGTTATGTTGCTGGACTGCCACATGGCTGACTGCAATTATAACCCTGAACCTGGAGGCTTGAAACTCAGGCCGGGCACATGTGCATGCATGCCCAAGATCCTGAGAAGAGAATGAGAGGAGAGGGAATTGCCACGTGGTCATCTGCTCTGGGGAAGGAGGGCATGATTTCTCACTTTCTGTTTCTCTATCTCTCCGGCAAGCACACACATCCCATAGTAAAAATCTCTCTCTTAAAAAAAAAAAAAAAAAAAAAAAAAAAAAAAAAAAAAAAAAAAGATGGGAACCAGCAGTTAACATAATGGCTATGTTGCTGGACTCCCACGTAGTCGACTGCGGTTCGTGTCCCGGAACCGGTGGCTTAAAACTCACGCCGGGCACATGTGCGTGCGTGCCCAAGATCCCGAGAGGAGAATTGAGGAGAAGGGATTGCGGCATGACCATCCCCCCTGGGGGGCGATTTCTCGCTTTCTGTCTCTATGTCTCTCTCTGTCTGTCTGGCGAGCGAATGCACCCTATAGCAAAAACCTCTCCAAAAAAAAAAAAAGAATTAGACATGTCATGATATTGAAGATCTTCATACCACACTACCACACTTCAATCACTTGAAGATAAGAATATGGATGTGTGGCCTCTCACTAGTTTATGTTTGTTGGTTAGTTTGTTTTTTAGAAAGGTTTTGTTTTGAGAGATTTTTGCTATAAGCTGCATGCACTTGTCAGAGAGAGGCACAGAGACAGAAAGCTAGAAATCGTCCCCCGCTGGGAATGGCTACTCCATAATTCCTTCTCTATTCTCTTCCTGGGATTTTGGGTGCATGCACACAAACACACACACACACCCAGCATGAGTTTCAAGCCACCAGATCTAGGACTCAAACCATGGACTACATGGGAGTCCAGTCCCTTAGCCCCTATACCACCTGCTGGCCCAGAAAGAATTTTTTTTTTTAATTTTATGAATCTTGGTTTTAGCCCTTCCTCCTACCTTCCAAAACGCAAAAGTGTATGTACTCCGTGTACCTTTCCCTAACTCCCCAAGAAGAGTTCACTTCAGCATTCACGAAATCATGTCTGATACAATTGGTGAGGCCTTTGATTTGATAAAGTAGAATAAATACAACATTTTCTTGGTGTGTTATGTTTTCTAGTAACTCAAACCCTTTTTTCTTTTCTTCTTCTTCTTATTTTATTTTTTTGTAAATATCACTCCCAAGCACAGATACACAAATGGAATGTCTGCATTAAAATTCCTCAAATACCTTCTCCTGTTCTCTCTTTTCATGCTCCATGCGAAACAATATGAGATCTGACGTCCATAGTTATAGAGGTTCTTTCTCCTATTTGCTAATTCAGTAAGTTTTAGGAAACACATATCAACTCTCCTTTTCAAGTCAAACTCCAAAATGTGTTGTTGATTTTTTTCAGGCTTTTTCAAATATGCTTGCTTCTCTGCCTTCCCGCTCTCCCCCGTCTCCCTCTGGTATGTGACAAGGTGCTACACACTGTAAGTCTAGTTGCTGGAGTAGTCCTGGTGGGCTCTGGTGTGGCATGTGCACTAGATGTACATATTTTATTATTACCTTTTCTCCCCAGCCAAGACTGTCAGAGGAAACATGGCATTTTTTACAGCTTTCTGCTAAGTGTCAGGCTTTGCACTTCAGAAATATTTGATAAGTGGAGCCTAAGTGGCAGGAGCACATCCGTGCGAAAGGCAGACACACAATATAACTTTAACTCTCCTATTAACTTTTTCATTTCCCTGCAGAAGTTGTTTCTGTCCATATTTTTACTTCAGCTGGGCTGAGTGGGAGAAAGAACTCAAAGGGAGGTCGAAGCAGATGGTTGTCACAAACTGCATACGGCAATTGAGAATTAGTGTGCAAGCATATGCAACCTGGTACAGTATGAAGCATTCCAGCATATGAGTGCTGAAATAAATCGAGCCTGGAGAAGATGGGGATGATAAAAAGATGAGCTCTGCTTTGCCTGTGACATATATATATTTAGGCCTTCTGAATTCATTAGGATATGTTCTCTGTTTTCAGTAGGCAAGTTAACACCTAAATTGAGCAGATTCCTGTAGATTCTGGTATCTCGCCTTTTTCTCTCATCCACAGTATGCTTTCTGAAAAGCAATATTTCTGAAGATACATGCATCTTTTTCATAGAAGAAGGGTTGGAGATTATGACGTCAAATTGCCTGGACAGATTTAACTATCATAATAATTACTAATAGGATAAAATGATTTACTTTCACTCTCTAACGCGTCACCTGTAACTATGCACCAGGCACGTTCAGTTCACATAAAATGTTCATACCCAGCTTTGACTGCTGGTAACTCTGATGGTGACCAATCTGTAGAAAATAATTTATTCACAGATACTTTCAACTGTTTTGTTTTCTTGTTGTTAATAAAAATGGTTCTAAATAAAGACATAACCCAACGGTAGTTAACAAGTACTGCCAACTTCGCAGACTGGAAGTCGTCTTTACAGGAGTCATAAGGGAATGTAGCTCGGCCACGGTACCTTTATAATTACAAATAACTTGTCATCCTCATTGGTTCTTTTATGATTTGCAGGAAGAGAGGTAAAACGAGCTATTTGTCCCATCTTAAAAATTCAGAAACAGAGGGGGAGAGTTTAATTATCGTTGCTCCTGTTCTCATAAGAGCAAAGGCCAATTCTGCACTCAGGCTTGGTCTTGAGCCTACCTATGGCTCCACCCCAGTGCGAGTGAATGAATTTTTGGGACAGCACATAAGACCAGAGCAGGGGGATGAGGGGAGAAGTCCCTGTGTTGCTACCTCCCAGCTCCGAGCAGCACCTCCAATCCTCTCACTAAACTTCCTCCCTGAGGAGTATTAAAAAAGCTGCAGTTTGGGACCAGCAGTTAGCATAATGGCTATGTCGCTGGACTCTCACGTAGTCGATCACGGTTCACATCCCGGACCCAGTGGCTTAAAACTCACGCCAGGCGCGTGTGCATGTGTGCCCAAGATCCCGAGAGGAGAATGGAGGAGAAGGGATTGTGGCGTGACCATCCCCCCTGGGGGGTGATTTCTCGCTTTCTGTCTCTATGTCTCTTTCTGTCTGTCTGGCGAGCGCACGCACCCTATAGCGAAAACCTCTCCAAAAAAAAAAAAAAAAAAAAAAAGCTGCAGTTGTTTTAACATGGTCCTTCCTGCCACTGCCTCTTTGTTTTGTTCACCTTCTCATCTATCCTTTGTAAGACAGGGAAGACAGAGAAAAGGGGAAAGTGATAGATATTGGCTCAAGAATAAATATCGAATTATATATTGGTAGACCAAAACACAAATCAACTACGAACTACAGGAGTCCACCAACATGCACATAAATCATTTATAACGATAATCCAAGACTAGGTCCAAATCTCATTAAAGTATATGAATCCTTAATCTATTTTGGCAAAAAAGCGCCAATACACATTTTTTCTTTTTATCATAAATTACAGTTCTGTGGCACTGTGCAAATATTACCAAGCTGTAAGACAGCTGTGCTCCATTAAAATGTGTAATGGTCGCTGATTTCTTACAGCACATGGTCATCAGGCTGAATCTACAGCCAGTAATTAGGAAGATGAAATGTTTAATTGTGCCTTAATTTTGATAAAATTTATCTGTCACACATCCCGCAGCCGAGCATTCTGCTCACAAATCAATGTCATCAGCCGAGTAAAAACTTGAGCACCAGGCTCTTGTCCCTGACAGATTCATTTGAATGTGTATCTGTTCCTGATAAGCAACCAGGCTAAGGAAGATCGGGCAGTCCTTCCCCGTTGACAGAGCTCTGGTGAGGAATGTCTGGGACTTCTATTGAGAGAGTAAGAAGGTTCAAAGATCATTTTATTCTTACCTCTTAACAGTCACGTCCAACTGTAGCTAAAGAAAGACAACCCTCGGGATCAATTTGCTTACTTTTAATGTCTCTGAGGCATCGGCCCCTGTCGACTAGTGGTAAAGGGAGCTGGAGCCCATGTGGCTGACTGTAAAATGTGAATCCAGGCCCTGGCAGATTGAGAAACCCACTGGATACATGTGCTTTTGTGCCCCAAATCTCAACAGAGTGCAGAGATGGAGGAGAAAGAAGGATTTGCAACATGGCCATGACCCATTTGGGGGTGTTTTCTCCCTCTCCCTCTCTCTCTCTGTCTCTTTGGCAAGTGACATCCCTTGACAAAGTTAAAAACAAACAAACAAAAAAAAAGTTTAGTAATGCCCTTTTTAGTCCTATTTCTCAATATCTTTATTAGGAATAGATCAGTGAAGTGAGGAAGACTCATAATTTTTAGAGCCTAGAGGGCGTCAGAATGGTAAAAAGCTATGCTCTGTGAAACTAACACATCTGAGGAAGTCCCAGGTCTGTATCTGGAGACCTCCTTGAGGACTTCAGACATGTGTGTGCCCATGACCCAGGACTGCTGAGGCTAGGGGTGGATTGCAGTACTAAGGCCCTGTCGGAGGTAATGCCCTCTCTCCTTTTCTCTGACTCTCATTGAAGAAATAAATAAATAAACGTTTTTAGAAAGAGTCATTACTTTTTTAATAATTATTTTATTTAACTTTATTTATTTACTTTTTAATTTGACCAGAAAGGGACAGAGCAAGAGCAAGAGTGGAAGAGAGAGAAAGAGAGAGAAAGCAAACCACTGGACCTGGGACTCGAACCATGGTTGGCCACATGGGAGTCCAGCACCCTTAATTACCACGCCACCTGCCAACCCCAAGAGTCATTACTTTTAACTGGATAGCTAACCATTCACAGATCTCTAGAATATTAGAAGAGAAACATCTTGTTTTAAATGTGGCTACTAAAGATCAGAGAGTGCCCAGGGATTTGAGCATTATCAGAAAGAGTTTAGTTTTGCACTGTGTATCCACAGTTGGGGTAGCCTACGTCTTACAGAGAATTTTATAATCCTTATAAGCAATATTTACAAATTATAATGTTGAATTCATTTTTCCACTGGCAAGAAATATTTTTCAAGCACAAGGAAGTGTAAGTACAAATACCTGCCAATACTGAAAATTAATTTATGTCATGTTTCCCCTACAAAATGAATCAGTGATCATTCTTTCTCACCCACGATAACTATGGCTCATTATCCAAGAGAACTTAATGAGCATATGTTGGAATATATTTTACATTTTTATTTCACATAGCTCTGGGAAAAAAATAATTGAGAGGGGTTGTGGCATAGTGTGTGGGGAGGATCGAAAGGCAGATGAAAGAAAAGGCAGCTTGAAATCGAGAGGGTGTGATCTGTCATAGAGGGCATGACACAGCTCTAAAGCCCTGGAAATGGTGAGCATCCAAATAGAAGGTCAGAAGTTTAGTTCTCTTTCCCACTATACAAGATGGCAGGTGAAAAAGCTGCAAAGCAGGATACTAAGGAGAAGAAACCTGAAGCCAAGAAGCCGATGCCAGTAGCAAGGTTAAAAAGGGTGACCCCTCGGCTAAAAAGCCCAAGAAGGGGAAGCCCCATTGCAGCCGAAACCCAGTTCTAGTCCGGGGCATCGGCAGATACTCCCAGTCTGCCATGTATTCCAGGAAGGCCATGTACAAGAGAAAGTACTCGGCCACTAAATCCAGGATCGAAAAGAAAAAGGAGAAGGTTCTTGTGACTGTCACAAAACCAGTTGGTGGAGACAAGAATGGTGGTACCCAGGTGGTTAAACTGCGCAAAATGCCTAAATATTATCCGAGTGAAGATGTGCCTCGAAAGCTGTTGAGCCACGGCAAAAAACCCTTCAGTCAGCATGTGAGAGAGCTGCGAGCCAGCAACACTCCTGGAACCATTCTGATCATCCTCACTGGAAGCCACAGAGGCAAGAGAGTGGTTTTCCTGAAGCAGCTGATCAGAGGCTTGCTACTAGTAACTGGACCACTGGTTCTCAATCGAGTTCCACTGTGTAGAACACACCAGCAATTTGTCATTGCCACCTCCATGAAAATTGATATTAGCAAAGTAAAAATCCCAAAGCACCTTACTGATGCTTACTTCAAGAAAAAGAAACTGCGGAAGCCCAGATACCAGGAAGGTGAGATCTTCGACACAGAGAAGGAGAAATACAAGATTTCAGAGCAGCGCAAGATTGATCAGAAAGCTGTGGACTCGCAAATTTTACCAAAAATCAAAGCTGTTCCTCAGCTCCAGGGCTATCTGTGATCTGTGTTTGCTCTTACAAGTGGAGTTTATCCTCACAAATTGGTGTTCTAAATTTTTTGCCAAGAACCTAATTAAATAACTGATAATATTTAAAAAAAAAATAGAAGGTCAGTTTTCCTAGGCCAGCAAGTTGGATTCTCAATGTGCTTTAAAAATGTTCTTAGTAGGCCAAAATTTCACCAAAGGACACCGGTTAAATTTTCTACTGTAACTAATTCCTCACCAGGTGATTAATGAACCAGCTGAAGATTCAGAGCTTGCCAGCTTACTTTAAAGTAAAATAAGCCTCGAGATCAGGAATAGTTTTAGAAGAGTCTTCGAGGAGAGCCAAATGGCATTAAGCTATAGCCTGCTAACAAGAAGACTCATTAAAACACTTTTCTAAACTTAGCCATGAAAATAAGTCCAAACTAAATATATCATACTCACCATTCCCTTTTGTACTATTTTCATGGGTAGATATATTCAGGGCTGGGACAAAAAGATGGCATTCTGGTAAAGTGGTTGTATTTTATCCCATTGCCATTGGCACACCACCTGGGCTAAACAGAAGCAGGAAAAACTAATAAGATACAAATGACATGGAGAATAATACTAAATAGCTGTTATTTGTGTACCACTTCATAATAAATTGCTTTCACATCTATTTTCTTATTTGGATTTTTGAGAGCTTAAATGTTTACCCAAATCATGTGCTCATCCAAGAAGGACTTAAACCAGTATGTTTGAGACTGTGGATCAGATCACTCATGAGCCATGCCAACACCCTTCTATTGGACCTCTCTGTTATGCTGAAACACAAATGCTCAGACTTCTTTGAAGCCAGGATCCTGCACGTGATGTAGGTACCACCATTCAGATGCACTTACGTAAGGTTTCCATTCAGATGGGAGTCACGTGAGAGATGGGGTGCAAGCATCCACTTTGGAGCCTCAGATTATGACAGAAGCATAAGATTTTGGAGCCAAAAGTCACTGTCAACTTCCTGATTTGTCAAAGTTTTCTAATCAGGAGATTCCTTTCAGGGCAGAGATGGCTTCCTTCTGCAACCTTCTCACCAAGACAGGGACAACACCTGTCTGGGTGCTAAAAGACACTATTTTGAAGACTTTCTCTCTTTCTT
The DNA here is from genome assembly GCA_026018925.1 of Tupaia tana. Taxonomy (NCBI): domain Eukaryota; kingdom Metazoa; phylum Chordata; class Mammalia; order Scandentia; family Tupaiidae; genus Tupaia; species Tupaia tana. The sequence goes on from JAKSZU010000008.1 coordinate 20,040,448, forward strand.
CTTTAGTTAACTAGAGTTAATTCCATGGACTGTAACAAAAAAATCCTAACTAATGTACCCAAAATGTGTGATCCCAATCTAGTTTTTTTTTCTTCATCACTTACCATCACAAAGTAGAGAATAAGGCAAATTATATACATCCATGTACCACATAATGTCATGTCAGTCAATAACAGACTGCATAGCATACATGATGGTGGTACCAAAAGGTTGTTATAGACAATATATCGTACAGCCTAAGTGTATAGTAGCCTACACGTCTACATTTGTGTAAGTGTAATGTATGATGTTTGCACAATGATGAAATCACCTAATGATATATTCTTCATTCATGACAGGACATGTGCAGACACATGAGAGAAAGGAAGAGAAAGAGGAGGAGAGAGCGATTTTGTCATGACAGAATTCCCTTCCTTCAGTCCTCTGGCCCATTGGATTCTGGGCATTCATGCATGTACCCAGCATGTCTTAGGCTGCCTTTGCCAGGGATTTCAACCGCAGTCATGATGTTGGATCCAGCTTCTCTTAAGCACCAGATAACCACTTAGCCACAGAGCCAGCTCAGCCTAAAAACTTTGGAAAACTGACTAAATAGTTTTATTAAGGTGGAGTAGAAACAGCAAAGACTAATTAGGCAGAAGGACTAGATTCTATTTCCAGATATGACTCTGTCACTAGGGGCAAATCACTAACTCTATGGATAACAATATCTTCATTTAAAAAATGGCACACATGCAATAAAGCCAGCAATTTCTATAGTCTCTCACGGTCCTAATATTCTTAGATTCTATAAGGAAAAGTACGCTTTTATGGCCTTTTAGGCACTTAGAGATGCCCGTTTTTCACTGCAAACATGTGAACAAGTATACCCCAAACTCATTTGAACTTTGGAAATTTAACTGGCCTTTCTATGTGTGTGGCATTTTTTTTTCCTTAAGATTTTTGCTATAGGGTGTGTATGCTTGCCAGAGAGACAGAAAGCAAGAAATCTCCCACTAGGCAGGATGGCCATGCCACAGTCTCCTCTCCTCCACTCTCCTCTCAGGATCTTGGGCATGCATGCACACACACGCCCAATGTGAGTTTAAGCTGCCAGGTCTGGGACTCAAATCATGGTCAACTATTTGGAAGTCCAGCAACATAACTATTACTCTATCTGCTGGTCTCCTCTGTGCATTTTTTGAAGTTGAATTTCCACCCATGAACAAAAACTTTCCTTATCTGCATACTTTAAAAAAAAAAATTAGAATCAAGGTCTCAGCATGTCAACTCTGGGCCTCAGAGAGCATGATAAACTCAGATCCTCTCTTTTCAAACAGAGAAGCTGCGAGTCAGCAGAGGAAAAGCCACACAGCAAGTTGGTGGTCCTGCTTGCACAAGAAATGCATCCATCAGCTGGGGCAGTCACTCTAGAATAAGGAGTGATGAAGATGCTGGTAAGAAATGCAGAATTTAGATATTGCATCCTACTGCCAAGTGTTATTGTCCATGGCTGGCAGATTCCACTATAAACTTGAAATTCAGTCAATAAATATTATTTATAGAAACTTGATGTGGACATTTATGTCTCATTGTTAAATAGTTAATCAATTGACTCAATAAATATTAGTGGTTAAAAAAATTAAAACTTTAAAAGTAAAAAGACCAATGTCACCTCACAAAAAATGCAAGAACTTGCTAACTTTTGACTGCAGAAAGTCTTTGATTTTACATGAAGGAAATGATTGATTTAAGAATTGATAGTTGAATGAAGCAATAATAAATGTTTGAGATGATGGATATACTCTTAGCCTGATTTGATCATTATGCATTGCATTCATGTACTGAAAAATCACGTTGTACCCCATAAATATGCACCATTATTGTGTCAATTAAAATTTTAAAAAAAAGAATTGATAGCTGAAAAGTAGACTTTCTTTTTTTTAAGATTCTTAACTTTTGCTACAGAATTCTACATCCTTTAAAACTGCCTGAAGAAAATGCCCAACTCAAATCTATTTTTCAGATATCTGAAATGAAGAGCATTTCACGTTGGAGCACTGACTTCTTAATCTTCAAGTAACTTACATAAAATATGAAGTGTTTATGGTGAAATCAATTAATAAATCATAAGATTTGTAAAAGAATTATTGTATTTAACTGTATTTATTTATTTATTTAAATTTGACCAGAGAGGGACAGAGTGAGAGAGAGCAAGAGGGGGGGAAAGTGAGAAGGCAAGCTGCCAGGTCTGGGACTCAAACCGTGGTCGGCCATGTGGGAGTCCAATGCCCTTAGCCACCATGCCACTTGCTGGCCCCTAAATCATAAAATTTTTATTTTGTATTGTTAAGGGAGATAAATAAATCAATAAAAAGTATACTTATAGGCTTAGTCAACAAAGCATTAAACAATAAGTACTTTTACTGGAAGCATAATTGTGCCTAGATATGTGTGATAACAAATGTAACTTTGGTACCCTTATGTAAAAATTACTGCTTTGTCAAAATTCTGAGCTGGAAATTAAATAATATATATTTTTTCAGAAAGATAGTCACATGTATTTGTTTCCTCATGGCTACCCCTTTTGGCCTGAGCCACAAATTCATGTGGCCCAATGTATGATCTGACCCATATGATCCTACTGCCAAATATATTAAATATTTTGCATATATTATGATATATTTTATAATACCAACATTGATAAATGAAAACCTTTTCTCATTTTCTTACTGCACCTCACATTCTACAGCATGTACCTGTGTCAAAAAATCACAATGGTAGAGAAGTTAGTGAAGTAGGTAAACTCCTAGTTAAACGAAACTGTATTCGTCCACTCAGCACACAGTTACTGAACAAGTCTTTATTTGTGTACATTTATAGAGCACCTACTTTGTGCCAGGCAGAATGTTAGGTGTTACAATACAAAAGGCACAGTTTCAACCTTTATGGAACGTGTAGCCTAGAGGAGGTGATAGACACTAAATATGCAGCTGCAATGCAGGAGATGAATGGTAGCTATAGGGTCAGGTGTGTTGAGGTCGCATGGAAGACTTCACAAAGTCTTTTTTGTAGAATCCCTGAGGCAGTGAGTCCTGAGCTAAGTTCTGAAAGCTAAGTGCATTCAGTGAAGGAAGGAATTAAAAGAAATTTTCGTAGAATGAGAGCAAGCCTATGAAAAGACACAGATGGTCATTTTAGAGGGTACGGCATATTCGCACAATGCTTCAGTCTAAGCAGCGCTGTGAAATTGAGTAAACCTTTATTTTCTGATTTTGTTTGTTGTTTGTTTTGTTTTGTTTTGTTTTGAAGAGGTTTTTGCCTTAGGGAGCATGTGCCGGGAGAGAGAAAGACAGAGACAGTGAGAGGGAAAGTGAGAAATCACCCCCCGGGGGGTGGTCACACCACAATCCTTCTACTCCATTCTCCTCCTGGGATCTTCATGCAGGCAGGCACACACACAAGCCCAGCATGATTTTCAAGCCACTGGGTCCAGGGCTTGAACCACATTTGACCAAATGAAAGTCCAGCAACGTAATAGCTATGCCATCTGCTGGCCTCTATTTTCTGTTTTTAACATTTTCACCTCTCATGAATAATTAAAAAAAAAAAAACTAACAGAAGGAAAGAAGTGACAAAACAATTGGAAATAAATAATAACAATTGCAAATGCTGTTTTCTGAGTAAAGAGCACAGTGCCCAAACTAACAGCCTCTCTAACCTTGTGACCATCTATGGTCATTCACAATACCACCACTAAGAACAGATTCAGGATATTTTGGGGATGACAACTTGATAAAAATTTATATATTCTGTAAAAGAATAAATCAGCATGTTTTTATTAAAATTGTTAAGTTCTTTAAAACACAAAAGAGTGAATAAGTGTCAATGGAAATAATCAAGCTCTGTAAAATATTGAAAGATGTTTATTCTGACTTAAAGTATGTGTGACTACAGCCAGCCTACAGTCTGGATGAGCATATTTCAGGTAGCCCCAAACATGCTTACTGGGGTCTAACAGTCTGACAGGTTTTAAAGGCAAAGGAGAACAAGTGATCCTTTCAGTTGTTTCTGGAACAATTACCCTTGGCTACCAGTATCAATAACAAGATTGCAGCAGCCCAAGGTTAGATAGGCAGGCTCTGGGTAGATGTCCTTTCAGAAGTAGTACTTGCATGATCTTTGTGCAAGGTTGTGGTTCTGGCAGACTTTTTAAACCAACAGTTCTCGTGATCAAGTGTACTAGCTTGAGAAAACACCTTCTTCGTGGCCTTCTCAGCTTCGTTTAGTCAGGCTTGACACAAGTGACTTTATTTTGATTTTGAAAAACTTTTAAAATAGCATCAATAAAAATACTTTTTTTAAAGAATTATTTTATTGAGCTTTATTTATTTATTTATTTATTTCAACTTGACCAGAAAGGGACAGAGAGAGAGTGAAAGCGAGAGCGAGAGTGAGAGAGAGAGAGAGAGAGAAAATGAGAAAGCAAGCTACCAGATCCAGGACTCACACTGTGGTCGGCCATGTGGGAGTCCAACACCCTTAACCACCATGCCACCTGCCGGCCCCAAAATAAATATTTTAATACATATCTTAAAACTTTTATTATTGGGACCAATAGTTGACATAATGGCTATGTCGCTGGACTCCCAGGTAGTTGACCGTGGTTCGAGTCCCGAATCCAGTGTCTTAAACTCACACTGGGTGCGTGCGTGTGTGTGCATGTGTGCCCAAGATCCTGAGAGGAGAATGGAGGAAAAGGAATGTGGCATGGCCATCCCCCTGGGGGGTGATTTCTCACTTTCTGTCTCTGTCTCTCTCTGTCTTTCTGGCTAGCACACATGCCCTATAGCAAAAATCTCTCAAAAAAATTTTTTATTAATATAAAAGGTCATCATATATTTAATATAAGTATTGAATTAATAAAAGAGGGTGTGATAGGTTAGATAGTGGCCCCACAAAAATATCTAGATCCATATTTCTGGAACTTGTGAAGTTTACTATGTATGCATAAAGGGAGCTTACATATGTGATCAAGTTCCGGATTTTGAGATGGAGAGGTTTCCCTTGATTATCTGAGTAGGCTTTAGATTGCAATCACGAGTTTCCTTACAAGACGTCACGGAGGAAAATTTGATCACAGAGGCAATGCAAGAACAGAAGCAAGATACTGCTTTGAAGATGAAAAAGGGGGCCATGAGCCCAGGAATAAAGGTGGTCTCTAAAAACTGGAAAAGGCAAGGAGCATATTCCCCCCTAGAGATGCCAGAAGAAACAAGCCCTGATGATATCTTGACTTTAGCTCAGAGATTTCAGACTTCTGACCTCCAAAACTGTTGTTTGGGGCCAGCTCTATAGCCTCATTGCTAAGGAAGCCAGATCCTTCACAGTCAATCACAAAGTTGAATCTCACCCTGGTGACTTGAAAAGCATGCTATGTGTGTGTGTGCATGCCCCAAATCCCAACAGGACTGGATAAAAGAAGAAGGAATTGCAGCATGACCACATCCCATTTGGGGAGTCCTTCCTCCCTCTCCCTTTCTCTCTCTCTGTCTTTTTCTCTCTGCTCAATGTGTGAGCTCTCTGACAAATTTTTTAAAAATATGTTCTTTTAAGTCACTGAATTTGTGGTAATTTGTTATAATGGCAACAGAAAACTAATTCAAAAATACAATAGTTTATAAATTATCAAGTCTTAACCATTTCAAAACATAAGAACTGACACTCATGTATTATAGAAAAAAACCTATACGTAGTCTTGGATTCCTAAAGAACATGCCATCATTCAAATTTTAACCATATTCTGAGATTTCTTTAGAAAGCTAAAATGATTTAACAAAGTATTGGGTGCCAACAGGTGGTATGATGGTTAAGGTACTGGACTCCTACATGGCTGACCACAGTTTGAGTCCTGAACCTGGCGGCTTGCTAACTCACTTTCTCTGTCTCTCTCTCTCTCTCTGGTGGTGTATGTGTCCTATAGCAAATTAAAAATAGTAATGATAATAAATAAAATTTTAAAACTAAGTCTTTAAAACATATACTGAAGTTTGTGGAAAAGAATACCACATCAATGTATGATGTTACAAAAAGAAGAGAGAACCATGGATGAAAAAATTGAAATTTAATATTATAATTTATTCAACTTGTCTCATTCACTAAATCTGCTAGAAAATTACATTAAAAGTAAACAATAAATTATAGTTTAAATATTTATAAATATTTATTTTTCTTGTAAGGAAATTCCTTTTAAAGTGATTCATTCAATAAACATTTATTGAGCTGATCTTAGGGGATAAAACATTAACATAAACAGAGTCTTGAGCTTCTTTAAGAAGTTCACATACTAGGGCCAACTTTGTAGCCTAGTGGTTGAGGGAGTTGGATCCCACACAGCCAACTGCGATTCAAATCCTAGCCCCAGAAGCTTGAGAAACACACTGGGCATGTGTGCATATATGTCTCAAATCCTGAAAGAGTGGAGAATGGAGAAAGATTGCAGCATGACAGCCCCATTAAGAGGTGCTTCCTTCCTTTCCCCCTCTCTCTGTCACTCTCAGGTGCACATGCCCCCTATGGTAATTAAATAAAAAAGTTCAATGGGCCAGCAGGTGGCATGGTGGTTAAGACACTGGATTCCACATGGCCAGCTACAGGGTTTGAATCCCAAATCATCTGGCAGCGTGAAAAACATGCACAGCATGTGCGTGTGTGTCCAAAGTCCCAAGACGAGAATGGAGTAAGAGGAACTGTGGCATGGCCATCCCCCTTGGGGGTGATTTTTTTTTTTTTCACTTTCCCTCTCTCTCTCTGTCTGACTCTCCCTATAGGGCATGTGACCTATGGAAAAAAATCATTAAAAAAAAGGTTACATACTAGAAAAGTAAAAAAATCAATACATTTCAACACAGTCATGAATGCTATGCAGAGGTATATATAGTGAACACGAAAAAAATCCTGAAATTATAGCATATTTGTATTATAATCAGATTTTTAATTTTCATATGTCTTATGAATAATGCTGCTATAAACAATTGTGTACACATCTCTACGTAGATACGTGTTCATTTCTTTTGTATATATATCTAGGAGTGGAATTGCTGAATCATGGTAACCTTATATTTTATTATTTGAGGAAATTATCAGACTATCTTCCAAAGTAGCTGCACTATTTTATATTCCTATCAGCAGTGTATGATGATTACAGTTTTCCACATCCTTACCAACATTTGTTATCTGACTGCTTGATTATAGCTATCCTAGTGCATGGGATGTGGTATTTCATCATGGCTTTGATTTGTTTTTCTCTGATGATTAATAATTTTGCATAGCTTTGCATGTGTTTGTTGGTCATTTGTATATCTTCCTTGGAGAAATATCTGTTAAGATCTTTTATCAATTTTTAATTGGGCTTTTTACTATTGAGTTGCAAGAGGTTTTTTTATATAGTCTAGATATAAGTCTTTAATCATATATATGATTTCCAAATAATTTCTTTCATTCTGTAAGTTGTCATTTACTTTCTTGATATGTCCAGAAGGAAAAAAGTTATTCAATTTTTATGAAATCTAATTTATCTATTTTTTTTTCTTTTCTTTCTTATGCTTTTGGTGTCAAATTAAAGAATACTTTGATGAGTCCAAGGTCATGAAGATTTAGTTCTATGTTTTCCTCTAAGAGATTGATAGCTTTAGTTCTTAAAATTAGGTCTTTGATATATTTTGAGTTAATTACAGAATAATGTAAGAAGAATTAAAACAAAAATATTATACAAGATAAATAGTGCATTGAAAATACTTACAAAATTAGTAAAAATATATTAACATTGAAACTTTTTTGGTCAAATTCTATAGCAACTAGTTGCAACTTTTTAAAGGTTAAAGCAGGCATAGGAAAAGAAAAAACAAACGGAGCAACAGCAAGGCCCAAGTCACTGGCTTGTGCTTATCAGAGTCCCCCACCTAGCCCGTAGTGGGGACAGAGAGGCTGCTCTCCCATGCAATATGCCTGTTCAACCCACAAATAGTAAGAAATCAAATGACATGTTTAAAAATGGGCAAAGGATCTAAACAAATAAGTCTCAAAATAAGGCACTCAAATGTCCAACAAGTTCACGAGAAAATGTTCAAAATCACTAATCAAGTAGTGCAAATTAAAATCATCAGAAGCTGGTCGCAAGGGTGGCATGGGTGTGATTGGGGAGATATTGGTCAAAGGACAAAAAATTTAAGTTAAACAAAAGAAATAAGATCAAGAGAGTTATTGTAATGCATAACGACTACAGTTAGTAGCAATGCACTATATTCTAGAAAATTGCTAAAAGCATGGATTTTAAGTGTTTTCACCACAAAATGTAATATGTCTTTGAAGTAATGCATATGTTAGCTTGATTTACCTGTTTCTTAATGTATATATATTTCTAAACAACATGTTGTACAATTTAAATATCTATAATCTTTATTTCTCAAAAGAATTTTTAAAAAGAAAATATGTATTATTCTTTATCATCAAAGGAAAATAAAAATATAGAGGATATGAGTACTATATATAACAAGGCAAAATTAACACATAATACCAAACTTTACAACTTAAGGGAAAACGACTTTACTACTTCAATTGTACATAAAATATTCATAAATATTGATGTATGCCTTTTTAAGAGGTTTTTACCCTAGAGCAAATGCACTCTCCAGAGAGAGAAAGAGACAGGGAAAAATGAAAAATCACCCCCCAGGGGAATGACCGCACCACAGTCCCTTCTCCTCCATTCTCCTCTCAGGATCTTGGACACAATGTGCACGTGCCCAGCATTATTTTCAAACCACTGGCTCTGGGACTCGAACCATGGTCAGCCATGTCAGCATGGAGTCTAGGGACATAATTCTTACATCATCTGCTGGCCTTGTTTTATGCTTTAAACCACCCAAAATAAGCATTCTAAAACTGTAGAACTTTTATATCATTTTGAAATAAGTCAATAAAATAAACAATAAAAAGTTTAATATTTTTTAATTTGATTTCCTATGTGTTGTCTACTTTATTTTTTTTTAAAGTTTTTTGTTTTTTGTTTTTTGTTTTTTTCCCCATAGGGCACATGTGCTTCCTAAGGAGAGATAGAAAGACAGTGAGAGGAAAAGTGAGAAATCACCCCACCCCCTAGAAAAATAGTCATGGCTCAATTTCTCCTGCATTCTCCTCTGGATTTTGGGTGCGCACGTACCAAGGTCCGAGACTTGAACCACATTTGGTCACATGGGAGTCTAGCACCCCAACCACTACTCCACCTGCTGGCTCCATCCAACTCTTTTTTCTTTTTTTTTTTTTTTTTTTTTTTTTGAGAGAGAGAGATTTTTGCCATAGGGCATGTGCACTTACCAGAGAGACAGAGAGACAGAAAGTGAGAAATCATACCCCCAAGAGAGGATGGCCATGCCACAATCTCTTCTCCTCCATTCTCCTCTTGAGATTTTGGGCACCACACTATGTGCCTGCGGTGAGTTCAAGCCTCTGGGTCTGGGACTCAAACCACAGTCAACTATGTGGTAGTCTAGTAACATAACCGCTACGCCATCTATTGGTCCCTCCATCCCACTCTTAAATAAAATATCAAAAGGAAATGAAGAACACACAATCACAAAATAAGAAAGCTAAAAGTTAAAACTGATGGGACAGGGCCAGCAGGTGGCATAGTGGTCAAGGGTCCTGGACTCCCACATGGATGACCATGGTTTGAATTCTGGACCTAGTGGCTTGCTTTCTCACTTTCCCTCTCTCTTTCTCTCTCTCTGTCTCTCATCTTCTCCCTCTCTGGTCAAATTAAAATACATAGATAAATACATAAATAAAGTTAAAATTAAATAATTCTTTTAAAAAACCAATGGGATATAGCCGAAATGTCAAAAGAAATAATTCATACTTTTAAATTATTTAATTGGTCACAAAAGAGAAAATAAATTCAAAATTAACTATGATTTAGGGAAAGAAGAGTAACAAAATCTCAAAGTAAAAATGACAAAAGTAATTAGAAAACAAATTAAACAATAAAATTGACTATCATTAAAGTATTCATTTGTTGGTCCAGCAGTTAGCGTAATGGCTATGTCGCTGGACTCCCATGTAGTAGACCGTGGTTCGCGTCCCAGACCCGGTGGCTTAAAACTCATGCCGGGAGCGTGTGCGTGCCTGCCCAAGATCCCGAGAGGAGAATGGAGGAGAAGGGATTGCGGAGTGGCCATCCCCCTGGGGGGTGATTTCTCTCTGTCTCTCTGTCTGTCTGGTGAGCGCACACGCCCTATAGCAGAAACCTCTCAAAAAAAAAAAAAAAAAATAGTATTCGTTTGTTGAAAATTCCTAACTAATAAATTTCATGAGCCTTTGTTAAATCTAAACAAGGAAAAAAATCTTTAAAAACTATAAAATCAAAAGTAAACCTTTTTACTATAGAATGCACAACTACAAGCTAGTAACATTGAAAACATCTAGCAAATTCACAGTTTAAAAAAAATAAATTATTTATCTTGAAACAACATAGATATAGGTAAAATAATTGAGAAAGTCACCAAAAAAGTGACTTTCATAAATTGACTCTTGCTTTCAATGTATATACTATTGAACACTTTTTAAAAAAGAATTATATTTATCTAATTTGATTTATAATCGTTATTATAATTATTAAATTTGACCAGAGAGAGTCAGAGAAAGAGAAAGAGGGAATGTGAGAAAGCAAGATGCCAGGCCCAGGACTCAAATCGCAGCCAGGCATGTATAAGTCTCACACCCTAACCACCACGCCACCTGCTGGCCCCTCAAACACCTTTTTTTAGCTTTAAAGAAAGAGTTAATTTAGGAGACACAAGAATGTAAAGTTCTGTATTGAAAATTATGTATATCTGTGATTGTCATGTACTGCATGTATACTTTGAAAAACCATGTTGTGCGTACTATAGAGAAGTACAATGATTAAAAGTAAATATGAAATCATAAAAGTCAAAAAAAAGAGAAAGAAGTAATTTTTATTTTACAAAATAATGTATTGTAAGCTTGAAAATTACTGACAGAGTAGATCTTATTTGTTCTTACCACAAAAAAAAATGTAACTGTGTTAGGTGTTGAATAGGTTAATTAACTTGAGTTAATTATTTCACAGTGTATACATATATCAACGTATCATGTTGAACATTGTAAGTATACACAATTTTTACTTGCCGATAATACCCTAATAAAACTGGGAGGGAGGACATTAAAAAATTAAAAAAAAACTAATATGTGACTCAATTTGCATATAATTATTGGGAAATCCAAAATTGAAAAGACTATGCCAGGAGTAGTGGTGCATGCATATAATTCCAGCTATTGAGGGGGCTAAGGCAGGAAGAATGCAAGTTCCAGACCAGCCTGGGCAACATAGCGAGACTCTGTCTCTAAAAACAGCACAAAACAAACCCAAAATGATAAGGGCTAAAGAAACATTAAAAAAAAAAATAAAGCCAAGAAGCTATACAACTGCTTGTATAAAGTAGATAATACTGAACTCAGCATGCGATTAGCCAAGAGTATATTTTACTTCCATCACCTGAGGAGTTAAGTTTCCTAAAATACACATGGCAGAAGAATATGCAATTGAAGAATTCAATGTCAATTAGGAAAAAAAGGAGATTAGAGAAAATAAGACCTAGACTGAGCAGACCTACAATTGTCCTTATAAATATTTCTAGAAATTTTGTATGCTTACTAAACTAATAAAGATAGTGCAATAAAGGTAATATCAAATATAATTTACATATTAAAATACCTTTGTTTTCTTTAAGATTAAAATTATGACTCATGCTGTATCATATTATAAAAATTAGAGTATAGGGAGGATTCTAGAAGATAGCAGTGGTAGCAGGAAGATACTTTTAGAATGTCCCCCAGATTTCCACATAAAAATAAAAAATGCACACTTACCTAGCAGGGTGATCACAAAGGTGGTTTTCCCAGGGGAAGGCTTATCCGTTGCACTCTAGATGTGCTGACTCCTGCAATTTCTCCAAATGTGGGAAGCTCGACTGTATAATTTGTGGTAGTGGAGACCTACATTCATGCTTTCCCCTGAGGAGGGGAAAAAAAGCAATATGCACCAGCAGGTGGCATGGTGGTTGAGGTGGCTGGATCCCACATGAGTGACCACATATTTTGAGTCTTGGACTCAGTAGCTTGGAAAACACGCCAGGTGCATGTGTATGCATGCCAAAAATCCTGAGAGGAGAACAGAGGAGAAAAGACTATGATGTGGCCATTTACTCTGGGGTTATTTTCTACCTTTCTTCTCTCTGTTCCTGATGAGCACACATCCTCTGGCAAATTAAAAAATATATAAATATATACCAAAATGACATGGTCACTTTCCTACTGAAATTAGTTACAAAGTATCCTTGAGAGCTTAGAAAATATAGGCAGATAATTTTTAAAACCACTAACATCCATAAGGACTTTCATGTATCAGGAGCTAAAGAAAACATGGGACATCTTAAGTATTTGAGAACAGGAGAACATCAAAAGAATGAATAGGCATTTATGACAAAGCACAGCAGACTAATTCGAGATCAGCAATTGAAGGTGGAAATGATTTCACTCAATAGTGGAGGAGTACAAGGGACACACAAAGACCTAATGGGGTAAAGCAGTCTAGCTTCTATAAGCAATCAAAATAAGCAATAAGTCTCCTTTCTAGGCAAAAACCACTTGGAGGAGGAATTACAGGGCGGAAAATTCAAATTTAGCAAAACAGAGACAATAATGACGGAAATAAAAAGTACAGGCAATAAGTAGTGCAGAAACACAATGCAGAAGGTCACCATATGTTTGATAGAAGAGGGTTGTATGAGAAATTAGAAAATCAGTCTAAAGTCACCTCATTTTAAAAGATAAAATTGTTTTACATAAAAATGAGAAACCTGGGGCCAGCAAGTGGCACAGTGACTAAGGCACTGTACTCCTGCATGGTTTACTCCTGTTCAAGCCCAGATCTGGTGTCTTGAAAATCACACCAGGCACATGTACATGCATGCCCAAAATCCTGAGAGGAGACTAGAGAAGATGGGATTGTAGCATGGCCATCCCCTCTAGGGAATGATTTCTCACTTTACCTTCCTTTGTCTCTTTCCACCAAGTGCACATACCCTATGGCAAAAACCTAGAAAACAAAAACAAAATAAAACTGAATATTATTGAGATCAAGTTCTATTAAAACTTATATTAGAAAAGAAAGGAGAATAAAAACAAAAATGAAAGCATGTAAAGAAAACATGCACAGGATAAATCTAAACTGTAACTTCCTATTTCAAAGTAAGCTGACAGACATGCAAGATAACAAAAAAAATCAAAAGAAGACTACAAATCAGAATTATTACAAATTCAGAAATGTGATGACAAAACTTAAGAAAAAAATAGAAGTCAAAAGAGTTATTTAAAAATGAAAACTCAGTGACCAGCAAATGATGTAATAGTTATGTTGCTGGATTCCCACATAGTCTACCACCGTTAGAGTTCTGGACACAGCACCTTAGAATTCATGCTGCACATGTGCCCAAGATCCTGAGAGGAGTCTGGAGATTGAAGGAGAAGGCATTGTGGTGTGGTCATTCGCTCTGGAGGTGATTTCTAGCTTTCTGTCTCTCTTTCTCTCTGGTGAATGCACTCGCCCTATAGCAAAAATATCTCTAAAGGTAAAAAAAAAAAAAAAAAAAAAAAAGTCAAATAGAAGAAACATGAAAACAAATAAATTCATGATATTGCCTTAGGAGAAAAAAGATAAAAATCCTAAAAAATAAAGAAATTTTAGACAAAAATGTATGTTAAACAAGACGACAGACTGCGATGTGTACATCATTGTATTCTCAGCATTTAGGATAATACCTGGCATTCATTAAGTTTCTTTCTTTTTTTTTTTTGGAGAGGTTTTTGCTATAGGGCACGTGCGCTCGCCAGACAGAGAGAGACAGAGAGACAGAAAGCGAGAAATCACCCCCCAGGGGGGATGGCCACACCGCAATCCCTTCTCCTCCATTCTCCTCTCGGGATCTTGGGCACTCACGCACACGCGCCTGGCGTGAGTTTTAAGCCACCGGGTCCAGGACGCAAACCATGGTCGACTACATGGGAGTCCAGCGACATAACCATTACACTAACTGCTGGTCCCTTCGTTTTTTCTTTTACAAGTATAAAAGGACATGAAAAAGATTGGTCTTGGGACCAGCAGATGGAGAAATGGTTACATTCCTGGACTACCACATAGTCGATGGCCATTCAAGTCCCAGACTTGGTGACTTAATACTCACAATAGACGCTTGTGTGCTTGTGTGTGTCCAAGATCCCAAGATGAGTATAGAGGAGAAGGAATTGTGGTATGGCCATCCCCCTGGAGGGTTATTTCATACTTTCTGTCTTTGTCTTTCTCTGTCTCTCCAGCAAGCACACATGCCCTATAGCAAAAATCTCTCTCTCTCTCTAAAAAAAAGTTTGGTCTGGGAGGTAGGATTACACACCAGAGAGTATCAGAAATAGGAATTAAGAGACAAAGTGCTTAATGACCAAGGAATGCTCAACTTTGTTGATTACTGCTGCTGGGTTCAGTAAGATGAGGACATAGAAATAACCATTGGATTTGGCAGCAAGATCATTAGTAACACTGACAGTATCAATTTCAGTAGAGTGGTGGGAATGTAAGCAGCACAGAGTGGGAAATAAGAATAAAAATGAACCTGTAACTATGTATTAAAATATATTTGTGTGAAGGGGAGTAAAGAAATGCTGTGGCAGTTGTGGAAAATGGTATGTAGACAAAGATGGAGCATCTTAGAGCCTGTACTTAGTTGACAGAGTGATTGAGAATCAAAAATGAGTTGTCAAGTGGTGGGATGGGAGAGAAATGAATCTTTTTAAGTGGCATAAAAGTATTAGTGAAAGGGTCTAATGAGTAGAAGGGGCCATAGGAGGTCTAACTTTGAGAGGAACTGAGACATCTCACTCACCATATACAAAGGAAGACTGTCTTGTACATAATTGTTTCATCTTTTCAAACCAATAGCCTATCCCATACCTAATGATAGACTGCTGAAACAGAAATATAAAGAGATGTATATGTTATCATAATTATTTACCCATACTTTTGAATATTTTGGTCAATTCAATAAGAGAAGAAGAAACACAGAAATAAGAGGAATAAATTTATCATATATATATATATATATATATATATATATATATATATATATATGATAAATTCCTGGAGAAGTCCAAGAATATCCATTGAAATTGTTAATATACTTCATTGGATTGTGGGATTTAAGTTAAAATCTCACACCCAAATGATGTAGTAGAAAATTATAGGTGTTCTATAGGACCATAAATTTAATTGAGAGATAAGCATGTATAAAAGCAATAAACATGGGGCTGGCAGGTGACATGGTGGTTAAGGCACTGGACTCCCACATGACTGACTGCAGTTTGAGTCTCAGACCTAGTGACTTCTTTCTCACTTTTCCTAGCTATCTTTGTCTCTCTCTGTTCAATGATTAATAATAATAATGATAATAATAAATAATATGAAATAAATAATTCTTAAAAAAATAAATAGAGATAAATTCCTGGAGAATATTTAAAATGAAGATACCAATATTTCCAAATGAATGTCTAAGTTTCAGATGAGTCTAATAAAATTCTAAATATAGGCATTCTTGAAATGGGACAGTTAATATAGTTTATAAAAAACAGACACAAATATCAAATAATATTCTAAAAAAATTTAATTATAAGACTTCTAGCCAAACCAGGTATTAACACAATTATTGAAACTAGGTTACAGCTTATGAGTAAAGCCAAAATAAAAATTAATTGCAAAATAATTATTCTATGTGTCACTATTCTTCTTTGGATTCCATGGGTTTGGAATATTGTTCAGAATATTGTTCAGAATATCTTCAGAATATTGTTATGCAATAACCCAGAGGATTTACCTACTGTGGGAGAATTCTGCCACAAAAGAAAATGTAGAGAGGCAAGACTTTCAACAGATTAGAGAATCCAAGTAATTTCTAGACAGAAATTATAGAAATCTATGTCTATACCTAGCTAAACTATCACCATTTTAAATGGCTCAATGGCATTTTTAGATATAATAAGACAGAAATTTTCTTCTGCATGTACTCTAAGGAATTTATTTAATAGTATTCTACAGAAAAGAAAAAAGAAAAGAAAAAGTTTATGGAAAAGAGTAGATCCAGGCCAGGAGAAGATCCAACCCAGGAATTTAATACAATGTCCCAACCTACAACCAGTCAATAGAGCAACCAGTTCATTGTGCAGCAAGATCATTGATGGCTTTGAGAGATAAATATCTAGGAATAAAAGGTACATGATTCAGTGTAGCATGACTGAAAGGAAAAAAAGGAGTACATTACAAAGATATTTTAAAAATAAGAAAAATCTAGAGAAATCTACATACAAAAGTCATAGTTCAAACATGAAATAAATCAGAATGTGGCATAATTTAAAGCAAATGATAAAAAGTAAGGAAAGTCTACAAATCTAGTGATAGAATTTTTTTTAAATGAGCATCACCTCAATTTACATGAGCAAGATTGTAAGCAGATCAAAGTTGATTAAAAATCAAATTAAGAAATATTATCTAAATTTTGAAGATAATCAAGTCAGGAACTAAAAAGAATATCATCAGGGCCAGCAGGTGGTGTGGCAGTTAAGGTGCTGGACATTCCCACATGGCCAACCACAGTTCAAGTTCTGGATCTGGTGGCTTGCTTTGTCACTTTCCCTCTCTCTCTGTGTTTCTCTCTGGTCAAATTAAAATAAGTGAATGAATAAATAAAATTAAATAAATAATTCTTTAAAAAAATAATATCAACATGCATATTTGGAAGGATGAGGGCAAAAAAAAAAGTGTTAAAGGAAAGGAATCTAGGGCCAGCATGTGGTGTGGTGGCTAAGGGTACTGGACTCCCACATGGCTGCCTGCAGTTTGAGTCCCAGACCCGGTGACTTGCTTTTACACTTTCTCTCTCTCTCTCTTTCTCTCTCTCCCTCCCCTCTCTGGTCAAATTAAAATAGATAAATAAATGAAGTTAAGTAAAATAATTATTTTTTAAAAAGTTAAACATTCTGAGATTTCTAGATTTGATCTTTATTATAAAAGGAAAGGAATCTATCAAAGATGAGAGTAATTGAGTAGTTTCTAAAATAAATCAATGAAAAGTGATAAAATTGTAGTTTTTCAAATTATGGAAATAGCTTTTAGAAAAGCAAGAAAATAAAATTAATAGTTGGGAAGGGGGCAATTTATTCTGCTTCCTGATATATCCTTAACTGAGGAGGGACTACATTACTGTAACACTCCTTACTCTGTTTTGTTTGGTATATTTCTGATAAAGAACTAAGCATTGACAGAACTCTACCATGTTCTCCCCTCTGTCTCTGGGAAGTAACATGCCCCACAGAGAACTTTCTTTTTTGTTCTTTCCTGTTATCCATTTTATAAATGGAAACTCTGTTCCTGATGTAGAGACACTGGGAGAGTCGACATTGCTGATGACTGAGTGGTTAACTGTTTAACTCCAGGGAACAGTATGAGGAAGCCCATTTGCCTAAAAATTTATGTAAGCCACATTTTCCACCTTAAGTTTTCTTGTTATTAAGGTGCTAATTTAGTTTTTTTTTTTTTTTTTTTGAGAGTATTTTTTGCTATAGGGCGCATATGTTTACCAGACAGAGAGAGAGAGAGACAGAGAGACAGAAAGCGAGAAATCGCCCCCCAGGGGGGATGGCCATACCACAATCCCTTCTCCTCCATTCTCCTCTCAGGATCTTGGGCACACATGCACACGCGCCCGGCGTGAGTTTTAAGCCACTGGGCCCAGGACGCGAACCGCGGTCGACTACGTGGGAGTCCAGCAACATAGCCATTACGCTAACTACTGGTCCTGCTAATTTAGTTTTTATTAATTTTACTGTTTGATGTGTTTCTTAGCTGTTTTAAAGCTTAGGCAGATACAGTTATTATCTATTGACTTCCTTTTAAACCTTAATCATTGGTATTTCGCTACTGTGCTAACTAGGGGAGGTGAGATGAAGATGTCTGACAATTTTTGTGCTTAGTGAAATACAGTCTAAGAATACACAGAGCTGGAGAGAATTCTCAAATTTTATTCACTAGTCTAATTGTTGACAGCAATATTGGCATCTTTATATTGAAAATTTTTATTTATACTGTCAAATAATGAAATAAACAATTATTCTAATGCTAAAAACTGGTATAGTCTACCAAGTGAGAAAAGAGCCAAGTATAAGACACAAAAGTTAAAATTCATGTCATATTACCTTTGTTTTGGGTCATTTTAAAAAAAAACATATTTTACTTTATCTTTAAATTTTTTTTTTTTTTGATTTTGGTTCTTGTTAGATTGTCGACTGAAAGGCCAAAGGTTCTGTCAAAGTCTTTCTCTTGGACCATAGCTTTTCTTCTAGAGAACACTCCGTGGTTATTTCAATATGATTATTCCTACTCTCTCGAGCTAGTCCACACTCATCTTTCACAATTCGTCCAAATTACCATTTGCATATTTATACCAGCTTATAGCTTTAGCAGCTTCTGCCCCAGGAAGGTAGAGCTTAGCTCTTTAAGTCTAGATGTTCTGTCTCTTCATGTCCGGCATGGCAGTTTGTCCACTGCCCACTTCTGATTAGTCAAAGGAAATCCACTGACTTTCTGGTCATCCAGGTTTTTCTTGAAAGGTTGGAGTGACAGTTTCCAAACTCTATGTGTTAGGACTAAAGCCAGGAGTAATTGCACTATTTGTTTTGCTTTTGTGTTTGGAATTTTTAAAAATAAGTTCTTCATTTTATTTATTATTATTGTTATTATTAAATTTGCTACAGGGCACGTCAGGCACACATGCTCACCAGAGAGAGCCAGAGAGAAGGAGAGAGAGATAGAGAAAGTTAAAAAGCAAGCTGCCAAGTCTGGGACTCAAACCGTGGCTGACCACGTGGGAGTCCAGCTCCTTATCCACCATGCCAGCAGCTGGCCCCAGTTGTGAATTTTTTCTTTTTTTTTTTTTTAAGAGGGAGATTTTTGCTATAGGGTGTGTGCACTCACTGGAGAGGCAGAGCGACAAAAAACAGGAAGTAACCCCCTGGGAGGAATGGCCATGCTGCTATCCCTTCTCTTCCATTCTCCTCTCGGGATCTTGGACATGCACACACACACACACGCCTGGAGTGAGTCCCAAGCAGCTGGGTCTGGGACTCAAACCACGATCAACTAAGTGGGAGTCCAGTAGCGTAAACATTGCACCATCTGCTAAGCCTGTGAAATTTTTTAATAATATAACTTAAGAAAGAGTAAAAATATCTGAGAAGTAGTATAGCAAGACACTACATTGACTAAGACAATGATATCTTTAAAAACAGGCATGCAGAGTTAGGTAATGCTGCTTAATACTTAATATGAAATGTAAAAAATAATACTCAAATCCATATATGCTAAAATTCTTATTCAAACCCATATATGCCTGCATGAAAACGTATAGGAAACGACTGAAAGAAAGGACACAAAATTGATTCTGACAGGCCCCTGTATGAAAAGTGCACCTCTCCATTTGAAAAGCATTACCTAGTACCTTTTATTCATGGAAATGACATATCTCTTAGGTGTGCTTTAAATAAAAATAAATAAATAAATAAATAAATAAATAAATAAAAGCTGTAAAAACACTGGTATAGGGGCCAGGTAGTAGTGTCCTCATAACACTTCCAGACCCACATGAGAAAAGTCCTGGGTCTGCATCTCAGGATCTCCTTGAACATGGGTGTAGGGTCATAGCCAGGATCCAGGTCAGCTAAAACTGGAGGTCAGCTAAGATTCTCTCTCTCTCTCATTTCCTCTCTCTCTCCCTCTAATATATATTCTATGTAAAGAAATCAATGAATAAACTTAGAAAAAAACTTTAAAAAGAAATGCTCATCTGGAACCACTTTTTCAGTGTGTGGTTAGAATGTTTATGGTGTTACTACCTTTTGTTGGCCTCTTCTAGAGCATAGCTCATGTATTTCTTTCAGCAGTATAAATAGGGACAGTAGAACTTTTTACTCCAATAAGTGCTCCCCGAATCTGAAACTGTAAATCAGTTAACTAACAAAGGACACTATAAATCTATGTTCCTAGTTTTAAAGCTGTCTACCATTTAGAAAACTTTGTTTCAGTTCAATTGAACATGTATTTGGATCACTACTATGTGACAGTCTTGATCACTGGGTTCTGGGAGAAATAAAAAGATGAAGAAGAGGGGTCAGCAGATAGCATAACAGTTAGGTCGCAGGACTCCCACATGGCCGATCTTGGTTCAAGTCCCCAGTCTAGGTGACTTGAAATTCACGCTAGGCACATGTGTATGCATGCCCAAGATCCCAGAGAAGAATGGAGGAGAAGGGTTGCAGCATAGCCATCCCCCCTGGGGCGAAGGGAACGGTGATTTTTTGCTTTCTGTCTCTGTCTCTCTCTGTCTCTCTGGTAAGTTCACATACCCTGTAACAAAAAAACTCTAAAAAGAAAAAAAGATGAAGAAGCAATGCCTGTTCAGAAAGACTTTGTAATACAACAGGAGAAGAAGGAACTAGGCAAATAATGCCCAAGGAAGTCCAAATAATATTAAAAGGAGAACAAACTCTGGAGATTTGTACAGACCTTTAACGGAGCAGCTAAAAAGATAGGATTTGGGCAGACAACTGTGTAGACAAGTAGGTTTTCTGAGACAGAGATCTCTGAGTAAAGATAGAGAGTCAAGAAAGTTTGAATCAGCTTGAAAGTTTAAATGGTTCTTATTTTTATTTATCAAATTTAATCACCGGGATTACTATATATTAAAATCCCAAAAGAGCCTTTTGAAGAAGTTTTAATTAATTATTCGGAAATAAACTCTCCCTTGAACTCCAACATGCATATACTTCTCAACTCCATCCTGAAACAGAGTGATACAAATTCAGTCTGCAACATAAAAACAAATAGAGATATTTAAGTTCATGTTACCAAATGCTGATCCCTAATCCTTCATCAAAATAATACCTTCAATTTCAAACTATAATATGTGCTTTCTTGGTGTGTTGGATTGTGGTACCACAGACCTAATAATGCTTGCTTAGAAAGAGGAGTGTAAATACCTTTCAAAATCCGAAAAATTCAAACGGGGTTTCAGAGCTGAGGACGGTGAGAGCATTGGATGACAGGACTTATGCAGACTTGGGCAGAAAATGTGTTGTCACGTTTTCCACACTTTAATTGCTAATAAAAACTTGGTAATGATGACAGAAGTCTTTTCTGGAAACACTTACGATATTGGTAATGACCCATACTGGGGAGATAAATCCAGTATGTAGCCATGCTTAAGTAAAAGAAATTCTTATTACCTCATTTGTCTACTAATAAGTGTGTCTTTGGAGGGTCCTTTAAATATTATTGATATGGTGAGTGATAAAAGGAGACTGTTATTGCCTGAAAACACTGAATAACTTACCTTCATTAAAATATATCCACTGGAGGTTTCTTGGTTTGCATGAAAGTTAGAGT
This sequence comes from Tupaia tana, assembly GCA_026018925.1. Classification (NCBI taxonomy): domain Eukaryota; kingdom Metazoa; phylum Chordata; class Mammalia; order Scandentia; family Tupaiidae; genus Tupaia; species Tupaia tana. Next base: position 20,062,040 of record JAKSZU010000008.1, read on the forward strand.
CGAAGTTCAAGAAAGTCTGCTTTTATTATGAAGATGAAAAACCATGTCCCTGGTAAATTTTTCAAAGTATATTTATTTCTTCTATGAGAGACAGAGAAAAACAGAGAGAGAGAGAGAGACAGAGATAGACACACCAGCAGGATGCTCACATCACAATCCAGTCTTGGTCTCAGCTAGCCTGGATAATGGGTACATGCATGCATGGCTGGTACACTCAGGGAGGTTCCAGGACACCAACATAGGACCTTTCTCATGTGGCTTCAGTTGCATTAGCATTGTGCCACTACTCAGCCCTGGTAATCTGAAAATATTAAATGATTTTAGCTATATTCTTTTGTGTGGCTCTGATGTCAGTTTGAAAAGCTAATTTAATGTAATCCATATCTACTCTACCTTTGAAAAAAAATCTACCTGGACTTGGAATTTAATCTTTATGTATACATATTTGCTAAATCTATTTACTTAAATTTATTTTCTAAATCCTACTATACATGTGCAGTGTGCTAGACATCAGGGATTCAGCTGGCAACAATTCTAACAAGAACTCTGCTCTCATGTGGAATTTTCATTTTAGCACTAATGGTATGACAACAGTGTCCCTCCTCCTAAATTGTAAGCTCCTCAATCTTTTGTACCTTCTACATATTGTACTTAGTCAGCATAGGGCCTTGGATATAGGTGCTTGCTAAATATTCACTAAGTGGAATTTCACATTTCCTTTTCTGCCTCATATTAGAGTTGACCATGTCCCAGTATTACTCCTATATTAGTGACTGAGGACAGACAAGTGGCAGAGAAGTGCTTCTCTTCTTCTGGGTCACAGAGCTAGACTAAATTTTCCAGCCTCCCTCACAGCTGTGACCAAATGACTAAGTTCTAGTGAATAACATGTGAGTGAAAAGGACTCTCCTAGAAATGTATCATTTCCAAGTCTGGTCATGAAAATCTCCTCAATAAAGCTGCTCTGTGCCCTTGGCTGTGGACACCAGAGTTATCAGAAGCCTACAGAGCCCAGTAGTCAAGCTCAAGGAATTACATAGTGTGGAAGAGAACTTTCTTACTCGTCTGGAACTGTCTTGAAATGTTTATTGAAAAGAGAAATAAACTTCTATTGTGTATGTGCCATTAGTTATTTTTAGTCTACTTATCATAGCATCAAACTTACCCACTTTAACAAATGTCTTTGTACCTTGAATATAGAAAATTCAAGGATATTGAACAATAGAATTGAATGTTAGAAAAAGAAATATCCTCCCTTTCATGTCATAAACCACTCCCCTCTGCAGTCAGTAGACTGTTCTCAGTAGAAAACATTAAAAATCATCAAGAAATCACAGATTTCATTCTCTTTTAGATGTTTTATAGCCAGTCAATAATAGCAAATGTGAAAAAAAATGATAGCAAACATGAATGATCATTTATGAGTATTTTTTTCCCACTTTGCTCAGGAATTCAATGTCAGGAGACAATTGAATACATTTAACCTTTTTGAATCTTCATAGGCTCACTGTTGAGGCTGAAGATTATCTAGACCTAACCAGAAAAGTCGTCAACATTTATCAATAGACTTTTTGTTTGTTTGTATAGTTTTTTTGCTTTAGGGCATGTGCATTCACTGAAGAGAGGCAGAGACTGAGAGAAAAAGAAAGTGAGAAATCACTCCCCCTGATGGGTGGCCACACCTCAACCCCTTCTCCAGTCTCCTCTCAGGATTTTGGGCACACACACACACACTCAGCATGATTTTCAAGCTGCCAGGTTTGGGACTCAAACCACATGGTTGGCCATGTGGGATCCAGCACCTTAACCTGCATACCCCCTGCTGGCCCTCAACTAACTTAACTCTCCTTTTTACCTACAGTTCTTCTCTTCATCTTCTGCTAATTTACCTCAAAAGACCAAGAAGATGTTGTTTAAAGTCTCCTTTATTTCTAATCCAAAATACAATGAAATATATTTTGATAGAGAAAAAATAAAAGTGGCATTACTACACACAGACACATATACACACACACACACCATTAGCTTACCAATAAATTACTCAAGTTGCTTTCTCAATAGAGAGAAACATTCAGTTCAGAGAAGACAGTATTTTTTTTCTATCATTTTGTGATTTCATAGTAAGTGGATATGGTTTAGCTAGAGTACTTGGACCAGAAAATAAATGACTCCTGCTCATCCTGTAGGTGCCAACTATGTTCAAGCATGAGGGGTTGCTGGCCCGCAGTGCCAACATACAGCACCTTCGCAGGGAGGCCAAGGCCCTCATGCTCCAGCAATACCAGACGGCGCTCCGATGAGGCGAGCTGCTTCTGGCAGGTGGTAGCACAGGAGGTAGTAAGTGAAAGCAGCTCAGCATAAATAGTTCCAGTGAAATACAAGAATAATATTCTGGCATCTCAACTCATTTTCTCTCATTCATGACTCACAATAAACACATATTCTGATGGGCAAATGGCTAAACTACCCCAAAGAAATGAAGATTCATCTCCAGCCTCTAATGAAAACTCTCAGTGATCTGGAAACCTTTCCCCCTCAAGTTAAGCAAAGTTTGAACAGATAGGATTCTCTCCTCATTGACCTTGGAAATCTGTCCCAGGCTGTTGGACATTCTGGTCATCTTTTCTAGACCAGCTGCTGTCTTCATATCAAGGGGGATTTGGAGCATTCCATGGGTCAGAAGAAGGTAATGTGTTCTGGGTCATTTCTAATCCATGGAAAGCCCAGGTGTATAAGATTGAGCCAGCCAACAAAAGAGAGGAAGAAAGGAAGACACAGAGAAGTAGAGACAAAGACTATTTGACCAAAAGAAAAATAAACTAAGATGTTAACATATCTATAGACAAACAAATTGAAAGTATAATGTCTCTCAGATTTAAAAACTTATTTTCAGGATTGAAAAATGTAATTTCCAAATTGTACTTTCGGGAGGTAGAAATGAAAATTTACACATCTAAAATATATTTTGTAGACATGTGGTGATGAACAAAAGAGAGTTCATTATTTTTTGCTCCCTAATTTTGTATAGGTTTGACAATCTCCCCCAGAAAAATTACAAAAAAAAATACAACAAATTTAAATAGCCAGTGCTAAAATTAGCAAAGATTTCTATTTATTAGCCATGTTTATAACTCCATTTACGTTAAATTTCATTCTTCAAAAATATCTATTTTTACAAATATAATTACTCATAGGTTATATAGCTCAGTAACAATGAATTGCCTTTGAAAGTGAGAAGAAAACAAACAGAAAACTCACAAAAAAGAAATAAAAACTTTTCATGAGTAACTAATCACAGCCTTTAGGAATTACTGAGAGTAATGTGTTTCATTTAGTACTCCAAGAACTCATGGCGATTTCACAATTTACATCTATATAAACGACTATGAAACAGGGATGTGCATTAACACTGAAACCAATCGCATGGCATGGAAAATTCTAGTTTTTTAAAGTCCACTTATTCACTGCAAAATATACTATGTCTACTCAGGTAAATAGGCTTCAAAGTGATAAGTAGCAGAAGCATTACAGTTTTAAACCTATTCTAGTTTAATAGGTCAGAATTTCAAGTCTGATTAAATTTTGCACTCCCCTGTTGCCTGATTTCTGTTCAGCCTACACTAATTACTTTTAGGACCTTGCTAATTGGGATGACTAGCAGACAATTTGTCATGTGGTTAATTTTTTTTAATATTTCCAATATCTAGTGTACAGTGTTTATAAAGTTATAGTAAGTCAGGTTAATGTGCACAATAATTTCAACACAAAGTTTCAACATTTTAGCATTTCAAGGTCATGATTAACCCTCCAATCTTTGAAAAGCCATTTGAGATTATGTTACTAAATTCTGTATGTAATTATAACTTGGCCATAGAAAAGTTTTCCTCCATGGGAATTCCTGGAAAATTGCTCTTTCTTGGCATTCTTTTTGCCCATGAAATGAGGAAAGCTGAAGTAATTCTTCTTTTAAATTGGGGTGCCCCTTGAGGTGGGAAAATTTTAATAATATGGGCATAGAGATCAGTGAGAAATAAGAAAAGATCAATAAGGGACTTTCAGCTGGAAAGTTTGGAAAACATATTCCATCCAAGCCTACGATATGCATCAGGGCCCAAACTTCCGAGGTGACACTGGCTGCGTGCCCCATAAGTACAGAAGGAAGCTGCCACCATCCATCACTGTTAATGAATGTGTCAGGGCCTCAAAACTTAAGTCCCATGGCCTAAATCTGGGGAACATTTATGCTACTCTCTTTGATAGTCCTTCTGGAAAAGCAGGTCATTGATAAGTGAATGAACCACTCAGGCAATTAATGAAATACATACATGAAGCCCTGATGTAGTATGACTTTCGAGCCTTTACTGTATGCCTGATAGCTACACACAGGATTCCCTTTCATTCCAATAGCTCTGGAAAAACAGGTATTTTTATTCCCATTTTACAGATGAGGAACTGAGACAAAGAGATGTTAACTTGTCCAAAGTCATGAATGGCAGAGCCAGGATTCAAAGTCAGATGTAGTAGATGCAGAGGGTGTGTTGCCTATATTCTCTTCACCTAATCATCGAATTTCAACTTCCAGTATATTCTCTGTTCCTAAGCATTGACTTTCAACTTCTAATCTCACTGCCAGAACCTGCGTTTCTTCGCCCGATGCTTTTTCTTACCTCAGTTGTCTGCTTTGCCAGCTCTTAAGGCTGGCCAAAAATATCTGGGAATTAACTCCCCTCTGAAACAGCTGTCAACCAATGGCTGATATGATTTGGTGTACAAATACCACAACTCTGTCACCCTCTGAGGGGAATAACACTGGCTTCCAGGTCTTCCTAACATGATTAAGTTCTGGTTTCTCATAATGATAACTTCCTTGATAATACGCCCCTCACTGGCTGCCTTCTCTGTCCTGATTCATGCCCATTTCCTACCAGGGTTTCCTAAAATCACCTTGCAAATATCTTACGTGTCTTAGAGTCTATTTCAGAGGTAACTTAAACTAAGACCAGAGGTACCATTCTAAATTCTGTGGTAGCTTCACCCTTTCACACTGGAAATATGATTAGGAAAGAGAGAAATGCCCGAGACCTGACATTATATTAATAATGAAGAAAATTGAGTGTTTAACATACTTGCCAGTCTTCCTCGTTGTAGGCTGAGTGCAGCATCTTCATCTGTTACATGTTTTGCATCCCTACAATCCGGCAAATCACTACTGAATCCAAATGATTTTCTTTTTATTCCATAGTTTATTAGACACACCCTGGAGGGTAAAAAAAAAAAAAAAATGAGCATCCTGTTTCCTCCTTGATCAATTCTAGGCCTTTTGCTGTGGTGCTGCATACTTTATCAGAGACCTCATTATGTCAAAGGATTAGAAGGCCACCCTTTCATTCTGGAGCCTGAGCAGTTAGGCTTCCCTGTTAGGACCTCTGGAGTAGGAACTCAAAAAATATTTGTTAGAGTTGAATACAAAGAACAAGTTGAGTTTAGTCAAAGAGAGATGATTCGGGAGCAGGAAAAAGTTAATGGAACTATAGTAGCCTCAAGGAGCAGACATTGAGAACCCCAGACATGGAAAAGTATAGTTCCAGATACATCTTTAGGCAGAATTCTAGATATGTGGTCATGTACTTACTGTCTTTGTGCTCTGCATTAAGTTCAGCCTTGAAGACTCAGAGGTAAGCACCTCATAGACTTTCAGCTTTGGAGTCCATATTTCATCAACAGAGGCAAGTTATAAGCCAACAGTGAAAACAAACCCTGAGATATGAGGTAGTCAAAGTGCTTTGTAATTTGCAAAGAGTGGGAAGCATTCTATGCGGGATTTTAAGGGTGGTGGAAAGGTCTAGAAGGTATCATGGGAGATAACAGTGGAGCTGGAGTTTGAAAAACTGAAAAGATTTTTATCAGAAGAAAGAGATAGAATAGAGTGTGTGGCTTTGAAGAAAAAGCTTTTAACCTACAGAAAACTATCTCTCTTTAGAAGGAAGACCAGGGAAAATGATCTCTCTTTAAAAGAAACATGCTTGGAGAAATAAAGTTATAAAGTGTTAAAATTATAACATTTCTACCTCAGGATGATGGGGTGGGACAATAGCTAATAATTCTGTAATGTTTATTCTTTGTCAGATGCTATCATATGTATTTCATGTATAAGAACTTGTTGAATTTTCCCACAGAAATCTAAAATAAACATTACTATAATACAGATGGAGAAATTGAGGCTTAGAGAGGTTAGGAGAATTGTTCCGTCATATAGCTATTAAGTAAAGCCAAGCAACCGATATTAGAGTTTATGTTCTTAATTAGTATACTATGAGGTCTTTGTAAAGAAAGATAAAGTAGGACTAATAGAAATAACTTGAAATAAATAGTAACTAAAGTGAGTAATATTGCTTCTTAAAATTTCTCACTCATGTGACTTATACCCTGGCATGGCCTTGCAGTACAGTCATTCAAAATGGTACAATACATGGTTAGTAGCTGAAATTCTGGCATGGGCCAAATCCAAACTTGAGTAGCTCTGCCACATACTACCTCAGGGACCTGGGTTCCAGTTCTTATCTTCTAGGGACATTCACTTTTTCTACAAATAAGGATAATATTGGGACCAGATGGTGACATGGTAGTTAAAGTGCTAGATTCCCACATGTGGTCCCAGACCTAGCAGCTTAAAAATCACACTGGGCACATGTGTGTGTTCCCAAAATCCTAAAAGGAGAATGGAAGAGAAGGGATTGTGACATTTTCATCCCTCTGCCACTACTTCCAGAGGGTGATTTCTTGTTTTACCTCTCTCTCTATTGCTCTCCAGCGAGCACAGATACCCTATGGCAAAATCAACAACAAAAGATAATATCAGGTCCCATCTCATAGGGATATTTTGAAAATTTAATGTGATAATGAGTAGGCTGAGTTTATCACAATGTCTTGTGTTTAATAAATACACAATAATGTTGGCCATTTACACTAGAAGCTGAATGCATGTTATCACTATACTACTTATTTTACAGAGTGGATTAAGCCATGCAAGAGTTAACCTAGAGTAGGAAGAGAATAGCAGAGAAGTAAAAGAATGCTATGGTTAGAGGTTTAAAACATACTCTTCTCCTGGCAAATCACAGCATCACCAAGTTACCCAAGAGGTAGGTACTGTGACTGTGACTGTTCTTTGCATTGATGGGTCAGTAAGGCACATGCCTCAGCACTTATTAATAGTCAAGTGATCTGCTATCTATCAATGCAAGTGATTGGGATCAGAAAGCAAAATCATCTTAACAGGCAGTACAGTGAGTGGATGTTTCTCTTCCTTGAAGGATTGTTGCTTTATTGTTATTTTTTTAATTTTTAAAATAATTTTCTGTTCCTAAATAAAGTATATTATTTAATAGAATATTGATAGAGTATTATGTTGCTGTGTAACAAGAAATTTGCTCCTAAGAGCAAATTGTTTCCCTTTATATCCTTAGAATTTCCTAAGCCATAGGAAAGTCTTTGTTATTCATGATGGACTCTTATAGTTTATGTTAACAAGGTGACTCAGGAAAAGGGCAAGTCACACCAATAAGAACAACCATGTGATTATGGGATTTAAGTTATATGATACCAGTCCACCCTCTAGGGAGAGGAAAAAGATGAAATTGAGTTCAATCACATGGTCATGATTCAATCAATCAGACCTGCCTTTAAAAAAAGTCAATAAAAACTCTGGACACGGAAGCTCAACTGAGTTTCCTGATAGGCGATACACATTGATATGCTAGGAAGGTATTATAAACAAAATGTTTATTACCCCTAAAATTCCCATGTTGAAATCTAATCCCTAATGTGATGATATTTGAATGTGAGGCCTTTCAGAGGTGATTAGGTCAGGAGGATAGATTCTCATGAGTGGGATTAGTGCCTTTATCAGAAGTGGTCAGGGAGCCAGCAAACTCTCTTTCCATCACATGAGAGTACAGCAAGATGACAGCTGTCTGCAGACCAGGAAGAGGGACCTTACCAAGAATCTGACTCCACTGGTACCCTGATCTCAGACTTACAACCTCTAGAACTATGAGAAATAAATGTATGCTGCATAAGTCCCCTGGTTTATGGTAGTTTGCTCCTGTTGGCTAAGACAGAGAACAACTCATCTTGAGGACACAGATACTTCAGAGACCACAAGACTTTGCTGTATGGCTGGTCCTGGCTGGTCTCAACTTGTATCCTTTGTAATAAACTGTAATCCTAAAATCTTCAGTTCTACGAGTTATTCTACTGAATAATCATATCTGAGAGGGTAGCAGAAAGGTCCAAGATTGTAACCAGTTGGTCTGAAGTGTGAGTGATCTGGTGTAATACTGTGAAATATTTGGTCTCTGCCCGTACTTCCTGAGTGGGTTACTAATCCCCTGGTAGAAAGGGGTGCTTACAGAATCTTCTGTTCTAATATTTGGTCTTCGATCCTGGTTTCTGACACAGAACTTCTGAGATCTTTCTAATTCCTAAGTGACAGAACCACTTGACACAGAGCTCTTAAATCCCTTGGAATTTCCTAGGTTATAGGAATGCCTAATGTTCTAATGAAGTGACTCTTGGCAGGCTCCTGGATAGCCTAAGGATGGGAGTGGTTGCCAAGGAAACCAAATATGTAATTAGAGGTTTAGAATTTTCAGCCCCAACCCCAGATTGCTAGAGAAAGGAGTCAAAAGGTTGACTTGATCACCAATTGCCAATAATATAATCAACCGTAGCTACATAATGACTTCTCCATAAAAACCCAAAAGGTTTTTTGACAGAGGACATGGATGGTCCATGCCCCTTTCCACATATCTTGCTCTAGGCATTCCTTTCATTTGATGATTCATTTATATTCTTGTAATATCTTTTATAATAAACCAGCAAGTGTAAATGAGTCTTTCCCTGAGTTCCTAAGCCATCATAACAAATTAATCAAACTTGAGGAGGGAATTGTGGGAAACCCCAATTTATGGCAGGTTGGTCAGAAGCACAAGTCACTACCTGGAGCTTGAGATAGGCATCTAAAGTAGGGGGCAGTCTTTTAAGGCTGAGCCTTTCACCTGTGTGATCTGACACCACGTCTACTTAGATGTCAAAAAGGAAATTATAGGACATTTAATTAGAGTACACTGGATAACTGATTGTTAGCAGGGAGAACTCTTTCTAACACACACATATTGGTGGCCAGAGGTCAAGTGATTTTTACAGTGTTGAGGGATGTAAAAGAAAAGAAAAAGTGTTTTTCTGAAAACCTGGGAACCTTAAACTTGCAGTTGGTGTCTGAAGTAAAGAGAGTCTTATGGAGGAACTATGACCTTTACCTGTGAAGTCTGCCCTAACTCCAGATAGTGGCAGAATTCTACTGCAATGGTCAAGTTAATAAGTTTGAGGGGCCAGCAGGTGGAGGTGAAGGGAGCTGAATCCCACATGACCAACTGCATGGTTCAAGGCCTGGACCTAGCAGCTTGAAAAATATACTGGGCACATGTGCATGTATACCGAAAGTCCTGAAAGGAGGCCCAGGAGAAGGGACTGTGGATGACCATCCTCCCTGGGAGTGATTTCTCACCTCCCCCAATACCTTGTCTCTCTCTCCAGTGAGTGCGCATGCTCTCTGCTCTCCAGAAAAACTAAAAACAAAACAAAACAAAAAAGTATGAATGACTACTAGAAGACATTATATTCATCAGAAAAATTATGGAAAATGAGGCACAATTTTCAAGCTGTCTGAAAGCAAAAGAATGGGAAGTTTTGAACATAATCTTCCTTCTTAAAAAAACTTTATTTCAACCTGGGGTCAGTTGCTCACCTTACCTACATTCATATGCATGGCTCCTGGCATAGTGTCTACTGATGACCTTGCAGGCTCTTCAGGTTTTAGATTAACTAAGTTGTCAAATAAATGTGAATTCACCCAGAGAATACAGATGCAACAGGACTGACTCACCTACCTTCTCTCACATGTTAAGTTGTGTAGGAAGATGCTAGATGGATATAACACACCCATTGGTTATCATAAGTGTTTTTTATCCAATCATTCATTCATTAACCACATACATACTAACAATCTCCTAAACCTAGCACTGGAAAAGATGTAGGGAATGGAACATTTCACTTGGCCTCTGATGTTTTCTGAAACTCTGTTTGCTAGCTGTGACCTTCAGCCTATTGTTTGCACTTTCTGTAAATTAAGGAGATTGGACTGGATGGTAGTATTGGGATTATAAAAGTCCTGTTCAACACTAATGATATTGTTCCTTGAGTCAGCCTGCATTTCCTGGGAGACTGAAGCTTGAGACCCCTGTTCTTCACCCTGTGTTTGCCAATTCTCCTGTGAGTCTTCTCTCAGCTCATTCTCAACCCCCAACTCCTTGTTCCATAAATCTGCATACGAAAGGACCAGACAGCTGTAGCTCTCAACAGCTTTGGTTTTCATCACTGTCTGTGTCATCCTGCTTGCTGAAGCTGCTTTTTAAAGGGGCCAAGCCTCCTTAAAACAATTCTAAATATTTTTGAAGATATAAACCAGAACATAACAAACTTACAAATGAGAAAACAGCAGAGCTTTTCCACAGGTGGTTAAACTAAGAAGTGGACTTCTCTGTGGGAGCAATTCTGTATGCTGATTGTAGAGGGAAGTGGAGGGACACTGGAGAAGCTAGGACAATGTTGGGTGGTAGGAGAGAAAGACCTGGGGAGAATGGTAGAATCAGGAAAAAAAAGGCAGAAGAAAAGGAAGGATATCTGCCTTCAGAGAGGACATCCTGTGTCCACACACTCAGTCAGGTGCCCCATCTAAATCAAGTAACAATTCTGCACAAAATCAGAACAGCCATAAGTGCTGTGAATAATAATACTGGAACTGAAAGGACACCGTTGTTAGGACAGCAAAGTCTACTTCTGATCTTGCTAAATAAGTCAAAGATAAAGAAAGACACATTCCCCCCACATGCCCCATTCTGTGGTCTGAATACGCCCTCCAATATTTGTACATTAGAAACTTAATCTCCAGTGCAACAGGGTTAAGAAGTGGAGATGATGTTTAGATCTTGAGGGCCTCATCCTCATGAACTAATAAGACACTATAGAAGGGAGTTGTGGGAGGACTTTTCCCTCTCCTCCCTTCTTCTATGATGTGAGAACAGAGTTCACCTGTGGTGAACCCCAAGTCTGAGAGGGCTTGCCTGTAATGTTTACTGATGTCAAAGACAGGGGAAGACATGAGTTCATTACTTATATAAGCAGGACGGGATGGTCTGCTGATGGCCACGAGGAGAATGGTCTTTGCTGTCCTTGAGCACAGGCTCAGGTCATATAGTTAAGCTCAAAGAGCACATACATCACCTGTAAGATCGGTATATGTTCCTTGTCTCCAGAGCAGTGGTCTGGTTTCTCCATACATTGCTGAAGATTATAATAAAGGTTAGCTTATTGATTAACAAGATCAGCCAAATATGGGTTTTGGGCTTAGTGCCTCCTAATCTTTTGATGCTAATGTGGGAGAGGTGCCCATACCTCTGAAATGGCGCCAACCGTGGGCCAATTCCATGAGGTGAAGGTAATGGTCATAAGATGTTTACAGGTCCTAGGTGTGGCCTGTAGCTGGGTCTCAAGGAAGAGAGGACGATGGTGTGTATGTGGGGTGGGGTGGGGGAGAGCTCAATGTATAGTGTCTACTCTTAACCTCTCACCTCCTGCCTTTGAGGACACAGGAAGAAGGCTGACACTGGAGGCTGGCATCTTGATTTTGGACTCTCAGGTGCAGAACTGTGAGACATACACATCTCTTCATCATACATTACCCAGCCCCAGGCATTCTGTGATAGCTGCTCAAAACTGATCAAGGCATCCCGCCACTCCCAGCTGCAACTATTTCCTGCTGGCCTTGCTCTCACATCCCTTCTTAAGCTAGGTCACTGATTTAGAGATGATGAATTGTATCATGACCTCTCAGGTAAGCATTTGCTCCAGACACTTAAAAATATACCAAGGGAATAGGAACAGCAAGATATAGCAGTGTGGTAACTTGATATGAGATTTATATTTCAAAGTCCCAAACCCCAAATCCAAAAATGAGCATTGCTTTGGCATTACCTTGAGAAACCAGTGCTGATAATTTTTCACAAAGCTTTTATACCTCTTACCCCTGCAACTGATTTGAATAAATGTCATTCCTCTTTGCAATGGTGACATCAAACACCTCTAAACACTGGCACTTTAAATTTCTGACCCTAATATGTTGTGATTGCTGATCCCTTGCTGATAGCTTATTTTCACTTTTTAGTCCTTTCGTTCTCATCTTGTTATTCTTGTGGCCCTATTTCCTGAGAGAACGGGGTCTTGGCTAAAGAAATGATGCTGCTGGATAAGAAAAGGAAAAGATACCGAGTTCTATAAAAAGTGCAGACCTTAGAGTGTTTAAGACTGATTAAATTTAGACTTTGTTCACAGGAAAATAAAAAATGTAGTTTGTCATCTATATGCTTCACTTGTGTGATAGCATATACCCAAGTATTTAGATTCATGAGGGTTACAGGCTACGTGTTTCCAGTCATCATGTCATTGACCAACATCCTATGGACTAGAACCCCCAGGGCAGCAGGAAAAGAATAATCTTTGGAATCTAGAGGGCTGGATTTTAGTCCCAGTTTCTTTACTTAACAGCTGTGACATCTAAGACAAATAAGTTGTCTGGTAGATGGGTAAGGGAGAACTGGAATACTTACCACATAGGGTTATAGTGAGAGTTAAGTAATACATACCATGCAAAATGTTATATAAATACAGGATTCTTTGTAGGAGTCATACTTCAGACAACCATTAAAGTCTTCTGTGTGTTGAAAAGAATGCGAACAAAAAGCTGTGCCTGCTACAATACAAAAGCATCACCTTGAGATAAACTGCAGTATCTCCAGGCAGCACAAGTGTGGTTTGCTCTTGTTGAGTGGCAGTGCAGGTCTGGCGTTTCTGGGCATTCAGCTCAACAGCCCCCCTTTCCAGGAATCTGTCCTTTTTCATTAGTACTTTTCACAAGTTGGAGACTTCTAGGTTTGACTTTCCACTGGATATGTTTTTCCCTGCAGCCTGACGTTCTTGCACAGGTTAGAACGCTAGACTAGGATAGCTATAGTTCTGTCAACAGCAACCCCTGAACTGAAATAGTAGGTGGTGGGAGTGTGGTGATTGTCTCGCAGTTCATCAGAGCTGTTAGTTCTGGTTTGGTGTTAGGTAAAGAGAATATGCGTCAGGACACAGAGTCTCGCAATAAAGAGGAACTAATGGAGGTAATTAGGAAAGAACACCTGTCGGTGAGAAATTGCACCTCTCCATGGCCGTAGCCAGCGATGGCTCCCAATTGTTATTCACAACAATGGAGAGCCCTGGACTGTGAATGCGAGCAATGATGGACGGCAATAAAATTTGCAAACGAGTTTTCACATTGTCTAATAAAATTCTATGACTTTGTCAATCTGTGTTGACACAAACCTACACAGGACTAGATGATAAAATGTTGTAATGAGAAGCTAATTGTTTCCTTGGGTTTATGTGTTTGTCTTTTATTTCTAAATCCTAGATGCAAATTCTGGCTTTCTTATAAGTGATCATGAGGATAGTTGATTCTGAGTCCCCAGCAGTCAAATATGTGTATTACTACAACATTTCAAGTTAGGACTACAAATGGCAGAAAAATGAAAACCCCAACATGTGGATATGAACGTAGGGATGTGGAACCAGGACTGTTAAAACACAGCTCACAGCTATACATTTTAAGTAATTATAAACAAAAAATGGATACAGTAGCCTATGTTATAAATTAGGAGTTCTTTGTATCTGTCCTAAAGATGCCATCTTAAAAGCAACTAAGAATGCTCATATTCTTGAATTAGCCTCAGAAAATAAAATTTTAAAAGTGTAATTTAATTCACAAATAACTGGAATGTATAACCTTCCCAAGAGGAAAATGGGGAATGAGAGAATTTACAAAAAATGACTGAGGTTTGTTGCAGATATACTTTATGTTTTATTTTGTTTTTATATGCTAGGAACAAAACATAGCTGAACAAACAAATATTTGTAGGATGGGAGAGAGAGTGGAAGCAAAGAAAGTTATATTTAGAAGGGCCTTCAAAATGTTTATGCAAAATGTGTCCTATGAAAAAACTATGTATGGACTTTAGGGGGAATTTTTCGCAAAAAAATAAACTCATCTTTTTAAAATAAGTTACTTATTTACTTTAATTTTATTTTAATTTCTCTTATACATTCAATCACTATACATCACTTAGCTTGTAAAGTGAATTCTCCCAACATGAATACACTTTAAACTCTTCTTTAATTCCAGTTTTCCACAAGCGTTCTGAAGTTGCTTATACACAGAACCTCGATGCAGTAAAAAAATTTAGTTTACAACTCTATTCTCATTCAGTACAACAAGGCAGGCATATAATAAATGTTTAATAAGAATTTTCTCGACAAACAAAGCTCAGCATATCAAATTTTGTTTTGTTGATTGAACAAGCTGTTCACCTAAATTATTATTTTTCACATAGATTCAAAAGATGAAGAATCAACAACACTCTTAAGTATGTGTATATAGAAAATCCCATAAGCATCGTCATATCAATACATTTACCACAGTAAGTTTTGAAACAATCACCTAGTAATGTGAGCTTGCTAGGTACGTATACATTAAGCTTTACTTGGAGAAGTCCTTTATTGGTCTTTGCTCCAGTTTCTGAGACAGTAATTAAGGGTTAATTATGCTTGCCTCTTGCCTATCTCATAAAGCATTATTGAATTAAAGCTGATAGCATAATTTGAATTGTTGGAACTAAATTAACATAATAATTATTTTAGAAATAAAAATTGTAAAATGAGAGAAAATCATACTCTAGAACATGGTGGCATCTGAAGATCAGATTTCACAGGGACTTAAATCTCATTAGCACCAGTTTTCAAAGCATTTCAGCCAATGGAACCATAGTTCAGAAATAAATATAAATCAAGTGTGGAAGCCAGAAGTACTTTTAATCTCATATTCTTCTTTTGTGCCAAAATATATTCAAAATCAAAATATAAATTTATGGGATAGTTAAGTCTTTCTTGACTACACAAAATCTCAGTTCTTGAGTAAATTAAATATGTTGTAAGACACAAGGTTATTCTGTGTAGGATTTTCATGGAAGATTTTTTTAAACATTAGACAATTAAAATAACAAAAAGCATATGATAAATTGTCTTAAATAAAAATGAATATGATAATACTCTACTAAGGCCAGAATGTAAATGATATAATAATTTGCATTGCGGTTGGAATTCTCAAAAGTCAAAATCTGGGAAATCTACACTCAGATTCTCTTTAAGGGAAGTTAAATAATGGTGAGTTCTTAAGAAGAAAGAACTGGCAGAGTTTCCCAGCCTAGCCCCCTTACAGATCATAAAGAGTGAGTTGCCCACTGAATCCGAGAAAAAAGGTGAGTCTCTTGACTTCATTCAGAGTGCTTAGACAAACTCCTCGGCTCTCCTAAAGACACTTTGTGGTAGATTTCTTTTCATTGTTTCTAGAAAGGCAGATGAGCACTAAATTATGCAGAAAGGGAAGAATAGACATTTAATATGCTGGCCTAGAAGACAATTGCTACACTACTACTTTACAGAAAACAGATCAGGAATTTCAAAGAAGTGGCCTAGGCTGGGGAGTTCAACCATGGTCAGAAGGAGCTGACTTAGACCAAAATTAACCAGGTTGTAAACCCAGAAAGACTTGCCTGGTCTCTACCCTTTGAAATGCAATACTCACTTGAAAATGAGGTAGTTCTTGGCCACCATCCAGTGAGATCACAGAATGGTGGGGATAAGTATTCACAGCAGCTGGATATGCGTTTCCTTCAGGAAGACGGAGACCTTTCTCATCCTTCTACCTAACAAGGTGGCACATGAATGTTTCTCCTTCATGCCTATCTTGTCACCAG
This sequence comes from Tupaia tana, assembly GCA_026018925.1. Lineage (NCBI taxonomy): Eukaryota > Metazoa > Chordata > Mammalia > Scandentia > Tupaiidae > Tupaia > Tupaia tana. The sequence goes on from JAKSZU010000008.1 coordinate 20,078,011, forward strand.
TACTTTCTATAGATGCTCTAAAACTGGTCATTAACATAAGAATTAAATTCGAGAGATTTTTGTCTTCTTAGGTGTCTCAAAAGCTCTTACTCAGGCACAAATTATATCTATAGTACAACTTTCTTTTTTCTCTCCCTTATGTGAAAAACCACCAGGGTACCTGGCATTCTTCTAGGACCCACATGCCTGTATGTATCTGGGCATTTGTACAGTTTGTGTCCTCTGCCTGGAACACCTTTCTCCAGCTCAGAACAGCTGGCATCTCTTCCTAAGGTCTTCATCAACACAGATTCATACTCTTCCAAGCTCTATAATGTATCCTCATCCTCAGTTCTCACAATGCTTTGCACATATCTCTATACTAGTCAAATTCTACTAGAATTCAATAGCTTATGTGTTCACATAATAGCTCTGTTTACTAACGTACTATGACTTTGAACAAGTTATTACACTTCTCTTGGTCTCAGTTTTACTGTCTATGTTTTACAGATATTTGTAAAACTAAGAGATGGGATAGTTAGTCACAGTTATACTTTGTACTGTTCTTACCCCTATTTTAAACTGTAAGAACACAGTTATAAAAACAATGAGAGTCTTTTTTTTTTTAAGAGACACTTTTGCTATAGAGCATGCACACTCACTGGAAAGACACAGAGAGACAGAAAGCAAGAAATCATCCTCCAGAGGGGATGGCCATGCCACAATCCCTTTTCCTCCGTTCTCCTCTTGGGATTTTGGACATGCATGTACATGTGCCTGGTGTGAATTTTAAGCCACCTGGTCTGAGACTCAAACCATGGTTGACTACATGGAATTCCAGCTCCGTAACCATTATGCCACTTGCTGGTCCCAAGATTAGAGTCTTAACCTCTTCAGCATACCTCTTAGAAGAAAGAGGAAAATAGTAAAAATATGAACAAACAACTTCAGATATTACTGGGAAGTGCACTGATGAAAATAAGATAAGGTGATGCTGTAGGCATGGACTAGGGTGGCATGCAAGGTACTTTAGCCAAGGTGGAAGGGAAATCATACTCGAGAGGAGAACCAGGAAAGAAACTCAGTCTTGAATCAACATTCCATGTAGAAAATACATCAAAGGCATTGAAGTAGGAATGGTTTGGTTGTGTTCAAAGATAAGAAAAAAGACATCAATGAAAGAAGCCAACTGCACAAATGGATGGGTAAAGATGAGGTCAGAGATAGGCGTATATATAAGATCATATGAGGCCTGATAGGAGTTTGAATTTTATTCTGTTGCCACTGAAAAACATCAGGGAGGGCCAGATGGTAGCACAGTGGTTAAACTCCATGCTCTGAGAGGTTGACCCACATGAGAAGCCTCCAGGTTCACATCTGGGTACACCAAGCTTGTGCATGCCTGTGCATGCCTGTCACCTGGGGCTGGCTGAGGCTGGGGGTAGATCACAGTATCAAGACCCTGTTGGAGGTGCTCTCTGTCTCTGTCTCTTTTTCTCTCAGAGGAAATACATGAATGAACTTAAAAAAAGAAGAGGAGAAAACCAGAGGATTTTAAGTAGTTGACATAATTTTTCTTATACTTTAAAAAAACTGTCTGGTTGCTGTATGGAGATGGAGTTTTCTTGGAAGGAGTAAAGAAAAAAACTTTTAAGAAGATGAGGTGAGCAATTAACAGCTTGAGCAGTAAAAATGATGAAAGTCAGGATATATTTTAAAGGTAGAGCCCAACAAAGTATTAATTCATTAACTACAGAAAGTGAAGAAAAGATGAATCAATAATGATTCCTAAGTGTTGGCCCAAAAACCTAACAGAACATTGAGATAGAGAAAACTTGGCCATGGGGAGTAGATTTGACTGTAGAGGTTTCAGTATTGTTGGGATTGAGGTATCGATGGGCATCTGAAGGAGATGCGAATTGGCAGTGGATAATATGAAGCTCCTCTAGAGCTAGGAAGACAGAAGAGTTGGAGAATCTTCTTATTTAAGAATCATCAGAATGTTGGTGGAAAAGCCAAGGAGGTACATAAATTTACCTAGAGAAAGAATGAAAATAAGAAAATAAAAGCATTGAGGAAGAAATACTAGAACAGGTCACTATGAACCGGCAAAGGAAGCAGAGAAAGTGGGGAGGTAGGTCCAAAAGAAGAGCAGGTGGGTTTGTTGTACCCTAGCACAGGATAAAAACTGGTTGCCAAAGAGAGTGAAAAGGTGATGCTGGGCTAAGAGAGAATCAAATATTTTCTTTAGCAAGAAGTAGGTCATTGTGTTGTTGGGAAGTGTAGTGTCTGCCAATTCCAGGTGCTAGGTTCATACACATGATCATAAAGCTGAGGTGATTTCAGCTACCCCAATGGTATCATTTTCTCCATCAATTTTTAGCTCCCTGGTCCAGGTGGGGAGGGGTGGACAATTAAGTTTAAAGCAGAGTGAGGACTTGCTGGCAAAATGTCAGAACAGTTCATTCTTGATTTCTTCCAATCTGTAAAGATTCATTAAATAAAACAAAAATCTTGTTTTAGTTGAACCTAAAATTTCAAATTAATTCTTTAAGCTAGCATTTTTACCCTTCCAAATTAAGACTATTTATGGTTGCATGAAAAAATTTGACAATGAGGTAATGGGAAGAGAAAGCTCTAGCAATCTTCCATGTTATTTAAATCATTGGACTAAGAATATTAATTCAGAAAAAATCATGGTTTATTATTTCATAGTTTTACTTATATTTTGCTTCTCTTCTTATTCCAGTTTTGAGTCTTGTGAAGTTTAAAAGAACGGACCATGTAGACTAAGCTTGATGCCTTGCCAGGTATGACCAATGAATATGCAACGTCAAAGTTAGAATTGCCATAAAAATTCTTTTAAAAGAAGATAAAAGCAAGCATTTTGTGTACTAATAGAAATTATTTGTCTCAGTGAATAATTCAAAAAATAACTATTCCCCTAAATTCTGACATCTTATAGAAGGCAGCATTTGTCTTTTTTTGTTTCATTTTAGGAAAATCTAAAATTAAAACCTACTTTACATTCTAAAAATAAGTAGTTTAACTCTTGAAAATTTATTCAATCACATTTTAAACTCCAACATACATATTTCTAGACTTGTAAACATATTTGCATTCTTTTAAATTTAAATAGAAATAGATTTGTTAAAATCCATTTCTCTGAAATGTTCAGGAAAGTATCATCTGGCTTGATTTTTATAAATGATATGTAATGTGTTTAATAAAAATACATTGGAAATTTATGCTACTTTATGAAAGAATTAACGATTTAACCCTAGTTTTTATGGAGTATTCATTTTTCCAGTGTCCATTCAACGGGCAAAAATAAGAAGTTGTCATTCTTGGTATGAAGGGATGTTTAATTCTTGCTAAATTCGTTTTGTCATAATAAAGAAAACCAACTTGAATTCCAAACATTACAAGTGACAAAACATTTTATAGAGCATTCATTTTGCATGTAGACGGCACCTGAAGTACTCTGCTTTAATCTAAATGAAAAACCCAAAGTGAAGTCAAAAGTTATTTACTGTTGCTTCTTCCTTGACATTTCTTAACAGGACATAACAAGCTTGTAAGAAGGGAAGCCTGGACAATCAGGCAACCCCACCAGCACTCCTCACCCAGTAGCTGTAATAGCAACACCTCAACACAAATAACAACACTTCGTGTCCATATAATGCCTCCTAATTTACAAAGTGCTTTTCATATTGGGTTTGTTTCTTTTTAATGAGAGAGAAAGTTATATGGAGGATTTTATTCCCTTAGAAGGCAGGAGACTTTTGGCAAGATTTTGAATCTTTCCTCTGTGGCCAATTAGTGACAATTCCACTTTTGCAAGACAGCCGTCTCCCTGTCCAATTTGACAAGGCAAAGCAAGAAGACTGGCACTGAATTCGGTGCCAACAGTAGTTCAAAATCTCACCACCATCAAAATAGAAATTCGGATGCAAAATTCTAGGGCTCATGTAGTTTGCAGTGGCCTCCATGAATGCTGCACTTTAACCAGCGACAGCATCTGAAAAAAGTAGGGTGGTGGCAGTGTACCGGACCGATTCTTTCTGCAGAGGAAGGCTAGCAACCTATTTAGAAAAAGGGCAAAATTGTATAATTGTGTCACCACATACTGATACATTTATTTCAGCCTTTTTAAAGTAAGAAAAAAAATAGAAGCAATGGTATTATAATAGGCAGTGGGCGAGCTAAAGTATGGTTAATTGCTAACTGGAAATAATGTATCCCCAATGATTAAAATACAGTGTGCTATATGTGAGCATGGGTGGAGTAGGCCAGATAGTAAAGTGGCTTGTGGGGCTAAGATAATGCAAAGTTTTAGCTTTTTCTTGGTGTGAATTAGGAAGCGATTAGAGATTTTTAAACATAGGAGGGACAGGATTTGCTTAGATCTCTCAAAGAATCCTTCTGGCACTGTGTTAAGAAGAGACCATGGCAGCATTGTGGGAGGAAGAGATGGCAATGCAACAGGGGAGGGTTGGAGATGGCTTGGAGCAGATGCTATCAGCAATGGAGGTGGGGTACAATGCTTAGCATCTATAAGTGATGAGGGCAAGAAAGCAGAATGTTCTAATATACTGGAGATAGGGTGTAAGAGAAAGTGAAGAATCAAGGAAGACTGCCCCCCCAGGCTTTTATTAAATAGGTGTGTGTATGTATGAATAGAGCAGAGAGCACAAGAATGCACTCCCTCCAAATAGCAGGCTTGTTGCTGAGTAATTAGATAACAGAAGATCTTTATTTTCGTCTTTCAACTTTTGTTTGGGATTATGCAAGGAGCATGTGTTACTTCAATAATTTAAAATCTATTTTAAAAAAAATAAATAAACTAATGTCAGTGAGAATGGCAAACTGTTTCTCCAGTCTATATATACATATACATGCATTTTGGTCAGCTGCCTCTTGTTACATGACAAACAAACCTCGCAGAATAGCAAGCAACCATTCTGGAAGGTGAAGCAATATCCGACCCCCAACTGCCTGGTGTTAGGATTCAGAGCAAGTTACATCTCTTTATCTGGGTCTTTTCTAACTGAAGGAAAAGAATTCACTGGGGCCTCCCACACGATGAACCTGAAGATTAACACCACGGAGTTAGCACACCTGCCAACCAAACCACAGAAGTAAACCTCCATCTGTGTAGTGAAATGGCTAATTCTTATTCTCATTAACCCTCTTAGTTAGCATATTTCAATCTTCTTCCTTTACAAAATTTTTATGTTCTGTTTATATTTTCATAGACCTTATGGCATACATACCTTTTTGTTTTTCCCCTCCTTTCTGGTAAGCCACCTCAAGTCCTTTTTCTAAACATGTGGAGTAAGATAAATACATACGTAAATTATTTGCTGGATTTCTTTTTCCTCTTCTGCCCTTCCTTTGATTTCCGGTTTATCTGTTTTATTGACATCTTATTCACAATGACGTTATTCACTCTCCTACCTGCTCCTCTACTTACTGTGTGGTCAGCAGAAGTCACGAGAACCAGGCAGCTGGGAAAAGTACCCAGGTGAAGATCTGTATGCCACACGGAGCTGTGTAGAGCAAAGGTCCGAGCTAAAATCTCATACAGAACATTTCACCGGGTTTAAGGAGCTGTGTGTTAACTTGACCAGCTTCTTTCTTCGTAGATGCAGATCACTGCAGCAATGGGGCCCCTCTGCATGGGAATCCCTTCATTCAGCAATGGAGATAAATATAGCCTAATTGTGACCTAGAAATTGTGACATGATACACTGCAGGGTAAACAATATCATTTCCATAGCAAAGGTCGGTCTTCCCGCATTCCATAGAAAGACATCTGATGTCTCGTATAAAACCAGATTCTTCCTGTTTTATCAAACTTCCCTTCTCCAATGCAGCTGCACCATTCACTTTTTGTCCTTCAGCACATGCACACCTTGAACCCAATGGATCGGTGATAATTCCAAGCTGTGTCTCTCCCTGGGCTACTTAAGATGGGGCCTTTTGCATTTCTAGCTCATCTCATAGCGAATATTCCAGCCCTTGGAAGTTAGGCACACAGTCTGTGCATGTACCAAGCATGTGGCTTTCTGCATATGTCTGCACATCATTTTTCAGGAAACTCTATTTCACACTACACCAGCTTGATGAGTAGCTGTTGTTCACACCCACTGAGAAATAACTCCATGTGAGAATAATACCTTTACAACTTTGAAATGTCCTCAGACAGACTTTTCATCTCCAGGCCATCAACCTGCTGTGAACTCTCATCCTGACTTTTCACACTTAGGCAACAGTCGTGCAACATACTGTCAAACAATATGAAGGTTTGGGGAGACATGGAGGAGTGCAAAATTAAACTGGAGGCTGAACATCTTTCTAGTTCAGTGTAGTTTTTAATTATTAATAAAACCCCATGTGCAAGTATATTCATATGCGGTGTCTATTTAAAACTTATGCCGTGTGTCTCTGAAACATGTTTACAATTCTGATCCTCATCCACATTCTTTCTGTTAAAGAACAGTGTGTGAACTCAGCATCGGAGTTGCCTGTCCTCAAGACACTTCTTCCTTACATCTCCTTTAAAGTAAGTATTTCTGGTAAAATCTTAGCCTTTAAGTCACAATTATTACTATACTGAAGCAACCGAGAGCCCACCATGGGTATGGTTTCAACTGAATTTTCTCTTTGAAATTATCCAGAAATAATCTTATCAATTCTGTTTGTTGAAAATCCAGCAAAGAGTTGGCATTCAATAAATAGCTCTGTAGGAATAAATAAAATAACCAACCCTTTCATTCAACAAATAATTGTTGAGCCCCTGAGATGTGCCAGACTGTGTTGGATGCTACAGATAGGAAGGTGAGTTTGACGTGACTCTGGCCTAAAGGGAGATCGCTGGAGCTTCATGGAAGAGCTGACATGTTCATTACACTCTCCATAATTCAGCAGGAAGGTTTCTCAGCGAGGACTGAAATACACACACCAAACTCCTCTTGTTAATTTTTAGTTAACTAGAAAGTTCAATTAAGTGGAAACCAGCTCACTTTTAGTACTTAATTCTTTCAGTTAATGTCCAACTAGTTCAACATCTGGAACTCCGTTCAACCCCACAGATGAGACAGTGATTACCGTAGACCACGCAGCGTAAAAGACTTTGTGGTACAAAGAAGAGAAGACACAGATGAGAAGGAAGGATGACAGGTTAATGACAGTCTACAAACCAGCACAGAAAAGTGAGCTATTACGTGTTACCTGTAATGCAGAGCAAGAAGAGCAAATAAAAGAATACAAGATATGGAAACTGATTACGGAGGTGAGAAAAAGAATCAGGGCAAAAAGAAGTTCATCAGGGAGCTCTTTCTCTCTGGTAGATGCACATCCAGAAAAGCCAAAGGTCTATCAACTCAGAGAAGTTTCTAGATGTTATTTCAAAAATTGCTGAATTAGTTTATTTCTTTTTGATTTACCCCTTTCCTAAAAGGTCATTAGAGAGAAAATCTGATATTAAAGTTCTGGGTAGTTTTATTCTATTTAATAAGAGTTGTCCAGAATACATACATTTATTCCCTAAATTGATAACATTTTAAAAATGTTAATTATAATTGGAACCAGAAACTAAAATAATTGTGTGTGTAAATATATATACATATGTATACACATGTGTGTATAAACAGTCATATATGCATTTATACACACATGATCTATAATGTATACATTGATAGGTCCAGAAAATACAAGTAATAAGAATTTGTATTTATAATAAGATATATAAATATACAACATATATAGATAATATAAGTATCCTTGACTATAAATTTGCTTATATTTGCTACCAGACATTTAAATACTATAATTATTAATGCCAAATATTAAAGAAAACTGTTTCACTTTTAATTTAGAATGTGTATGAGAAATGGCATATGGAAACATTTGAGCCTTGAGAAATTTGTGGTCAAGTATGAATGCAATATGCCTCAAAGCACAACCACTACTAGAAAAACTTGCTTCTAGCAAATTTTTCTTTCAAATTTTTCAAAACAGCATAGAAGACTCTTTTTTACAGCTAAGCTGGGAAAATATTTGAAATACTTTACAATATACGAGTTGACACATGTCTTAGGGTGATGAAACTGTGGTTACCAGTATTTTCAAATTTAAAACAGTCATTTAAGACAAAGAGAGCCATATTTCCCATTAGAAAGGAAAACAAATTTCATGACGGCAAAATCTCTTGAGATATTCCATGAAGTAGTCATCATCTAGTTTACAATATTAAAAAAATCCTTTCAAAAACTCATCATGTAAGCTGTTTTATCTGTGAAAGATCTGCAAAAGAATTTTGAACCCCAGGATGGAAAGCAACATAGAAACCACGATGCTGTTTGCCTGTGACTTCTCAATAGTGGGGCTAGCCCTCAGCACAGTCAGCTAGTCAGGAAGTGGCAGATGTCTAAGACAGACCTATCAATTGGCTAATAAACCCTTTGACAAAGTTCACCAGCAGTTATGTCTCCTAATAAAACAACAAAATATAAACACACACTTTCCTATTAGGAATAGTAGGAGATGCAGTATAGTTCAGGAAGCAAGTGGTTCTAAAAATGACTATCCTCTAGCACTTATATCTGTTGACTCCAGGGACATGAAGACAATAACTACAAGAATATAAACAAGATTATGATGATAATAAATAAAAATAAAAAAATAAAGGACTGTGGCGTGGTCATCCCCCTGGAAGGTGATTTCTTCCTCTTTTCTCTCCTTTCTCTTGTAAGTGCATGTACTTCAACTAAAAAAAAAATAATAATTAAAAATGAGACAATCCTCTTAAAATTAGCAGTGCTCTATTCTGTGGTAAAAGTGAACATCAGTTTTTCTCAAAAAAGACATGAAGAAGTATTTCCAGCAAAGTTTTTGCTGACTTCTCTTGGTCAAGCAGAAACAGAGCATGATGTCAGATGGTTTTGGTTTCTGAGCTATTATCTCCAGTTGATGGTCATGGTAAAGTTTTTCCGTCTGAGTAGGAAGTAAGTATTGTTACATTTTAAAATCTATAACTGTGGCCACATTAGTTTGATTTAACAGATAGTTTCTGGGATTAATATATGTTTTCTGGCCTATGTCCTGTCTCTTCAGGTAATTGTAGGCTCCTTAAGGGGAGGTTAATAATTTAAAGAAATGATTTTAAAGAAAAGAATTGAAAGCTAATCATCTATATTTCCAGCACTGTGCACATTCCAGGTTTCAAAGGAATGAAAGGATCTTGGAGTTGGAAAGGGGCCAAGAGGTTAATCCAAACCTTTCGTTCATGAACAAGAAAACGCTTTGTAAATACTAATATGGCAAAGACCTATTGGCCATAATGACATGGCCAGAGTGCCCAAAGTCCCATAGGATACTTACTGAGAGCAGGGTCTCTGTATGCCCTGCCCAGGGCCACATACCACAGTCCCACAAGAGAAGAGACCCAACAACAGAAAGTTCTCAATAAATAACTGTTAGCTAAAACTTCTGGATTATTTCTCAAAGTTGTTTAAAACAAACCATGTTATTAATCTTTGTTAAATGATAAATACCACATATCTAAAACAGCAGAGATCTATAATTTGGAAAATAAATCCCTTCTTCATCATCTGTCATCCATCTCTGCTTGCCTTTCTTTATATTCTGATTGATTATAAAACTTGATTGTATGCTAGAGGGGCATAAATTAATGGTATTATTGTGCTAAACATTACTACTGGTAAGTGGCCCTTATATGTGTAGGGTTTTAAACCTTTTCTGTTCTCATAACTGATTTCAATGATTCTCACCTTTTCCTCAAGTTAATTAATTAATTTGCTTGTCAGGGACATAATTCCAACTAATACCAAACACTTCCTACACTGTATTACCACAAGGGTTCAAAACTGTTGCCGAGTGCCAATCCAAGTTTTGGAGACATCTAGTTTATTCATCGGAACTGAGCTGACAAAGTCAGTTGGCACTGTCAAATGATGCTTTCAAATGACAGAGGCAAAACATTTCAACCTCTGCCTTTAACATTGACTGAGTTCTCGCAGTTCCATTCCTTAAAGATGAATGGTTACTGCGACACTACAGATCCAAATAATGGACAGAGTGTTGGGTGAGTTCCAAGTAGGGACTACCCAGAATCCTCAGCACCACTCTTATGTATTACATTTTTACCTTAAAGAGAAGTATTATTTGTTCCTCTATGTTTCATAGCTTCAAAGCCAGTTTCTGAGTATTAGATCAGAACGAGGTATTCAGAAAGCCATATAGAGCTGCTACCAGGAATGACATCTGTCACATAGTTGTGCATAAATCTTCAAGGCTTGTAACAGAAGTGCTGTCTTATCAATTCTCTGAAACAATGGATGCGGAAGTGTGAATTGGAACTATGTATTATTCTTTGAAAGACTACACTACAGAGCTACATAGAGATTAAAACAGTTACCTAAAGTATGGATTAAATGTTTAACAACCACAGATAATCTACGGAGTTTTGCAAATGAAATGCTCTCATAATCTTAGGAGATATCTTTTGCTGAAAAAATTGATTTCATTCACCAAATTCAATGGGTTATTTGCCCAACACCGTGGTCTTCTCATATATGTGTGTGTGTGTGTGTATATATATATATATATATATATATATATATATATATGTAAATATTATTCATTGAAAGGATCAAATTTCTCTATTTCATACAGTAAGAAGTATTTTATACCTTTTAGAATTATAAAAATTAAAAATTCATATATCCACACAGATAGCTTATAAGTATACCTGTTTAAGTATCTATAAGATCTCACACCAACAATAACATGTACCATTTTTTATGCCAACTCTATATTTGACCTATTTGTATTAACTCATGACATTCATGTGCCATTACCCTTTGGTCATTTCTTTTTCATTTCATCTTAAATTTCTCATCTCTATGGAAAATACAGTGATAATTTCATGTTCCAAAGAGCAAAGAAGCCTACTCACAATGCAAGAGACATTTTTCACAATACAGGACAGGATACATATGAAGGATGCCAAAGCACCACTTCTCTGGGTAGATTCATGATTTTTATAGCCCAAGTGACTAAAAAATAGGTAGGTAGGTATATAGCTAGATAAATAAGTAAATAACTCTAAAGAAAGGAAATTTTTAGTAATGAATTTACCATATTCAACCATAGTTATTCTTGTAAAGAACAAAAGATCAACACACATCAACATTTCCTCTCCTCAATCAAATCCTGCCGTAGGAAAGTTAATTACAAGATTCCACTGAGTCTGACATAGCAGGGTAATGAAAACACTTTGGTTCTAGAGAATTACCATATAGTACACAGTGCTCACAAACAGAATGAATAATTGAAATCCAGAGCTTTTATGCTCCAATGGAAAAAAAAAACAATATTTCATGGCACATAAATTTATTCAGCTTATTTGCATTAAGGTTGAATGATCAAAGCACTGTCCACAGGAAAGTAGTGATGGTACCTTGATTTAAGTGTGATAAGTGTTCATAAATATTCTTAGGAAGCAAGATGTACCTACATTTAATCAGCACTTATTAAAATTTTATTCCCTATAGTTATTCAACAGGATCTGTGGTATAAAAACATAATTACAAAAATCAGATTTGAGCTCATTTGACAACAGAAGGGTTTTATGGTGACCTATCTCCAAATGTTCCTATTTGTAATTAAATGCAGCGATCAGCAGTAAGGATTTTGAAGCTGTTTTAGTAGTTCCGCTATTCTGCTTAACATGTGGCACCCGTAATAATTAAAATGATACTAACACATGCACAATTTTATGGCCCTTATGGTGCAACCCATTATGCCAAATAAGGGCCTCTGTTTTCACAGCATACTGCACATGGTCTCATTACACCCACTTTTCTTTTCCTGTCTTCACACTAACAACTGTTAAAGTGAATCAACACACGAAACGTACTATAACAGCTTAGTGTTTATGATATGTGTGCTGTTAGTCAGTGAACAGGAAAATCTAAACATTTACTGTTTATGTAAAGAATAGCGTTAGTGTTAGCGAATTGCTCGGGTCTGCTTACTTTATTATCTAGATCACAAACGTAATGATGGGTTTCAATGGCATCTATATTTTTGCTTTGTTTTGTTTTTCCATGCAGATGTCTATAAAAACTATAAGAATTTAGCATTTACATATCTTGAAAATTTCTTCTGAACCATAAAATAATTTAGGAATCACTTAAAAGAAAATAGAGAAATCAGTAGGTTTGGCATCCCCCTAAAAAAAGAGAAGGAAGAGTGAAAGATTTAAATGGATTTGGAGATGATTTCCCTCCCAACATTCCTAGACTAAATCTGGTTTATCTAAGGTGTTAAAAAGCTATAAACCATTTTTATGTGATACCATACTAAAATTTACAAGAAACTGGGAATTTGAGATTAGTGCCATTTTATCATGAATAATTTTGTAATTAAGAAGCTCCTCAAAGACCTCCTACTCTCATTTTACAGTCATCAGTTCCGAATGGCGTTCAGTCTTTTTGTTCTGGGACACAGTCCAAAGTAGGTCCCATTGGTAGAACACCAACGGATTGGGCAAGATCTCATGTCTGTATTTCACATTACCGTTTTTCTGAACATCAGTCTAAACTCCAGATATAGGATAACAGCCTTTCTTTACTTTTTGTCTTCTGGTGTCAAACTCAAGCCTGTCCGTTAAGGAATTTTGCTGTCTTGGCGCTAACCAGGAATAAGCTGAGCTGAGTAGGCCTTGAATGTTAATGGTTTAATAGCTCAATTGATTGCAAAGATACAAAAGAAAAATGCTCACAGATTGCAGCCTTCACATGGTTTGGCTCCAAGATCTCATAAACAGTGTGACGTCGACCAGTAGAGAACCATGTGGATGCTGTATGAGGACCATGAGCTCGTTACAGAACTGTGAAAATTTGTGGGACCGCAAAATGAAAATTATCAGCCAGGAAAAAAAAAAAAAAGCCAAGAGAAAAAATGGTAAGGGGAAAGCAGCTTGAGAAAGACCTAACACACTCTTCCATACAAGCCTCTTAATAGAAAGGCTAAGAACGTTTAATATTGTATAAATATCACAGGAGGTCCAGCAAACCATAAGAACCCTAGCCAGCCCAAGCTGGAACTCAGAGCGTCACACTCTATTCAGGGAAGCTTTCCTCACTGTTAGGGTGTGTTCTCTAACTCTGCTGTTTGCAAAAGCAGAAACAAAAGCCCACCCTCTTCAACAATTAAAGGAATAAACCTTTCTCTCTGAATTTGAAGAAAGTTGTATTCCATGATCCCTATTCTTTGATTAAAATAAGCGTTTGTGATCAGCATTAGTATTTACTACCCTATGATCAAAAACAAATAACCCACTTTGTTTGTTTCTTACTGCAAATGAATTAAATTAGAAGCCATTAGGAGGACTCGCTGTTTATATCCTTGTTTCAGCAGTGGTAGTATTTGAAGTTTCCTGCGGTAAGTTCATTACTCGTATTTTGTCCAGAATTAGTGAAGCGTGCTGAAAATTGCTAATGACAGATGTTTCTCCACTCTGTCACACTTCTTGTATCATTTGATTTGGAAAGCAACATACGGTGTTCTGCTCTATCAGTATGTCACAGACTGTCTGTAAACAGCTGGTCATAACTCAGTTCAGTGAAAACCATTACTTTCCAATGAAGGGCTGGACACCCTCCAAATTGCATTTTGGCATGGCCTCGGCTGCATAATGCACAAAGTTCCTCTGTTCTGAGGTTACCTAAGGAAGATTTCTCACTTTCTCTACTTGTTTCTGTGTTTCAGAAAATAAGAGCATTTTCTCAAGAAACAGATTTTTAAAAATATGAAAAAATACATCATAATGATTATATCGAGCCCTCAGAAAATCTATGAATGGTGTATTGCAAAAGACAGCAACATAACACCCACCCACAATGTGGGATACATAACCATATGTATCCAGTTAAAGGGAGTGTGCTTTATCAGGGTCAGGACCCACAAGATGACATATTGAAAGGTCTCCTATAAAGTAGCTGAGGCACACAAGCATGACTAAGTGGCTATTCCATGATATCTACCTACAATAAGAAATACTAAAATCATTGTCGAGTCATTCGTATGATGGTAAGTTCAAAGAAAGAGATCTTGCTATTTTATCTGGAAATCATCAAACTCAAAACCAAATGTGAAAATCAGGTAAGTAGAAGGCCATACACACTATTTTTTAACATGACATTTCAAAACATCGCTAACTATTACATTAAAAATGTCAAGTTACTTGAGTAGTCACCATATGCTGAATACAAGATATCATTAGTAACACCTTTTATAAGTTTTGGAGTATTGTTTCTCTGTGGAAATGAAATCTCTAGCTGAAAACCCCTGGATGGAGGTGAAAGATAAATAGATAACTGAATACCTTTAAAGCCACTCGACACTTCCAGATCCATAGAGGCTTCCCCATTCTTACGCGGTACCTAAACATTGGGTTGTCGGAAAAGTCATGATGCATTTTTGCATAGAAAAAACATATCATGACTTTTCTAACAATCCAATAGAAGGAAACTGAGCCAATCTGAGAAACCGAACAAGAGGGGAACACACCCATCTCAGCCTAGCACTCATTCAAATACTCATCAACAAATTTCAAAGACTTATATTTCCATGTGCCTGATTATTGTTGGAAATACTTGTGGGATTCTTTTCTATGCTTGAGAACAGAGGCTTATAGACAATGAACTCTAAAGAGAAGCTTTTTACCTGCCAAGCCACACTTCCTTCAAAGTTAGGCTTAAGCAGCACTTCCACAGCCTTCCCTGACTCTCCTAGGCAAAGCTGGCCCATACCAGTCCTTCCCCATATATTTCTAGTAACTTTGATCTAATCTTCTAGTTAAAGTACAGCTGAAGCATAGGAGTGAGAGCATTCATTCTGTGAGAGTCAGGAAGACCTCAGAGGATATGGCACTTTGGTACTTAAAGAGTAACTCACTTGTGCAAAATAGACATTTTGGATATCTCAGTTAAGAGATACATCTTCCACTAATGAAAAAAAAAAAAAAAAAAAAAAAAAAAAAAACCGTATCTTTACAGACTAAATGGCATGAGTAAAAGTCAAATATATTTTTTTAAATGTCAAGAAATAAAGACTGTGTGCATCATAAGGAATCTCTTTCAAACAAGACATGTCGCCTTAATCTAATTTTTTTCTTTAATCTTCTTCTAAGTCAAGGATCTAGAAATATTGGGTCATTGGAAAAGTCATGATGTGTTTTTCTATGTTTTCCTATGCAAAAATGTGTCATGACTTTTCTGAAATGAAAAGATTCTGTGTATGAAAGGGGACCATAATAAAGTAAAAACTCAACAGTCGGATGAAAAAAATTTGTTTAAAGATTTTTTGCTATAGGACATGTGTGATCACTGGAGAGAGACAGAGAGAAGAAAAGTGAGAATTGCCCCAGGAAGGATGGCCTCACCACAATCCCTTCTCCTCCATTCTTTTCTTGGGATTTTGGGCATGCACACACATGTACCTGGCATGATTCTCAAGCAACCAGTTGAGAGACTTAAACCATGGTTGGCCATGTGTAAGTCCTAGTGCCTAAACCACCACCATCAGCCCCTTGCTGATCCCGTAATGAAGATCATTTTAAATGAAAACACACTTTAAAGGTTATATTACTCATTATACTACAGTGTGCAGTTGGTTTCCCAAAACATTCATATTTTAATATAATACTTCAGTAAGAAGCATTTCCATGTAATTATTAATGTGAATTGGTTGCTGAAAAATTAATATTAACTATTCCTGAAGATTCCTTATTATCAGTCTTGTTTTCATTTCTTTTTTAAAAGCCTAATTACAGGATGTATCTATCCTTTTGGACAATAGGTTCTGTGTAGTTATTGTATTTTAACTGTTGTATTTAACTGGCTTAGTGTTTACTTGCCCAATTGAACTAGGCTGAATGAAAGAGTTTTATCACCTGTAAACACAGTAGCAAAAGAGGTCAAAGAGGACATTTTTGTTTTGCAAATGAAGAGAGCTTTACCTTTTAAAGGAATATAGCCAGCCAAGAAACTATATCCTTGATTTGATTATTGGACATGGATGCCTTAAGGAACCTTACTGTGGCCCACAAAGTTATGCATATGTTGGGACAATCAGTTGGTGAAATGGCTATGTCGCTGGACTCGCTTATAGTTGACTGCGGTTCAAGTCCCAGACCAGGTGGCTTAAACTCACGCTGGGCTCATGTGCGTGAGTGCCCAAAATCCTGAGAGGAGAATGGGGGAGAAGGGATTGCGGCATGGCCATCCCCCCTGGGGGGTGATTTCTCGCTTTCTGTCTCTCTGTCTCTTTCTTTCTGGCGAGGGCACGTGCCCTATAGAAAAAAAAAAAAAAAACTCTCAAAAAAAAAAGATATGCATATGTAAACCACAAATTATCATTTAAAAATTAAATTAAAATATATGTATAGAGATATGTATTTATGTGTATGTATATAATGCATTGATTTCCTTCAATGCTAAAAGTCAATGAAAGAAAATTAAAGTGAGAAAAAAATGCCCACATTATTCTTATCCTTCTCTCCAACTGTCTATGCTCTTTCTTTCCTTGAATATTTGCCTCTATTTATGGTGAATCCCCTTCCATAGCTCAACCCTCACTCCTTTGCCCCTGTTAAAGCTCTCAGTGCAGGTCTATTGCTTTTCCATCACAGAAAAATGTTCTCACATATCATTAAAAGTAAGTGCCTTCATAAGGCAGTAGAGGAACCTCTGTAGATTGTAAATGCCAGGTGGTGATAATATAAAATTAGGACTTTTGCATGAATATTACAAAGCGATGTTTTTCCTCATTGTTGTTCTTATATTTGCTATTATTTCAATCATAGTATTTTCTTCTTCTTTTTTTATTTCTGCTGATGGTCTTTTTTTTTTTTTTTTTCTCACCGTAAGTAGTGCTACTTCTAAATATGAGCTAGGGCTCCTGGAGCAGATGGGTGAGAAGAGAAATAATTTCCACCCTATAACTTGTTAGAAGAGCTCAGTGCCTTGCCAGTTGGCCAGGAGTTTCAATACTCAAATACAAAATACACAGATTCTCAAAGATTGGTCCTCTACATGGTTCTTATTTGAGTCTCTTGAAATCTCAATAGGGCCAAAAAATTATTCACTGAATTTTTGACTAATGAAAATTGTAAGTTGTGGCCAACATCCTATTGGTAGTCCCCTGTTGTCCTTCTAGCTAAAACTCTGGCCAATTAAAAAAAAAAAATGATACCCTTTCTGTCCAATATAGCCAAAGAAATCAAAGCCACTTTTGGACATTTTCCTCAATGAACAAGAGTTTTTTTTTTTTAACCATTTCAGGGAAGAAATGTCTTGTAACAAAACATAATTGGAGCTTTTAAGGGAACAACAAAGGAAGGATGAGGAGGCATAAAAATTTAATTTAGTGTGCAGACACGTAAAATTTATAATGGTGTATTGGCTCCTCCCAGCTGTGGATCAGAAGATAAACTAATACAAATTATACCTGATAAGACTATTTAGCAATCTAATTTTGTTTTTGTCTATTCCTTTCAGCAAATACTTACCAAGTACAAAACCATTTACAGGGCATTCAAAGAAAATAAAGATGAGTACATTCCCAACTGTAGTTGATATTCTTAAGGCAGCCAATGGAAATAATTGTACAGATAATTGAAATGCAAAGAAATATTATAAAAGTGATTTACGTATGTGCGTATACTCTCTCAAAAAGTGCTAATACGTGTTATAATTCTTGATTATGGTAACTAGACCACCATCTTACACCCAAAACAATATTAAAAAACCCTATATCCCTGCAATTAGATTGCAAATAGCTTTTGATTATCTAGGGCCTGATTAATAGAGTGCCTATATAATTTATCATCCAAACAAGGACACTTTCAGAGAAGTGGTGCTATTAATAATTATGCCAAGCCAACAGGAATAAACGGGACTGTCCCAGACAAATAGGGGCATATGGTCATCCTATAGTAATTACCTAATTTTAGTATTATCAAGATAATCTTGTTCCTCTTTTTACATTTCTTTCTGCTACTTTCCTTCAGTAGACCATTTTATTTCTTCATAGATAGCATTCCATGAGATACTAGACAGGAATAAAATGAGACTTATTCCTTCAGATCCATCAGTTTAACAACAAAATAAAGACTGGACAGGAGTTTATTGAATGAACACTCACTGGCCAGATACTGTGCCAGATGCTAGTGATATGAAGATGCAAATGAGCAAATTCCTATCCCTATTTTGCATCAACAAACATGGAAGCACTTAACTATATTTGTAAATTTTTTTAAATTTTATTTTAAGATATGTTTATTATTTTAAGATACCTTTAAAATTATTATATTTATATGAATAATTTTTTAATCGAAGTGCCTAGGGTAAAATAAGGAGAGATGGGTGTGGCAAAATGATTCCTCTGCAAAAGACTTCAGTTGAATTTTTCCATTCAGAGCCATGATAAATTTCTTCAGAATATCTCTGCCTATTTCCCCTCTCCTTTCCCCTTCTTTTTTTACTTTTCCTCTCCAAACCCACCATAGAAGATTCTGGAGAGAGGTAGGAAGTCAGTCACGCAGTTAAGTTTGCAAGGGAATCATACAGTGCGAGGTAAAGGACAGAGTTCAGAGTCTTTATATCTTGCCTCAAATCCAGTTTAAAATGACTATTAGGCTGTTGGAAAAGCCATGATGCATTTTTGCATAGAAAAACAGAAAAATGTGTCATGACTTTTTTGGCAACCCAAGATTTTACCAAACTGTTCATCAACAAATGAAGGGATAAATATAAGAAATACTAGTCATCCACTAAAAAAGAATAAAATCCTGTCATTCAAGGCTACATAAACAAACCCAGATGACATTACATTAAGTGAAAGAATTCAGACACAAAAAGAGAAAATTCCATCGAATGTTCTCACTTATATGTGGAAACTAAGAAAGTTTACCTCATGGGTGTAGAAAGTAGAATAGTGATTACTAGAGGCTGAGAAGCATAGAGAGGGTGAAAAAGAGGATAAAGAAATGTTGATTAATGGGAAAGGCAACAAATGGTGGAAATTAAGGGGGCTGGATCCCACATGGTTGACTGCAATTAAGTTCCAGATATGGCAGCTCAAAAAATATGCAAAGTGTAGATCTGTATGTGCCCAAAATGTCAAGAGGGGAATAGAGGAGAAGGGATTGTGGCATGGCCATCCCCCTCTGGGGAATGCATTCTCACTTTGCTTCTGTGTCCCTGTCTGTTTCCATGAGCACACGTGCCCTATGGCAAACTAATTAAAAA
Source organism: Tupaia tana (assembly GCA_026018925.1). NCBI lineage: Eukaryota > Metazoa > Chordata > Mammalia > Scandentia > Tupaiidae > Tupaia > Tupaia tana. The sequence continues at coordinate 20,097,336 of JAKSZU010000008.1, forward strand.
TGAAATGTTAACAGGTACAAAAACAAAATTACAGTTAGGTAAGAAGAACAAATTCTAGAGTGCTATAGTATATAGAGTCACTATAGGTAACAATAATTTATTATATATTCATAATCAGCAAAGGAAAAGATTTTCAATATTTCCAAGTGAAGAAATGCTAAATGTTTGAGGTGATGGATATGCTGCTTACCCTGCTTCGATCATTGCACATTGCATTTATATACTGAAAAACCATACTGTAACTCAGAAAGGCACACAATTTTTTTTTTTCTTTTTTTGAGAGGTTTTTGCTACAGGGCACATGCGCTCACCAGACAGACAGAGACAGAGAGACAGAAAGTGAGAAATCAACCCCCGGGGGGATGGCCATGCCGCAATTTCTTCTCCATTCTTATCTTGGGCACGCATGCACATGCACCCGGTGTGAGTTTAAGCTGCCGGGTCCGGGACTCGAACCGTGGTCGGCTACATGGGAGTCCAGCAACATAGCCATTACACTAACTGCTGGTCCCGGCATACAATTATTGTACATCAATTTTTTTTTTTTTTTGGAGAGGTTTTTCACTATAGGGCGCGTGCGCTCGCCAGACAGACAGAGAGACATAGAGACAGAAAGCGAGAAATCACCCCCCAGGGGGGATGGTCACGCCGCAATCCCTTCTCCTCCATTCTCCTCTCGGGATCTTGGGCACGCACGCACACGCACCCGGCGTGAGTTGTAAGCCACCGGGTCCGAGACGCGAACCGCGGTCGACTACGTGGGAGTCCAGCGACATAGCCATTACGCTAACTGCTGGTTCCCTTGTACATCAATTTTTAAAAAGACTACAGAAGAAACAAAGCTCAAAAGCAACATGTTATATAATAAAGAATCTGGGGCCAGCCAGTCACATGGTGGATAAGGCAGCTGGATTCCAGATAATCAACTTCAAGGTTCCAGTCCTAGATCTGGCAGTTTGAAAAACATTTTCAGCTTTTGTGCTTGTGTGCCCAAAATCTAAAGAAGAGAATGGATTGCTACATGGACATCCTCCTTGGGGGAGATTTCTCACTTTATTTCTTTCTCTCTTTCTCTGATGAGAACATGCACCCTATAGCAAAAACTGGAGAAAAAAAAAAAAGCCACCCTTTTTGACATTGGTCCCTGGAAGGGACTCTCTAGATGCCTGGAATTTTCAGATTCATGAGTTACCTTATTCATGGTGGGCCTTGATACCTCATGCTAATGAGGGGACTTATGGTGGACCCCTAAATAATTTAACCCATTGAGATAACTCAGGATGTCAGCTGGTCAGGCCAGGGAGATCCACCACGTGATTAGAGGGCTGGGGCTTTGAGCCATGTGATATCAGTCTGATAACTAGGGAAGAGTAGTGGAGATCAAGTTCAGACTTTCCACCAGTAATTAATCAATCATGCCTATGTACCAAGATCCCAGAAAAACTCTGGACATGGAAATGTGGGTGAGCTTCCCAGTTGGCAATACTCTGTGTGTATTATTTCACGTGCACATGCTGGGAGAACAATGCATCCTGACTCCACAGGGAGAAGATACCAGAGCTTTTTGTTTGTTACATTCACTGACCCCATGTCATGAATCTCTTATTAGGGCTGATTCTGACTTTTATCCTTTTTGGTGTAAAAAGGTAATCATAAATTGAGATGTATCATCTTCAAAACATTTACGAGAACACAAATGAAAAAACTTGCATGGAATTTTTTAAAAAGTTTTGCACCAAAATAAACTCATACTTTAATTCCATTTTTTCACAAGCTTTTTGAAGTACCATCATATATATATATATAAAATGCAGTGAACTAAGTCAAACTGAAAAGAGATAAAAAAAATCAGTTCCTTAGGAAACTCTAAGAAGATTTTAAAAATTATATACATAAAGAAATGCTGTGACCATGCTCAGGGAATAAATGTAAATTAATTAATTATTATTATTTTTTTTTTACTTTTGAAATACATGTTTTTAATTAGGTCATTTATTGATTTTTTTTTTCCCCTGCATTAACCCTGAGTAAATCTCAAATTTTAAAAGAATTTTTTTTTATATTCAGGGATTACTTTAAAGACAAATTCTTTTTTTGTTATTTTTTTATTTAGTTATATTTATTATTATTATTTTTCATTTCATTTTCTTTTATACATTCAATCACATTATTATTTGGCTTACAAAATGGACATTTCAACAGGTGAACATTTCTCCCTAGTATAGTTGATAAAACTACAAAATATCTTCAACAGATAATACCACATTTCTTTGTGCCATTAATGCTTTGCTTCCCTATTTTTCTTCTAAATGTTCTTCCTCAGACTCTCCTCTTTCACACACACTATATCTGGTACTTACATCTATATATCGTGTTTCTATATCCTTTAGTCAATTTAGTTTCAGTCATAGGGTGCAGACACTCGGTATATATTAAGTGGGGAAATACAATGCCTCTCCTTCATAGCCTGACTTGCTTCATTCAGCAGTAAATCTTCCATATTCATACACCTCCTGTCAAAAGCCAGGGTTTTTGGTTTTTTTATGGCTGAATAGTATTCCATTGAGTATATGTGCCACAGTTTTTCTATCCATTCTTCTGTTCGTGGGCATTTGGGTTGTTTCCATGACTTAGCAGTTGTGAATAGTGCCACAATAAACATCAATGTGCAAGCACTTTTCCAATTAAGTATTCTTCTGACCTTTGAGTAGATAACAAGGAGTGGGATTACTGGTTCATATGGTAGTTCTATTTGTAGATTTTTGAGGAATCTCCAAATTGTTCTCCACAGTGGCTGGACCAGTTTACATTCCCACCAGCAGTGTAAGAGAGTTCCCCTTTCACCAAACCCCTGCCAGCACTTATCTTTTTTTTTTTTTTTTTTTAATATTAGTCATTCTGTAGTTATCCATGTAGGAGTCCAGTGCCTCAACCAGCACGCCACCTGCTGGCCCCTAGAGTTATAAAATTATACAAAATTAATTATAAGACATATTTTGAGCATTATCTTTAAAATTCAGTATTTTGAAATTTTGAAAGTTGTTTGTAAACTGTCAAGAATTATGGCGTATGAGCTAAAATTTTTTGCTATGTAAAGTAAATGTTTGTAGAAAATGTAAAAATAAATAAATGAAAGGAAGAAAAAAAATGTTAGTCATTCTGACTTAGATTAGGTGGTATCTCATTGTTGTTCTGATCTACGTTTCCCTTACAATGAGGGCTGTTGAGCATTTTTTCATATGCCTTTTAGCTATTCATATGTTATCTTTAGAGAGTGTTTTTTCCAACTCATTCTCCCTTCTTTTAATAGGATTGATCATCTTTTTTCTGAACAGCTGCTTGAGTTCTTTGTGAATTCTGGTTACCAATCCCTTATCTGACGCATAATTTACAAAAAATATTTTCCCATTCTGAGGGCTGTCTATTCACACTAGTTACTGTGTCTTTCTTTTGTCATGCAGAAACTTCTTAGTCTGATGTAATCTCGCTTGTCTATTTTGGGGATTATCAACTGTGCTTTGGAGTCTTATTTAAGAAGTCTTTCCCTACCCCAATGTCTCCCAGAGTTTCCCCAGTGTTTTCCAGGAGCAGTTTTATAGTTTGAAGTCTTAGATTTAGATCTTTGATCCACCTTGAGTTGACTTTTGTCAGAGGTGAGAGGCAGGGGTTCAGATTGATTACAGTGCACTTGTAACTAGATTCTAGCTTTGTCCATAGTTTTAGTTTAAGTTATTTTGTGAATCAATAAAATGTGGGAAAAAATATATTAAAAAAATAAATTAATTAAATTAAATTAAAAAAATTGTATACATAAAGATATATTTAGAGAAGGAAAATATTCCATCAAAACCAGAAAAAGCAGAAAGGCAGACCTTAGGGAAGCAACAAATCATAAGTTGTGGGGAGTTGGGGCATATGCAAAATAGAACACAGATAACAGACTCATAGGAGCACAGGGGCTGGCGGTGATAACAGTAAAGGAAGTGATCAGCCAGAAGATGGTCTAGGTCATATCATGGGATGGTGTGGACTATGACAAATTGCAGAGCTGTGCTCTAGCTAAAAGCAGCAACAGCTATTCAGCCACAGGCAATTATGATGTGAAACTGGATCAAGTGTAGACCATTCAACTGTCTTTCATAAAAAAGGAGAAAAACCAAAGTTCTGTTTTAATGTTCTTATTGTTTAATGCTGGCAATTAAATTAAATGGAAATCCCTGTGAAACAAATCTGATCCTCAGGGCTGCCAGTCTGAGATTTCTGCAAAAACAAACAACAAAAAAAAACCTTTTACTAGCCCATGGCTAAAGGAAGACAGGGTTTTTCCTCCTATATATAAACATATTTGCTTTTGCCTTATATCTGATCTTTTCAGAAAGAAAACCTTTTAAGTGAAGTATTTGTGTGCATGTGTGAATGTAATATGCAGCCTTTTAAGCATATTCATTGTTATTATTTAAGGATTTTTGCCTTAGGGCATGTGCCCTTGCTGGGAAGTGCCCTAATCCTTTCTCTTCTATCCTCCACACCATAATCCTTTCTCCTTCTTCCTCCTCCTGGGATTTTGGGCATGCATGAACCCATGCCTGGAGTGATTTTCAGGCTGCCAGGTCCAAGACTCAAATGGTGAGTCCTGTTGCCTTAACCACCACACCACCTGCTAAACCCTGTTAATGTGTTTTTAAAATGTGTATTGTGATGTAAGAGTTTGGAAAATTGCCTTAATTAAAATTAAATAGAATGTTATTTTAAAGTGAAATTCACTTCAAGGAGTCAACAATTATATAACTCTCTTTCCACTCTACTCTCTGTTAACAAAATCAATTTCCCATTTATTCATTCAAGAAACATCATGGAGCACTCTGTGTGCTAAGCTCTGTTCTAGATGCTGAGGATACAAGACTCCCTGCCTTCATGGAACTTGCACTCTAGTGGGGAAAAGAGGGCAATAATTAAACTTAAAAAGCAAATTGTATCAAAATATTAGGATGTGGGTGGAATTCATGTTCAAAGTTTCAAGTCAAATATAAATAATGTGTAAAACAAAAATACAAACTGACTGAGGTTTGAGGCATCTTCAGATGTCAAATGCTGAAAAGAAATTATTTCACAATCAATCACCATCCTTGCTTAGAATGTGACTGAAAATGTTGAGGTCCCTAGAAGATAAATAAGGAAGTGAATTATTGAGTGTGTGATATAAGAACTAGAGTGTGAGGGATTACTACTATCTTTACACTATCCTTGTTGAATAAAATACTTAGTAGTTGTGTAGAATTGATAAGATATTGCTTTTTAAGACTAAAACAGTACAGAAAAGTAAAAGGAAAATATCTCATCCAGAAACAGCCATTGTTAGTGTTAGATGCATTTTGCTGATGTGTATATATAAGGTGAAAGGATGGGTGAATGGAAAAGTAAACTTTTAATAATTGGGATCAGGCTGCATGTATGTAATAATGTACAAGGGGACTTTAAAAAGTTCAAGGAAAGTAGAATTATGTATGAGTTTATTTTGGTGCAAAAATTTTTGAAATCATGTATATTTTTTCATAATATGCAGTTTCCTTGAACTTTTTGAACACCTCTTATAGATGATGCCTGGGATTAAAATCTTGCTTCTGCTACTTTGTACTGAATAGATGTATGATTAAATTACATTGCATCTCAGTTTCCTAGTTTGATAATGAAGATACTATTTACTCTTTGTATTTTTGTAGGGATTAAAGGAAGTAATTCATATACAGCATTTATAGCAGTATGTGGAACATAGTAAACACCCAATAAATGCTAGCTCCTGTTAGAGCCCATTAATGACATGGGTTGATCCTAAAATTACTCTCTTATTTCTGTTGTCTCCCTTTCCTTTTAATTCTGTTGGTCCATCATCACTGTTAAACTACTTATTTTCCTTTTTTGTTTGTTGCTTCATTTGCTAGAGGGCACACATGCTTGCCAGAGAGAGAGAGAGAGGAGGAAAGCGAAAAAGCACCTCTCCATGGGGATGACCACCCCACAATCCCTTCTCCTCCTTCTGTTTTTTCAGGGTTTTGGGCACACATGCACTCATGCCCAGTGTGTTTCTCAAGCTGCTAGATCTAGGACTCAGACCACCCAGTTGGCCATGTGGGACCCAGTCACCTTAACCGCCACACCCTTGCTGGCCCTGAGCTATTTATTTTCTTATTAAGTTGTTCTAAAGTGAGAAATGCTCATGGGACTTAGTGTCAGTTGCTTTACAGGAAGTATTCACTGATCAGTTCGTCTCTTTCCACGTCCCCTCCACTTGTTCTATCCTTCTTCACAGTATTCTTGCCTACTTGCCTTACTCTTCCTTCTCCCTTTCTCAGCTCAACTGCTCATCTCTGTCTTTTATCTTCTATTTTTGCTGGTATGGCAAGGAGGTTGTCCCTTCCACATGTCTCTTGCACCATATCTCTATCTCACTCCTTTTCCTCATGCTATATTTTAATGCTGGGTGTTCTACGCACCATTTTGTAGCCTGAGGGAGAGTACCCATGGGAAGAGTGGAACAGCTGTGGTCAGGGCTCTGTGCAATCCTGGATGGATGGGTACTTGCTCTGCTCTCTCATCAGACTTTGAGAGATGATCTGCAGCACTTGGGTGCATTGTGTTTAGTGGGGGGAAGGGAGGATCTCATTTCTGTAGGAACATTCCTTTGCTTCAGATGATTTCAGCATGGAGTGTAGAGCTGAGTTCTTCTCCTCCATTTGACTCTGCTTCCATTTTTGTTTCTCTTTTTCCCAGGTGCTTAGCTATTGATTGCACTATACCAGAATCTTCTTACCTTGGTTTGTCCTACACTTTTTTTTTTTTTTTTTTTTTTTTTTTTTTTTTTTTTTAACTTTGCTGTAGCACATGTGTGCTCGCTGAAGAGAGACACAAAGAAAGAATCAAAGAGGAAAGTAAGAAAGCACTCCCTGGGGGTGTGGCCATGCCATTATCCCTTCTCCATTCATCTCTGGGGTTTTGGGCATGCAGGCAAATTGGCATTTTTCAAGCCACCAGGTCCAATCTTGAACCCTGTAGTTGTCCATGTGGATCTAGCTACTTCATTCACTGGTTGACTCTCTTCTTTTTAAATTCAATAGCACTTGGTTATAATCTTTTCTTTGTTCATTATATTCTTATTCTCTCTTATTTTTGGTACAGTTTTGTTAGGTATTGGAAGAGGCGGTGGTTTGGCTTCATCCTTCTGTCTTTACCTGGAGTTCCCTACTTAGTATTTTTCTTAATATGCTACATTTGGCAGAGTTAATTTCTACCAGGGAGGTATACACAGGATTTGTGTCTTGTCCAAACTATGGCTTGTACAATAAATACTGAGCTGAATGAGTTACTGAATGATTCGGCTAACAAAAATCTGTTTTAAACTCCTTACCTTCATGATATTTAAGACCAAATCAAATTTATAAGGTATAGAAGAAACAAGTACCCAGGTAATCTTTAAGGTAAAATAATCAACAGGTTAGAGGGCCATAAAGCTAGAGAATCTGCTCAGTTAGCCCAGTGCTTTTGAGATTCTAAATTATACCTTAACTTGTCAGGTTGACTCTCACTTTCTAATAGAAAGTGCCATCTTAAGAGAATAATCACACAGAAAAAGGAAGATTTACCTTGTGAGTGAGTGGAAAACAAACTTAGAAAGAACCAACTGCCTAATAGTAAGAAATAGTTAACAAGGAATGGAATATCTTCTCAGAAGGATATGTGGAACTATAGTATTAAGGATTCTATTTATGAGGTACCAGCAGATGACTTGGCAGTTACATCACTGGACTCCCATGTAATTGACAATGGTTTGAGTCCCAGACCAAGTGGCTTAGAATTCATGCTGGGTGCATATGCATGCTTCCCCAAAATCCTAGAGGAGAATGGAGGAGAAGGGATTGTGGCATGGCCATCTTCCCAGAGGGTGATTTCTCACTTTCTGTCTCTCTGGTGAGTCCTTGCACTGTATAGCAAAAATTACTAAGGGAAAAAATAAAAAGAATTCTATTTATGAGACCAGTAAGTGGCATGGCAATTAAGGCACTGGACTCCCACATGGCCCATTTCAGTTTGAGTCCTGGACCCCATGGATTGTAAATCACTGTGGAAATTTGTGTGTGTGTGTGTGTGTGTGTGTGTGTGTGTGTGTGTGCCTAAAATTCTGAGAGGAGAATGCAGGAAAAGGGATTACGATTAAACCCTCACCTGTGGGGGATGGTTTCTCACTTTCCCTCTTCACTGTCTCTCTCTTTATTATTCTCTTTCTCTCTCTGATGAGTACATGTGCCCTATGACAAAAATCTAAAAATTAAAAAAATTTGTTTACAACAAATAATAATAATACAATGTCACCTATCTAAAGCCATGTTTAGACATTTACTTATTTATTTATAGTATATGGAAAAATATATCTAAATATTTTAATGTTATCTCTATGGGGGATTTTTGTTTTCAAAATTTTCTACATTTTTGGGACCAGCAGTTAGCGTAATGACTATGTCGCTGGACTCCCATGTAGTCGACCGCGGTTCGAGCCCCGGACCCGGTGGCTTAAACACACGCCGGGTGCGTGTGCGTGCGTGCCCAAGATCCCGAGAGGAGAATGGAGGAGAAGGGATTGCAGCGTGGCCATCTCCCCTGGGGGGTGATTTCTCGCTTTCTATCTCTCTGTCTCTCTCTGTCTGTCTGGCGAGCGCACGCGCCTTATAGCAAAAACCTCTCCAAAAAAAAAAAAAATTTTTCTACATTTTTCAGATTTCTAAATTGTATTACTTACACAACCAGTAAATAGAATCTATGAAACATTCTTTTCTTACAAAGTAACTTATCCAGTGGAGGGTTTTCAAATGCAAAGTGAGACAGAAATACATCATTATAAAAGGACAACTTTCTCACTCTAAGGCTGAATTCTTTCGACACACAAATTCAAACATTTTTTTCCTTACAATGTCCCACCAAATATGAAAAAGAGAAACCTTTTGTGTGACAAAGTCATTTTTGTGAAATGGTCTGATGATCACTTTGGTGAGAACTAACAAATCTGCCAACATAACGTCCTTTGCATTTGTCATTCAGTTAGCTATTTGTTTTTTCAGAAGACCGTTTTTACCCTAAGGGCCAATTTCATCATTTTTTAAAAAAGAAGAAAATATGCAGATGAATTTTTGTGTGTGTGTGCCTTTTTCAACCTCCTAAAAATCAAGCCAAGCGATGTCAATGTTCTATCTTTGGTGGTAGACGCGGGTTGCCCCACAAAAACTGAAAATTTTGGACTCTGCCTGGTCATGAAGAAAGCTCCTGCTTGTCCAAAGAAAGCCATGAAATAAGGAGTTGACGGAGATTCTCATTCAGGAAAGAATTGTCACCATTTTTGCTGTGCTCCGGCCAGAACAGCATATGGCAGCCCAGCTGACAAATATAAGCTTTTCCTCTTTTTTCCCATTTCACATGCACATTTCATTTGTGGAATATTAAAACTTCACACAAAGTGCCTGTTAACCCCTTGGCACCACAGCATCCCTCGTCTAGGATGTGCTGTTACCGGAATCTCACGCCCAGCTGTGAGAGGGTTAAGGCCAGCAGAGAGAGGACCGATGATCAGAGGCCATCTGACTTCCATGCCTCCATTAGGAACGGCTGACTCTCAGCATTTTCAGGCAGAGTTGTCTTTATGTTAGAAAATTTATAGATTCTTGGCTTCAGTATAAACCGACTTGCTACCCTGCAGCCCAGAACCTTTTATTTTCCCAAATCAGAGGTATTTTCAAGAGCAGCTGTCCTTACATTCTGCTGTCCGTGGGGACCCAAAGTCCAGCCGCTCTCCACTTACAAGAGCCCTGCTGGCCCTGGTCCTGTAGGAAGAAAGCCCGCACACATGATTTAAATAGAAAAAACAACTTTGTTATGTTCCCTGTCTCCCTAGCCAGATATAAGCACTGGGTTGAGGTTTAGCTATCTTTATTGAGAGACACAGGGTGGGCAGCCTGCTCAAACCCTACCATGATGGACCACAGAACCCCACCATGATGGACCACAGAACCCCACCATGATGGACCACAGAACCCCACCATGATGGACCACAGAACCCCACCGAGAGCCCAGACAGACCACAAAGATGCTGCTAGATATATGTCAATATAAGATTCTCTACCTTCTTTCCATTCACTCCTTTGTGTTGAGTTTTTCATTTATGAAAATTGTCCACCATAAATTAAGGTACTCAATGTATTTTTTCAAACATTCAAAAATATAGAAAATAATGCATGACACATACTTGAGAATTTTTGCCACATTTGCATCAAATGACTTTCTTTAAAAAAAAAAAAAAAATATATATATATATATATATATATATATATATATATATATATATGTTTATGTATATGGGAACATTCTTTCCCATTCACATTCCTCTTCCACCAAGTTAATCGCTTCCCTGAAACTGGTGCACATCACTGCCTTGCAAGTGTCCATAGAACACATACAGATTATTCATTTAAGAACATATATACTAGTGGTATCTCTCCTTAATATTTTTCATAAATAGTATCATGCTCTACTTAACATTATTAATTTTCTTTTCAGTTAACGTGATGCTTTTTTTGTATGTTATTTATGTTGATGTCTAAGATCTAGGTTATAAATTTTATATATACCTTTTCATCATTTCAAAAAAAAAAGTACTTTACACAGTCTCCCACTAAGGGACAGTTGGATTATTGCACGTTTTTACTATTGCAAACATCCTGCTTAGAACATCCTCGATCATATATCCTTATGTACATACCTAGATATTCTCTGTGTGGACAATGGGAACTGAAACTGTGAGTCTTAAACTCTGACCATCCTCAGTTTTATTAGATTTAACAATTGTTTTCCAACGTTATTATACTGATTCTTAGTTTTAATCATCAATTATGAAAGTTTCTCTTTCGCTCGAGCAAGCCTGTGGTGAGGTGGTTGAGGCGGCTGGATCCCATCTAGCCAACAGCATGGTTTGACTCCTGGACCTAGTGACTTGAAAAACACAAGGGCGATTGTGCACGTGCCCAAAATCCCAAAAGGAGAAATGAAAGAGAATGGATGTTATTCCCCATGGGAATGAATACTGTCTTAATTTCCTTCTATTTTTCTCTAGCAAGTGCACACTCCCATTACCAATGAAAATTTTTTTAAAAATTTAAAAAAGAAGTTTCTGTTTCCCACATTCCGGCCAACACTTACTGCAATCAAATTTATTAATGCTTGCCCAAACTGGTATGCAAGTGTAGTTTATCAGTGAACTTCTTGTGTCTTAGGAAGATTTTATTTCTTCATACCTCAGTGTCAAAAATATATGCACTTGTACATTTTCTTATATTAAGTTCTTCTGTAGCACTTGTTAAGAAAATGTAAATTTGTTGGGAACCAGCAGTTAGCGTAATGGCTATGTTGCTGGACTCCCACGTGGTCGACCGCGGTTCGAGTCCCAGACCCGGTGGCTTAAAACTCACGCCGGGTGCATGTGCGTGCATGCCCAAAATCCCGAGAGGAGAATGGTGGAGAAGGGATTGCAGCGTGGCCATCCCCCTGGGGGGGTGATTTCTCGCTTTCTGTCTCTATGTCTCTGTCTGTCTGTCTGGCGAGCGCACGCGCCCTATAGCGAAAAAACCTCTCCAAAAAGAAAATGTAAATTTGTTCTAATACAGTTAATATAATGGGAAAAATATGAGCATAACAAAAACATTCGATTTGCTTTTGTGCTATTTCATTAGTGAGAAACACTAGATAAATGCAAAGAACTACGTGCCACTCACTAAGCCCTGTAGGACTACACCACACATACACACACACTCTCTCTCTCTCTCTCACACACATACACACACACAAATACACACACACATACACCTCCACTACATCTACCAGCCACCTTAGTTCAAGGAAATGTTAAAAGCAACCGGTGTTGCAACCTTACATTTTAGGTTTCAGAGAACCCTTCTTCCATTACTTTATAATATCTCATCAGCTAAAACTCTTCAATGTCCACTGTCATGAGCAGTCTTTCATTTCTTTCAAGATAATATGTCATACTTATTGTAGTATTTATGCATTTTTTTCCTATCTAATATATGAAAACTGTGGGATTTTTTTATTCTCTCTTTTTTTCTATATAATTTTATTTATTATTATTATTTTCTTTTTCCCCTGTTACATGTTTTTGTTGTTGTTTCTTATTTAATTTTATTATTATTTATTTTTACATTTTTTTCTCACATTTTATTGATTCACCTTAAACTAAAACTATGGACAAAGCTAGAATCTAGTTACAAGTGCATTGTAATTTTCTTCTGAAACATTTTTAATTAATTAATTAATTTACACTCATTCCCTGAGCATTGTCACAGCATACAAAATGTGATTTCCCATCCAGAATATACAGCAAAGTGGCTTAATCATACATGTTATCATCATTAATTTTCCATTTCTAGTTTTATATGTATACATGTGTATATATACATATATTTTCCCCTATTTCTCACCCTCTTCCATTTCCCACCCTCCTCTCACACTATCTCAGGTGTCTACAGTTGTTTCCCATTCCTTTTTTCCCTGATTCACAAAATTTCTTAAGTAATCTAACTACTTTCAATAGCAAGTTTAGCTGGTATGTACATATCAGTGAATACAAGTCTGACATTAGGTGTGAATCTCTGAGTAGAATGAATATACTATAAGGTAACACCTAGCTGATGCTATAGTTTACTATGGTCATTAAAAAGGTATTTTTATTTTATTTTATTTTATTTATTTATTTATTTGAGAGGTTTTTGCTATAGGGCGCGTGCGTTTACAGACAGGCAGAGAGAGACAGAGAGACAGAAAGAGAGAAATCACCCCCCAGGGGGGATGGCCACGCCGCAGTCCCTTCTCCTCCATTCTCCTCTCAGGATCCTGGACACGCATGCACACGCGCCCGGCGTGAGTTTTAAGCCACCAGGTCCGGGACGCAAACCGCAGTCAACTACGTGGGAGTCCAGCGACATAGCCATTACGCTAACTGCTGGTCCCATTAAAAAGGTATTTTTAAATATATTTTTAATTTCAAGAAAAGCACTTTTAGCTTTAATAAAGCGAAGACATGCTAAGGAAATTTACTTAAAACTTAAAGCGAGGAAACAGGTTAGGATTCTGTTCAAATAGTAGGTACATGAACCTACGGGCAGCTCAAAACAGGACAAAAATCCTTAAAACTGGAACTATCTCTCTTTTTTGGAATATGTCACTTGTGAAGTTTTTTGATATTATACCCTTAATCCTATTTTATCCCTAAGCCCTGTACTTTTCACTGTGAAACTTTGCATCATGGGGTAACTTTTAGAAATATATGTGTTCAGGCCAGTAGATGGTGGGGTGGTTAAGACACTGAACTCCCAGAACCAGTCACTTGCTTTCTCATTTCCCCTCTGTCTCTCTGTCTCTCTTTGGTCAAATTAAAAAGAAAAAAAAAAGATAATAAATAAAATTAATTTTTTTAAAAAAGAAACATATATATTGTAACATAGCAAGACAATCATATAAGGTTTATAGTCTTGCATTTTATGTTTAGGTCTATAACTCATCTGCAATTTACTTTTTTTTTTTTTGGAGAGGTTTTCGCTATAGAGCGTGTGCGCTCGCCAGACAGACAGAGAGAGACATAGAGACAGAAAGCAAGAAATCACCCCCCAGGGGGGATGGTCACACCGCAATCCCTTCTCCTCCATTCTCCTCTCGGGATCTTGGGCACGCACGCACACGTGCCCGGCATGGGTTTTAAGCCACCGGATCCGGGACGCGAACCACGGTCAACTATGTGGGAGTCCAGCGACATAGCCATTATGCTAACTGCTGGTTCCCTGCAATTTACTTTTATAAATATTGTACAATTGAGATATTTTCTTTCTAAGGAAAAGAAAGCTACTTACTCTCTAAATTATTACATGTTTCTTGTACTTTTCTTATTTCACTAGCTAGACCCTCCATTTAAAAGCTGCATTAAAGCAGAGATCAAGGCCAAGTAGTGGTGCAGTGGTAATGCAATGGGATCCGCATGGGAGAGATCCTGAATTTGCAACCTGAATCTTCCTGAGAACACTGTGCCCACATGCACATGTCTATAATCTGAGCCAGCTAGGTCTGAAGATAAATTGGGGCATGAAAACCATATAGAGTGTGGCTATCTCCAGAGAAATAAATCAAATGGTTTTTTAAAAAAGCAGAGACCATAGGTATCATCTACTTATTTGTGAATTTAAATGTTTCTTAAGGCATTGAATTTAGACTGTTCAATATAGGTTTTGGGTACAAGTTATTTTCTCAGAATAAGGAAACTTTCTTTTATTTATAGTTTACTAAACAAAATGATCATGAATCCTATTGAACTTTATCAGAAAACTTTTCTGTATCTATTGAGATGATCACATAGTTTTCATCTTTAATTTCTTAATGTGGTGATTTATAATAATGGATTTGTCTGATCTTTAATTATCCTTCTTTTCTTTGATGAATCCCATTAACTTTGAAAAAGATATTCATGTGTGATTATATTTTTCTATAGCTTTATCTTAGTATAATTTACATGTAATAAAATTTCTTCTTTTTTTATTTTTTAGAGAGAGATTTTTTTTTTTCTACAGGGTGAGTGTGTTTGCTGGAGAGACAGAGAGAGACAGAGAGACAGAAAATGACAAATCAACCCCTAGGGAGATGACTACACCACAATCCCTTCTCACCCAATCTCCTCTTGAGATTTTGGGTACACATGCTCACATGCTCAGAATGAGTTTAAAGCCACCAGGGCCGGGACTTGAATTGTCATCGGCTACATGGGAGTCCAGCGATGTAACTGTTACACAATCTGCTGATCCTCAAAATTCACTCATTTTAACAGTATAGTTTGATGAATTTGGAAAGATGTATATAGTCATGTGATGACCACCATAATAAAAAAATTCCATAAACCCCCCAAATCTTTATATTTCTGCAATTTTAGAATGAGGTATCTAGCAGTAGTTTTCTTGGACTTTATCATTCATGGAGTTCATTGAGCTTCTGGAAGTGATAAGCTAATGTTCTTCACCAAATCTGAGAAATGTTTAGCCTCATTTTGTCAAGTAATCTTTCTGCACAATTCTCTTTACAAGAGCCCAAAAACATGATGTTGGAGTTTTTAATAGTACCTCAAAAATCTCTAAAACGGCTGATTTTTAAAAAATTTCTATTTGTTCTGATTGGGCAATTTCTATTAAACTATTTTTTGGTTTACTTATTTTCTTTTCTGTGATATCTCAAATATGATATTTGGGCCATGTGGTGAAATTTTTTTTTCATCTATAAAATTTATATTGGTTCAGTTCACATTTTCCATTTTGCTTTTGTGGTTTCTTGTTGGTTCTCTCATTTTTATCACATTTTGCTTTAAATGGAGCATGGGAATATAGGTTCCATGAGTGTGGGGGAAAAAGTATTGAGTTAGGATTTAGATCCCACTGTGGGTAGATAAAGGATGGGATCCCTGCAATGGAGTTACAGTGGTTTTGCTTTACATGGTCTGGAAAATGTTCACTGTGCCCCCATTACAAGTCTCAGAAGAATTTATGACTCCTTGTTGCTGGGCTAAAATCAGAACAAAACCAATCATTCCAAAAAAAAAAAAAAAAAAAAGAACAAAAGCAGTCATAGTCTGGAACACAAAAATAAGAAAAATTCCATCATTAACTGAAATGAAGAGCTATCTGATCACCTCCAGGGATTGAGATTAAGATTAACTGAACTCGGGACCAGCAGTTAGCGTAATGGCTATGTCGCTGGACTCCCACGTAGTCGACCGCGGTTCGAGTCCCGGACCCGGCGGCTTAAACTCACGCCGGGCGCGTGTGCGTGCGTGCCCAAGATCCCGAGAGGAGAATGGAGGAGAAGGGATTGCGGCGTGGCCATCCCCCCTGGGGGGTGATTTCCTGCTTTCTATCTCTCTGTCTCTCTCTGTCTGTCTGGCGAGCGCACGTGCCCTATAGCAAAAACCTCTCCAAAAAAAAAGAAAAAAAAAAAAAGATTAACTGAACTCCTAGGTGTCTTTTATAATTAGCATATTTCTGCCCACCTGTGGCAACTCTCTCAGGCCCTCCTCCTTCCACGCTATTGGAAGCTTTTCCTCCTTCAAAAAACTCTGCTTTCTATCCTATTTGTCCATGTTTCAAATTCCTCCTGAATGCTGGACGAGAACCAGTGCAGGTGTTGGGCCTGATCACCCCAGCACCATCACATTAGTATCACAACTATGTCTCCCGTTCACAGCATAGAACTACTCTTTTGTAGAGGCAAGTCAGTTGATTAATCAACAAATATTGAACATACTTTATTTACTTAAATATATTTATAAATCTGCTTGGACATTTTTGTTTGTTTAATCCAATAGCTGGGACCTTTCAGAGGGACTGTATTTTTCCCACTAAGTAAAGACCACTATTTGCTATTTCTTTGGTTGTCTAGTAGGTTTATCAAAATTCAAAACTGCAAATAATACATTGGACAGATTATGAATTTTTGTTTATTCTTCTGACAATTAAAAATTAACATCCTGAATTTAAACTGGAGAATCTATTTCTATGTAATCACTGAAATCTCTCTTAGGTTTTTTTCTTCCAACTTCTTTTTTTTAGCTTTGTCTCCATAAGGATCTCTACTCCTCTGAAATTTAGTGATCATCCAAGGATTGGTGAAGAGATATACTCAACTTGAGCTTTGTGCTAGTAAGGCAATGCAGTCTGTCAAAGTCTCACCAAACTTCCACTCTCTTTGGCAGTCTTACCTTTCAAAGATAAACTGACTCTATGTTTACCTTTTCCCCTGAGTTCTTGGGGAACCTCCTCTATACATGTGTATGTTAACAATCAACTAGGAACTGGACAGAATTTTCTTAGGTTTTGGATCTCAGTTTTATTAAAATGCCTTTATTTTACCACCAATCTTAATTTCTAGTTTATGTATGTGTTTAATTCTAAACAGTTTTTGTCATTATTTTGAAGATGATATTCTATTGTCATCTGCATTCTACTACTACTAAGTAGAAATCGGCTGTCGTTGAACTATTCTTCCTTTTCAGAAAAATCTGTCTTTTCTCTCTGGCTACTATTATAATCTTCTTTTTGTCTTTGAGGTTTTGGAGATCCACTGTGATGTATTTATGTGGATTTTTAAGATTTGTTTTGTTTGGAATATGTTGTGTTCTTCAGTTCGGAGGTTTATATCAATTCTAAAAAGCTCTCAGCTATTGTCTTCTTTAGTATTGCCACTTTCCTGTTAGTATATTTTTCTGGAACTTATATTAAATGTATAGTAACCTTTCTAATCTTATCCTCCACATTTTTTAAATTTTCTTTTACATTTATACCTACTCTTTTCTCCAGCTCATATTTGGGATACCTGAATTATTTCTTTGCTTTTTATTTTCACATATGTCTTTTTATTTGCTAAGGCTGTCTTCAATTTTTAAATTTTTTTCTACTAACTTATCAGATGTTAACTAATTATGTTTGTTTTTCTGGTGATTCCAATCATACCATTTCCCCTAAAAGTGAGAGTGAGGATAGAGTATTACAATTTTGTTTCTATTACATGACACAAAGCTACTCATTTATGGATGCAAATTAATTGATTAACCAAAAGTTGAGTTTTTATTTTAACAGACTAATTTTCATTTCTAATAGTTATTTTTTTATCTTTTCAATTATTTCTCCTGGTATATTTTTCTTAAGTTTTAAATCCCTTCTGGGACCAGCTGATAGTGTAATGTTTACGTTGTTGGACTCCCACATAGATGATCTTGGTTTGAGTCCAGGACTCGGTGGCTTAAAACTCACACTGGGCACATGTGCACGTATGCCCAAAAATTCCAAGAGAAGAATGAAAGAGAAGGAATTGCAGTGTGACCATACCCCTGGGGGGTGATTTCTCACTTTCTGTCTCTCTGTCTTTTTCAGTCTCTCTGGCAAGAGCATGCACCCTATAGCAAAAGTCTCTCTTTTAAAAATAAATAAATAAATAAATCCTTTCTTTCATGTTCTTTATTATAATAAATTTATGGTCTTCATGATATTGTTCAACTATCTAAGGCACTAATCTTCCTGCCTCCCCCACAAAAAAAGCTATAGTTTGATTTCTTTTTTTAGTGCTTTCTTTTATAAATTTTTTCATTTCACCTGTTATGATGAAATTCTCATTTCTTCCCTTACCTTTCTGTTTATGAATGCATGTGTTCATCTGTGCTGACTGACTCATATTTATAACAGATTCTTTTCTTTTCTTTTTTTAGAGAGATTTTTGCTATAGGGCATGTATACTCATCAGAGAGACAGAGACAGAAAGTGAGAGATTACTCTCTGGGGGAATGGCCATACCACAATCCTTTCTCCTCCATTCTCCTCTCAAGGTTTTGCATACACACACACATGACCCTGGCATGAGTTTGAGCCACTGGGTCTTAGACTCAAACCATGGCTGACCATGTGGGAGTCCAATGTATTAATCACTACACCACTTGCTGGACTTTTTTTATATGTTTTATAATTTTGGATTATGAGCCCATTTAAACTGAGGTTTTATCCATGGAAATTCTATGCATTGTGGATTGACAAAATGTCTCTCCAGAATTGATGTTCACTGCATCCTGGTTCCAAATTTCACATTGATTTCTTTCTTAAGAGTTAACAAATAATGCCAATAGAATAATTTTGAGTTCTAATCCCTCATGAAGTTAAGTCTTACAGTTTTTAATTCTTGCAGTTTTTAATTCTTGTGGATCTCTTATTATTATTTCAACCAAAGCCCAAGCATATCAAATAAACTTTTGTTTTTCTTAGTCTTTTGGTAATTACTGTTTTGTTTTGTTTTTGTTTTTTGTTTTACTTTCATTAATGGTATAGCCTGACCTTTATCCCAATCTTTTAATTTCAACTCCACATCTCACATAGTCTTAAGGTCTCATCTTCTGTTCCTATAGTTTTAAAAACTAAAGTCAGTCCCTTGATGACTAAGATAAACAATCCTTACCAGGAGAACAATATCAGTTCACATGTTTACAGTGTTTGACATTGTCTTCAATAAATACTCATGAAATAATAAAAATACCTACTGAGATGGAAAAGAAGAAAAAAAGCAAAGCATAGAACAGAAAAGTTCCCTGAAATTATTACTTCTCAATGCTTGTTTGTAAATATACTTGATGAGTGAAGGAAAAAAGCATTTTTCCTGAGTGTCCATAATGTGCCAGGTCTTTTGCATATGTTACCTCACTGAGTCCTCACACATAGTTATTTCAAGTGGATTTTATTTTATGTAATTCATTAGAAATTAGTAACTTGAGGTGCTAAGTGGTAGTACAGTGCCGATGCAATTGGACCCACATGGGAAGGTCTTGAGTTCACCTCCTGGAACCTCTCAGTGCGTGTCAGGCATTGGCCTACTCAAGTTCTGAGGATGACTGAGATTGGGGGTAGATTGCAGCATGAAGACCCTATTGGGGGTGCCTGTCTCTGTATCTATCTGTCTCTTTCTCTCAATCCCACTCACTCATGAAGAAAAAAATAAACTTTAAAAAAAGAAGTTAATGGGACAAGCACATGGCCTGATGGTAAAGGTTCTGGACTTCCACATGGTCAACAACAGTTCAAGTCCCAGACCCAGCAGCTTGAAAATCATGTCAGGCATGTGCACAAGTGTGCCCAAAATCTCAGGAAGAGAGTGGAGGAGAATGAATTGCCATGCAATCCCCCTGGGGTTGGGGGTAATTTTTCACTTTCCCTCTCTCTCGTTCTGGTGAGTACGCATGCCCTATGGTAAAAACAAAACAAAACAAAACACAACAAAAACACACACACACACACACGTACAAAAAAAAAATAAACTAGTAGCTTAAGCAAAAAGCATAAAGACAAAAAGAGAAATTCATCCAGGGTTGAAACTAATTCCCTTGGGTCTCTTGGTTTCCAAGTACAGAACTCTATTTACAAGCAATACTTTTTTCAAGGGAGAAAAATGATTAAACTGGAAGTGTTTTGCAACATAAAGAAATTAGAAACATAGAACAACATTATTCTGATTGTCATTCTCACAGGCACCCACAATTTTTAGTATAGTTTTTGAGCAAACACAAAAGGTTATGCCTATATATGAGGTGCCACATTGGAACAAACTTGTGAAAAACATTTTCTAACAGTGTGGTATTTCTTGGTTAAACATCCTATTCATTATTAACTTCCATATGCTTTCTAAGTTCTTAATATTGTTCATTGTGTAGATGCCTAGATTGTTGAAGTAACTAAAGATTAACAAGATATTTATGCAGAAGATCAGAATGTTGATAGTATGTGAAGCAAAGCTTTTGAGTTAGAGCCTAGAGTGGTGAAGCACTCAAGTCCAGCTATAGTCCACAGTAGAAAACATACCTAAAGGACACAAGCTGATTTAAACACTAAGTCTACACTCAGGAAGTTGGCAAGTTTATTTATTTGACCATGTTTGACCTTTACTTTTTATTTTATTTTTTATTTTATTGCTTTCTTGATAAAGAGCAAGAAATTTTGTGAATCAATAAAATGTGGGGGGAGAAAGGAATGGAGAACAACTGCAGATACCTGAGACAGTGTGGGAGGAGGGTGGAAAATAGCAGTGGGTGAGAAATATATACATATATGAAACATATATATATATGAAACTAGAAATGGAAAATTATTGATGATAACTTGTATGATTGAGCCACTATGCAGTATATTCTGGATGGGAAATCACAATTTGTATGCTGTGATGATGCTCAGTGAATGAATGTAAATTAATTAATTAATTAATTAAAAGGTTTTTTCTTTTCTTTCCTTTTCTTTTTCTTTTCTTTTTTTTTTTTTTTTTTTTTTTTGGAGAGGTTTTTGCTATAGGACGTGTGCGCTCCAATCCCTTCTCCTCCATTCTCCTCTTAGGATCTTGGGCACACACGCACACACATCCAGAGTGAGTTTAAGCCACCAGGTCCCGGACTCAAACCGCAGTCGACTACATGGGAGTTCAGCGACATAGCCATTACACTAACTGCTGGTCCTGATTAATTAAAAATTTAAAAAAAAACAAACAAAAGAAACAAGAAAACTTCATTCAAAACCAATAGTTAATGTCACAAATCTCTTCAAATACCTTGACAGCTAAATCACTATCTCTCATCAATAAGTTTGTCCTTAGGATTCTAGATAAACAAAATCACATTTTTGGTCCTTTTTGCCTATTGACCTTTTTGGAAGTGTTTGCCATTCTGTGGTGTTGTGGTATTATATGGACAAGCCATGATGGGCCTAGTCCTGCAATGACCTCAATCTACACCTCTCACAATGGGGGAAGTTGTAGGCTCTCAAACATAGGCTCACCTTACATCTCAGTAGTCACAGATCAAACCTACCACTCAGTGAAATTACTAAATAGTGTCCCTTTTATATTCAAAATTATGCCAATTTAGACAACAATTTTTGTGGAAACCCAAACATACCATCTTAGAAATTATGTTCTAACATAATGTCTGGTGAGGAAAAACAACATTTTTAGGGGGAAAAAAAGCTACCCATCAATTCTAGGCCTTAATGGAAGCAGAAAGTTACCTCAGAACAGGTCCATTTTAACTTATTTGTATAGATGTATTTTCTCTTTCTGTTGAACACATGTAAAATGTAAAGCCACTCATAGTACTGAGGAGAGGTTTAATAGGACTCTTTATAGCTTGTCAAGGTTGCTCTCCTGCTCCTTAGTAGACAGAATTGACACATATTTTTCTTTTGGTTTAGGCCCTTTCTATTTCTCTGATGGGCTAAAGTGTTTTTAGCTGAGATTTGTTGGCAGGGAAGAACATTCCATAGAGAGGGAAGAAGGCAAGGTTAGGAATCTAGAATCAAAGCCAAAGTGCAAAAGTTCATGAGTGGGAAGGTTGTTGCCAAACAGTAGCATGATGTCTATACTCTGGAATGATTGCAGAGGACACAGGTGTAAATTGATTCCTTTAACCATGAAAACCTGAGGGTAGTGGAGGAGGATAGACCCAACTAGGCAGCATCAGCTTTCAGCAGCCTGAAATTAAGAGTCCTCTAGAGCCTGCACCTACTAGTATTCTGATAGGAATTCCCAGTTCTCTCCTTGCCTTATACTTGAAACAAGTCAGTTATTGAGACTAAGTAAATGTCTAGGGTTTTTGTTAATTTAGAATCAAGGAAAACTACAAGAGGCAAAAAATGGACTTCTTATTAGTGAGAGCAGAGGAAGGGAATTTCATGGCTAATTGGGAAAATAAAATAACAGGGATATGACTATATTGTTGCCCAGAAAAAAAGATATAACTTCAAACCATCATTAGTCATAAGTGAGACAGTAAAGGCATTTTCAGGTATTTAAAGAATATCAGGACCCAGTCTCAGTAGCATAGTGTACTGAACTGCAACACTGGAAGCCACATGGCCAACCATGGTTTAGATCCCATGCCAAGATAGCCTGAAACACACAGAGCACATATATATGTGCCTAAAATCTTGACAAGCTAGAGGCCTGGGACAAGGGGATTGCATTGCAGCATGACAAGACCCTGTCTCTTTCTCTCTCATGTGTGCACATGTATGCACATGGTGCCTCAATCCTAAGTAAAATAAGTAAATATTAAGGCATATCCAGTCTGGCCCCATAGCACAGCAATTAAACCCTATGCATAGGGAACCAGCTCCCACATGACTGATCACAGTTTGAATACCCACCCTGGTAGCTTAAAAATCATGCTAGGTACATATGAATATATACATGCTCCAAATTCTAGTGGGACACAGAAATGGAGAAAAAAAGAATTGACCATGTCTCATTGGTGTGCCCTCTCTCTCTCTTTCATGCCTTCTGACAGTTAAGAAATATATCCAGTTAGTTATGATGAATGGATGAAGTTTCTTGACATGGTATCTGATACAGAAAGGCCATTGCTTTAACCAGCCTCCTTAATAGTGAGTTCTGCCCCTAGTGAAGTCCCATAGACAGTCTGGCTTAGAGGCAGCCATATGGAAAGAGAAAGCCAGTTACAGAGACATTTTCAACTCTGACACAAAAAAAAAAGCAGCCTCATGGAAAAAGATAAGCAGGGAGAAGGGCTAATTAGTAAATGTAACACTGGCTCTTTAATTAAAATCTCTCTTTAGATTCAATCTATTCTGTGGGATGACATTTAACAATATTGAGTTATAGTTATGAATGAGTTTGCCCAAATATTTTCATCTTTAAGAGAAGCATTGTTCATGGAGAAACAAGCTTCCCAAGTTAGATCCTCTATGAACAGAGCTTCAGCAAATCTTGCTATTCTGAATCATAACCTTCCTGTATTACTTCTAACCTTCTATTTGAAATCAACAGAGTCCTGGTCATGTGCAAGACTGTCCTGGTGCTGTGACCCTGAGCTTGTCTAATTCTCTGCAGGTGAGTTCATTTCTCTGAAGAGCAAAAGCTCAGTGTTTTGAATCGAGTTCCATGCCCCAGCCCTGAGCTCAGCTTGCTGCTTTGTTTTTCTTAATTGGTTCTGGCATTCTTGATGACCCAATCTTAAGAACCCAAATCTCTTCCTCTAACATTATCAATTGCTCCATCAGCCTTAAGTGCTTATCACATTTAAATAGTAATATTTTTATTGTAATATGTTCTATAGTTTTCTTTTTAATTTCTGGCATATGGATTTCTACCAAATGACTCTCTGTTAGAAGTTTAAGGATGCTAATCCCACTGTGAGAAATAGAAGCACTCCCCTGAAGCTCACACTGCAGCCACTCAACTATATAATGAGTAAGTGATGAGTGAGTCGCTCAGGAAGCCTTGGAAGGTAAGTTCCTAGAAGATAAGAACCTACATGGTAAGTGTCAATCATACACAACTAATACAGTCTGAAGATTTTAAAAATATATTAGCTTTCACTATGACTTCAGCATGCTGCAACAATGTCTGCACTATGCCAAAAACATCCAGATGGAAGTGGAGAACTCAGACGCTACCACATGCTTCATCTGCACCGATGTCTTAGGGAGACAGCCAGCCTGGGTATCTGGGGCCTGGAAGAGCTGCCAGGCAAGAAGCCAGAGGGGAGAAATAGAGCCAATATATGTTTAAATTAAATTCATTAACATTTATATAACTCTCTACATGGTATGAATAACTTCTATCAAATATAGTGTCTCATTTAATTGGAACAGCCACCCTATAAATTAGGTATAATTATTTGCCCAATTTTAGAGGTTAAAAAAAAATTAAGGCTTCGAAAAGTTGAAATTGCACAGCTAGTAAAGAACAGAGACAGGACTTGAACCCTGGTCTCTTCATGTAGTCAACCATAATGACTGAGGGCTTCCTTGTTCCGGAACTTCTAACAACAATGAAACCATACCCTTTTGCTGTAGCTGCTGTCCTCTACGTAGAGCTGGTGTGTTATCATGGAGAAGAAAGGCAAACAAATGGTTCACATTGCTTTATATGCCCTGATTTATACATGGGGTCTTTGAAAGGCTCAGAGAAAATGAAAATGAATAGTTTTTATGAAAAAAACTATTCATGGATTCCAAAACTTTGTACCAAAATAAACTTGTGCTTTAATTTCATTTTCACAAACTTTTTGAAGTATATATATATATATATATATATATATATGTACACATATATGTATGTATATGTATATATTCATTCTTCAATGTTCCTGCAAAGATGAAAAGAAAACAAGCATAGCAGGAAGTGGAATCTGTTTAAAATTCAGTGGATTTTGTCCCACCAGGCCCTAATATTGCAAACATTAGCCCGGATTGTTTTCACATACCTTCTTGGGCTATACACACCTTAAAAGGCATATGCTTCAGTGAAGACAGGCAATAAGAATCCAATATGTTTCTAAGATTCACAAGTTGGCAACGTGGGGCAAGTTGCCAATTTAGCATCCTGGAAATCATTCTAAATAATGGGCCTAATTTAATGATAATATGTTCCAGAAGGACAGTTCTGGGTTTACTCTTATTTCTAGAACCATCCAGAGCAACACAATTCTGTTTGCACTTTTTTCCACCAATATATATGTATTCACCTTACTATTGGAACCCACTAGAATGACTTGAGGTGTGGAGGGGGAACACATGCATAGAAACACAGCACTGAGCTTGGGGTTACTAATTTCTAGACTGAAAAGAGGGAAACCAAAGTTTAGAAGGCAAAGAAAAACTGTATCAGATGACAGTCACGTGCAGCAGCCAGTTTCTGAAGTTTTACGGCAACCAGGAACTGAAAATGGTGGATAAAGGAAAGATATGGTCACTGGCTTGTGTTCTGAAACAAATGAAACTTCCTGAAGCCTCATGCCTCAAAGCCAATCTCATATCTGGGCAGATGTGTTGTGTAGAATGCCGATCACTTCTCCATAGAACTTAAACCTCTGCCTACTGAAACACATTTTTTTTTTTTCAGGATCAACAGTCATTTGAAGATGTCCATACTCAGACTGCTGCCTGGACTTCCAAATTCTACCTACTCAATAAGTTACTAAAAAACATGATTGTTAAGTTGTATCCAAAAAGTCAAATTTAAGGGTGATCGTGTACAACCTAAACTACAAACTATATGACCCAATAAGAACATATAATTCATGCCCTATTTGCACAAGCATTATACTTTAGGTATCCGATATAACATGACTACTCATGTTAGAATTTCATAACTTTATAATCACACACATGAAATAGAAACCTTATACTCCTCTCTGAAATATATACTTATACATATATATGTATATATGTATGTGTATCTATATACCAAAAGTTCCCATCCTAAACACTATCATCATCTTTACACACTTTAAAAACACAATGGTTTGGGGGCCTGCAGGTGGCATGATAGTTGAGGAGACTGTATCCCATATGGCAGACTATGTGGTTCAAGTCCTGAACCTGGCAACTTGAAAAACACTCCAGGTATTTGTACATGCCCCAAATCCTGAGAGAATTGTGGCATGGCTATTTGCTTTGGGGGGGGGGGGGGTTGTGTATATGTGTAGGTGCTCTCTCACTTTCCCTCTCTCTCTGTTTGTCTCCAGTGAGGCCATATACCCTGTAGCAAAACATAAAATAAAATAAAAATAAAAGCAAAAACCTGAAAATGAAAAAAAGAAAAACCACAATGGTTTATATCAGTGTTCAGCACACTATGGTAAGTGGGCCAAATACAGCCTGCAGTTCATATTTACTACTTTTTTTTTTCTTTTTTTTGGAGAGGTTTTTGCTATAGGGCACGTGCGCTCGCCAGACAGACAGAGAGACAGAGAGATAGAAAGTGAGAAATCACCCCCCAGGGGGTATGGCCAAGCCGCAATCCCTTTTCCTTCTTTCTCCTCTTGGGATCTTGGGCACGTACGCATGTGCGCCCGGCGTGAGTTTCAAGTCACCAGGTCCGGGATGCAAACTGCGGTCAGCTACATGGAAGTCCAGCGACATAGCCATTATGCTAACTGCTAGTCCCTTTACTACTTCTTTGAAATGACACGAGGTAATGAAATGTTTGAGATGATAGATATGTTTATTGCCGATTTGGTCAATGTATAATAGACGAATGTTTTGAAAAACCACTCTGTCCCCCACAAATATGCACTATTGTGTAACTTAGAAATTAAAATGGAAAATTATCTGTTGATGATAATGTGTATGGTAATATCTTTGACTGAACTAATGTGCAATATATTCATGCTGAGAAAGTTCTTTTTTTTTTTTTTTTTTTTTGAGAGGTTTTTTTTTTTTTGCTATAGGGCGCGTGCACTCGCCAGACAGACAGAGAGAGAGAGACATAGAGACAGAAAGCGAGAAATCACCCCCCAGGGGGGATGGTCACGCCGCAATCCCTTCTCCTCCATTCTCCTCTCGGGATCTTGGGCACGCACGCACACGCGCCCGGCGTGAGTTGTAAGCCACCGGGTCCGAGACGCGAACCACGGTCGACTACGTGGGAGTCCAGCGACATAGCCATTACGCTAACTGCTGGTTCCCGAGAAAGTTCATTTTGTATGCTGTAAATATTTAAAATAATTAAATATAAAAAATAAGAAAAATAAACAAAAAATAATAATGAAAATAACTTTTTTTGAGAGAGAGAGATTTTGGCTGTAGGGCACATGTGCTTACCAGAGAGACAGAATGCAAGAAATCACCCCTCAGGGGGAATGGCCACATCGCAATCCCTTCCCCTTCATTGTCCTCTTGGGATTTTGGGCATGCACCCACATGTGCCCAGTGCAAATCTTAAGACACCAGGTCTGGGTCTTGAACCAAGATGGAGTACATGGGAGTCCGGTGAAGTAACCATTACACCATCTGCCAGTCCCAACAATTGCTTTTAAAGAATACTTTTACAGTTATATGTAATTGTATTTTTAACAAGTATGTGAACAAAACAAGACTATGCAAAGCCAAAAATATTTTTACTATCTGGTCCTTTACAGGAAAAGTCTGGCCACCTCTTTTAAAAAGAGTAAGTTGCAGATACAATTATTTTGTTTGTTTTCTTTAGAGAAACACAATAATTTATAGCCTGGAGCACTAGGTAGGGAACTCCACAACCAGTCAAGTGCACCAGAAAGGATGCTATTATCAAAGAGTGAAAATCTGTGAGACCAGTAGTTAGTGTAATGGCTATGTCGCTGGACTCCCATGTAGCTGACCGCAGTTCACGTCCAGATCCGGTGGCTTAAACTCACGCCAGGCGCGTGTGCGTGCATGCCCAAGATCCCAAGAGGAGAATGGAGGAGAAGGGATTGCAGCATCGCCATACCCCCGGGGGGATGATTTTTCACTTTCTGTCTCCCTGTCTCTCTCTGTCTTTCTGGTGAGTGCACGTGCCCTATAGCATAAACCTCTCCAAAACACAAAGAGTGAAAATCCATGAATGCAGGAAGGTGAAGCAAGGGTACAAGTCCCACACATTGTCCTTCCTTCCTTATCTCCTAGGGAGGGGAGCTTGACAGTGTATTTCTATTTACAAATGCAATTTTATAAACAAGAGTAAGAAACAAAATGTTAATAAGGCAAGACTAGATGAGCAAAAAGCCAGCCCTGGCTTAGAACGTATGTTCACTGGGCAACTCAAATTAGCATTGTAAAGCTGCATAAATGAAATACCTATACACCTGGAAAATTCAGGCACTTTTCAATTGAGCAATCCACAAGTGTGAAGACTGTAAGTTAGGTGCTCTGGAACCCCAGAGGCTACATCCCAGCTTTACACTTTAAAAGCATTTTAGCAGATATTCATAAAGAGTTGAGGAGTGTTACAATTCCCCAGAATGGCCTGGCTGCCTGCTTCCTTACAGCAGATTACACATTTCATGTGCCAATTCTCTTCCCCCACCCATGAAAGAAGAGAAACCAATCTCCAAAGAGGAAGGCTACTTCTTGGGTCTGCAGTTTCTCAGAGGAGATAGGAAGTAAATCCTTTTAACTTCAACAAGGACTTAAGCCAGAAGCACAACGTCCCTATCATACTTCAGTTTCTAAAGCACAGCATGGTATATTTCTGTGGCATTGCTTCAAAATGTATTACCTCATCAATTCATTTCTGAAAAAGTCAAAATAGTGGAGGCAGTCTATTTTGCCAACACGTTGAATCAAAGCTGTTTTGAGTTCTTCAGGCACCAGAAAGCATCGTTACTTAATGAGTCGCATCCTCTCCTACCATCACTGTGGTTTTTAGGTTCAGAACTGAACACAGTGTGTTCATTCACTTGCTCATTCATTTGGGAAGTACTAATAAAGGGTAGACTGGCTGTCAGATTATCTGGAGGCAAAAAAGTGAGCAAAACGTAGTCTCTGGACTCAAAATCTAGGAGGAGGACTCAGCCTTGGTGTGCATGCTGCTCAGATACTGTGATCCAGAGGCTGGGGCCACATGAGAGGCTTAGGTTTGATTCCTAGTACAAGCTGAAGGCCAGGTGCAGTAGCACACCCCTGTAATCCCAGCAATTCAGGAGGCTGAGGCAGGACGGTTGTGAGTTGAAGGCCAGCCTGGGCAACATAGTGAGATCTTGTCTGAACAAGAACCAGATACAGTGACATGCACCTGTAGCCTCAGCTGGGAAACCTCGGCAAGAGGATCTCCACAGACAGACCTTGCCTTTAAAAAAAAAAAAAATCTATGGGGAACCAGCAGTTAGCGTGATGGCTATGTCGCTGGACTCCCACGTAGTCGACCGCGGTTCGCGTCCTGGACCCGGTGGCTTAAAACTCACTCCGGGCGCGTGTGCGTGCGTGCCCAAGATCCCGAGAGGAGAATGGAGGAGAAGGGATTGCGGCGTGACCATCCCCCCTGGGGGGTGATTTCTCGCTTTCTGTCTCTATGTCTCTCTCTGTCTGTCTGGCGAGCGCACGCGCCCTATAGCGAAAAACCTCTCCAAAAAAAAAAAAAAAAAAAAAAAAATCTAGGAGAAGAGTAAGTAAACAAATTAGGGGCTGGTGTCAAGTGCTATGACAGGAAAAGTTTGAGATGCAGCAAGGGCCTGTGGAAAGAGCACTTCACTCAGACATATGGGAACAGAGTCAGCAAAGGCTTCATAGAGAAGTGAGAAGTCCATGTTGAGTCCTAAAAGAAGAGAAACTGAGCAATGACTTGTACCAGCACCCATGTGCTCGGGGCCAAGAGTGGACAGGACACTCTGGCTCCCAAGGAGGGCAGGGACCTCAAGGGGAACCTGTTGCACACAAGATGGCTCCTGGTATAAATGCAGGCAGTCATGGAAAGCAGGGTCTGGACCACATCTCATCATCTAGTGCAGCTAATCAATTTCATGACTCACATGTATTTTCTCCTCAAAACCCATTTTTTAGAGCCAGGACAAAAGACTGTAACATAAAGATTGATAGCAAGATTATTGCAAGTTCTGGGGAGACGGTGTTCCTCTTTCAGTGCATTTTAGAGTCCTTCTAACAGGCTGAGTGAGGGAACGTGCTCCTACTTCTCTCCACCAAGCATCAGCAATGACAATCTGAGGATGGGTCCAGCTCTTGCAGTCAGGCCCTCCAGGTGCCAGGGTGCATGGGCAGGAGACAATAGGAAACGGCTAAGCATCCTGAAAAGAAACTCATTTCTGCTTCGAGTCCCAAAGTAATCATTTTCTCCACCTTGGTATTTTACCTGTCCCAGTCATTTGGCTTCAACAAAGAATAAGCCTTCCAAGAGGTGAGTAGGTTCTCAATGTGCCCCTGCGCCCTGCAATGCTGGGTGGCCTCCTTAACCATGCAAGGCTAGCTCCTTGCTATTGGCAGGTCAGAAGGTACAAAGCTGGACCCTGGAAGCAGAACCCCCAGGCTACAGTGAGGTGGAAAAGGAGGGCAGTGGGGATGAGGGAAGGACACCTGGTAATGTCCTGTTTGAGAGGCCGGAGCCCAGGGCCGAGTGCTATTTTAGAACGTGGTGTTGCACCAGCTCAGTGTGGCCTGCCCACAGCCGCCCCCCTAACAGAGGGGGAATTAGGCTAATTATGTCTCCAGGCAGGTATTCCCCTAGTTAGGGGAACATAGAAATAAGTAGGAGAGTTGCTATGGAAAGAAAACTGTGGGCCACAGCAGGACAGCAGGGGAGCAAAGAATGCCTTGAAGGGCTGCCCTCCCCAGAACCTTTGCATTCAAGTTTCAGGACAGAGGGAACTTTAAATGGGGTCAGTTATGGGGCTAAGCTGTTACAGGTGTCAAAACTGGGAGGACTTGGGCAGCTCATCGAGTCTCAATTTCCTTTATTCACAAATGAGAAAACTGAGAATTAAAGACAGAAAGAGATTTGCCTAAAAATGACGTATGGCCTATTGTCAAACTTGCACTCGCTGTTTTTTGGTTTTTTTTTTTTTTTTTTTCCCAGAGGTTTTTGCTATAGGGCACATGTGTTCACCAGAAGACAGAGAGAGACAGAGAGACAGAAAGCGAGAAATCACACGGGGGATGGCCACTCCGCAATCCATTCTCTTCCATTCTCCTCTCGGGATCTTGGGCATGCATGCACACGTGTTCGGCATGAGTTTAAGCCACCAGGTCCAGGACTCGAACCACGGTCAACTACGTGGGAGTCCAGTGACATAATCAAGGTCTTCAGGTTCCCAACTCACAGTTCTTTTTAAAATATCATTCTGCTTCACGTTGTTTGCCACCTTGTATTTGCTTGCTAAGGCCTCCATACAAATACTAGAGATCTGGTGGGTTAGACAACAAAAATTTATTTTCTCACAGTTCTGGAAACTAGGCAACCAAGACCAAGGTGTCAGCAGGGTGGTTTCTCTTGAGGCCTCTTTCCTCGGCTTGCAGATGACCACTTTTAGCCTGGTTCTTGACACGGTCCTTTTCTCTGTTGCTGAAAGCTAATCCTAAGTCTAGCTGGGTCTAGTGTCTGGTTTTTCCTGTGGTCAGCAGCAGCAGGTGTGGTTCTATACCTGAAATCGTCATTCTGGAGACTTGGCTGCCCCTTGCTATGCCCTGTGCACTTCTGTTCTGCTAAGATCAAGCCCCATATCCTCCCCACGTCTTGAGTTCAAACAGCCCAAGAAAGAGCTTGGAGTGGATCAGCCTCACTGAACCTCACATTGGATCAGCTGATGGGAAAATCAGCATATCTGTGTCCAAGGTCCTTCTTATTAAAGATGCCCATCTTATTAGAACTCACCTTAATAATCTTATTTTAACTTAGTCGTCTCTTATAAGGCTCTATTTCCAAACACTGTAGAATTCTGAGTTACTGGAATTCAGTTTCCACATATGAACTGGGGGAAGTGGCACGGTTCAGCCTATAACTCTCCCCCACAGCCTTTTATCAGTCTCTTCCCTTTAACTTACCTTGCTGGTGCCACATAACTCTGCCACTCTTGGTGAAAGCCAATTGCACAGGGGCCACTGAGCTCCTGGGCTTAGCCTCCTGACACCCCAGCAGGCCATAAAGTTGGTTATGACAGCCCAGCCCAGGAGGCACAATATGCTGATTCAATCTAGGCTCTTTCTTGGGCACTTTAAACTCAAGACATAGAGTGCTGAGCTGGATTTTTAATGAAGCAGAAGTGCACAGAGTAGAGCAAGGAGGAGCTAAGTCTACAGAGCAGCAAGCTCAGAGTAGAACTGCACATACTGCTGTCGAAGATGGAGAAATGCTGGACTCTAGACCCAGCTGGACTCCAGATGAGCTTACAGCCACCAAACTGCTCAGCTTTGTGAGGCCCCTGTACCACAATGTCTGGGCTGAAGCTGCCAACATGTGATCTTCTTTACTTCTGAGAATATCTTGATATTAAAAACCAAACAGCAAATCAATGAAACCAATATTGGAGTAATTCTGGTAAACCCAAAGAACTCTACTCCAGATCATTCTCATTTTCTCAGCTTAAGAAATGCATGTTTCCTGAGACCAATAAATAAATAAGTAAATACTTGAATATTGGCTTGCTCTTTTCTCTGAGAAAAAAGTTGTAAGGGATCAAAACAGAGTTGAAATTGCTCTGCCATGGTTTTTTTGTTGCTGTTGTTTTTTTTTTGCTTTGCCAGTGGGCTCATGCACTCTCCATAAAGAAACAGAGAGATAGAGAAGAGAAATCCCAGTCCTTTCCCCACCCCCATGGAGAATGGTCACATTGCAATCCCTTCTCTTCCTTTCAGGATTTTGGGAATGCATGCACATTCACCGAGTGTGTTTCTCAAATCACCAGCCCCAAGACTTGAATTGTACCATAAGTCATGTGGGATCTGGCTGTCTTAAGCATCAGGCTATGTAGCCAGCTGCTTTGTAAAACTAGGATAAGTGGTAAGCAAGAACCTGGAGAGGTAATCTAAGCTGGCCACACAGCTGTAGACTGCAATCTCCCTGTAGTATCCTGACTTGTGTTTGAAATAAGTCGATTTCAAACAAAGTGGAAAGAAGGAAGAATGGTGATCTTTTAGCAAACGTCCCATGACCTTCCCCAAACTGTAGTCCTCATTTGCCTTTTGACATTTCAAAACACAGATGTTTCATGAGCCTCATGTCATCATCGCATAGCTTCTACTTTGCTCTTTTTATTAGTTCTCCAAAGAGGCAGAACCAATGGGAGATACAGATAGATAATATTTTTATGGGAGATACAGATAGATAATATTTTTTATAGGAATTGGCACACATGACACAGAAATCAAGAAGTCTCACAGCCTGTTGCCTGCAAGCTGGGAAACCAGTTCTAAGAACCAGGGGAACCAACGGTGTAGGACTTACAAGTCCCTGTCCAAGGTACTGAGACTGAGAACCAGGAGCTCCGATGTCCACAGGCAGAAGAAAATGGATTAAGTCAACTCAAAAATAGAAAATTCACCCTTCCTCCACCTTTTTGTTACTTCTTGGGCCCTCGACAGATTGAATGATGCCCACCCAGTTGATGAGGGTGTATCTTCTTTACTCAGTCTTTTGGTTCAAATGAGGCATTTACTTTGGGAAACACTTCACCAAAACACCCAGAAAAAATGTTTTACCAGCTCTCTGGGCACCTTTTAATCTAATCAGGTTGACATCATCATACCATTTACAGGGCAATTAGTCACTCACCTATGCTTTTCATAATCATACTTTTAGGTTCTTTAAATTTTAAACAATATTTCATCACTGTACATCTTCGCAGCATACAAAATGAATCTTCCTAGCACGAATACACTGCATACCAGTCCAGTCAATGGCATTACCATACACATTCTCATCAACAGATAATTTTCTTTGAAGCAGTTAGAGCCCATCCTTTGCCATTTTACTCAAAGAAATCGATTTTTTTTCGTTACATTTCCCCTTAGACCAAGCCCTCTTTTCCTTTGCCTATTCAGTCATTCCACTCTAGGCTTATTTTGATTTGTTTTTCTTTTTTCCATAGCCATGATCTCCAAATATATCCCAATGTTCAGAGTCATTCATTGTAACCCCCTGAGATAGCAATCAGGTGACTGGTTTTTGTTTTATTTCCCACACAGTCAGTGCAGTGCCCTTCACACAGTAGGCAGAAAATAAATGCTTCCTGACTCTTCTTTATTCAGGTTATTTGTGGCAGAAGGGCAGTTTCTCCCCCAGTGCAGTGGACTGTTCACATATTTCACAAAGAAACACTAAGATCTGGGAGTTCTCCACCAACTTTCTGAGTAATGGTTAGTTATATCCTAGCTCTTGCTATGGCTTCTCTGGTTGACATGAAACCACACTGAGGTTACCAATTTACTCTCATCCCGAGACTTTTCATCAGCTCCAGAAAAATTCAAATATGTAACATAAAGACCCCACTGACCCAAAACTTACTCAGTTGTCAACAGAAGAGTCTATGGTTTGTGTCCCTCCAAAATTCATGTGCTGAGATTTGGTGGTGAAGGCATTAAGACAAAATTTGACACCTTCGGGACCAGCAGTTAGCATAATGGCTATGTCGCTGGACTCCCATGTAGCTGACCGCGGTTCGAGTGCCGGACCCGGTGGCTTAAAACTCATGCTGGGCATGTGTGCATGCGTGCCCAAGATCCCGAGAGGAGAATGGAGGAGAAGGGACTGTGGCGTGGCCATCCTCCCTGGGGGGTGATTTCTCACTTTCTGTCTCTCTGTCTCTCTCTGTCTTTCTGGCAAGTGCACGCGGCCTGTAGCAAAAACCTCTCCAAAAAAAAAATTTGATACCTTCATGGTGTTGAAAGGTGGGCCTTTGGGAGTGATTGATTAGGATGGATCCCCTATGATCAGCTCCTGGTGGTTTTATAAGGAGAGGAAGCAAGACCAGGAGACACACATGGAACACTGACCACTCTTGTCCTCCATCTTGTTGTAACACAGTCAGGCCATCCCCACCAAAGGTGGCCCCCAATCCTTGGCCCTCCAAGCAATGAACTGCATTAACTTCAATTATTTTAACTTATCTAGATTCTGGTATTTTCTGTTATCAGCAAGAAAATGGACTAGAACAGAGGGAATGGAAATTGCTCAGAAAAACATGTTGACATTGATACTACTTCTTCTAGCTACTTGGAAATTGTACCAGGCCTTCCTTTTCAGAATTAGCAATTTCTGGCCAAGAGATGCTCCAAAAAAGCCTTTCAAAGCAAAGCACTGACAATAGCTAATGAGGATGCTGCAGGGTTAGCTGAGCAAAACCATAATATATTTCCTCCAGGAAAGGGGTAG
Organism: Tupaia tana; assembly: GCA_026018925.1. Lineage (NCBI taxonomy): Eukaryota > Metazoa > Chordata > Mammalia > Scandentia > Tupaiidae > Tupaia > Tupaia tana. Next base: position 20,132,568 of record JAKSZU010000008.1, read on the forward strand.
GGGGAATGGGGAGAAGCCTGAAAGGAGAAAAAAGGTGATGAAAGAAGAAAAAAGGTGACTTTTTCCTAATCATGTCTAAGTATCCCTTTTTTTTTTTTATAAAACAGTTGAGCTGTTAACTTCTTTGCTAAGGCACGTATGCACTTTGGAAAGGTAATTTGAAAGCGAGTTGAGCCATGACAAATAGGGACAGCTGGCCTAATTGAATCATTTGATCTAAGACAGCTCAACTTGGTTATCCTCACTGCAGCCCACACTGATATTAGGGAGTGAATCATTAGCCATGAAATCATGTCGACTTTCCCCTACTGCAGCGTTCTTGACATGACAGCAATCACGGCCTGCCTTTCATTAGAGCCCCAATAAGTTCTTTAGTCTGTCTGGAAAACAGCAGAGCAGCTTGGAAAACTTTTAGACTCAGCCTCAGAAAGTCATTTGCTCCCACATGCTGTATCGAGCATTTCAAAGAAAGGCCGGGTATAAGATGGCTACAGAAACAAGCACGCTCACTCAGCCTAGGTACATTCAAGGTTCTTAGACACTCAGACCTGCTGTTCTTTATTTTGTAAGCAACAGTTTCCCGTCACTTGGGAAAGTAAGCTCAAAATGGGGTAATAATAAAATACATTAACACTTGACCTACAGACATCCCTAATGGGAGTCTTCATGTATGTAGGACATTCCTGTCATCTTTAATTTAGTTTTTGCAAAAGGAATGGGAGGGACAAGTTCCTCTTTTCACTAGGTTTGTCAAGGCAGTGAGGCATTTCAGAGAGCTCACGTGGAGGGGCTGGTCCACTGAGATGCTGAGCAAGCCCTTGGGCCTTGCAGCAGTATAACTGAGAGCAACGTGCCGTGTCTTTAACCTACTACCACATACATGGAGGGCTTTATTAGACTCTCCTCTCAAAACTGTACCTGAGCTGCATCAGTCTCAATTTCCCTGCAAGTAGACCCTGGCATAAAGGATTGTGAGAACGGGAAGAGTGAGACAGGGAAGGAAAAGCAAGCCATTGGAAGGTGCCATGGGCTCTTTCTGGAGCAATGCCATCTGATCCTGCTGCAGGCTGCTTAGGGATCCACGAAAGGCATGTGGAACTGCTGGTTGGAGAAGAAAAGAGGGGATGCTTATTCACTTGCTCCTGCTCCCCACTAGTCAGCAGCAGCCCCAGAGGGTTAACACCTCGCATTTCCAGGATACACGTGTGTGAGTGATGAGCCACTCCCCAGCTGTCCCACACTGGGCCTCTGGACACCCAGGACAACGCTACCTGAGGCCGGACCCTGTACAGTTGCTGCTTCACAAGCCTGGCCAAAGCCTGCTTAGAGGTGATCTTTTGGCTTAAGAGATGGACTAATAAGATTTTGAAGAAACCATGTTGATAAGAATTATTAGAAACAGCAAGTATAGCTCAGATGCAGTTCCTGACAGGTAAAATGTAGACAAATTGGTACTTTCAAGGATTTAAGAAAGTCGTAATAATGACAGTTGCTGATAACATTTATGCTGAAAATGCCATCAGATCTGGGATGGGGACCAGATCTCACGCAGTTTTAATCCCCAGCTGGGTCACCCTGAAACATGCCAGGCACATGCAGGAGTGCCCAGGATCCAATAGTCTGGAGTATTGGAGAGGGTGAATTGTAGTGTGACCAGACTCTGTGGAGGCTGCTCATCTGTCTCTCTCTCCCCTGTGTGTGTGTCTGCACTCTATCACAAGTAAGGTTCAGGATGAAATATAGCCAAGACTGAGAAACAAGAACCGATATGGCGCACTTCTACAACCATCTAAACAATAGGTGAATCTAACAGAAACTCCTTAAAATAAATGTGAAGTCAGGGAGCCTGCTGATGAAGTGTCTGTGTGTGTGCTTACACATATGCACGCATGCAGGCACATGCGACAATGCATGTGTGTAAGTACAGCAATCAATCTGAATCACTAAGTTTCAAAGTTGGAAAACAACTTGGAAGTCATCGCCTTTAAATCGTCAATTACTGCAAACGAGAAATTCAAGCTGCTTGGTGGGGACAGAGTCAGTTCCTAATCTTAGACTATGCTTTGCCTGCAGGTCAATTTGAGCCTATTGGTTTTACTTATTTGATGGGATCAGTAGTGATCTGAGTGATGTGACATCAAGGTAATACCCCATGCCTTTATACAATAAAACTATTTTTATAGGAATCATCACATAAAACAAAGATAAAAGCCAGAAAAGAACTGTAGACAATTTTTTAAAAAATCAATGTACTGCATATATAAATATAATTAGGCTAGGAAAACCATTAAAACTTTTAAATCAAAATAAACATTACCATACAAAAAGGAAAAAAGTGAAACTAAGTATTCAGTTGTTTTTTTAAATATACCTAATAGTTTGAACTTTATACAGTTCAATTCAAAATTATTTTATGTAAATCATTGTCTGGTAACTAATTTGTACATTTCAATTATGTCCAAATGTCTGCAAAATGTACAATTTAGAAATTATTAAACAGAGTCACCTAGGTAACTTCATTTTCTTGATGTTTTAAATATATATTCAAATTCAATATTGCGTGCAGAACATAATTTGTCTTTACCAATTAAAATCTTATATTGGCCCTTGGCACTCTGCTACATTGCTTTCTATTCTAAGTACAGGAATTTGGATAGTGGGGCAGCAGAAAACCATGACAGCCTGCAGGGCTGCCTGGCATGGGAAGTGACCACACTCATCCTCAGAGACCTCCCTAAACACACGGGTACAAATCTAGGGCTGGCTGAAGCTGGACTGCATCACAATGTCAAGACCCTGTTAGGGGTGCTGACTCTGTCTCTGTTTCTCTCTTTAACTCATGGAAGAAATAAATAAACTTTTTTTTTAAATTGTAAATACAAAATCCAAGTAATCCCACAGGAGGCTAGAACTGAAGAAACTCAAACTGTCTTCACCTTGACAGTCACTAGGCTTTTGTTGTTTATTTCAAATCTATTTTTTAAACTCAGGCATATGTCATACCCCGGAGACTGGCACACCAAGGACACCCACAGCAAGCTGAAACAATTCTGCACCGTAAGAACTTTCCCTTGAAATGAACACGTTACAGAGTCCGCATATGTCAGGGGCCCATTGTATAACCAGGAATTCTCCAACTTCTGTGTGAAATGCATGTCGAATAAGAATAAGTAATAATATACTAAGTGTATTATCTAAGCTCATCAGTGACTGACAACTACTTAGGGCTTAGGTCATAAAAGATTCATTTTTTTCAGAATATTTTGCCACTGACATTGTTTAGAATTACTGGCACGAGGTGATAGTAAGAAGCAGACCAGCTTGTAGTCTGTTTTATAATTGTTTTTCAGTTCTCTGCAGACAACTCAGCCCTTCTTGTGTGCACCCACGCAGGCCACTCTTACAAGTACCGTGCTTGAACACTGGGACCAAGTGTGATGATGGGTGGTTCCGGTTTGAGAGCATATGCCAAGAGTTTGTTCTTAGAATGGACCTTTCTCCATGCAATCCCTCTTCTCTAAGCTCATATTCTGAGATAATTCGAGGGAACTTCGAAAGTTTTGCTCATGGAGGCCAGAGGCTGGCACAGCAATAATGGCTTAAAAATCATACCAGGTGCATGTATGTGCATGCCCAAAATTCCAGGAGGAGAAGAGATTGTGGTGTGGCTACCTCCCCTGGTGGGTGATTTCTTACTATCCCTCCTATCCCTCTCACTGCTTCTCTCTGGTGAGCACATGCACACTATGGGGAAAAAAAAAAAAAAAAAAACGTTTGTGGGTAAATAAAATTAGAATATAAATTTATTTTGGTGCAAAAAAAAAAAAAAGAAAGAAATTCACGCACAATTTCTCAGAATAAAAATTTTCTGTGAACTTTTTGAAAACCTTTGGTAACAGAGCTTGATTTCTCTGACACCTACTTCGGAGCTTTGGCTTCAGCCATTTTTTTTTTAATCAATTTCTTCCATTAAATGTTTTGATCCTTAAGCATGTGAGCTGTACAGTGTCACAGAAGCCAGAAGAATCTAGAATTTAGATATGATGTTCTAAAATCACACAATGCACACATGTATAGAAACCGAATCCTCAAAGCTCCGTAAGCCTTTCATATTCAAAAGCCTAATTACTATGAATCAAGCCAACTCAACCACGTCCATTAAGTGATGATCTAAGTAACCCAACATTAAAAGACTTCTTGGGGCCAGCCAGTGGTGTGGTGGTTAAAGTGACTGGATCCCACATGGTCGACAGCCTGGCTCAAGTCCCAGGCCTGGCAGCTTGAAAAAAATGTCAGTGTGTACCCAAAATCTCAAAAGGAGAAATAGAGGAGAAGGGATTGCAGTGTGACTGTCTCCCATAGGGGGTGCTTTCTCACTTTCCTTCTATCTGTCTCTTTCTCCAGTGAGCATACATGCCTTCTAGCAAATTAGGAGGAAATAAAAGGACTTTCCTATATTCACACAGTGATTACTCACAGATCATTTCCTCATTTACCTGTACTTAGATATTTTTCCACTTAAAAGCCATGTTCCTGGGGCCAGCAGATTTGTAATTGTTACATCGCTGGATTGCCACATGGTTGATCATAGTTTGAGTCCCAGACCCAGCAGCTTGAAACTCACACCAGGTGCATGTGCATGAATGCCCGAAATCCCAAGAGGAAAATGGAGGAGAAAGGACGGTGGCATGGCCATCCCCCCTGGGGTATAATTTCTTGCTTTCTGTCTGTCTGTCTGTCTGTCTCTCTCTCTCTCTCTCTCTCTCTCTCTCTCTGTCTCTCGGGCAAGTATACATGCCTTATAGCAAAAATCTCTCTAAAAGAAAAGAAAAAAAGGCCATGTTCCTAACACAGATCATTTGGAATCTAGAGTGGGGAAAAAGAAATTGAAATTCAAGTTCATTGAAATACATGAAACTGCTCAGACATGACAGGTCATAGTCAAATATTACAAAAGGACCCTTAGAGATATAGGTAGGCAAAATCTGGCTGGAATGCCAAGAAAGGACTGGTAGGTAGGATGAAGCTCGAGGCAGGCAACAGAGGCTTTTCATGAAAAAAGAAAAGGAGGAGGAGGGGCCAGTGGTAAGGCAGCTAAATCCATAGGGTCCTTGGAAGGAAAGGAAAGAGTCCTCAGTTTGCATCCTGGTACCTCCCTGAGCCTGCCAGGTGGGCACACAATTTCCAAGATCCAGGCTGGCTGAGATGGCTGGATTGGGGCATGAGATGCTGTTGAGGGTACTTGTCTCTCTGTGTCATTCTGTCTTTCTCTCATAAGAGGAATAAACTTTTAAAAAGAAAAAAGAGAAATAGATTTTCTAGCAGAATCATCAGGAGGACAGAAGAGACAAGGCACATAAGGAAAGTACAGGAAACAACAGTCACCTCATCTCTTGCCCCACTTAATTCTTCCTAAATGAGGAAGAGGTACACTTGGAAAGGATAGAGAAATTTTATTCATCATGATCCCCCAAAAGACAAGCCTGCGTTTTTTTAAAAAGAAATAACTTGATAAGCAAGAACATCCAGAAGTACCAAAGATATCCCATTACTGCTAAGTAAAGCATAAAAAAAAAAAAAGAACTTACTTTTTTTTCTGAGAAGTGCATGAGAGTCTGATGAGTTTATATTCCTTTATGCACTTCCACCACTTTTCTTAATACTTTTTGCTGATCCACTCTTCTTGTCCCCTTCTTTTTAAGCCAGCCTGGAGCTTTCTTGACACTCCTTTGGTTTTTGCATTGCACTCCTATAAGTTGCTGTTTCAGCCTATGCTGTTACCCCTGCCACACGTACACACATATTCTCTCACCTGGATTGTCAAATCCTTGAGGTCAGGATTCACGTCTTGTTCTTTCCGGCAGATCTCATAACCATCTAGCAAATTGCCTTACATGTGGCAGGTGTTCAAGAAGTACAAGTATCATAAAGTGAGCTAGGGAGACTTATCTTCAGTCTCCAGGGAGCCCACAATATTCTACAGGGGATGAAGGTCACCAAGGGGCCCGTTTTATTTTTTATTTATTCAATGCACAAATATGGCATGTTATTTATCTCCGAGGGTGTATTGATTGGGACAATGTTTCAGTGATGGAGCAAGATGGTGTTAAAAATGTGGTGACTAGAGAGAAATAACTTTGTGTGTCTCTACCAGAAGGAAATCAGGCTTAAAGAAACCTACTTTAACGGCAATCTTAACAACAGAGACACAGCCTACCCAAAGCAAGCTCCTAAGCTGTTGCTCCTGCAAAGAAGTTGGAAAAACTCTACCAAGGTTGACTTCCTCTTTCATATTTGAAAAAGGGTTAATATGCTCACACCATCTTTTCTAGGCTCTTTGGTTGGCTTCCTTGCTTCATAACAGTTTTTTTCTGAAAAAAATCAAGCTTTCGAATCATTACTCCATACAACCCCCTTTAAATGCCATGTCACTAACCAAAGGATAGGAATACTGGAGATCTTGGCAATAGGATCAGCTGCTTTCAAATTCGTGAATTTTGCTTCCATTTTTCACAATACAAATACCCCTCTAATTTTTTCAGGGTTAATTGAACAATTTGGAAGAGAATATGCCCACCTTTTCAAAGATGTCCAATGTTTTCCCCAAATATTTCCATTTCTTATTCTTTCCTGATTTGCACATCATTTTCTCATGAACAAATAGTGTCTCACATGCCAGCTGGACCTGGATGACAGTAGGTTTGTTTCCAAAGTAGGTTCACTTCCAGAGCATTGACAAAAGACCAAGGAAAATTGACCAGAAGAAGGCTGTTTTCTAGGGATATTTGAAGTAAAACAATCCAAATCTGGATTGTCACTATATAATAGGAACTGAGAAAATTTAAAAGCAAAGTCAAATGCAGATATTCTGTTGTCTATAGAATTTTCCTTTCCAATCTAGTATTCCCATGCTTCAATCTCCTTAACCCTATCAGCTACCAATACAGAAGGAAGGAATGAAGGATGAAATGAAGGAAGTAAAAGCAAAGAATAAGGAAGAAAGAAATGAACTAATTTGCAATAATTTCAGTAAGATCGAATAGTTCTAGTTAGAGCTCCAATCTTCACAGCATGTTATAAACATCACTAACTGCTTTATGATTAATAATGTAAGAATTTACCCTCAATCAACAGCACAAAATACTCCAAGCATTGTTAGTGATTCACTTTTAAGTTATATGCTTCCCAGTTCATATCAGAAATTCTACTGTTGAAAGTTATGTAAGCAAGCAAACAGAGAGACCATCTGACATTCCCACAGCAGATCTCCTCACCTTGCCCTGCCCTTTGGCCCCTGAACCATATTATTTAAGTCTCTTGTAGATTTGCTTTCCTGAGCTGCAATTTTACTGTAAGGGAAACCCATAGTCATTGCATCTGTTATTGAGGTGAAGGACATTGTCCACTCTAAGATGTGGGCATGCTGCCTTGTTTCATGCAAGTGATTTGCTTAATAATTTAAAGTAAATGAAAGTTTTGTTTCATCTGGGGATTTGCCACTATAATGAAAAGACTGATTTATTTAAAAACATTTCTTTTATTCTGCCAGAGGGTGTGTGCTCACGGGAAAAAGAAAGAAGAAGCATGAGAAAACAGCCTTCAAGAGACACGGTCCACAATCCCTTCTCATCCATTCATACCTTCTTTTGGGATTTTGAGCAGGCATGCACATATGCCCAGCGTGTTTCTCAAGCTACCAGGTCATGGACTAGAAGCACAGTCACCAATGTGGAATCCAGATGCCTTAATCACTAAGCCATGGCTGGCCCAACTTCAGTTTCTTGTTTTTGTTTGTTTGTTTTAATTTTGTTTTATTCATGATAGAGAACACATACATGTGCAAGAGAAAGAGAAAGAGAGAAAGAGAAGTCTCATCATGACACAATCTCCTTTTCCTGGCCCTCCAGCTCAGTGAGATCTGGGGCACATGCTCAAGCACCTAGAATATTTTTAAGCCAACCTGGGACTCTAAACCCACAGTTGGCCACGTGGCTTCCAGCACCACAGTTCAGTTTGCTGCCAACTGCATAACCAGGCTGGGCCTGACTTCATTTCTGGTCTTTATCGAAAGCTTTTAAGTTTTCCTCTTCCTTTTGTGCCCACACCTGGACAAGATGATAACAATCTCCTCATCTGGTACCTGCAGAAGATTCAAAGCACACAAGCCCCCACCAGACCAGGCCCAGGAAATTTCACCCAGCCCCACTCTTACCACAATGAAAACCCAAGTCAGTTGCCTTTCCTTACTCTCCCTCAAGTCACATCAGATCCATTGTGAGGCCTTTTCTGCTCTCCCCAGAGACCTTAATTGAGAAAGTAATAAATCTTTTTTATACCTTCTTGGTGTGTGTGTGGGGGGGGGGGGGGTGAGGGAAGAAGGTGTCATCAGTCTTGACATCCCAACCAAATATTGGGTATAGTGCCCATCCTTAGCTGGGGGACAGAAACAGCTACCTTCTTTCTGAAGTGGGAACTCCATAATGTCCATCTCCCACTGGATGTTCACCAATTTAAACACCAAGAAATAATGTCAGGCTAATGGTTTGTGTATGCGTGGACACCTCCCAGTCAAGTAGACGGTCTTTCATGGTGATAGAAATTAATTCCCAGACCCAGCTGGGGTCCCCTTCTCTGTGTACTCATGGCATGTCCCATACTCTCTGGTCATGCAAACACCCCAGGAGACCATAAGCCCTGAAAAGGCAGTTCTTCCCATCTTATTCACTGTAACATCCTCAGCACCTAGCAAAGGGAGGACTTAGCTTATGTCAGATTAACGAATGATCGAAAGAATGAAATTTAGGTAGAGATGTGATTTGTATAAAAATAAGGCAAAGATTAATTCATTTTTTAAGAAACATTTTCTTCTCTAGTTTAAAAAGTGAAAACTACCAAGTCAAAATCCTAACCTACAGCATTCTAACACAAGTAAGCTGCCAGTGTGGAGTCTAATTGCCTGGGCCCTGCTCTACCACAGCCACCTGCGTTGAAATACTGGAGCAAATCACAATTTATGTCCCAAAGTTAAACTTCATTAAATATTAGTTTAATTTAATGTTTTCCAGATTAATTTAAGATTAATTTATATCAGGCATTTGCACAGCCCAAGCAGTAGCTCTCCTTTCTGTCATTTCTATCATCTCACAGACAGCAGAAAAAGGGGAAATGTATGACTAAGAAGCACCATGATAGAGTAAGTAGGGGGAGATTTAATTAAACTATTACATATCTTTTCCTCAGATATGAAAAAAAAAGCCATAAATTTGCCAACAAGCAGAGTTGTATGCATATGAGGAAGCCTGATAAACAAAAACTCCAGAGATACAAAAAGTGGTGTTTGTAAAATGATTTCACCTGAAAATCTGATGCTGTACATAACCCTACATTTTCTTCCTATGTCTAATAGTGTATATTTATGTCAAAGGAATCTTTTATCCTTTAATTTGTTTTCAAAGAGAATGAAAAGAGAAAAGATCGTTCATTAATATTCAATACATCTCTTTCTGTGCATGGTTGTCTTTTCAAGAATTATAGGACTTTAGAGCTCAAAAGAACCCAGGAGAGTGTCTACTCCCATGGAATTCACACCCTTTTAACTCTGTGCCCTTCACTCAAATGAGATCTTATATGGAAATTATCACTTAAAAACAGGTTGAAGCACAACTGCTTTGGGGTAATGCAGGGTTCCAAATCTGAGCACTCTTTTATACCTCTCCCCTTCTCAGCAGCTGCCGCCATTCCCAACCAGGTAATTCAGCACGAGTTCCAGAGCTCTGCAAACACTTTGAAATTCATCCATTTAATCCAACCTTCCATTTTACAGATGAAAAAAAAAAATTGAGGCAGGTCGAGCCAAGAGACTAGCCAAGTTGCACTGACAAACTAACCAAACTGAGAGTTCAATCCTCACTTCTCCCCTGCTGAGTCACTGCTCTTCCACCTGCCTACTGTGTCATGAGGAAAGCAAGCTGAGAGCTCAGAGTTCTTCATCAGACATGGTAGCCAAAGGGCCCACTTCTGCCAAGACGGTCCAACCAGGGGAGTGGCTACAACATATGACCCTGTGAGCAGAAGGAGCCCTGGGTAAGAACTCTGCTAGCTAGCCACTCTATTTTTTAAAATAATCTTTCTATTTATTAATTTTAATTATTTATACATTTAATCGCTGTACATTATTTAGATTGTAAAGAGACTTTACCCAACGTGACACACACCTCAGTCCAGCCCAGTTGAGAGCATACGCATGTCCTCATCAACAAATAATAAACCATACCCGCATCCCACAAATTCCTTACCTCTGCTAGCCATTCTTTTTAAATCACAAATATCTGCAGATGGTAAAAAAATATATAAATATCAAATCTTACGAAACTGTAGAAAAAAAAAATTCCTTTCCTCTCCTTTGTCTCACAAATTCCACATCTCAGAGGTAATCTCTTTAATCCTCACTAAATGTATGTAAAATTCTGTTTCTAACTTTACCAATATTAGGTAGAAAGAAGAAGACTTGATCACGTGTACCACGCCCCCTTCTCCCCTTACAGAAGTAGCTCTACATCCTTGAGATCGGCCCCATTTGTTCCTGCAGTTACAGTCACATCTCTGTGCCCTGCTGGTTCTCTAGCATTTCCAGGAAACCTGTCTTTGCTTGGTTTGTTAGTTGGTTTTGTTTCTCTTTTCTTGCTCCTCTGAAAACATTCAGAATGCTCTTTGTCCTCTTAGTGTTCCAAACTTTCAGATGTTATATTTAGCCCTTTCATTCCTTTATTTTTTCCTTATCTTGGTCAGATTCAATGTCACTTTTTTTTCCTTTTTTTTTTTATTCTGTTTGTTTGTTTAGAGGGCATGTGCACTCAACATAGGGAAACAGAGAAAGAGACAGGAAGAGGGAAAAGCCTCCCCTCCCTGCCCCCTAGAGATCACACTGCAATCCTCTCTTCTTGTTTCTGGGCACCAACACACACGTGCCTGGCATGTCTCTGAAGCTGTCAGATCCAGACCTCGAACCATAGTATCAGCCATGTGAGATCGAGCTGCCTTAACCAAGAGGCTACAGAGCCAGCCCCTAATGTCTCTTTGAATAGCGGACTAATGTTTTCCTTCAGCTCAGTGAAACTGTCTTCAGGATTTCTACTATTATTATCAGTATTTTCCATCCCTAGTAGGAATTCTAATTAGTGGGAGGGATACTGAACCTCTTAAAACTGTCTTCTATGTTTCATACCTTTTTTCTGATATTTCTCATAACATTGTCTCTTTTGCTCTGCATCCTGGAAAATGTCTTTGATTTTGTCTTCCAGATTATCAACTCCATCTTTACTGACTTTTCTAATATTCAGTTGCTTATCAAAATTATTATTTACTCAGACATTGTTTCTTTTTCTCTAAATATTTATTTATTATAAAAGCTCATTCTCTTTTATGTATGTGCGTCTTCTCAAACCTCTAAGAATCCTCAATTTTTAAAATTGCTTTTTCTACTTTAAATTACCTTTTTTCTCTGGATCACGTTTTCTATCAGGAATCTCTCTGATGATAAGGTTTTAATTAGAAGCACTGTAATCCTCAATTGTCAGTTCAATTCTGTGACATCACTGTCTAGACTGGCAAATTCAGAGAACTGCCAGTCTTTCTGACAAAACCCTTCTCTGAATAGGGGTGGGAAGTGACAGCAGACACTAAGTGTCCACAGGGAAGCCTCTCCAAGGAGTGCCCTATAGGCACTCAAATAAGACTTTTACTCAAGGTTAGAAATCCTTGTGTATTTCACTTTTAGGTTGAGTTGCCCTTTCTTTTTAATTTTTCTAGTGTCCTTGGTGGCTGTCCTGGCTTACCTCAACGCTGTTCTGCTTCCTTTTCAAGCTCCGTTACCCAGGGTAGATCCTTCTCTGGCAGATCATCCAGTGCTTTTATGGTAATGTGAATCTGGTACTAAAGCCATAGAGTCAGCTGTTTGAAATGTTCCTGGTCTTAACGTCTGAGTTTTACTGTTCCCTGAATGTTCTTGTCAGCTATGGCTCTTAGCTCCAGTAAATAGATTTCCCTGTTGCTCTCTCTTAATCTGATCCTATCCAATTTTTCATCTGGCAAGTATTCCTCAAATGTTATAGTCTGCTGCTATCAGTTCCCTTTTTTTTGGTTTCTAATATTATTGTGGCTTTTTTTAAAAATTTGCTATAGGGTGCACATATTCACCAGAGAGAAACAAAAGAAAGAGAGGGAAAACAAGAAAGGACCCTCCATGGAGCATGATCATGCCACAATCTCAGCTTCTCCATTCTTCTCTCAGGACTTTGGGCATATGCACACATGCCCAACATGCTTTTCAGGCTTCTAGATCCAGGACTCAAACAACACAGTCAGCCACATGGAATCCAGCTGCCGTAATCACCACACCATCAGCTGACCCACTATGGCTTTATTTTTATTTCTTATTTTAAATGTGTTCTCAGTCCCTTCTACTGAACTTAGGAAGGGAGAGGAAAATAATGTGTAAACTCAGCTGTCCATTTTGAACCCTGTCCCAATATTTTGAAATTCTATGTTGGAACACCAAAATCTTCCACAGTTTGGAGTAGAAACTACAAGCCTGTCCAAATATGTGAAACCATGTACCTAGTGACTTGCTAGCTTAGGGGACAGGCGAGGAAGATCTCCTGCAAGTCATCATCAAGCTGTACTACTCTACTCACTAAGCAATTCCTCCACTTCCCATACAGCTTAAATTCCCATCGACTCCCATAAATGTAAGGAAACCTGGCAAAACAAGGAGAGAGATCTAAAGGCTATGGTCCTGACCAAGGATCATAGAGATCACTATACAATTACAAGGGAAGTTTTACAAAAGGATAGAAATGTGATCATGTAGGTTATAATTTTATGTTGGCTCATAAGTCACAACAGGAATCTGAGAGTTGAAGTTATTTCCTCAAGGCCTCACAGTAATCAGTGATACACTGAGGACTCAAATGAAGATCTTTTTATTATAGCTTCTCAATTCATCTTTTTCTTTTTTTTTCTTCTAGTGAACCAATAAAACAGAATATTTACCCTTTCTTTCCCTTTACCAGTAAATTCTTGTCCTCTATTTACCCCTTTGGCCACATAACTGCCTTTCCACATACCACTCTAGAGTTTCCTTGTTTGTGAAGTCTGAGATATCAGCTGTAGCTTTTGCACTAACATCAGCAACTAATTATAGTTCAAGTGCAGTCAACAAATTCTAAGCATTTAAAATATGGGAAGCATTGCACTAAATGTTACAGAAAATGCTAGTACGAGTAGAAACACTTAAGAGAATACAGAGAGAGATATAGGAGAATGGACAATTTTGGCTAATTATTCCAATCATTTGGAGAACTGGTGGAGGTAGAGAAGTGTGGATGACATTACAAGTGTCCAATAATATCTGGGTCTCCTACTCCAAGCACTTCTCAAGCCCTTTGCAGTTAGGTGGATCTAGGTGACTAGTTCTGGCCAATGTGACATGTGTCACTTCTAGGCTGAGAAGAAAAACCTACAAACAACTCTCCAGGATTCCTTTCCCTGTGATGGCTACCTGGAACCTTCCCATGTGGCTTCAGCATGCTGCACTACCACTGTTTTAATAGTGCTGCTACATGGCAGGGAGCTTCTCTGAGCCTGGGACCCACAGTGATTATGTGGACCACAGCGTTCTGCCAACCCATGTGGAACATGCAGGTTGAGCCAGAATAATTGTTAGTTCTGTAAACCACTGAATTTTAATTGCCAGAGCCTAATCTATCCCAACTAACAACAAACGCCAGTTTAAAAAAGAAAAAAGAGGAGAAAAAGAAAAAAAAAAAAACTAAGAAAACACAGAGAGAAATGAGAAGAGCATTACATTACATGGATATCAAAGAAGGTGATTCATTGCTATTATAACAAGAGAAACTCACCAGGGACCCAGCCACAGTGGCACAGTCAGATCTGAGAAGAATGTCTCTAGTAAGTTGATTGGGATTGTGTTAAATTTGTAGATTAATTGCCATTTTAATTATATGAATTCTTCCAATCCAGAAATGTGAGGTGTACTTCCACTTTTGTGTCATTTTCTATTTCTTTCTTTCTTTTTTTTTTTAGATTTTCATAGTTTTCCTTGTAGAGATCTTTGACTTTTTGGTTAGATTTATTCCTAGGTATCTTATACTTCTTGTTGTTATAGTAAATGGGATTGCTTTCTTAAGTTCTACCTCAGTCTGCTTGTTGTAGGTATATAGAAATGCTGTATATTTTTGTTTGTTGATTTTGTATCTTGCCACTTTACTGTATTCATGTTTCACTTCCAGGAGTTTTTTCTGGAGATACATTTGGGTCTTCTATGTATACAATCATGTCATCTGCAAATAAAGATAATTTCAACTCTTCTTTTCTTATTTGAATGCCTTTTATTTTATTCTCCTTTCTGATTGCATTGCTAGGACTTCCAACACCATATTGAAAAGGAGTGGAGAAAGTGGGCAGCCTTGTCTTGTATTAGTTTTTAGTGGAAAAATTTTCAGCTTTTGCCCGTTCAGTATGATGTTAGCTATGGGTTTTTCATATATGGCTTATATCATGTAGAGAAATATCCCTTCAATGCTGATTTTGCCGAGAGTCTTAATCTTAAATAATGTTGTATTTTATCAAATGCTTTTTGCATCAATTGGTATAATCATGTGGTTTTTATCTTTCTTTCAGTTAATATGGTGTATTACATTTATGGTTTTGCACATGTTGAACCTCCCTTGCATTCCTGGAATAAAGCCTACCTGGTTATGATGTATAATCTTTTTTATATATTGTTGGATAAAATTTGATAGTATCTTGTTGAGAATTTTTGCATTTATATTAATCAGAATTATTAGTATTTAGTTTTCCTTTTTTGTCATATCCTTATCTGTTTTGGGGATGATGGTGATGGAGGCTTCATAAAATAAATTTGGGAGGGTTCCTTTCTTTTGAATCTTTAGAAATAGTTTGAATAGAATAGGAGTTAACTATTCTTTAAAAGTTTTGTAGAATTCAGAAGTGAAGCCATCTGGACCTGGGTTTTTTGTTGTTGTTGTTCTTGAGAGGTGATTTATTACTGATTTAATCTCATTGCTTGTAATAGGTCTATTCAGGCTTTCTATGTCTTCCTAATCCAATCTTGGTAGAATATATGTGTCCAGGAATTTGTCCATCTCATCCAGGTTTTCTTGTTTGTTGATGTATAGTTGCTCATAGTATTCTCTAATAATGTTTTGTATTTCTATTATGTCTATTGTAGTTTTGACTGTTTCGTTGCAAATTTGATTTATTTGGTTCCTTTCTCTCTTCCTCCTAATTGGTCTAACAGTGTGTCAATTTTGTTTATCTTTTCAAAGAACCAGCTTTAGCTTTCATTTATTTTCTATATAGTTCATTTATTTTCTATTTCATTCATTTCTGCTTGAATTTACATTATTTCTTTTTTCTGGTATTTTTTGAATTTTTTTGTCGCTTTTTCCTATTCCCTGTGGCATAGCATTAGGTTGTCTATGTGCCACCTTTCCACCTTCTTATGTGCATTAATTGCTATGGATTTTCCTCTTATAACTGCTTTTGCTGTGTTCCATAGATTATGGAAGCTCATTTACTCATTACCATTGGTTTCCATGAATCTTTTTATTTCAGTATTAATTCCTTTAGTGATTGTGAAGTCATTAAGGAGCAGGCTCTTTAGTTTCCAAATGTGTATTTTTTAGTTTTTTTTTTTTCTGAAATTAACATCAAGTTTAATTCCCTCATGGTTGGAGAAGATGCAGGATATAATTTCTATGCCTTTGAATCTGTAAAAGCTTGTTCTGTGTCCTGGCATGTGGTCAGTCTTCGAAAAGGTTGCATGCTGGGGTGAGAAAAAGGTATATTTTGTAATTTTGGGGTGGAATGCACTGTAGATTTCTGTCAAGTCCATTTAATTTATGATATTATTTAGATACTGTATTTCTTTTCTTTTTCTTTCCCTTTCTTTCTTTTTTTTTCTTTTGTCTAGATGATCTGTCCAAAGGAGATAGTGGGGTGTTGAGATCCCCAACAATTAGTGTATTGCAATCAGTCTCTCCTTTTAGATCCAGAAGTTTTTTCTTCATATATCTGAGTGCTCCTGAGTTGGTTGCATAGATGTTTATAAGTGTTATATCTTCTTGATGAATTAGCCTTTTCACTGCTATATAATGCCCTTCTTTGTCTCTTCTTACAGTTTTTGTCTTACAGTCTATTTTGTCTGAAATCAGTATTATGACTCTAGCCTTTTTTGGCTTCCTGTTGCATGGAATACCTTTTTCTAGCCCTCCACCTTTAGTCTATGTATGTCTTTATCTATGATGTGTGCTTCTTTTAGGCAACAGATAGAGAGTTTCTATTTTTTTCATCCATTCAGCCAGTCTGTGTCTCTTGATTAAATAATTTAATCCATCAGGACCAGCAGTTAGCGTAATGGCTATGTCGCTGGACTCCCATGTAGTCGACCGCGGTTCGTGTCCTGGACCCAGTGGCTTAAATTCACACCAGGCACGTGTGCGTACGTGCCCAAGATCCTGAGAGGAGAATAAAGGAGAAGGGATTGTGGCATGGCCATCCCCCCTGGGGGGTGATTTCTCGCTTTCTATATCTCTGTCTTTCTCTCTCTGTCTGGTGAGCACGCACGCCCTATAGCAAAAACCTCTAAAAAAAAATTTAAAAAAAAAGAATTTAATCCATTAACATTCAAAGTTATTATCGATATCTCTGGACTTGTCCCTACCATTATGATAGGCATTTTCTTGGTTGTTTATTGTTCTCTTATTTCTTTCTGTCTCTCTTTAGTTTTCCTGGTATAGCACTCCCTTCAGAACTTCTTGAAGAGCTGGTCTGGCATTGGTAAATTCTTTCATGCTTGGTTTTTCCGAGAGTGTTTTATCCTTTTTTCCCATTTGAAGGATATTCTTGCTGGGTATAGTAATCTTGATTGAAATTGTTTTTCTTTTAACACTTCAAATATATCTTCCCATTTTTTCCTTGCCTACATTTTTTCCACTGAGAGGTCCAATGTTAGTCTGATGGGATAACCTTCGTAATTACCTGATGCTTCTCTCTTGCCATTTTTAGAATCTTATTTTTAATCTGTGATTTTGATCAATCTGGATCTGATATGCCATGGAGAGCGTCTTCTTAGGTTGATTCTATTTGTGGTCCTTTTGTATTTCTTGGGTCTGGTTTGAATGCTTACCTAGGCTTGGGAAGTTTTCTTCCAGGATTTCATGGAGTAGATTTTCAATGTCCTTATTAGATTCTTCACTTTCTGAGATACCAATTATTCAGATGTTTGGGTATTTAATGGTATCTAGTATTTCCTGTATATTATCCTTATGTGAGGGAGAGTAATATGTTTTCAATCTTTTTGGTGATTTTTTTTCTAGGTCCAAGGTTTGGTCTTTTAGATCCAAGATTTGATCTTCTGCATGATCTAATCTGCTTTTAATACTTTCAAGGGAGGTTTTGATTTCCTGTATTATATATAGCCTTCATCTCTAACAGTTCCATTTGATTCTTTTTTTTTCTTTTTCTTCTTCTTTTTTTTTTTTTTTTTTTTTTTTTTTTTTTTTTTTTTTTGAGAGGTTTTTGCTAAGGGCACATGCCCTCGCCAGAAAGACAGAGAGAGACAGAGAGACAGAAAACGAGAAATCTCTCCACGGGGGGGATGGCCACACCACAATCCCTTTTCCTACATTCTCCTCTTGGGATCTTGGGCATGCACGCACATGCACCAGGTGTGAATTTTAAGCCACTGGGTCCAGGACTCAAACCATGGTCGACTACATGGAAGTCCAGCAACATAGCCGTTACACCAATTGCTGGTCCCCATTTGATTCTTTTTTATGGTGTCCATTTTTTCTCTCAAATCATGAAAGGGCTCATGTCCTGGAGGTCATTGTTTCCTTTCTCTTGCATCTCATTTAATTTCATCACTGCAAATAGTTGAATTGTTTATCTGGCATTTCCACAAATTCTATTGTACTATCTTTGGATGATGAGGAGTTATTAATTTCCCTTGGGGGAGATATATTTTTTTTTTGTTTCTTATATTTCTTGTGCCTCTACTCTGGTTTCTGATCATCTGATGGATTATATGTTTCTTCCTAATTTCTTAGAGTTAATTCTTAGAATTCAAAGGCATTGGGAGGAGGTGAGCTGGGGTCTCTCTGCAGCTCCATCTTTCTGATGTTCACCCTGCAACCTGCACTGTCATCACTGGAACTACATATTCCAATGGCCTCCCAGTTTCTTAAGGACAGGTACATCTGGGGTTGATCTGCAAGGTATCAACTGGGGAAGAAATTAGGGGTCATGTGGCACACAACATACAGAAAACTATGAAATCTGAAAGTACTGAGTGGGCAAAAGGCAGTTAAGAGTCTAAAGTAGTCTCTGGCCTCAGTTCTCACTGGCTGCCACTGTGCAGATTCCAGGGCTGATGATGAAGGAAAGAAGTGGGAGCAGGATGATCTGGGTGGCACCTGAAACAATCAGATATTAATGGAGATCTCAAGGCAGTCTCTGGCTTCAGTTTTCTCACTCTACCATACCTTTTTCTATAAAAGCACTAATAGAGACCAGAAGTGATGGTGTGGTTAACGTGCTGGACTCACATGGCTGACCATGGTTTGAATCCTGGACCTGACGGCTTGCTTTCTTGCTTTCTTTCTCATTCATTGCTCTCTGGTGAGTGCACATGCCCTATAGCAAATTTTAAAATGATAATAATGGGACCAGTAGATGGCATAATGGTTACGTGGAATCCCATGTAGTAGATTGTGGTTCAAGTCCTGGACCCAGTGGCTTAAAATTCATGCCAGGTGCGTGTTCAAGATCCCAAGAGGAGAATGGAGGAGAAGGGATTGTAGTGTGGCCATCCCCTGGGGGGAAGGTCATTTCTTGCTTTCTGTTTCTCTGTCTCTCCAGCAAGCAAACATGCCCTGTAGCAAAAATCTCTCTTTAAAAAAGAAAAGAATTGATAGTAATAATAAATAAAACTTAATAAATAATTTAAAATAAAGATAAATAAAAGCACTATAATTTTCAATTATCAATGGGTAAATTATTCAGCTTAGACCTTGTATGTAGACTCTATGAATATTTCCAGTGTTTTCAGGGATTTATGGTTGAAAAATTCAACCCAATGCCACAAAACATAAGCAACATTTACTATTTACTACTTTTTTATAGAAATGAATTTTCACCAATTAACAGAAAAGCTCAGGACCAGAATAACAAATGGAAAGTGGAATGTTAAAGCTCTCAAGCTGATGTTTGTACAGCTAGATCACTAAACTCTGAGTTCTTCATTCTAACTATGTATAGCCAAGGCATGAACATGATTCTTTCAGACAGCATTGGCTAGGTAATGCAACCAGAATCATGTCTCCCCCAATTTCTCATGTTTTCTTGCAAACATGTGCACTAATTTAGTTAGAATCAGTGAAATCAAAACAATTGCTTCTGGCTGGCCCCATAACCTAGTCATTAAGACCACATCCTACATGGCTGACTGTACAGTTTGCTCTTAGCCCTGGATACCTAAAAATCATGCAAGGCATGTGTGCATGTGTGCTAAAAATCCTGATAGAATGGAAAAATGGAGAAGGAGGAATCTCTCTCTCTTTCTGGGTAACACACATGCTCACTAACAAAACAAAAACAAAACCACTTGTATTTTGATTATTGATACAACCATACTGGATAAAACTGGCATCTGGTAATTTTAATTTACACACACACCTAGGTATACATCCTACTATATACTTTAATGTATATCCATAACTTTTGAAGTAAGAGACATGTACAAAAATCGTCATGGCAACATTATTTGTGAGAACAAAACCTTGAAAATGCCAAAGTCCACAAACAGGAAACTGGATAAATTTTGCAGTATTCATACCCAGATTATAATTTACATAAAAATGGATAAACTATAATTACACATGTCAATATAGATGAATCTTATAAATTTAACCAAACAGATAATAAAATAATATAGAGAGTATAATTCCATTTATATAAAGGTCAACCCCAGAAAAAAGCAATACATTGCTAAAGGCTACATAAAATCATATAAAAGAAAAAAATAAAGAAAAACATGAGAGTGATTCACATAAAATCCACTAGAAAGGTTACTTAGGGACCAAGAAAAGAAAAGGATGAGATTTTGCAGAAGGTCTCAAAAGCACTGGTTATTTTTTATTTTTTAAGTTGAGTAGAAGCTATAAGGGCTATTCATTTTTAACTATATGGTACATATACTTCTTTCCATGTAAAGTGAATTTCACATAAAAATTATTAAATTTTTTGTGCATAAAACTTTTTATTTAAATATTTATTCACTCTTAGGAAATCTGCTTTAGTAGATTTTCAGGCTACTTCAAGTTCAGCTTTTTAAAATGAACATCCTAAGTGAACTTAAAAGTGGTCCATGCTTATGTACTCTGACAAATAATCTTTCTGGGCTATCAAGTTTTTATCAAAGGTTACAGATTTTTTTTAAGTAAAACTCATATAAAACCCCAGTGTGTGAAGAAAAATTGGAACAGAAGAGTTTTGATTAAAGTTGGGGAGGAAGCCTGAAGACCTGTTTATTTGGTCTTCCATTCCCTCCCTATAACTCTGTAAGCCCATAATTTTCTGACCAAAGGCAAAGAAATCCCCAGTGTGAATTTTATTAAATATACTTCTTTTTTTTTTTTTTTTTAAGTTAGGACCAGCAGTTAGCGTAATGGCTGTGTCGCTGGACTCCCATGTAGTTGACCGCGGTTTGTGTCCCGGACCCAATGGCTTAAAACCCACGCCGGGCACGTGTGTGTGCGTGCCCAGGATCCAAAAAGGAGAATGGAGGAGAAGGGATTGTGGTGTGGCCATCCCCCCGGGGGGTGATTTCTCGCTTTCTGTCTCTCTGTCTCTCTCTGTTTGCCTGGCGAGCACACACGCCCTACAGTGAAAACCTCTCCTAAAAATAAAAAATAAAAAAGTTAGGGTTGACTATAAGAAAACAGCAAGCTAATAAATAAACCTTGGATATATTTTAACTACAATTTTTAAAATGCATATGCTAGTATGACTTGATTATGTGAACATAATGTATATATATTAAAGTACATTGTCTAGCACACAGTAGGTATGTGATATAGTTTAAGTAAATCAGAACATGATTCACTCAGAACTATACATGAAGTTTGGATAAAATAGAATTTAATGTAAAAGACTTGCTACTCTGTGATTCTAGGTTTGGGTGCAATTCACAATATTGTAATAGCCACAATTTCTTCTACTGGAATACTTCCAAGCAACCAAAGTAATGGATTTGTTAAGTTACCCAAGACAAGTCATAGCACCCTGAACACCTGCTGAAAGAATTTTCTAGCTACAAATGTAATTTGAACATACTGTCTAAAGCAGATCTACTCTGCATGAAGCATGTAGCCAAAGTAAGAAAGGAGTAGAATGGAATATTCAAATAGAGAGAAAAAAATAGGTAGGTGGCTACATATTGGTGTAAATGGAACATCATGTAGAGAAATGTGTTCGTTCTTTCTTTCTGAATTTACATTTTATACACAAACTCTATAATTAATACTTGGCCATAGGCTAAATTTCATGAAATGGCTTTGGGGACAAATTAGTAAATTGTTGCCACAGATAGAGCCCTTTCCACCAAATACTGACCAAAACTTAGTATCTATAATGGCAAAAAGAACACAAAAGTTGGTATTCTGGGTTAAAATCCTTCTCCTCATATGCCCATTGGTTTCTGTTGATTCTCTTGGCCTTCATTCAAGAGAAGCTGGCATGGGCTGTTGCCTAGCAACAGCATGCAGTGTACTTTTCTACCAGCCCATAGAAACACTGTCTCTCTGATCCTCATGCCATTCCATATCATGGTTTTGAAATGATGACAATTTCTTAGGAACTTTCTTTGCTTCCCTCTAAATAATTGCCTAAAGAAGTACATTTTGATACTCAGCTCTTCATCATAAACATTGTATTTGGTTTAACAAAGACCAGGGAATTAAGAAGGAACACCAATTCTCAACTCCCAACTTTTCTGGCCACTTGGAGAGGAATTAATGTGATCAGACATCTTATTGAGAATTGCAATACATTTTCTTTGAATGAGCTGTGGCTATTTAAGGTCACCTATATGTTTGAAAAATGTTTAATTAATGCCTTCTCTGTGCCAACATAATAGTAAGTGTTTAGACATGGTGTCCTAATAAGGCAGGCAATGACTCTATCCTCATGGAATTTACTTTCCTGTTCTTTATCGTCCCTAGAGACTAAATAAAAACACTTTCCAAATCCTAGTGTATTTTAGCTGAATGGGAGGTATTTTTTTTTTTATCTAATAAATATTTTTAAGCTTAACTCTGGTGACTAAAGTGAACTAGTTGGTCAGAGCCAGATGAATTAAAGTAGGAAGTCTTTAAAAACAATTCAGATAACCAGGAAGTTAAAATAATGATCTTAAGAAAATTCAGTGAGATACAAGAAGAGTACAGATAGAAATTCGACAAAATCAGAAAAAAATTAATGATATGAATTAAGAGTTCAAGAGATAAATGTCATTTAAAAGAACCAAATAGTATTTTGAGGTTCAATAATTCAATGAATGAAATTAAAAGTACACTCAAGAACTTCAACAACAAAGTAGATCAGACATAAAAACTAATTTCTGGGACCAGCAATTAGCGTAATGGCTATGTCACTGGACTCCCATGTAGTCGACTGTGGTTCGTGTCCCGGACCCGGTGGCTTAAAACTCATGCCGGGCGCATGTGTGTGCATGCCCAAGATCCCAGGAGGAGAACGGAGGAGAAGGGATTGCGGCGTGGCCACCCCCCCTGGGGGGTGATTTCTCGCTTTCTCTCTGTCTGTCTCTCTCTGTCTGGCAAGCACACGCGCCCTATAGCAAAAATCTCTCTCTCAAAAAAAGAACTAATTTCTGAACTTAAAGATAGAGTTTTTGCAATAACTCAGAAAGAAAAGAGAGAAGAAGAAAATATGATGAAATTCTATGGGATCTGTGAGAAACCAATAAGTGAACAAATATTTGAATTATGAGAGTTCTAGGAAAAGAGATGGAAAATTTCATAGATATTTTATTTAATAAAATATAGCTGAAGACATTCCAAGTCTTGGAAGAGATAGACACACAGATTAAGAAAGCTTAAACATTCCCAGTTAGATTCAACTCCAAAAGATTCTCTCCAAGGCACATTATACTGAAAAAATGTCAAAAGTACAAAGCAAAGAGAGAGTCCTAAAATACAGGAAGAGAAAGCATCAAGTCATATATAAGAGACTCTCCGTAGACTAACAGCAGATTTCTCACCAGAAACCATAAGGCCAGGAGAGGATGGGATGATATATTCAAAACACTAGGAAAAAACTGTCAACCAAGAAAAGCAATATATACTCAGTAAAGCAATCTATTGGAAATGAAGGAAAAATACAATCCTCAGAGAAGCAAAAACTGAGGAAATTCATCAACACTACATCAGCATTATAAGAAGTCCTTCTTTTCCTACATCTGGAAGATGTAGGAAAATACCATTACAAAAATACCCAAAAGTATTCATTAGTAGAGCATATATGAAAATGATAAAGAGAAAGAAATCAAACTCCTGTTACTACAGAAAACTGCCAAATCATAGATAAATGATAATAGAGGAAGAAAAACAGACGAATACAAATTAACTAGAAAATAATTAATAAAATTAAAGAAGCCCCCACTTATCAATAATAACTTTGAATGTAACAGATGAATCTTCCCAATTGAAAAATATAGACTGACTAAATGGAAAGTAAAAAAGAAAAGAAAAAGAAAGAAACAAGATCTATCTCCATGTTTTCTACAAAAAACTCACTTCACCTGTAAAAATACATAGAGACTGTAAGTAAAGTGATAGAAAAAGATAATCCATGCAGACAGAAACCAAAAGAGAGCAAGAGTATGTATACACCTATCAGTTACAATAGACTTCAAGTCAGAAACTTTAAAAAATAAAAAAGGAGGTCATTATATGATAATAAAAGGACCAATTCAGCAAGAGGTTGCAACAATAATAAATAAATATGCACCCAACACTGGAGCACCCACCTATATTTTTCCAAATATATTTTATGAAGCTAGCATTACCCTGATATAAAAAAAAGACTAATAAAAAAGAAAACAGCTGACCAATATTTCTGATGAACATATGTGGGAGTCTTTTAAACAATTCATAAAAAATGGGTATTATAAAAAATTGTGCATAGATTTTGATATTTTTTGTACTGAAATAAACTCTTACTTTAATTCTACTTTTCATTAACTTTTTGATGATTTCCCTCAGACATTCAAAGTCCTCAATTAAACACTAGCAAGCCAAATCCAAATGTAGATTAAAAAGATTATACAACATGATTACATGCCAAATGTACATTATAAAAATTATACACCTTGATCATGGCATATGAGTTTTTTTTTCCATACGGACGTATCAATCATTTATTTATTTTTTTAATTAATTTATTTTATTTTAAATTTATTTATTTACGTTTATTCACTGTACATCATTACAGTATACAAAATGAAATTTTCCATCCAGAATACATGGTATATTGGCTCAATCAAGGATATTACCATACATGTTATCGTCAACAAGTAATTTTCCATTTCTTGCTTCTTAGATTTTTTTTCTTTTCTTTTTTTTTTTTTTAGAGGTTTTTGCTATAGGGCGCGTGCGCTCGCCAGACAGACAGAGAGAGACAGAGAGATAGAAAGCGAGAAATCACCCCCCAGGGGGGATGGCCACGCCGCAATCCCTTCTCCTCCATTCTCCTCCTGGGATCTTGGGCACGCACGCACACGTGCCCGGCGTGAGTTCAAGCCACCGGGTCCGGGACTCGAACCGCGGTCAACTACGTGGGAGTCCCGCGACATAGCCATTACGCTAACTGCTGGTCCCGCTTTTTTTTCTTTTTTTATTTCATTTTCTTTTAAACATTTAATCACATTGTTTGGCTTATAAAGTGGATATAGCAGGCAGTGTGGTGGATAAGGGCACTGGATTCCCACATGGCCGACCATGGTTCAAGTCCCGGACCTGGTGGCTTGCTTTCTCACTTTCCTTTTCTCTCTTCCTCTCTCTCTCTCTCTCTCTCTCTCTCTCTCTCTCTAGTGGTCAAATAAAAAAAAATACTAACAATAACAAATAGAATTAAATAAGTAAATATTTATTTTTAAAAAAGACATATAAGTTTTTTTAATATACACTTGGATTTAGGATGTAAGGATGGTTCAAAATATACAAATTTTTAAAACTGATGCATCATATCAGTAGAAAAATGATTAAAACATGATCATTTCAATAGCTGCAGAAAAAGCATTAGATAAAATAAAACATCCATTCATGATAAAAGTTCTCAACAAATTGGGTACAAAAATGAATGTACCTCAGTTGAATAAAGGCCATATTTGACAAACCTACAGCTGATATTAGAGTGAACAGGGGAAATGTTGCAAGTTTTTCTTCTAAGAACTGGAACAAGAAAAGAATGCTCACTTTTGCCACCCTTACTCAACAGAGTATTGGAAGTCCTAGCCAGAGCAATTAGCAAGAAAAAGGGGGGGGAAAAAAAGGACATTCAAATTGGGAAAAAGGAAGTCAAATTGTCTCTGTTTGCAGACAACATGATCTCACATACAGAAAATCCTTAAGACTCCACCAAAAAACTCAGAACTGACAAATAAATTCAATAAAGTGGCAGAACGCAAAATCAGCTTACAAGGATCAGTATTATTTCTTCACCAATAACAGACTAGCTGGAAAAGAAATAAAAAAGCAATCCCATTTGCAATAACTGTCAAAAAATAATGATAGGAATAAATTTAACCAAGAATATGAAAGATCTGTACAATGTAAAGTATAAAACACTAATGAAAGAAATTGAAGAAGACACAAAAAAATGGAAAGACATCCCATGTTCATGTATTGAAAGAAATATTGTTAAGATATTTATACTACCCAAAGTGATCTACTTATTTAATGCAATAATTATCAAATATTAATGGTATTCTTCAAAGAAATTGAAAAAAAATCATAAAATTTTTAAGATTCAAATAGTCAAAGCAATTTTGAAGGGGGAAACAAATAAAGTCAGAGACCTCACACTACCTGATTTCCAAATATACTACAAAGCAATAATAACCAAAACATCATAATACTGGCACTAAAAACAAACACCTGAAACAGAATGGAGAACACAGAATTAGATCTAGGTATATATAGCCAACTGATTTTTGATAAAGTTGTCAAGAATTTTCATAGGAGAAAGGACAATCTTTTCAAAAAAATGGCGTTGGGCATTAGATATTTATATATAGAAAGAGTAAATCAAACAAACCCCTATCTCTCACAATAAATATATTTTAAAAAGACTCAAAATGGATCAAAGACTTCAATGTAAGGCCCAAGACTAAGAAATAACTAAAAGAAAACATAGAAATTTTTGTCTTCTTTTTGTTTTTATTTTTTGTTTTTTTGCCACATATGTGTGGACTCACCAGAGAGACACAGAGAGAGAGAGAGAGAAAGCAGCCCCCACTGGGGCCTGGTCAGTCTGCAATCTTTCTCCATTCTGTCATGATTTAGGGCACGCAGTCATGCACATGCACCAAATATGATTTTTTTGTTATTGTTGTTTTTATCTTTGTTATGGACATTTTTCAAAATAATGCAATGAACTCATGAATCTATCATAAATTTAAACAATTATCAACTTGTGACCAATAATATTACATCTTTATCACTACACATTACTGATCCTGGATTCTTTTTAAACACAAGACTAACAAGTTACACAATTATTACACTTAATAATTAAATATAATTACATGATGAGATTCAATATTTTATCATTGTGTTCAAAATTTACTTGGCTGTCACACTTTAAGTTTGTTAGAGTAAGTCTATATAAGATCCATTATTGCAATTGATACATCTTCTTAATCTCCAATAATTTTTAGACTATCTTCTTTTCATCTTTTAATTTTCTAAACTTTTATTTTTGAAAAAGGGAAATAGTTTGTCCTATGGAATTGCCAACATCCAGATTTTTTTTTAATATACCTTTGTGATGTTATTGAATAATTCCTCTCCTTATTTTCAAAATCCATGGTAGTTAGCTCTAGAAGCCTGATAAAATTCCATTTCTTTTCCACTTCATTGGTAAAAAGTGTATTCTTTCTTCTAGAGACACTTAGTTGTCTCCGTGTTTTATGACTTAGCAGTCGTTGGTGTTTGTTGCATAAATCTGTCCATCATGAAAGCAGTGACATTCAAAATCTACTATTTGTTAGTTGAAATGTCTATAGAGAGAAACTTCCTTTAATCATATCTGAGGGATATTTGATTATCTTGAAAAATAGTTCTTCTAAGAAAGATAGGGAGACACTTTGTTCTTTAACTCTATCAGTTTTCAGTTGATTCCCCACCAACTAAAAGATTAGCCAACATTGGATTTAAATACTAGGATATTTATCTCAACTTTGGCCAGTAGAGATCTCTTTCAGTAGGCTCTAAAATACTTGTGTCAAGACCCTAAGATTTTCTTTTTCCTTACCTTCTTACATTTAATCACCGTACCTCTCCACAGCATACAAAATGAATCTTCCTAGCATGAATATACTGCATATCAGTCCAGTGAAAGACATTACCATACACATTATCATCAACAGATAATTTTCCATTTCTGTGTCCATTAAATGTTTTGCTTTCCCCCCCTTGATTCCCTCCCTCCAATCCCCACCATTGCCCATCTTCCTTCCATAATGTCTCTAATATCCACAGTTGCTCTCCATGCTTTTATACCATACTATCTTCCATTTTCTTCCATAGAGTGCAGATATTCAGTATATGTACGATGGGGACATACAATATCCCTCTTTCATAGTCTGGTTTGCTTCACTTGGCATTAAATTTTCCACATTCTTCCATTGTCTACCAAATGCCTGGGTCTCATTGTTTCTATTTTTTTTATTTATTTTTTAATGGATGAGTAGCATTCCATAGCATATCCCAAAGTGTTTTTTTTATGTTACTGGGGCTGGAATGCAAACTGCCCAGGCAGCAGCAGCCTGGGATCTGTCTCCCTTAATTACCAAGACATAGAGCTGGCTGGCCCTAGGATAAATGTTTTAAGGCATTTGTCTTGGTGAAGATTTTTTTTGAAAAGACCTCAACAGCACAGACAACAGAAATAAAGCAACGTAAATGGGATTACAGCAAACTGTCTTTAGTTTAGCAAAGGAAACAAAAAAGTGATAGGATAACCTGAGGAATAGAAGACAATATCTGTCAACTATTCATCTGATAAAGACTTACTTACTATCCAGAATATACGAGAACTCAAAGGATTCATCCAAAAAGTAATATTCTGATATAAAAATGGGCAAATGATCTGACTAGACATTTCTCAAAAGACATACAAATAGCCAATTAAGTATATGAAAAAATTCTCAACATAGCTAATTATCAGGAAAATTAAATCAAAATTAGATATTAACTCA
Source organism: Tupaia tana (assembly GCA_026018925.1). Classification (NCBI taxonomy): domain Eukaryota; kingdom Metazoa; phylum Chordata; class Mammalia; order Scandentia; family Tupaiidae; genus Tupaia; species Tupaia tana. Next base: position 20,161,171 of record JAKSZU010000008.1, read on the forward strand.
CCACATTTAGAATAGCTATCATTAAAAAAAAGAACAATAAATAAATGCAGGTGAGGATGTAGAGGAAGAAATGCATTGTTAGTGAGAATGTAAATTAGTATAGCCATTATAGCAAACAGTATGGAGTTTCCTCAAAAAGCTAAAAATAGAACTAGTTTATGTCCAGTAATCTCACTACTGGATATATATACAAAGAAAATGGGGAAATATCTGCATTCCAATGTATATTACAATGCTATTAACAACAGCCAAATATAGAATCAACCAATGTTCATCAACAAATGAATGAATACAGAAAATGTGGTCTATATACAGAATACACTATTCAGCCATTAGAAACAATGAAATGTTGTCATTTGAGACAACATGGACCAGCCTGGAGGAAATTAAGTCAAGTGAAAGAAGCCAGGCACAGAAAGAAAAATGCTGCACATTCTCTGTCCTGTGGAAGCTAAAAATGTTGACCTCACAGGCATAGAGTAGAACGGTGGTTACTAGAAGCTGGGAAGGAAAGGAGAGGAGGAATTAGCGAAATAATGGTTAACAGATACAAAATTATAAATGAGTAAGAAGAGTAAGTTCTAGTGTTCTATAGCTCAGTAAAGTGAGTACAGCTCACAACAATTTATTGTATATTTCAAAATAACTAGAGAGAATTTTGAATGTTCTCAACACAAAGCAATGATGAATGTTTGTGATGATGGATATATTAACTACCTTGATTTGACCATTACATACTCTATGTATCCACAAATGTCATTTTACCCTATAAATATGTATAATTATTATGTGTCAATTAAAAGTAATTTTAAAAGCCCCCCAATAAACAAAGAGCAATCATGGATAAGCCAATGTTTCCCAGGCTTTTGTTCTGCCCATTTAGCCACCATGGGTCAGTTGTCCATTGCTTACATGACTGGTTACAACCACAAACACGTTAGACTCTTTATCCCCAACATACCCTACTTTTATCATTTAAAATGTCAAGACATGTCAGCAAAGATTTTCTTATTTTAAAGCCCCTGTGCAATTTTATCTCCCTCAGCCATTTTTACTGACACAGCAGTCCTTTATATACTGGAGTTTCTGAAACCACTTTGCAAGATGAGTTAGCAAAGTAGCACTTAGTAACTGAAAGTAAGATGCCTCTCTTCTAGTGGGAAAGGGCAGCCAATTCATCCTCTTAAAACCACATTAGCCTCGGGACCAGCAGTTAGCGTAATGGCTATGTCGCTGGACTCCCACATAGTCGACCGTGGTTCGCGTCCCGGACCCGGTGGCTTCAACTCACGCCGGGCGCGTGTGCGTGCGTGCCCAAGATCCCGAGAGGAGAATGGAGGAGAAGGGATTGCGGCGTGGCCATCCCCCCTGGGGGGTGATTTCCTGCTTTCTGTCTTTCTGTCTCTCTCTGTCTGTCTGGCGAGCAGACGTGCCCTAAAGCAAAAACCTCTCCAAAAAAAGAAAAAAAAAAAAAAAAAAAAAACCCACATTAGCCTCAACCAGGTGGCAGAGTCAGTAGCACATTGAACTGCAATGGACAACCACAGGTTAGATCACTGGGTCAGCTTGAAAATACTACTGGTCGGGAACCAGCGGGTGACATGGTGGTTAGGGCACTGGACACTCCCACAATGATAACCATGGTTCAGGTCCTGGACCTGGTGGCTTGCTTTATCACCTCCTCTCTCTCTCTCTCTCTATCTCTCTCTCTGTGTGTGTGTGTGTGTGTGCGTGTGTGTGCGTGTGTGTGTGTGTGTTTCTCTCTGGTCAAATTAAAAATAAATAAATGCATAAATAAACTTAAAATAAATTCTTAAAAAAAAAAAGAAAGAAAATACTACTGGTTTGTGTGTGCATGCCCAAGAAGAGCTAGAGGTCTGGGCATGTGAAGAACTGGTCAAGGGTACTTCTCTTTCCCTTTCCCTCTCTCTCTGGAGTAAAACAAACTTTAAATGAAAAATTTAAGGCACACAAAAATGGAAGATTATCTGTTGATAATAACAAGGATGATAATATCTTTGACTAGACTAATATACAGTGTATTCATGCTGGGGAAATTCATCTTATATGCTATAATAATACACAGTGATTGAATGCATAAAAATAATACATTAAATAATATATATATTTAAGAAATTAGCTCTAACATTGCCATTATCATAGTTAATGATATGGCTGACCCTGCAGGTGTTTTCTGCTCACTATGAATTTATATGGATTCTCTAACTTAGCTATAGTGGCTATTGCATTTTTAAAAATTTCCCCACTGATGTGACCTTATTAATGAGGCATTTTCTGGCTCCACAGCCCAGTCCTCCTTGAGGCTGGATTTAAGAAGAAGGCTGTTATTCAAAGGATTCACGTCCAGATAGAAGAACAATGAGAGGAAACCCCACTCCTCTCAGCCCAGAAGGGTGTGGGAAGTGGGGAAGTACAGGGTGGAGAACCTAAAGTATGAGCAATTTGCGTGTCCTTACTCACCTCCCACCCACATCACCCTGGTTGGTAAAGGCAAAAATCAAAAGCAGAGGGTATTTTCCTCCTGCTTTCTGTTCAGAGCTTTGAGAAGAGACTGCCCCTTTTTGTCAATAGAAAATAGCTCTCATGGTTGTCCTGAGCTGCTGTGTCCAGAAGAAACAGCTAGAAGCTAGCAGATGACACTGCAACAAGTTTTTGGGGAGAAGCAGTAGGAAGGTAAGCAGGCCAGGGCCTAAGGAGGGTCACAGGCCGACCTCAGAAGGGCAAGAGGGCCTGTGTTAGGGAAGCCCCAGGCCATGGCCAGTCAGGGCATAGACTGTGACTTCAGCTGTTGAGGTGAACAAACTCAGGCATGTGCACACACACACACACACACACATACACTTTCTCTTATGACCCTGCCAAACTTCACAGCCTAGTGCTCACCCTGAAAACCCCTCAAAAGGCCCATGATAATCTATACTCTGGGCACAACAGACCTCTTGACTCCTTGAAATTCCCTAAAGGTGGCGATATGCTTTGCATCCTATGACTTTGCCCTACAATTGTGCCTTGTAGATCTTTTATCCTCTTGTCCTCATGATAAACTCAACTCTAACCTGCTATTAACTGAATGTTATGAGTGCCCCAAACTCATGTTGAAGCCTTATGTGATGGTAGCAGGTGATAGAATTTTTTGAAAGAAATAGGTCATATGGGTGGGGCCCTCATGTGATTAGTCCTTATAGGAGGAAGAGAATTAGTCCTCTCTCTTTACACTCCACCATGTGAGGATACAAGACAACCACCTGCAAACCACGAAAGTGGCCCCCACCAGACAGTGGATCTGATAGTACCTTGACCTTGGACTTCTCAGCTTCTAGAACTGGGAGAAATGTTTGTATTTAAGCACCCCATTTATGATAACTTGGCATAGCAGCCCGAACAAGACTTACTCTAGCCTCTCTACCTGTAAAGATTTCTCATCCTTTTGGTACTGAAGCAGTAATTTCTCATATCTCTGTTCTTTCACCACATCATATATATCTTTAGGTTAGAATTAATCTGATTTTAGTTTTTTGCCCTTACTCCCCATTAGATTGAAAACCTCATTTACTCATTTTTGCATTTTTAGCACTGAGCACAGAACCAAGCTAACGTAAGCACTCATTAGCCGTTTGTTAAGTAAATCTATAGAAAATCAACACAATAAATACAGTAACTTTTCTGTTCAAAAGTTCAAAATGTGCTTTTGTTAAGATTTACTTTATACCCAGCACTATACTATACATTTTTATTACATAAGAGCATTTCATCCTCTCCCCAGCCTTGCAGAGTGTGTGTTGTCACTGTCATTGTGCAAATGAGTTCTCTAAGACTCAAAAATGATGAAAGGACTCACCCAAGATTGCATAAATAAAAAGTGAACAGCTAGAGTTAGAATCCATTCCTTCTATTCTCAACAGAACTCTTCACAATAACAGATTCAAAAGAACGTCCACAATGTACTAAACTTCTTGTCGAAAGATTAATATTCAGTAAAGAATGATATCATGTAAACCTGGTTTATATTTTATCATTAACATTTCTTCATATGTTATAATTTAACAGCATCAGCTCACATTAGTAACTCAAACGTCTTGTCTTCATGTGTAGCTGGTGAGGTATGGAAAGGACTGGAAGGCATTGTATCAAAATCTTCTACCTTGTCTCAGGCAGTCAGTACTACTGTGTCTTCATGTGACCACTTTCAAAAGAATAAATGTTCTTAGAGGAAACTGGGAGGTAGCAGCTACAGTGAATAAGGCTGAGATGGTGACTTTAGCAAAACCAAGTAAAGTGTTTTTAATCATGGTTACATTTTTAAATGAGATGAATTTTCCCCAGGCCCTACTGGGTGTTTGAGCTATCATGGTGAGTTAGGAGTTTGACAAAGCCTTTCTCCACAACTTTGAGGCATTAGGAGGTTGTCAGAAAACTCACGCTTGTGGTGGAGATCTGTTTTTGAAGTTGTACAGAATTACCAATTAATGAGTTCTTGTATTATTCTTTTATAGACAAGTGCATTTGGATGAGACTCAAGCACAAAGGATCCTCGTTTATATATCATTAATTCCAACTTTAAGAGACATTTTTGGTCTCACAGTTGCCCCCTTTGCTTCCTTCGTATTCTAGAGACCTGATAACTTCCACCAATAGGCTGATTTAACAAAGACTTTCAATATTCTCAAGTACCTTTCTTCTTTACTGCATCAAATCTTCCAAGCAAAGGCATGAAATATTTAGGTTGTCTGTCTGTCTAAAATAAGCTCTCCATGCAAATGCGTGTGTGTCAAGCGATGGACAGGCATGAAATTGTAAGTTGGATCATAAGCTCTGAACGTGATTTTTATCAGTAGTAAGCAAACCCTCAAAAGCAAAGTACAATTGGTTAATACATCATTTTCAAATGATCATCTTTGTACCCACAATGTAGTAGATGTTGTGAAAATATTTCTCAGGTAAATAATAGTGTTAATAAACTCTCTACCAGGGACCAGCAGATGGTGTAATATTTACATCACTGGACTCCCATACAGTGGACTGCAGTTCGAGTTCTGGACCTGGCAGCTTAAAACTCATGCTGGGTCCACATACGTGTGTATGTGTGTGTGCCCAAAATTCCGAGAAGAGAATGGAGGAGAAAGGGTCATGGCATGGCCATACCTCCTAGGGGGGGGTGATTTCTTGCTTTCTATCAATCTGATGAGTACACATGCCCTATAGCAAAAACCTCTCTTAAAATAAATAAATAAACTCTCTACCATGCTATTCTTTGATTTGCTTTCAAGTTCCACATAGGATTAGATTATACAGAATTAATAGATTTACTATTGTTCAAAATAATGTTTTAAATTTGCATAAAGTGCAGAGCACAATATGATAAATGTCCATATTCCTACCGCTCATATTCATCAATGCTAAAAATTAGTCATATTTAATATTTTAATAAAATAAATGATAACTTCTATTGAGATTTAATTATGTGTAGGCAGTATTTGAAGTGCCTTACATACACAGGTTTAATTAAATCTTGCAAAATCCTGTAAAAAAGTCATTAAGAAAGAAGAAAATCCTGCCATTTGAGACAACATGGGTGAATCTAGAGGGTATTATGCTAAGATAAGCCAAGCACAGAAAGACAAGTACTACACTGAGGAAAAATAACTTGAAACTAAAATTATATCATGTGAGAATGATAAAGACATTTTCAAATATACATATATAAAGCACATTTCTACTTTCAGACTCTCATTGAAAGAAATGTTCATGCAGACATTTCAGAACAAAGGAAAAGAAACCCACATGCAAGATGAATTATAACCAAAGAAATCAATCAAACACGTGGGTAACCCGGAATACATATTGATTAATAAAGAGTAGTATTGGTTACTAAAGGAAGGGGGAGAATTACAGTGTGCCCATCCCCCCTGGGGGTGACTTCTCACTTTCCCTCAATGTTTCTTTCCAGTGAGTGCACATGTCTTATGGCAAAAACCTGAAACTTAAAAAAAGAACATTAGAACACCAGTAACAACATGAAAAGTATAAACCTATTCTGATGACAGTTTTCTTCCTTTATAGAATTTTGACATTTTTTACATCTGTTCTCTGTCTTTAATTGCATTTTCTAAACTTATGAATTCTGTTACTTTCCTTATCTTTTTAAAAATTTAAAATATGTATATTTCACGTTCTCATTCATATTGTCTTATCATTTGCAGTTCTTTGAATATGATCATCTGCTGTATCTTTACACTTGCTCTCATGGTGTTAGCTTCCCTTGTGTGCCGATATTGGCTTTTACTGTGAACTCCTCAAATTTAGTGGGAATTATCTTCTGCAAAAGTTAAACACTTGTCCTGAGTTGTAGAGGTTACTTCACAATATTCTCTGCTATAGCTCATATATTCTGGAGCAGAATTCACTTTTATTTCTCGATCAAGTTGTGGGTGATTTTCTGGAGTTTAATCAAGTACTACATGGGCCCCAATGTTTCAGAGTTGACTCAGTTCTGTACACAGTCTGAATTGAGGTTATTTGTTTTACAGAGGGAGCTGTATTCAAGCTCTCACACTGCATATATGGTTATAACCTGATTTCTTGGTCCTACAATGGCATTCTAAGTACATATTCAGTTTCACCTTCCCCAGAGACACCTCAGTTTCAATTCCCTCTTAATGTTATTAATCCCCTCATTGATTCAGGCACTTGCAAACTTGCTTTGAGCTTTGTTTTATGATTTCTAGAATGAAAAGAGAATTTCCCTTTGTTCAGATCAGCTCATATCACTGCCTTCTTGCTTAAATCATTCAAATAATATCATTAGAGAAAACATAAAAAGGCATCGTATGATAGTCATGCAAAGTAGAAAGTGGGAAGGAAAGGAGAAAACTCAGTAACATCTGTAAATATAAATGTCTAAAAAAAAAACCATATGAGACTTTTACTTTATAAGCAAAGCCATGCAATCACATTACCAAACACCAAGAAAAACATACTGAGTAAAAATATTACTTCAGGCAAAAAGCTAAAAATTTACTGAAAAATATATAAATAAAAACAAATTTAAACTGCTGGAGATTCAGCAAGTCAATAAAGTTAATCTGGTAACCCTGTTTAATGACACATAAAATTTTAGAAGAAATATGAATTTTTGATATTAGAATAAGAAAAGACTTAGAAATAGTGTTTTGCTTCAAAATTAAGATAAAGTTTTATATTTTCCACAAGACAGCTATAAACACTAGGGGAGTTATGTTGCATTTTGCTTTCTTTCTTTCTTTCTTTCTTTCTTTCTTTTTTAAGTAACATCATAGCACATTCAGGACACTCTAAGAAACAGTGCATTCTTTTAGCAAATTTTCATTAACTCTAAGGAGCTCAGCATTGTACACACCCAGAGGCCTAGGGTGTAAGATAAAATCTCTGACCTGGCAGAGCATACAATCCATGGTGATAAAAGAGAGATACATGCCACATGAACGTAACAATGCAAGATTGCAGGTGGTTAAACACTGATGTCAGTCCTACTGACTAGCTTGTATCATGAAAATCTTTGGAAGGAAAGTCTAATAGTTATTTCCTTGAAAAACAAGACTTTGAAAGAAGCCAAACATATACCAGAAAACTCCTAAAATCTAAAAGAAAGACAAGATATTATACTCCACTACTGTTCCTGACCCTTTCAGTCTGCCCCAGTTTGCCAAAGCCCATTTTAAGAGAATAAAACAAGTGTTTTCTTCCAAAGCACAACTTCTTTCAAAAAATCCTCACTTCCCAGCATCCTGTGACAGATTAAGAGTCATTTTGAAGAGCTTCATTCATAAAACCAATAATACTGCAGTAAATGTTTCTCCAGATGCAATAAGAACCTCAGAAAAGTCCAAATCCTCATTCAAATAGCCATCCTTAAAGTAGCTCCTAAATTATCGTATGCCCTGCATTCACTGAGAATTCATACTAGGATGGCGGTACAGTGAAGCAATGCATTCCCTCGAAATGGTAATGAAGTGCAGCCAAAATAGAGATAATTATTTTAATTAATGGTAATGATTTTAACGGTTGAACATTTTAACTAATTAATTATGATTGATTGCTTGTTACTAATCAAGGAATATGATTCAAAGTTGTAATTGAAAAACCAGGAGCAATAGGTTCCGCAGAGAGCATATCACAACCCCACTGAGATCAGGGCATTATTTTTGCCTTGAAAATTACACTCTGGATTATTCTAGTCCTTTTTCTTTCACACTGGTTTTAATATTACATTGAGGATCCTTTGTCAGAAATGGGAAGGAAGTATAAAATGTGACTGTATTGGAAGAAATATCTATTTTTACTGCTATAGCTTTTAATACTATATTATTCATCCAAACTTTTTCTTGTTCACCTTCAAGGCTAAGCTTTCTTTCTTTAAATGAAGGCTTTGGATACAAAAAAGATGCCAAGTAGACTATTTGGACAATATAAATTTGTTTTATTTTAATAAGCATATTAGTTTTCTACATAATTTATATGTGGCTTTCTGAACATTAGATTGCAAACCTCTTAAAATACACTTAGAGAACTCCCAAAGTCAGTGAGATAAGCTTTTTCACTCTTTAGTGCATTCTTCTAATGGTTTTATCTAACAGAGGCAAATCAGTATCACAGCATAACCTGCAATTTATCTTGTGATTTACTAGAAATTCATTTTGCATCAATGTAACCTTAGTATGATAAAGTGGTTCTTTTCATCCTAGATAATCCTTTTACCATGGAAACAAAACCACATTGTCCTACTTCTACACAGTGTCCCGCTTCTATTTGGTAGGTAGAGAGAGGGAGAAGGGGACAGCGTGCTAACAGACTGATAACAGAGCATGGTTTGTCACACTAAGTGCTGCAGATCACTAAGGAGGGAATAACATAATCAAATATGTTCAGGAAGATCACACTAGAGCACCTGTTGGGAGATTGATGGGCGCAAGGAGAGAAGCCAGGAAGGAGGCTGTTCCTATCACCTAGACAGTGAGAGCCTACACTAAGACCATGACAGGGTTATTCCTGGAATAGGATTGCCTGGATTTGGTTAACAATGAACTGAATATATTGTGCAATTAACGATTAAATATATGGTGAATATGGAGCAAGTTTAATTCTGAGGTACAAGTTTGAGCTCAGTTTGGGGCACATTTAAAATCACAACGCTGGGAACAGCAGATGGCATAAATGGTTACTTTGTTGGACTCCCACATAGTTGACTGTGGTTTTAATCCCAGACCTGGCAGTTTAAAACACATTGGGCATGTGTGCATGTGAGCCCAAGATCCTAAGAGAACAGAGGAGAAAGGATTGTGGTGTGGCAATCCACCCCCCCCCTGGGGGGGGGGTGATTTCTTGCTTTCTGTCTCTCTGTCTCTCTGGTGAGTGCTCATGCTCTATATAAAAAAAATCTCTCTAAATAAATAAATAATAAAATCACCATGCTGAAGACATTCTGGTTACTTCATATTTACTTTTTTCCACCTATTCCACCCAACAACTGCTATGCATTGTCCTCAGCCTTGTTCTCCAGACCACATTTCCACCTTTGACATCAGATTTCACTCAAAGAAACAGCTAGGTTCTCACCTAGGAGAAGAAAGTCTGGAAGTAAATTCTGGGCCATTGACTGATTTGAGAACAAATACATAGAAGGGTGCCAACAGTGGCCTATTTCTCTGCTTCTCATGGTATAATCACTGATTTTTCATCACTTAATTTGCATTGCTTCCTCTGACATTATTTTAATCAACATCTTTAAAAACATTAGCTGTGAGCCATTTTTGCAGAGTTATTCAGAAAAAAACAATACTTTTCCCTTCTTTTCCTCTGATAAATTTCAATGCCTGATTCCCTATCTAGCTCCCATTGGCCAGCTCATCCTTATAAGTGAGTCTAATTCCATATTTCTGGACCTTGTCCCCATTTTCTCCACCTTGTTATGTAGCTCAGGTATGATAAATTCCAGCCTACTGAGGCCCAGAGGACAACTCAATCCTGTCTATAGTCAGAATTCGACCCAAGGCCTCTGAGATCTGGGAGTCTGCAGCTGGAGTCAAGTGGCTTAAATGGAAATAAGTGAGAACTATAGAATATGGAAACCAGGTAATTCCCCCCCTCCCAAATTTTTTATACAAGTACCACTTGCAAACATTTCCCCTTTTCCTAAAATTGTTCTGAAACTCTGGAGGCATAGGAAATATCTTACTCCCCTTAGGTATTATCAAGGTTAAAGTGCCCTGTTTGTATTTCAGCCAAGAATTTTTTTTTCAAAATCAGGGGAGAAGTAGACACTGAGTTGAAGAAATAATGATATTCAGATCACCAGGTTTTTTTGTTTTTTGTTTTTTTGTTTTTTTTTTTTTTCTTGTTGCAGATTGTCCACTCAGGAATTTACCCTTGGACGTTTTTAATCTCAGGTCAGACTTCCTTCTGCCATTTGGCATTCTCCCAGGCACCATCTCTTTCCATCAGTCAGTGGAAACATTCGCCAAGCATAATTAGGAAGGTAAATCTGCTGTAGAAATTGTCACGGTTTCATTTAGATGTAGCCAATGTTAAACAATGAATAGCCAGCTAATTTCCTTTTCCTGGAAATTTAAATCTAGACACATCTAAGTTGTGACTAAGTTGAAACACTGCAGCTCTTTTTCTGATAATAATACATCTATTTATGTTCTCATTTTAGTACTAAGAAATGAGTTTTGGGGTAGAAAGAACAAGCATAGAGATTGAAGGGGAAAGTAAAAGAGTGCAGCAATGCACTGTGTGTATCACAAAACTCTCCTACAATTTAGGGATTCAGCTGCAAAACAAAACTCACTCGTTATATTGGTTTGCAGAATTGTCAGTCTGTTTTGCCAGAATGATCAACATTAGCAAGCAGCTTCCTACTGTTCAGCTGTGGATTGAGGCTGGAGCCACAGAAGAGGATAATATGCTTACGAATAGCACCTCTCAGAGTGTGAAGTGTGCCTCCTGGGCTGGCAATCGAACTTTGGTTTTGGCAGAGCCCCATACAAGGTGAAGGAAGGGAAGGGAGAAATGTATGAATATTATTTCCTCTTTTACTTAAGGCTTGCCAAAACTAGGACCTGGCATTGCCTACTAAGAGCTGAAATATCCCACACACAGTTCCTTTCATGTGCTAGATTGAAATTCATGTGGCTCAGCAAAGTAGAAAAATGAGCACTGGATGCCCTATCCATATGGTAAATAAAAGCCTCTTCCCCACCACCAGCTTTCGAGTGTTCCCAACGAATTTTGCCTTCAGAAAATATCTGAATCTGAGATCTTCCTCAATGAGTTGTTTAAAGTTCTTATGGTAAATGTCTTCAAGATGATCATGAGGGCCAAAGTTTCCCAGACAGAGCAAACAGCAGTATTCCCTTATGTATGTATAAACAGCTATCATCTATAATCTCCACTAACCACGAGGAGTTAAGTGTCTCGCAGCAAATACTCCTGCTGAAATAAAAGCCTTAATTTTCTCAGCCCCAAATGAATTGTAAAAATAATCCATTTACCAATTACAATGTGCCCAGTGGAAGCTATTATGGTGCAGCACATGTGTTTCTTATATCCAAAGATGATGGTATTGTTATATTCCATGATAGGATTTTCTCCTTGGATCATCTCACCAGTAGTCGTAATGCATTCACCCACAGCTATTCACATGCTTTCTTTTCTTGTCATCAGTGACCAAAATCCCCATTCATTAGTTGGCCAGAATCAGTGCCATCATAGCCAAATAGATCAAAGCTTATGATTTATGACTACTATCATTGCTTTTTTAAAAACTACTACCAAAATTTGCAGCACCAATAGAGTGAGTCTTTTTAAATGTTGTATGTGAAAGTGCCACTTTAGAAAACAAGTTCACTGTTTACATTTTGCCACATGTATGTATTAAATTGGTTGTTGTTATTGTAAAAAATTCCTTCTATCTGGGTGATAATTATATTGATGTATACCAATTAGCCCAGCCATGGTAGCGTGTAGTGCTAACACACTGTGCTTCACAGGCTGGGACTACATGGGAGGCCTAGGTTTAATTCTGGCTTCACTGGAAGTGGTAGAGTGCCCGTACTCCCAGCAAGCTAGTAGGCTGAGGCAGGAGTGTTTTCGGCTCAAGGCTGCCCTGGACAACATAGCAAAACCCTATCTGAAAGAACTGGTTGGTTTTCATACCTATGGTCCCAGCCACTCAGAAGGTCAAGACAGGAGGATTTCAACACAGCAAGACTCTGTCTTAAAAATAAATTAATTAATAAATTTAAAAAAATAAAAGTTTCTTTCTCTGAAGGTTTATTGCTATAAAAAATGTTCTACTTTTATTGCTTTAAAGTAAAAACTAGTCCAAAATTAGAAAATAAAACATAGGTACAAAGTGCTGTTCAATTAAATTAGAAAAACAAAATAAAGTTAGATTGAAACTTTCAGCATTCATTTTGCAAAACAATTAAGTATAGGACTCTACCACTGTCCTTTTGGACTCAGGGTTTTAAATAACTTTAGCTTAGACCTTTTAAGAAATCAATACAAATTGTGTCTCTATACATTTTTCTTTTTTTTTTTTTTTTTAGGTTATATTGGGCACATGTGCTAACCAGAGAGAGACAGGAAAAGTGAGAGTGGAAAAGCAAGAAACCACTCCCCCAGGGGAACAGGTTATGCCATAATACCTCTTCCTCCATAGTCCTCTCCGAATTTTGGGCTTCCACACATATGCACCTGGTATTCTTTTTTTTTTTAAGCAGCTAGGTCCAAAACTTGAACTGTGCCATCAGTCCTGTGGAATTCAATTGCCTTAACCTTCATACCACCTGCTGGCCCAGTCTCCACATTTGAAATGTGTCACTATCAGATAGTAACTTACCATTTTAAATATTGCTCAAGAGTAAATACTAATTAAAAGTCTATTCAGCCCCTTGTGCTTTGGTTTTAGAGATATGGAAAAAGTGAAAGATGACAAAGAAACTTCCTTACCTTCTAAGCTCCAGATACGTGGTCAAAAACTTAAGAGGCAATATTTAATTAAAGTTTTATAATATTATGAGGATATAAATTAGTGATCTCCTAAGGAGATTTCTTCCACCTCTGAGACTATTTATATGGATAATAATAATTAAAAGAACATATAATATCTTTTACATGTGTTTGATGTAACAGATGAATGCAATGAATTTATAGTCAGAAAACACAAAGCCTTTGCTCATTCATTTGCAAGATCAATATCCTTATAGTTGTAATGAAAATAATGACACTTTCCATACATAACTCACATGGTGAGTTTCAAATGCCATAGAAATATGGAGCAATTCGTAACAAAGTCTTAAATAAAATTTAGTTGCATGTTTATCTAGTTTTTTTTTCTATTTGTCGTAATGACATAAGACAGTAAATGAAACTTTATTGAGACTGATGAAATGTACTTCTTTAGTGGCCAACCACAGTTTAAAAATATAATCGGTGACATTAAAAGAGTTTGAAATTATTTAAAACTAAGGAGCTAAAATAGAACATCTGAAATTAAAAATTTTGGGGTAAGTTTATCAGAAGGCTGGACACATCAGAAGACAGAATCAATATGCTCAAAAAAAGAACAAGAAAAATATTCAAATTAGAACATCAGTAAGAAACAGAGAATAAAGGGTAAAGAATAAGAGATGTATGTGATATGCTCAAGAATTGTTATATGCAGATAACTAAAGTCTCAAAACTAGAAAAGGGAGACAATGGAGCAGAAGCAATATTTGAAAAAAAAAATTGCTGAGACTATCCCAAGCCTATTAAGAAGTTCTGTGAACATCACTCAGGATAAATACAAAAGAAAATATACGTAGTCACAACCTGATTGGATGCTGAAAATCAAAGACAAAGCAAAACATCTTAAAAGCAGTAAGAAAAAAATATTTAAGAGAGCCTGCAAAAGAGCAAATTAAAATTGATGAGTAATTTTTTGTCAGAAGCTATGAAAGCCAGATGACAATGGAATGACATATTTAACATGCAGAAAGAAAAACTCATTAAGCTAGAATTTTAGACCAAGCAAAAAATATCTTTCAAAAGTAAGGATAAAATAAACATTTTCAGCTAAAAAATGAAAGCATATAATTAAGGAGATTGTGCTACAAAAACAAACTAAAAAGAATTCTTAAGCTAAAGGAAAATAATTCCAAGTGGAAATATAGAATTATTGGTAGAAATTCAGAACACTAGAAAGGATTCTATTAATTAAATAGAGGATATTTGGAACTTCTGCAACCATCTGGTAATTATTAGAGAGATATTCCTAACAAGTAAAAGACAGTCAAATCAAAAGATAGAAAAAGGCCTTTAAGGCATCATAGAATCATGCCTGGAACTGCGTACTACAGGCTTCTCAAGTTAGATAATAAATACTCTTATTGTTCAAGAAAATACAGACCTCTTTTCCTAGAAGAAGTATCAATTGTTGTTTCTAGTATTATGGTGAGCTAGATGACCTGAGAAATAATTCTGAAGCAGAAAGAATATATTCTGAATAGACAAGCTCTGTTGTACTACTTCTCCTGAAGGAACCTTGTAAAATCTCTAAGGACCACCCTTTTTGCTTGCAGATTACCAACTCTCAGCTAATGAATCAGAGTTGTTTTATGGAGAGATGTTAATGTCACCAGTATTTTTGGATACCAAGGTGTGATTCAATGATGTGGAAAAATTGAGCCTGGGACTTTGTGCTAGGCAAAACCACGGAGAGGAACTGAAGGATGTAGTTTTTTGTTGTTGTTGTTGTTTTGTTTTGTTTTAGAGGTTTTTGCTAGAGGGCACATGCGCTTGCCAGAAATACAGAGAGACAGAGCGATAGAAAGGGAGAAATCACCCCCCCAGGGTTGATGGCCACACTGCTATCCCTTCTCCTCCATTCTCCTCTCGGGATCTTGGGCACTCACGTACACGTGCCGGGCGTGAGTTTAAGCCTGCAGGTCTGGGACTCAAACGCGGTCGACTACATGGGAATCCAGCAACATAGCCATTACGCCAACTGCTGGTCCCAGGATATAGTCTTCTATGGAGAACTCTCTATTCTACTTTAATTTAGACCCACAAGACTGCCACAGGTTAAAATTAAACAATAAGTCTGCAATTAAAAAATCAACAAGTATTTAAGAGCATAAACGGCCATAAATAAAAGCCAGAGGTTAAAAACAATGTAACTGGCTACCTAAAAAGCTACAATTATAGAAAACAGTACATGAGAACAAATATAATTCTCTTCAAGTTTAAAGAAATAAAATCCCAACAATGAACATTAACATATAACAAGAAACTATCCATATAAAAAATGACATATATATTATATATCATATATATGTTTTTATATATTATGTATGTTGATGTATAAATATGTATGAATTAACATATAATATAAAATATAAAAATACATATGTTAATATATTATATGTAAATATATGTGTTAACATACAATATATTCTTTTTATATATTATATATTATATATTTTGATGTATAAATATATATTAATTAATATATAATACATAAATACATATATTATTTACTATATTTACTATATATGTTAATATATAATATGTTCTTTTATATATTATATATAATATACGGTATATATAATTATATGTAATATATATAATTATATATAGTATTTATCATATATAATATACATATATATTATATATATAACATTTAATTTTAAATAAAAACTTAAACAAGATAAGCAACAAATCAAACACTATTATCTGAAACAAGAGAGCAATCTGATGAAAATATCTAGAAAATAGCACACTGAGATAAGGAAATATAAACTGTGAAGGGGATAAGAAATATGAAGGGTACAATGAGGATATGAGTGATCAGAGACACAAAAGCAGATAACAGAGAAAAGGCAGGGAGGAAAAGGCAATAATTTAAAAGCAGTGGCTGAAAGTTTTCCAGAGTTAATAAAAATACAAGTCATGGATCCAAGAATTATACTGTATCCCAAGCAAGCTAAGTAAAAATACATACACATCTGGCACAAAGTAGTGAACACCAAAGATCATTTAAAGGACCTTGAGACAAAATACCTACCACCTACTTGGAAAGATCATTAGAATGACAGAGACTTCTCAGCAATAACAATGGAAATCAAAACACAGTAGAACAATAACATAAAAGCTGAGAAAACTAGCTACTTAGTCTGCTTGGACTGCTACAACCTGAAATATCACAGACTGGATGATTTAAACAAGAAACATTTACCTCCCACAATTATGGAGGTTGAGAAGTCTGAGATTAGGGTACCAGAATGGTTGGGTTCTGATGAGGGACCTCTTGTCTGCAAGTCATTTCCTTCTTGTTGTATCCTCACATGACAGAAAGAAGCTCTGGTGTCTCTTTCTCTTCCTACACGGGCACGTATCCCATCATGGGGAATCAATTCTCATGGCCTCCTCTAAACCTAATCCCCTCCCAAAGGACCCATTTCTAATATCATCACATTGAGGATTAAGATTTCAACATATGAATTTGAGCATGGTTGGGGAGGGGACAGACACACATATTTAGGCCAACACAATAGCTGTTCATCTTAAAGTGTTTACATTCAATTCTTCAATTAAATGAAAACACTTGGAGTTAAAGAAAAACTGAGAATTTACTCCCAAGAAACCTATACCAAAATAACAAATGTATATTTTAAAAAGGAAAATTATTCCAGAAGTTTATTTTGAGATGTAAGAGTGATAAATCAAATTGCAAACATGTATAAAAATCTAAACAAATAGTTATGTAAAATACTACCAATGATTTAAAAGTTATAAAACTAAAAAAAAAAAAAAAAAAGCCGAACAAGTGCTGAACAATAGTTATATTTAATTGAGAGAGATGATCAAATTTAAAGCATGGCAAAGCCTTTATATTGGCATAGTAGATCTGTCGCTGGACTCCCACATGGTCCACTGTGGTTCGAGTCCCAGACCTGGTGACTTGAAAATCACACTGGGCATGTGTACATGTATGCCCAAGATCCCAAAAGGAGAATGGAGGAGAAGGGATTGCACCCTGGAAAGTGATTTCTCACTTTTCCTCTCACTGTGTCTGTCTCTCTCTCTTTGGCAATCGCACATGCCCTTAAGGAAACACCTCTCTTTTTTTTTTTTTTTTTTTTTTTTTTTTTTTTTTTTTAATGGGGCTTATATAAATATGTGGTCTGTGGACCAACAGCATCAATCTCAGCTGGTACTGGTGTGATGTGCGAACTCTTAGGTCATTTAACAATACTATGCACAGTAAAGTTTAAGAACTGTTGGAAATTTCTTGAATTTTTAAGTGGCAGGTGAAGATGTCTAAATATCATGCAAATGTAGATTTAGTTTAGTTTACATATGATAAAATTACAAGGGTAGTAAACTAAAATAAAAATACAGTACATAAATTTAAGGAATATGATGGGGTGGGGGATAGTCTATGGTTTATTAGTCAAGGGAGCCGGATTACACATGGCCAAACAGGTGGTTTCAATTCCTGCTCCTGCAGCTTGAAAAGCTCACTGGGTACATATACATGCATGCCCCAAGTGCCAGTGGAATGGATAAATGGGGGAGAAAGAATCGTAGTATGCCCACCCTGTGCTAGAGATTGCTTTCTCCTTCCTTTCTATCTTCTCTGTCTCTCTGGTGAATGCACATGTCCCCCCAGCTTATAAAATAAAACAAAAAAAAAATACTGGAACCTATATTCTACCTCCAGAGATTGTGATGTAAATGGTCAGTGGCATGGAACAGAGACTAAGACTTTTGAAGTCTTCTGCAGAGGCTTATATGTTCTGAAAATGTTTTAGTAATTTCTTTTCACTATGAACAAAAATATTTTATCCTGAATAGAAAAGAAAGGCATTACATAATGTTAGTATCATTACAGTAAAATAGAAGAAATTTTTATATATTTAGAGAGGTGGTATTTTAGAGTTAAAAAGCGTATTACGGGCTATAAAATCTGTCATTGTGTTTTTTGAATTAAATATTAATACCCCCCCAAAAGTGGAGTCAGCAGGTAGCATAGTGATTAAGGTGCTGGACTCCCATGTAACCAACCATGATTCTAGTCCTGGACTCAGAGGCTTGAACATCACACTGGGTGCATGTGTGTGTATGCCCCAAATTCCAGGAAAATGGAGGAGAAGGGATTGAGTTGTGGTCAATCTCCAGGGGATAATTTCTCACTTTCCCTCTCTATGTCTCTCCAGTGAGAGTATGCACCCTGTGGTAAAAATCTAAATAATAATAATAAAAAAAAAGTTAAGTGACCTACCCAAAATCATAGAATAGCAAATGGCACATCTGAGACTAAAACTTGGGTTTCCATACTTAGGTCAAGTTACCTTCTGTACTCTCTGCTGAAATAGTTCTAAATATAGTCTGCAGATAAGTTCTTTAGGCCAATGGATATTATTAAGTGGTTGTGTACAATATTCCCTAGAGCAGCATTGTCCAGTAGGATTTTCCACAAAGATGGATATGTGTGTCAACACTGTCCATTATAGTATCCATTAATCACTTGTGTCCATTGAGCACTTCAAAGTGGCTAGTGCTACAGAGTCATTAATTTTTAAATTTTATTTAACTTTAATACAGTTAAATAGCCACAAGTGGCTAATGGCTACCGAGTTAGTCAAAACAGCTCTAAAGCCATGCTACATAAAGTATGGTCTCAAAAACTCAGCACTATCAGTATCACCTGGGACCTTATCAGAAATGCATAATCTATATCCCTATCCCTACTGATTCAGAATCTACGTGTTAATTGGATCCCTGTAATAACTCATGTGTACATTAAAGGTAGATAAGCACTCTTCTGGAAATTTTTCTCTTAAATGGGTTGCATTCATTGGTTGGGTTTTTTTGTTTCCTTTTGTAATGTTTTCTCATTCTAAAAGAATAAATCAAATGACCCCATCTAGCCCTGAATCCAAGGAGCACAAGATCTTAAACATACAATGTCTTTGTGTCCTAGTTTCCATGTATTGCACATATGACTCTCAAATTCCATAGCAACTAATGTCACAAGATTATGCATGATTTTTAAGCACTGTGCAATTACAAAGTACAATTCAGAATTAGAAGTAATCATAATTTGAACTTTGGAATGTTCTCTCTGAAAGAACTCATATAATAACATTTCATAGCTAAGAAAATTCAAGTCTTCCAATGTCACTTTCTCTAATTTCATTTTTCGTCTTATCTTCATCAGTCTTTTGCCTCCAGCCTCCATTCTGCTCCTTTGAAGTCCTCCGTGGGCAAGCAAACAACAGCTTGCTTTTCCTGGGTGGGCCGTAATTGGCTGTGCACAACCACATGCCTGTGACTTCACATATGTTCTCTTTGCACAGAATACCCTTCCTCCTTCCCCATCTGGTAAACTTCAACTCATACTTTAAGATGCTGCTTATTTTTTGACCCTGGACCCAAGCAATGTGAATGAATCACTGCCTCCTCTAAAGCCCTAATGTAACTTGTGTCCACTTTCATAGTGGCATACATGACACAATGGTGTAAACATTTATTTATGTCTCTCCCTCCTCACTAAACTATGATCTCCTTTAAGAAAGATAAACTTGGGACCAGCAGTTGGCATAATGGTATATCGCTGGACTCCCATTGACCACGGTTCAAGTCCTGGGCCTGGTGGCTTAAACTCATGCTGGGCGCACATGCATGTGTGCCCAAGATCCCAAAGGAATTGAGCGTGGCTATCCCCCCTGGGGGATGATTTCTCGCTTTCTGATTCCGTCTCTCTTTGTCTTTCTGGAGAGTGCACACTCCCTATAGCAAAAACCTCTCCAAAAAGAAAAAAGAAGAGAAAAGAAAAAAGAAAGAAAAAATTAATGTATTGAATGCTGTGTAAATCCATGACCAGAATAGTATTGGCATATAGTCAGAGTTCAATGAATATGCAGTGAATAAAATGAATGGATACTTTCAAGTTCACGTGGTCTTAGAGTTGGAAATGAAACCTAGATTTTCTAACTCCCATGCAAACCAGGTTCTTCCTACTATATCTCTGGTATGTTACAACAGAGATAGCAATCTTGGAACATTTGGATCAACAACCATGAAAAAGAAAATCCCCTCTCCTCAAGTGACACGTGCTATAGAGGAATAGGCAATATATCCAGTCCATTACAGGTTCCCCTACAGAGTTGGTGTCACTTGTACACCTAGTGAATTCAAGCAATAAACATTTAAACATCAGAAAATAAAAAGAACAAAAGCAGAGAATTTATGCTTAGAAACATTCATTCGCACCTACTTGGCTTTGTGAAAAAATGGCAGACGGTTCCAGGTAGTGGCTGCAGTGAAAAAATTATAAATCTAATCTCCCATTCAGAGTTCTTAAAATGTGCAGCAGCAATTATACTGCTTGAGAGCTCTGTTGGTAAACTGCCCAACTGTAATTGAGAATGAGCACGTAAGTCTGTGAAAGATGAGGGAGAAAG
This sequence comes from Tupaia tana, assembly GCA_026018925.1. Classification (NCBI taxonomy): domain Eukaryota; kingdom Metazoa; phylum Chordata; class Mammalia; order Scandentia; family Tupaiidae; genus Tupaia; species Tupaia tana. The sequence continues at coordinate 20,181,684 of JAKSZU010000008.1, forward strand.
TAAAACATAAAGACAGAGGGAATGTATGTAGGTGGCAAAAAGAAAGTGGTGAAGGAGAGGGAAGGACTTGGGGTAAATAGCTGACTAAAGATTTTTAACTTAAAGTAATGACAAAACTTACTTAAGGTATGCATATTGAGCTGGCCCAGTAGCTTAGCAGTTAAGGGAGCTGGATCCCACATAGTAGACTTCAATTTGAAACTCTCTTTGGAGAGGGCATGTACCCTCTTAAGGGGGGAGGAATATATATTAATTAATGAAGAATACCTATCTCCTCCCACACACCCAGTTCCTTATCTTATTTGTTTGTTTTGTTTTGCCTTTTTTTTTTTTTAATCAACTATGAGAGTCTGCCTCTCTCTATTCTTTTTTCTTTTACTTTGGTTGTTCTGCAAAGAATAGGTAAAGACAATGAATTACCATAGAAGATAATGACACAATCTAAAATAATTCTAAACCCTGTATTAGTTTTTCTATCGCTGCTATAACATATTACTGCAAATCAAATTACTTAGAACAATTCAAATTTTTTATCTTAAAACTCTGTAGGCCAGAACCCCGCCAGAATCTCACTGCACCAAACTGAAGGTGTCAGTGACAGCACTGTTCTCCTTGCTGGGAGCTCTACTCCACTTCCTGCTCTCAAAGGTTGTCAGTCACATTCAGTCCCTTGAGGTAGTAGGACTAAGGTCCCTGGTTTCTTGTCAGTTGAGACTTGCTCCAAGGTTCTACAGGCCCACCACATCCCTTGGCTCATGGTCCCCTTCCTCCATTTTCAAAGCCAAGCCTCTCTCACTCATCTAATCTCTCCTGTTTTCATCCATTGCATCTGTCTTCCTTCCGCCTTGGTCTTCCAATGTTAAGGACCTTTGGGATTATATTTGGCCCTAAGGACCCAGAATAATCTGCTTGTTTATCTATGCATATTCTTAGCTCCATCTCAAAGTTTCTTCTGACATTTAAGGTAACATAGTCACAGGATCCAGAGATCAGCGCATGGACACCTCAGGAGGCCATTGTTCTGCCTCTCACACCTTCTTTCACCAAAGGCCATGTGTGCATCTAAGAGGGCACTGGACTATTCCTGCTGGAAAAACATCAGCCATGGCACAAAGCTGCAGACAAGACCAGGAGTGGATTTAACAGTAATTGCCTATGCAAGCTACCTAAATATCTTGGACATTCACTCACATTTCATTCATTAACAAAGGATTACCAATATCTACTGAAGACCAAAGATTCCATGGTGAGTGCTAACATAGAAGATGGCCACAGCCTTGTGTCCACTCCCAAAAAGCTCACCGTGCGGTGTGGGCAGAACAGTGACTATTACAATGCTGTGTGGTAAGTATGTGGTATAGGTACGCAAGAGGCAGAAAGAGGGAGGTACCAGATGGAGAAGGGAATTTAGAGGAAGCTTCTAGAAGGAAGTGAAGCCTGAATAATGAAGGATGCCACACACAGAGGCTGTGAGAGCTTTGTTATAACATCCCAAACAGATTTGTCATAACCACAATGAGAATCCATTGAAGGATTTTAAACATAGATGTAATCAGAAGTTTTTTGTTTTTAAAGATCACTCATGCAGTAGGTAAAAAAGAACTAAAATAGTAAGCTTGACAATGATTTGCAACCCATTCACTCAGGAGTGAAGGAACTCTATAGAGTAGTTGTTTTATTCTGTTTTGTTGCTAATAAAAGAAGATAAACTTCAATGGCATGATTTATAAAAACAGGTTTTGGGACAGCCAGTGGTGTGGTGATTAAGGCTACTGGATCCCACATGGCTGGCTGCATGTTTCAAGTTCTGGAACTGGTGGCTTGCATGCCAGGCGCAGGTGCATCCATTCCCAGAATCCCAAGGGTAGAAAGGAGAAGAGATTGCAGTGTTCCCATCCCCCTGTGGGGGGTGTTTCTCACTATCCCCACCCCCATCTCTCACTGTTGAATATAAGTGCCATATAGCAATTTAAAAACACAAACAAGCCACAGTGGATGTTGGTATAACTCACAGTTTGGAGATCCAATATTCAGGGACCACCTTTGCTGGGGTCTTCTGGCTGCAACACAACATGGTGGTGAACAGAAGAGTGTGTGGTCTGTCTTCCATGTGTCTGTCTGTCTCATTCTTTTTGCTTACAAACCCACCAGTACTCAATCATGGGCATTACTCTAATGATTTTAATACTAATCTCTTCCCAAAGGCCCCACCCTTTGATCTCATAATTGGATCAAGTTTCCCCCCTCTTAATCCTGTCACAGTGGCTCAATACATGACTTTGCCGAGGACATAATCATATGATAGCAGTCATAGATAGAATTAAGCCACAGGGGCTGGTGTTAAAAGCTGTAACTTCTTCACTCAGTCCCCATTTGTGATTTCTTTGTATAAATTATTTAAGGACAACCTGTGGCAAATATATAAGGCACATTTTTATTCTCCATAAGCTGTTGTGGGAACATTCCAGGGATACCTTGAAATTGCCATGGCAGATTTTAAACTACTGCATTCCCAAGAACACACATCTCATTCCTACCCAGTTGTCTTTGCTTTCTTCAATACACCACCTTCCCTGCCCAAAGGCCCTCTCCACTTCCTCCATAGATAGAATCCAGGGAAAATATGTCACATTTTAAATCAAGCAAAAGAGATTTGTATTTAAAGAAATTCTATATTTTGATAAGATGTTTTATGAATATAAAAGTAATATATTTCAAAATCAAGAATTTGGAAAACGATTAAGAAGTTCTGATGTAAGTTCTCTAACTTTTTTCTGTAAGAAAGAACACCTCTATAAGTGTGATTGTAGTGTATTTTTTATTTGAATTGTACTTTAAATAAAGAGAAAATATGAGTAAGTGCTAATGATTTTTATTTCATGATTTTATTTAATATATATTCAGAGAATTATTTTTCTTTAATTAACACAATATTAAACATTACTTTAATGACCATATAGAAGTCTGCTGTATGAAAGCATAATAATTAAATATAATTTATTAATCTCCTAGTAGTTCCTCTTTTTTGCACCTTTTTGATACTATAGTTAATATAGTTTAAAGACCTTTGATTTTCTGAAAATATATGGTCATTCTGATGTTTTTGCTTTTGCATGCATCTAGAATTTTTTTAAAAAACCTTATTAAAGTGTATTTATGACAAACTTGACACTCTCTTCTCAAGAAAAACAAAGAAAAACTATGTGGAAATATTGCTATTCTTTTTGGAGAAAGGACACAGGCAATGATAGACATCTGCAGAAAGAATGTTTCAGAACCAAGGATTAGCAATATAGAGAGGGATACTGTTTTAGTCTGATTTTAAGGGTAACTTAATAAAAATAATAGTTTATTCAGCTCAAGGTTTTGGAAGTCCAGGGTCAATGGGCCGTATCTGGTGAGGGTCTTGCTGGTGGGGACTGTCCAGTTCCAAGGCAGTACGGGGTGCCATAAGGCTAGAGGACAAGATTGTGTGTCTGTTTCTCTGTGTGTTGGATCTGGTCTCGATCTCTTATAAAGAGCCATCAGAATTCAGTCATGGGGGGCCCCCACACTGATGACTTTAATCCTAATCACCTCCCAAATGTCCCACCTCAGAATTCCATCATTAGATTAAGTTCCCATACTTTTAATACCCTTACAATGGCAGTTTCCAACACAGGAGCTTCTGGGAAACACATTCAAACCGTAGAAGAGGGAACCAGCAGTTAGCATAACGGCTATGTCGCTGGACTCCCACGTAGTCGACCGCAGTTCGTGTTCCGGACCCGGTGGCTTAAAAACACGCTGGGTGCGTGTGCATGCGTGCCCAAGATCCCGAGAGGAGAATGGAGGAGAAGGGATTGCGGTGTGACCATCCTCCCTGGGGGGTGATTTCTTGCTTTCTGTCTCTATGTCTCTCTCTGTTTGGCGAGCGCACGCACCCTACAGCGAAAACCTCTCCAAAAAAAAAAACCGTAGAAGATACTAATACTTATTAAGCACCTACCGCAGAACAGCCACTATGCTGAACCCTGGAGATACAGCTGTACAGATAGACACAGACTCACCCTTCCACAGGTCACATTCTAACCAAGTAGAAATCCTCAGAGGAATAATGCCAGGACCGATGAGCAAATTGCAACTAGAAATAGTTTTTTCAGGGCAGCTGATTATTAAGCCTGCTGTCTACTTTTAATTCCTCGTCCTTCACAAATATTAACCAAAGATACTCCCACTTTTATACTAGCTTCTTTATTAGATTCTAGGTCCTACGCATCAGAGACTATTTCATCTAGGTTAGGACTATGATTTCTTGTCTTGAATTATGAAAAATGGCTCCTTTCTCTGATAGCAGATCACTTAGCATCTATTAGCTATACTCTGGAGGCATTTTTTCCTTCCTTTTTTTTTTTTTTTTTTTAGTTTATTTCTTTCATGAGAGAGATAGAGCAAGAGAGAAACAAGCACCTTCAACAAGGTCTCACACCACAAACATCCTCCTAGACTTCCCAGCCAGCCAGGATCACAGGCACATGCACGTCTACCCCACATGTACAGGTCAACCCTAAAACTTAACCCTGATCCTCTAAATGGCTCCAGAATTGCAGCATCACCACAGAGGCCCCTGGGCGGCATTTTTAGATCACAATTTGCAAGATCAGTGTTTGAGGATCACAGAGATGTCAATACCCTATCATCATCTTCCAGGCAGCCATGGTGTTGTCTTTTTAAAGGTTTCCAAATTCATATTTCTTCATATAAAACATATCACTAATCAACTTGATGACCACGCTTATCTTTTAAGACTTAAATGTGTCCTTCCCTATTTGCACCTAGTACTTTTTAACTCCAACCGCTCATCTAAAAAGAATAATTGCAAATCAAAAGGGAAGGACAAATGGTGATGGGGGAAGGGTGTAAACTTTTCCCAAAGAATGTGCTAAACTCTTTCACTATTTAATAGATAAGAATGAATACTGCTGTTTAACTAGATCCAGTCTCTGAAATATCTAATTAAAACTGATGTGCTTATTTAGTTTCCAATTCATCACAGGTGGGCCCACATTAATGTGAAAATGAGAGTAAATTACCAGCATTTGGCAATCTCACTGAATGTCATTCACATTATTAGCTCGAATCTCAAAATGCATTTTAAAATGTGGTTCATAGGTAGGGCACACAAACAAAATTCTTCACTGGTGGACTTACGACATTTCACTTTTCTGTAGGGGGTTCCCAGTGACACAAGTCCACCTACTCAAAATGCCTCACCTGTGATCCAATAGTTGGGCTGCAGAGGAGGTGGCAGGAGCGATGCGCCCTGTCTTCCAAGGCACTTGGGTCTCCTGGGAATGACTGTTTAGTTTGGCCTGACTCTCATCTAGCTTGTCAACCAGAACTTCATTAAAAAGTCAGTTCATTCAACTTTACGAAAGGTTCTTTTCTAGTAGTCCTCACATAGGAGTAGAAAGGAGGGCAGCTTCTATTCGATCCCAGTGCACAGCTATATCCCTGTGGCTGATGGGCCTTGAGCCCTCCATCCTCTTTTCATATCCACAAAATGGAAAGTTGTCTTCCACCTAATGTACCTTTCTTTAAAGTTTATTTATTTATATCTTCCATGAGTGAATGAGAGAGAGAGAGAGAGAGAGAGAGAGAGAGAGAGAGAGAGAGAGAGAGAAAGCACTCCCAGCAGGGTCTTGACAGCATAGTACTCTCCAACCCTTGGCCAGTCTTGGATCATGGGCACGTGTGTGCCTGGCCTGTTCAGAGAGGTCGGCAATGCAAACCTGGAGCCTTCCCACGTGGGTCAGCCTTGCTGAATGTCGTTTTTTGCTGCACCACTGTCTAGCTCCAAACTAATTTAACTTTGGAAAGCTTTATAACAGTCTGCTGAAATGTATTCTGGGAATGCATAGATGATACTTCTCCATGACAAAAAGATAATATCTGTGTTCAGTCCACACCATGTATGCATGCGTAACTCATCAGCAACTCAAAATTATTTTTTTTTACCCATTTTTTTCTAAAGCTTCCAAATCTGCATGGACAATTTCTTTCACTTTTAAAGTGCCCACTGTCATAGACTAATTTATAAGCACAGTGAATTATCGCAGGGGCTTAAAAAGGAGGCCAAGAAAACTCTTCCTTTAAAACTCTTCCTTTAGGGAACCAGCAGTTAGCGTAATGGCTATGTCGCTGGACTCCCACGTAGTCGACCGCGGTTCGCGTCTCGGACCCGGTGGCTTACAACTCACGCTGGGCGCGTGTGCGTGCGTGCCCAAGATCCCGAGAGGAGAATGGAGGAGAAGGGATTGCGGCGTGACCATCCCCCCTGGGGGGTGATTTCTCGCTTTCTGTCTCTATGTCTCTCTCTGTCTGTCTGGTGAGCGCACGCGCCCTATAGCAAAAAACCTCTCAAAAAAAAAAAAAAAACCTCTCCCTTTAAACACGTATTTACACCTTTTTATGCTCTCCACCTGTTTTAAATGCCCAGAGTCCTAAATGAAAATTTATTCTCTCAAGAATTTGAACCCTTCAGACTAAAACATCAGATTTCCTGGCAAAGAACATCAATAACCAATACACAGATAATACTGTGCACCATCTCACCAAGTGAGTAGGAAAGCAGATTAAAGCAGCAGCAAGATACCCATATTCACCCTCCGACTTGATAAAAGTTTACAAAAACAGTAAGATGCTATGCTGGTGCAGTAGACAGACCTTTTTCCATACACTGATGGTAGGAGTGTGAATTGTTACAAAACTTTTATAAAAATAATACAGAAAATTATATTGGGTGTACTATACCACAGTAAGAAAGTTTTTAAATAATCAAGCAGTAGCTATTATAATTAAATATATCAATCTCCTTTGGTCTGTACCCACCTTTGGCCATCTAACCTATAAAAAACAATACATTAGTACATAAAGATAAATGCAAAACAAAACAAAACTGCAGCATTGTTTTGAGACAGAGTGGGAAGGGGGATAGCTGAATACATAGATATACACCTATACTATGGAATATTTTGCAATTTATTTTTAGGTTTTTGCTGTAGGGTGCATGTGCTCACTGGAGAGAGACAGAGAGCGAAAGAGAGAAACCATCCCCAGGGAGGATAGCCATGTCACAATCCCTTCTCTCCATTCTCCTCCTGAGATTTTTGGCATGCATTCACACATGCCTGGCATGATTTTCAAGATGCTGGTTCTGGGACTCAAACCATGGTTGGCCATGTAAGAAGCCAGAGCCTTAACCACCATGCCACCTGCTGGCCTCTACATCTTGATAAACAAGTCATCTATTATTTATTAACCTGGAGAAATGTCCATGATGCATATTAGGTGAGGAAAGCAAGCTGCAGAGCGCTATAAAAAAAAAGCGGGAGGCTAGCAGGTGGCATAGCAGTTAAGGCACTGGACTCACGTGGCCAATCACAGTTCAAGTCCCAGGCCTGGAGGCTTGAGACTCACGCTGGGTGTGTGTGAGAGTGTGGATAAAATCCCAAGAGGAGAATAAAGGAAAAGGGATTGTGGTGCGGCTATCCCCCCTGAAGGTGATTTTGCTCTTTCTGTCTCTGTATCTCCAGCAAATGCACACACCCTATGGCAAAAATCTCATTCTCTCTCTAAAAAAAAGAGGCAGTAGGGTGCCACAGCTGAGATCATGGTTGACCATCTTAGTAATTTGACCTTAAATATGTACTGACTCTCTCCAAGGCTCAGTTTCTTCACCTATAAAATGAATATGGAAAAATAAATAATAGCATCTCTTTCACAAGATATGAGTAAATGTTAACTAAAAAATAAGAGAATGTAAAAAATGAATTGAAATTCCCAAAGTAGACATTCAATCAGTGCTAATTTCCTTCTTCCCATGCCTCTGAAGTGAATCAGTTTTAAAGCCCTTCTCGATGTCTCTAGCAAGAAAAAAAACCTGGGCATCAACAACATTAGCTTGACTCTGTAGAAACAAGCACATTTTGAGGTAAGGAAGATGTGAGTTCAAATCCTTGCTAGGCTACTTGATGACAACGTGACCTTGCACTAGTAGGTGATGGTTTGGAGTCTCATTCCCTTACCTCATAGAAGTCTTTATGAGAATTAAATCAGACGCATGAGTCTGTCACTATGACCCAGTGGTTAAAGGGAGCTAAATCCCACATGGCTGACCATGATTTCAGTCCTGACCCCAACAACTTGAAAAATGCACTGGGTGCATATGTGTGCATGCCCCAAATTCCAGTGGGATGGAGAAGTGAAGGAAAAGTTTCTGCTTTCTCCCACTCCCACCCTCCCCCAGCCTCTCTACCTCTCTTTGATGAATGTATTCAACATGTGGCTTTTTTTTTTAAAGGGGGGGAATCAGATGTGTGTGAGCATAAGTGTACAAAATTTGTATTTGTGTGCATATACATGTGCACCTTGCCCCAGAGGTGATATTCAAAATGGTAACACCTGCCATTGCACAGGTACTAAGCCATTAAGATAAACTCTGGCTCCTAGCACATAATGGGTGCTCTATAAATAGAAGCTTTAATTCCCTTCCTTTTTCCATTTAATAAACAATTATTTTTTAGTATTTTATATGAGCTCAAGGTTATGCTTTCCTTAATGGGAGAAGATAATTCTGATGCTTAGATAGATAAAGGGCAAAGAATTTTTATTCAAAGGCAGTGGAAACAATTTTCACTGCTTTGCAATCATTCCTAAGGTCAGTGTCACACACTCGTCAATAAACAGACAAATCAATGCAAACAAAACACTCATTCTTAGCAGGAATATGATTTCAGCTGTGCAGTTTCTGTAATGAAGTGTCACAGAAACACCGAACAGGGACATCTGGAAAGAGTGGGGCTGCACATTGAAACACAGTCAGCAACTGAGCAGGCTGCAGCATGGGGATGGCGATGCAGGTGGCAGGCAAGGAGGCAGCTCCCTGCATCAACAAGGGTGAGCCCGGGGATGGTCAGGGTCCCACACCCCTTCTCTTCTCCACCAGGTGAGGATACTGGGAGCCATATCACTTGCAAAGGCCCTTCTCTCCCAATGTTGGGTTTCCCTTAGTTCCTGCCAAATCTGTCTCAGGGTTCTTTCGAGCATGTTTTAAAAAGGTGAGGACTGGGAACCAGCAGTTAGCATAATGGCTATGTTGCTGGACTCCCACGTAGTCGACCACAGTTCGCGTCCTGGACCCGGTGGCTTAAAACTCACGCCGGGCGTGTGTGCGTGCGTGCCCAAGATACCGAGAGGAGGATGGAGGAGAAGGGATTGCGGCGTGACCATCCCCCCGGGGGTGATTTCTCGCTTTCTGTCTCTATGTCTCTCTCTGTCTGGCGAGTGCACGCGCCCTATAGCGAAAAGCCTCTCCGCCCCCCATAAAAAAAGGTGAGGACTGGGACAATAAAACTCAGCTTGAAGTTGCAGAGAGAGAGAGAGAGAGAGTTTGGAGTCTGTAAGAGATTAATGGGAATCATTCTCACGATGTGGAAACCATCTGTCTTTAAGAAACTGAATGTGGTGGGAGGGAGTGTCTTCACTTGACATAATACAGCTCCTTGACCAAGCTAACATGAAGGCCATTTGTGGCAGCTTGGAGTAGCAGGAATTCAGTTTTGTTGCTAGGAAAAAAAAATTGTTTCACTAAAGTGGGAGTTACTTTTTGTTCATGTACTAAGAAGTCTAGTGCAGGTACAAAGTACCCAAGATCCTCTAATCTTTCTTCTCAGCCATCCTTAGCATGAGTTTCTTACCTCATGGTTATGAAATAGCTGCTAAAACTTCAACCATCACAACTATACTCTGCTGAAAGAAAGAGAAGCAGATGGGCCAGCAGATGGCATGGAGGTTAAGGAAGCCAGATCTCGATTTGAGTCTTGAACTTGGTAGCTTGAAAATCATGCCAGGTGTGTGTGCGTGTGTGCCCCAAATCCTGAGAGAACAGAGAAGGGATTTCAGTGTGGTCATTCTCTCCGGGGGTGATTTTTCCTCTTTCTCTCTCTTTCTTTCTCTCTCTCTTTCCAGCCAGCACATACACCCCACAGCAAATGAGTACATTTTTTTAAGAGAGATTTTTGCTATAGGGTACATGCACTCACTGGAGAGACAGAGAGATATGGAGAGACAGAAAGAAAGAAATTATCCCCCAGGGGTGATGGCCATACCACAATCCCTTCTCCTTCATTCTCCTCTTGGGTCTTTGGACGTGCATGCGCATGCAGCCAGCGTGAGTTTTGAGCCGCTGGGTCTGGGACTTGAATCATGGTCAACTACATGGAAGTCCAGCAACATAACCATTATGCCATCTGCTGGTCCCACTAACAAAATTTTTAGAAAAAGAAAAGAAAAGGAAAGCAGAGTGGCTGACTTATTCAGTTTGTCTGGAACTGTCCAGATGTTAAGACTGAAAGTCTTATGTTTTGGGAACGCTCACAATTGCAAACCAGAACAGCTGGTCACTCCCCAAAAGAGGGGAAAAGCCTAAAAAGAAACCAGCAACTGGCACTGTCCCACTGTTGTAAAGATCTTAACTAGAAACCCTACCCAAACAACTTCTGCTCATACTTCATTGGCCAGAACTTAGTCACATGGTACCCCTCTGCAAAGGAGGCTGGGAAATACACATGGACACCTGAAAAACTTTGTGTCCTGGTAAAAGAAAATGCACATTAAACAGGCAGAGTCTTTTGCACTCAGCAAGCCTAAAACCACACAGTCTGTGGCTCCTTAACCCTGAAAACTCTACTCTGAACTTCTGTCCAAGAGCACTCATAAAGTTTTGTTTTAAGTACCTGCCACTCACAGAGCACCACTTAGTTTAGAACGAGGGTGGCAATTGGGACTGTAACTTCCTGGAACCCCTCCCTCCTATACGGAGGGCCTTGCTGAGTCCCTAATAAAATGGCTCAGGAGGGGGTTAAGGACTTCTTTCCAATGACCCTCCTCTAGGAGTGAGCATCTATCTCTTGTATCTAAGCTCCAGCAAGCAGAAGGAAGAAAGATGCACACTACTACCAGCACTGACAGGGCCCTGATTAGGGATTAAGCTTTCTCTAATCCCATCTCCACCCAACCACAGAGTGTCATTTTGAAGAATCATTTGTGGTAAATGAAGGGAGAGGAGCTATAAGGGCAAGAAATTGGTAGAAAATAATAGGAAAGAAATGCTATCGTTTGATGAGGGTAATAACCTTCCTAAACTAGTGTCCTACTGCATTAGATTTTCCATGAAATTATTTAAAACAGCAGGGAATCAAACATCCCCACATTATTAACCTCTAGTGTGTGCTTACTGAAGAAAATCCAAAGGATATTTATGTGTCTCGTGCAGAGGTTGAACCTTAATGTCCCGACTGAAGCAATGAAGCTATGGAATCCTGCCTGTATTGTCTGTTGTCGATAACAGAAACCACAGCTGTGTTTCTTGACTGGTGAACGTGCAAAGCCGTTCTTCATCCTATTGTGATAACCAGAATGTCAGTCGTCACTTTTTTTTGCATCTCATTGCTTAAAAAGGACAAGACTTCTCTGCAACTGGTCCTCAATGTTCAGAATCTCAGTTATGAGAAACACAAAAATGTTGACATACCAAGCAGTGTAGCTTTTTTAGACTCTTCCCTCAGAGAAGAGACAACGGTATAAAAGCCCCGTCACTATTGTAATAAACATCACACTACATAGACTCACGAGGACATCCAGCCACAGCTCATCACATTACCTGAGAGTAAATCTGTCACAACCTGAGCCATTGTAGAAGCTCTATGGTCAAACGTGTTGAATTATAGCTAGAGTTTAGCATTAATTATAATAATTATATCATAACCATCATTTCATCATAAAAACTCATTTCATTATGACATTTTGTTCTTTGTTCCAGGACTCGCAAAATTCCCAAATTGCAGTAGGAGTTTAAAAATAATGTTTGGTCAAGGTTACAAAATATAAGTTTTTACAGATTTATGTTTCTTTTAAAAAAACAGCATTCAAATAAATGATAATTAATATACAGGGAAGCTTGCTAAAACTGATTGCATTTCATACTCCCTATAAGTTAGAAGGATTTACTTTTTACATTTTTTTGAAGAGCTAACCATGTATAAATTATAGGTAGTTGTGAATTGCAAAGCTATAAATATACTGGAGGACCCTGGTGGTATCATACTGAACAGCTGTTTGCAGAGAATATGCCTCTTCAGTACCCTGAGGAAGGCACAGAATATTGAAATGTTGGCTAACTGTTCAAACCGTTCAAAGAATGAATACCTTTGAAAACAAAAGGGAATTGTGAATCATGCTGCTGGGTCTGTGGCTTTAATGCTGTTAAAAGCTGCTGCTTCTCCTTTCCTCTTTTCTTCCCTTCATTTCTCTTCCCTTTCCTAGAAATTATCTACCCTGGAAATTACCTTTAGTTTAAAAGCAGTTACCCAGAGCTGAGTGAGGTGGGTATCAACAACTGAAGAAGTAGGGAACAGGCCACGGCTGACAACACCGGGTATCGGAGCCCAACCCAGGTGAGGAGGGTGTTATGGATATGGTGCATGGAATTACAAGTATAGGTAGGAACTTTTGCGTTTAAATATTTAGATGGATACAGAAACCCATGTAAGTGTGAACATGTGTGTGCATATGTGCACAAGTTGTCAGTCTCCAAGTGGGGGGAAGAGAAGGCAGGGCACAGCAGAACAGTGTCCAGCCAGAACACAGTGTGGGGAGTGCAGGGAGTGTCATGTAGGTGCTGGAGCTAGAATGAGATGAGAGGGCATCTCTAGTGACCAGGAGCAGGAGCAGTGAGAAAGCATCTGAGCCGCAGTATCTGAGCCTGCGAAGTGAAAGGGCATTCATGTTAGGGGTCTATGGTACAGCCTGTGGTGCAGGGTTCCAGGGCATAAGGAGTCCATCATTGAGGAGAGGCAGCCTGGCATGGTGAAGGACATGTGTGAGGACACTCAAGGCAAGAGGTTGCAGCCTGAGGGTCTTGAAGAGGCATGCATTCAGGGAGGAGTGGCCTGGCATGGAACCCAAGAACAGGAGGTACCCACCTGACCACAAGCTGTCTGCCTGAGCTGGGTGAGGATAGCACCCAAGAAAGAAAGGATGTCCAGTATCAGGTACCGAACTCAAGCACGGTGAGGAATATATTTGGTAGGAGGGTCTCAGAATGAGGTCTCAGAGCCTGAGCAGGTGGGGATGCCCTCTTTGCAAGGATAAGGGCAGTCTGGCATGAGATTAGGGCCCCAAGAAGACTGAACAGGGCATCTCCATGTCAAGATGACTCCAGATGGGGTTAATCAGTCCAGCAAGGTGGCAGAGCTGAGCAGGTGTGGAGCTTATCTCCACATCTCCCAAATGTGGAGATGAGGCATTCAAACAAGAAGGGCATAGTAGTGAGAATGAGGCTCTATGGAATGGGGGCAAGGATGGCAGTGGCTCAGTATGGCATTTGGGTGCCCAGGCAGGTGAAGTTGGTGTATTTGTGGGAGGGTGGCCACCTGCTGGTGTCTGAAACTGAGCTGGAGCAGAATGTGGAGGGCATCCTGTGGGTGTTGGAGCTAGAGTTAGGTGGCAGGGCACCCCTTCATGTGGAGAGTAAGAGTGTCAGAACTGGACCAAGTCATCCCATGTGGGATTGACTGGAGTGGGTTACAGCAGCAGCGATATGAATTTGGCTGTATATGAAATAAGTTGGGGTTGATGAAATAAGTGCTTATGATAAGGATAATGAGGAGAAAGAATGAACCCCGTGATGTTAGGTTGGTATTACAAGTGTTGGTATGACCTTTTGGGTTTAAATATATTTAACAAGATACAGAAATCCATGTAAGTGTGAACATGTGGTGTGCATATGAGCATACTTACATATAATACCCAGCCCACTCCATTGAGAAGGCTCAAGAGTAGTATCACTCAACACCAATGAGCAAACCTAGTGCCTCAATTAGAAGGACCAGGATTCCTTGCAGAAATGGTGGCATCACTGGGACAAAGATGTTACACAATGAGATGGAACCTCTTTTTGTGTCAGAAAGAAAGTGTCCAAAAAAATGATGAGGACAAATCAAATAGACACAATGACAGCATGACAGGGTCCCTGCTGACCAAATCTGAAACAATTTGAGCATGGAAATAAGAAACAGACCTAACTGCTTTGAAAACCATATGGCTAACTGCAAGTTCATATCCCCAGATCAACTTGAAAACATGCCAGGCGCACATGTGGGCATCCAGGATCTTGAGGTATTAGAGGGCTGGGGAAAGGAGATTGAGTATGATAAGACCCTATCAACAGTGCTTTTCTCTGCCATACCCCCATCTCACACACATACACATGCATTCTCTATAATTAAAAATAATAATCATAGCAATAGTATTAAAGTCTACAACTCACTCAATAGTATAAGAATCTATGAGTCTATATCTGTATAAATAAAGATTAAATAAACATATAAGTAAGTTAAGCAATTAAATATTAGGTTGTCAGAAAAGTAATTATATATTTTTCTGTTTTTCTATGCAAAAATGTGTCATGATTTTCCAGACAACCCAATAGATAAACAAGAATTTGTTTTCTTCTTATTATTTTATTTTATTTATCATTATTTTTTTAAATTTGACCAGAGAGTGAGAGAGAAAAAATGTAAAAGAAAGCTGCTATGTCCAGAATTTAAACTACGGCTGACCATGTGGGAGTCCAGGACCTTAACCATCATGCCACCTGCTGATCCCAGATAAATAAAAATTTGATGATGAAGATCATAATATTTACATAGTCTCAAAGACCTTCCCACAAAACAAGTATTATTTCAATGGGACAAGGAGAATGACATCAGTGGAGATGCCTGGAAGAGACCACCGTAGTCAGTTGATCAGAATGAATATTACCAGCAGTGCTATCCGTCAAATTGTGTGTCACTGATAGAAAAAAAAAATGAGAATAGTACAGTATGACTTCTGTATATTTCTGTACAAGATGCAAATCCTGGAACTAGTCATGAGACGAACATCAGACAAACCCTAATGATGAATGTTTAACAAAATAAATGGTCCATAATCTTCAAAAGTAACATGGCTTCAGAAATCAAGAAAAGACAGAGGAACTCTTCCAGATTGAAAGAGGTTTAAGAAGACATCTCAAAATGTGCTGTGTGATTCTACACTGGATGTCCTTGCCTATAACAGATAGTATTAGAACAACTATCTAAAGGGAATGGACTCTGAGAATTAGAGAATAGTGGTACATCATTATAATTTTCTCAGTTGTGATTTTTCTGATTTAATCACATAGATCGTCCAACTTCATAGGAAATACACTGTAAAGTATTTGGGGTGGTGGGTCATCATGTCACAATCTCTCAAATAGTTCAGAAAAAAATTGTTTTTGGAACTGTATTTTCAGTTTTTCTTTAAATTTGACATTGTCGCAAATGCATTTTTAAAATTATGTGATAGGGTATATGCTCACCAGAGAGTGACAGAGAGAGAGAGAGAGAGAGAGAGAGAGAGAAAGTGAGAGCTCCTCCCCAAGGGGGATGGCCACACCACAGTCCCTTTTGGGCACACATGCACACACACTTGGCATGTTTTTCAAACTGCTGGGTCTGGAACTCAAAACTGCTCAGTCAGTCAAGTGGGATCCAGCTGCCTTAACCACCATGTCACCTGCTAGCCCTGCAAATGCATTTTAAAATAAAGAGTACTTAACTCCTAGTCTAATTTGTTTTCTACAGAGGCATGATATTTGTTAACTAATAGGTAAGATAAAGGTTAAAAGAAAAATTGAATCATACAAGAGAACAAAACATTAAGATTGAATATGACCACTTTAAGAGTTTGAAGATTCCAAACCTGGCTGAATTGTATTCTAGATCACAGAAGAAATTTTCATGTATGTCACAGAACTACAAGTGGCAATATTCAAATAATTACTAAAAATGAGAAAGAGGTTATAGGATTGCAAAAGAACAAATACTCTGGTTTTTTAAAAGAGGGAAAACACTACCATGAGTCCTCTTTATTAAGTATGTTAGTCACCAATGATCACACTCCTAATGAATTGGTGAATAAATCACTCTTTAGAAAAGACAAGGGTATACATTAGAATTTACCATAGGTCCATTACAAGCAAGTATGCCAAAATAATCCCATTTCCTTTTTTTTTTCTTTTTTTTTTTTAAGTAAACCAGGCAATTATAACAGGATATGCCTGAAGATTATATCATATCCTTGTTTTCCACAGAATGTATTTCACAAACTCTTTATAGTATCATAGTTTAAAAGATAACAACCAATGGGACCAGCAGTTAGCATAAGGGCTATGTCGCTGAATTCCCATGTAGTCAACCACGGTTTGAGTCCCAGATCCAGTGGCTTAAACTCACGCCGGGCGCGTGTGCGTGCATGCCCAAGATCCCAAGAGGAAAATGGAGGAGAATGGATTGGGGCATGGCCATCCCCCCGGGGGGTGATTTCTCGCTTTCTATCTCTCTGCCTCTCTCTTTCTGGCGAGCGCATGTGCTTTATAGCAAAAATCTCTCAAAAAAAAAAGATAACAACCAACATATTGAAGCTGCCATTTATTGAGTTATTACATGACAGTTGTGATGCCAAGTATCTAATCCTCATATCAACCTTAGGAAGTGAATATTATTATTCACTATAGCCATTTTTCAGATAAAGAAAATGGGATTCAGGAGACAGCAGATGGTACAGTGGTTAAGACACTGGACTCCCACATGGTTCCAAATCTCTGGCAGCTTGCTTTCTCCCTTTCCTTCTCTCTCTCTCTCTCTCTCTGTCTCTCTCTCTCTCTGTCTCTCTCTAGTGGACATATATGCCCTATAGCAAATTTTAAAATAACAATAATAAATTAAATAAAATAAATAATTCTTGGGAAAAAAAAGAAAATGGGATTTAAAGATGTTACGTAACGCAATAAAGAGCACATAGCTACTAACTGGTAGAGTAGGGATTCAAACTCAGAATGATCTCACTCTAAACCCAATTCTCTAAATTCCTATAATGAACATTACAGTTAGGTATTATCATAGTAGTTAAATAACTATCTCTAAATAGCCCATATTAATTAAACAATCTCAACTTAAAAAGAGGTCTCTAGTTATGGAACAATTATACCTGATGAAAATTTGAAAACATTGGCTAAATTTTATAATTACTTGTTATCTACTCATACTGAGCAAGGCTAATGTAGCTAAGGGTCTAGGAGTGCAAAAATGAAGACCTACATAGGGTGGGCACTGTAAGACTATAGGAATAACAGTCAGGTTGAAAAGAAGAATAAGACAGAGCCTTTGTTTTCCAGAATTTATGAACAACAATTATGAAACCAAATGTATTTGCCAAAAAAAGGGACCAAAAAGCAGCAGAATTTCCAAAGATACTAGCTTAAGACATCAAGAAATCATTAGGAAAGATGATTTAGCTGGTGGGCAGCCAGGGATGGATCATATTTTGTAGATGATTAAGACAGAATAATCCAGGTTAACAAAAGGGATTGAGAAAGTCAAAAGGGGAAGAATGTGGAAGCCTTCTTTAGGAAGAACAAGAAATCCAAATTCATGAAAGAATAAAATGTACAAAGTAGCACCGTACTAGATAAAGGTAGAAAGGTAGATATGCATCGTACTGTAAAGTTCCATCCCAGATATATTTAATTTTGTTCAGGAACTGCTGTCAAATTTGAACTTTAAGATGATAAAGCATTCCATAATTGCCATTAGTGACTAATTGGCAATAATTTTGAGGAGAGTTAGGAAGGGGAAAAATAGAATTTGTAGAGGGCCATTTTGCAGTATTGTATGGTAACTATTATTTATAGCGTGTACATTATTCATAGTCCTCATTGATCTATGGGCTTAAATCAGACTATGGAAGAAGTCTGCTATAAAGAAAGAGTACAAACTATATAGACCTCTACTGAAATTTCTATGGACTATTCAGAGCCCAAAGCAGATTGATTTTTAAACTAAATGTTACAACTAGAGATGAAGGGTACCTCCAAGGTACAATTGTTGCTTGAATGTGTAGGAGTACAGAAGAGATTCATTAACTGGAGCAATATAGCTAACCAGCCTATATCTAAGTTAAAGAAGAGTTCAAAGAGAATACCACCTAAACTCCTAGGAGGTGGCTTTACAAATGGCTGGACAACGGATTGCAATAATAGTACAAACATGTAAAGAACAAATGCCTGGGCAGATAGTGATGCAGCAATAGATTGACATTCTTCAAGGTTGATCCACATGGGAGGGCTCCAGGTTCAATCTGGAAACTTGTCTAAATATGCCGGGCATATGTGTACCTATGATCTGGAGCTGGCTACAACTGAAAAAACAATGCAGTGTGAATATCCTGCTGCAGGTGCTTATTTCTCTCTGTCTCCTTCTCTCACTCTTTTCCTTTCATGAAATAAATAAATAAATTTAACAGGAAGGAAGATGACCTGAATAAGCCCAAGTAGACCAGAGGAAAAGACAGATATCCTGCAAGAGACAAAATGAATAGTTTATGAACTTACCTGAGACACACCCTGGGAATACTCTGAGCTGAAAGAAACCCAATTTCACTAGATCTCAGGATATGATATTCTTCCTATTTAGTTGTTCTAGCTTCGGCCATTACTTTTACACCCAGCTATTAATAACTCTTCTAAGATACAACATAGTAGAATTTGTGCAACCACCGTCATGGTCAAGTGCAGAACCATTCCATCATCATGAAGACCTCTCTCATGCTACCAATTTATAGTCACACTCCCCGTCCCTGTCCCAAGACTAGCTTTCACTCCTGGCAACCACTAATCTGTTCCCCTGTTTGTACTTCTGTCATTTTTATACTGCTATGTAAATCAAATCATATAGTATGTCATTGGCTTTTTTTTTTTTCACTCAGCATGTTGCCCTAGATACCCATACAAATTGTTACATGTATCAATAATTCATTTCTTTTACTGCTCAGTTCATGGTATAAATATACAATGATTTCACTATTCACATATTTTAGGATATTTTAATTGTTTCAGTTTTAATTATTACAAATAAAATTGCTATGAATATATGTATATAGAATGGATTATAAAGGACTCTTCATAAAAAATATAAAGAACATATGAGAATAATCAACAAAATTAGAATACAGACTGTGAATTACATATTAGTATCAATGAGAACTCTTCTAATTTTGATCATGTTACTATGGTTATATGTGACAATATTCTTGCTTTTAGGAAATACAAACCAAAATTCTTACAGATAAAGAGGCATTTTACCTCTTAATTTTAAATGGTTCTGAAGAGAGAGAGAAAGCAAATGAGGCAAAATGTAAACAACTCATAAATCTGGGTAAAGGTATATTATGATTCTTATAATTATTCTTAAAACTTTTCTGTAGGTTTGAAATTCCATTGAAATAAAAATTTTCATGAAAATATACTGTCAGGAAGATAACCTGCTTATCTATTATATTTAAAGATTTGTGAAAGATTGAAAAGAATATTAGATTCGCGTGCAATATAAAGAAACTTTATGTATCCTGCATATAAACAAGTAATGTGATTTCTTTCTTGCCCTCTACTCTTTTGAAGTACTACTATAAAGAAAACGATCCAAAGAGATTTTTAAATTGATGCTAAGGATATAGAATTAGTATAGACTCAGCCAACTCCATCTTTAATAACATAATTTTCACAAGGTCCAGGTGGCAAAGAGCCTTGAGAATATACCCTCTTGAACTATGAGTCCTAAGCTTACCAGCTGCATGACCTTGGGCGAATTGGCTAGCTTCTTTGTATCTCAGTTTCTGCATCCTTAAAATAAAAATAAAAAATCGTTTCTACTTCTGGGTTTTTGTGTTTTAAAAGTCATTTTATCTATAGTGCTTAGAAGAGTGACATATATTGAATGTTACACGGGAGTTTACTATTATTGAACCAGGTAATTAAAAGTAGGTCCCTTGACAGATACGAACACCTCATGTTGCCTTTTACTAGGTATTTTTTCTTTGCCTCATAGTCCCCTTCATATTTGTATCAAACTCCATCTTCTTTTAGAATATTTTTATTTTCCTGCTCTTTGACAAAATGTTTCTTAATCTTCAGCAGTAATATATCAATATGGAGTGACAGTTTGACAATATGGTTCTCACTTTTCATAGTATAAATTCAAAGACAAATTGTGAACGAGTCAAGTGAAACTTGTAATTCACAGCTGTGAGGTCACACTAGTGAATTATAAGCTTTTCATTATGTCAGAACTGTGAATTACAAAGACTTTTTTTCTGTATTTCCTGTCAAATAATTTATTAGCTATCCCTCTAACACAGGATTTTGCAGCGTGACAGAACCAGAAAATACAGGGGCTGAACTGTGGCATTTCCAGATAGAACAATAAGAATTCAAACATACAAAAATAATGTTAAAAAGAAAACAATGATGATTTTTAAACTGATCTCTTGCCAATTCTAGAGTCATTCCTCATGAGAAGTTAGTTTTTCCTAAATAAGAGCCATTGCTATGCACATTTGAGGGGGCTAATTTTTGCTTCATTTCTTCCTTATTTCCATCATCACCATCATTTCTCTAAAGTCATTAAAAGGTGAAATTCTATAATGTTTAAAAAATTAAAAGATATTCTTGTTAATAATAATGTCATTACTGTGATTGTCATGAAACTCTGGACAACTACGATTTCCACAGGACTTTCATGTCTTCTTTATTCTAATTCACATTGAAGTTCGTAGAATAGATAATACATTTCTACTCATTTACGAGGACACTGAGATACAGAAAAGCTCAGAGAAATGATAGAGACAGGCCAGTCTGTAGCCTGGTAGTTACATGAACTGGATCCCACATAGCTAACTGTGCTGTTCAAGTCCTGGATTCAGTGGTTTGAAAGGTACATGTGCATGCATGCCCAAAATCCCAAAAGGTGGAAGAGATGGAGTAGTAGGGATTGTGGCATGACCATTTCCCATTCCCCATTAAGGGGTTCTCTCTCTCTCTCTCTCTCTCTCTCTCTCTCTCTCTCTCTCTCTCTCTCTCTCTCAGCAAGCATACATATCTTTTGGCAAATTAAAAAAAAAAAAAAGAAAGAAAAAATTGTGGGGTTTACTAGCACAATGACTAGGCACAGAGCAGCAGGAACCAGATTTCACATGTTTAATCCAGGTTCAAGTCCTCATCCCATTGCCTTCATGCCAGGTGCACTAGAATCCTGACAGAAGGAGAGTTAGAGGAAAACAGATTTCAGCATGTCCAGGTCCCACTGGGGATGCTTTCTCATTCTCTCAGTCTCACTCACACTCTCTTTCTCTCCCTCTCTCTCTCTCTCTCTCTCTCTCTCTCTCTCTCTCTCTCTCTCTCTCACACACACACACACACACACACACACACACACAATCAGAGTACCATCTAGCAGTAAAAATAAAAAGAAAAAAAGGAATGGAAGGGGCTAATCCAAAATCACACCACTACTAAGTGTCAAAGTGTCAAAGCAGGAATCATATATTCTGATTCCAGATCCAGAGATCATTTCCCATATTGTGCTAAACCTCTTCCCCATTTATATGCATATATATGTAGTGAAGCTCTACAAATCCTCTGTTTAGTATCACATTTAAAGAGTCTAATTTTAGAAAAATTCTCAAGTAATTTTTAAGAGAATTATAAAATCTATACTTGTAAGTCTTAAAGCAGATTACTCAATTCAATTTATACCCCACAGCCACATCAAGTCCTATTTTCTCTTGTACCCTGAAAATACGACTTCCGACATCTTTTCTTTGTTCTCTTTAGCCTTGTACCTTCCTCAGTAATACTTTGATTCTATACCATTAGAGCCCAGGGACCAAACACACACAACTATATTTTTTCTAAAACTTATGGGAGTAGACAGAAAAATATAGGCAAAAATAAAATTATTTTTCATAAATTATATTGGGATAGTCAACGCTTGCAGTACTCACTCATAAATAAATATTATTCCATTCTTGTATTTTTAAATCTTGCTACCTTGAATATTATAGTGACAACAATATTGTTTTTGCATTTATTTAAGTACAATAGATGTCTTGGTCCGTTATTGCATGGCTAACAGAAATATCTGAGACTGAGACCAGTAGATGGCATAATGTTTACATTATGTAACCATTATGTAGTCAACTGTAGTTCGAGTGCCAGACCTGGTGGCTTAAAACTTATGCCAAGCATGTGTGGTATATGTCCAAAATCTCAAGAGGAGAATGGAGGACAAGGGATTGTGGCATAGCCATCCTTCTGGGTAGTACTTTCTCCCTTTCTGTCTCTCTGGTGAATGCACGCAAAAATTTCTCTCTCTAAATAAATAAATAAATATATGAGACTGGATAAATTTATATATATGTATACATACATATATATATATGTGTGTGTGTGTGTGTGTGTATATATATATATATATATATTAAAAAAAAATAGAAGCCAAGGGCCAGCAGGTGGTATGGTGCTTAAGGCTTTGGATTCCCATATGGCCAACTGAGGTTTTAGACCTAGACCTGGTGGTTTGAAAAACACTGTAAGTGTTTGTGTATGCATGCCCAAAGTCCTGAGAGGAGAATGGAGTAAGAGGGATTATGGTGTGGACATTTCCCTCCAGGGGGTGACTTCTCATTTTTCCCCTCTGTGTCTCTTTCTGTCTTTCTCTGGTGAGCACACACACCCTATGGCAAAAATCTAAAAAGAAAAGAAAAAAATAGAGGTTTCTTCAGCCAGTGGCTTGGAGGCCCAGGATATAGCTCCTGCCTGCCTCATTTCCTCTCATTTTATTATTATTATTTATTTTATACTTTTAATCACTGTACATCACTTTGCTTGTAAGTTGAATTTACCCAACATGAATACATTTCACATCAGTCCAGTTGAGGATACTAAACACATTATCATCAACAGATAATAACCCACTACTGTGTCTCAAAAATGTTCCTCATTAATTTCCTTCCTTATACTCCTGCCTTCTCTCACCCTCCTCCCATATTGTCTGCAGAATCTATAACCGTTTTCAATGCTTCTATGTCTTCCAACCTCTCAGTTTCCACCATTGAGTGCAGAGAGTCAGTATATGTTAAGTAGAGACATACAATGTCTCTCTTTCATAGCCTGGCTTGCATCACTGAGCAGCAAATTTTCCATATTCGTTCACTCTCTATTGAATGCCAGGGTCTTGTTTTTTTTTATGGCTGAGTTGTATTTCATAGAGTACATGTGCCACACTTTTCCAATGCATTCATCTGTTTGTGGACACTTGGATTGGTTCCATGTCTTAGCAGTTGTGAATAATGCTGCAATAAACATAGATGTGCAAGTACTTTTCTGACTAAGCATTCACCTATTCTTTGGGTAGATACTCAGGAGTGGAATTGTTGGATCAGATGGTAGTTCTATTTGTAGGTCTTTGAGGAACCTCCATATTGTTCTCCACAGTGACTGAACCAATTTACATTTCCACCAGAAATATAGGAGAGTTCCCTTTTCACCACATCCCTGCCAGTACTTATCATTTATTGTTTTTTTTTTTAACCTTTGCCATTTAGACTAGGGTTAAGTGTTATCTCATTGTGGTTTTGATCTGCATCTCCCTTATGATGAGGGATGTTGATCATTTTTTCCCTTTTGCCTGTTCACATGTCTTCCTTAGAGAGTTGTTTATTCAGCTCCTTTTCCATCTTTTAATTGGATTAGTCTTTTTTTGGGGAGGAGCGGGGTAAGACACTTGAATTCCCTTTGTATTTTGGTTATCAGTCCCTTATCTGAAGTGTAGTTTACAAAAATATTGTCCCATTCTGAGGGTTGTCAATTTACACTAATCATTGAATCTTTTGTTGTGCAGAAATTTCTTAATCTGAGGTAATCCTCACTTGTCTATTTTGGGGATTATTGCCTGTGTTTTGGTGGTGTTATTTAAGAACTTTTGCCTACTCCAATGTCTTCCAGAGTTTCTCCAGTGTTTCCCCTAGTAGTTTTATAGTTTGAGGTCTTAGGTTCAGATCTTTGATCCACTATGGATTGATTTTTGTAAATGGTGAGAGATAAGGGTGCTGATTCTCCTTTCTGCAGGTGGATACCCAGTTTTTCCATCACCATTTGCTAAAGAGGTTTTGCATTTCCCAGTGATTTGACTGATACCCTTTGTCAAAAATAATTTGGCTGTATGTTTTAGAGTTTCTTTCTGGAGTCTCTATTCTGTTCAATTTGTCCACATATCTGTTTTTGTGCCAGTACCGTGCTGTTTTGATTATCACAACTTTGTAATGTATTTTAGAGGCAGGGAGTGAGATGTCACTCACTCCACTCTTGAGCCGAATTGCTTTGGAAATACAGTGTCTTTTATGATTTCAGATAAATTCTAAGATCATCTTTCCTAGATCTGTGAAGAATGTCTCTTGTCATTTGATGAGGATTGCATTAAATATGTAGGTTAATTGGGGTAGAATTGACATTTTGATTATACTAATTCTCCCAATCCAGGAGCAAAATATGTCCTTCCACATTTTTGCATCATTTTCAATTTCTTTTTAAAGATTTCCAGAGTTTTCCTTGTAGAGGCCTTTGACTTCCTTGGCTAGATTTAGTCCTAGGTATCTTATACTTCTTGGGGCTATAGTAAATGATATTTATTTCTTCAATTCTGTCTCCGTCTGCTTCTCGTTGGTATAGAGAAATGCTATAGATTTTTGTTTGTTGATTTTGTATCCTGCCACTTTACTGTTTTCACTTATTACTTCCAGAAGTTTTTTTCATGGATCCTATTGGGTCTTCTATGTATTCAATCATGTCATCTGCAAGCAGAGATAGTTTCAACCCTTCTTTCCCTGTTTGAATGCCTTTTGTTTTATTCTCTTATCTGATTGTGTTGGCTAGGACTTCCATAACTATACTGAAAAGGAGTGGAGAGAGTGGGCAGCCTTGTCTTGTACGAGTAATTGGTGGAAAATCTTTCAGCTTTTTCCCATTCTGTATAAGGTTAGCTATAGATTTTCCTTAAATGGCTTTCATTATGCTGAGAAATGATTCTTCTATACCAATTTTGCTGGGAGTTTTAATCATGAAGGGATGTTGTGTTTTGTCAAATGGTTTATCTGCTTTGATTGAAATGATCATATGGTTTTTATCTTTCTTTCCATTAATATGGTGTATTATGTTTATGGTTTTGAATATGTTGAACCTCTCTTGCATCTGTGAAATAAAGCCTACCTGGTTCTGATGGTTAATCTTTTTTATATGTTGTTGGATACTGTTTGCTAGTATCTTCATAGAATTTTTGCATCTATATTTATCAGAGATATTGGTCTGTAGTTTTCCTTTCTTTTCATATCCTTATCTGTTTTGGGAATGAGGGTGATGTAGGCTTCATAAAATAAATTTGGGGGGGTTCCTTCCTTTTAAATCTTTAGAAATAATTTGATAAGAATGGGGTTACCTCTTCTTTAAAAGTTTTGTAAAATTCATAAGTGAAACCATCAGGACCTGGGCTTTTTTTGTTGGAAAGTTATTTATTACTGATTCAATCTCATTACTTGCTATCAGTCTATTCAGTTTTTCTGCGTCCTCCTTAGTCGATCTTGGTAGATTATATGTGTCCAGGAATTGTCCATCATCCTGGTTTTTTTGTTTGTCGGCACATAGATGCTCATAGCATACTCTAATGCTGTTTTGCATTTCTATTATGTCCATTGTAATATTGCTGCTTCATTGAGAGTTTGATTTATCTGGTTCCTTTCATTCTTAATTAGTCTAGCTAATGGTGTATCAATTTTGTTTATATTTTCAAAGAACCATATTTTGATTTCATTTATTTTCTGTACAATTCATTTATTTTTGCTTTTATTTATTTCTGCTAGAATCTTCATTATTTCTTTTTTTGTGGCATTTTTTGGATTGTTGTTGTTGTTGCTTTTTCAATTCCCTGAGGCATGATGTTAGGTTATCTAGCCACCTATCCTTCTTTTCTTACATGCGCTAATTGCTCTGAACTTCCCTCTTATGACTGCTTTTGTGGTGTCCCACAGATTTTGGAAACGCATGCACTCATCATTTGTTTCCATAAATCTTTTGATTTTAGTCATAATCTCTTCTGTAGTTGTGAGGTCATTCAGGTTAGGTTATTTAGTTTTCATGTATTTGTGTATTTTTGAGGATTTTTCCTAAAATTGATGACAAGTTTAATTCCATCATGGTCAGAGAAGACGCTGGATATAGTTTGTATGCCTTTGAACCTGTAACGGCATTTTTGTGCCCTAACATGTGGTCAGTCTTCAAGAAGGTACCCTGTGGGGGAGAGAAAAATGTGTATTTTGTGATTTGGGGGTAGAAAGTTTTATAAATGTCTATCAAATTCATCTGCTTTATCGTATCATTTAGGTCCTGAATCTCTTTCCTTATTTTTTGCCTAATTGATTGGTCTAAAGGAGATAATGGTGTATTGAGGTACCCAACGATTAGTGTATTTCAATTTGTCTCCTCTCTTAGATCTAGCAGTCCTTCCTTCACATATTTGAGAACTCCTAATTTGGGTGCATAGATATTAATAAGTATTATAATCTTCTTGATTAATTAGCTCTTTTACTATTATATAATGCCCTTCTTTGTCTCTTTTTACAGTTTTTGTCTCTATTTTGTCTGAAGTCAGTATCGCAACTCCCACTCTTTTTTGGTTTCCATTGCATGGTATATCTTTTTCCAAACCTTCACTTTTAATCTATGGATGTCTTTATCCATGAGGTGGGTTTCTTGTAGACAACAGATAGAGCAGATAGAGGGTTTCTGTTGTTGTGGGTTTTTTGTTTGTTTGTTTTTTTGTTTTCCATTCAGGCAGTCCCATGTTTCTTGATTGTAGAATTTAAACTATTAACATTCAACATTATTATCCATATTTCTGTACTTGTCCCTACCACTAATTTGACCATTTTCTTTGTTGTTTTTGTTCTCTTATTTCTGTCTGTCTGTCTGTCTTTAGTCTTCTTGGTATAGCACCCCCTTCAGAACTTCTTGAAGAGCTGGCCTAGAGTTGGCAAATTCTTTCAGGTTTTATTTATCTGAGAATTTTCCATTTTTTCTTTCAATATGAAGGGCAATCTTACTGGGCATAATAATCTTGGTTGAAATTGTTTTTTATTTAATACTTTGAATATCTTTCCCCATTTTTTTCCTTGCTTGCATTATTTCTGACAAGTGGTTCCATGTTAGACTGATGGGACAATCTTTGTAAGTAACTTGTTATTACTCTCTTGCCGATTTTAGTATTTTGTCTTTGTCTTTGGTTTTGGCCAGTCTGGTATAACGTGTCATGGAGAAGATCTTCTTGGGTTGATTCTGTTTGGAGTCCTTTGTATTTCTTGGGTCTGGATGTTTAAATGTTTTTCTAGGCTTGGAAAGTTTTCTTCCAGGATTTCATGGAGTAGGTTTTCAATGCCTTTAATAGACAATCGCCTTCTAGGATACCGATTATTCAGATGTTTAGATGTTTAATGGAACATAGTATTTCTCATATATTATCCGCATTTTTTTTTAATTTTCTCTATCTTTTTGGTGTTTTTTTTTTTTTTTTTTTTCCCCTAGGTCGGTGGTTTTGTTTTCTACATCTAAGATCTGATCTTCTGTATTATCTAATCTGTTTTCAATACTTTCAAGGGAGGTTTTTATTTCCTATATTACAGCCTTCATCTCTAACAGCTACATTTGATTCTTTTTTATAGTGTCTATTTCTTCTTTCAAATTATGGAAAGACTTCCTCATCTCCTGTAGCTCATTGCATCTTTTCTCTTGCATCTTCCGAAGTTCATTGTCTCTTTCCTCTTGCATCTTGTTAAGTTTTGCCACTATGAACATTCTGAGTTGTTTATCTGACATTTCTAAAAGTTGCATTGTACTGTCTGTGGATGGTGAGGAATTGTTATTTTCCCTTGGAGAAGAGTTATTTTCTTGGTTTCTCATATTTCTTGTGCCTCTGTGGTGGTTTCTGGTCATCTGATGGATTATATGTTCCTTCCTAATTGCTTAGAGTTAATTTTGAGCATTTAAAGGCTTGCAGGAGGATATGATCCATGATCTCTTCATAGCTCTGTCTTCCTGATGCTCACTCTGTAACCTGAACTTTTGTTGCTGAAACTGAGTGTTCTGGATGCCTCCCAGATTATTGAGAACAGTTGCACCTGGGGCAGAGCTACGGGGTTTCAAATGAAAAGGAAAGTATGGTAGCATTGTGGGCTTCAGAAAACTATAAAGTTGTGATGAACATAAGATAGTGGTGGTTCCAAGGTAGTCTCTGGCCTTGGTCAGCACACTAGCTTCTGCTTCATAGGAGCCAGAAGAAATGGTGGGGTGGAAGTTGGAAGTAAGAGGGCTTGCACCTGGAGTGAAGGATTAGAGTGCGCAGATTCCAAGACAGTCTCTGGCCACTTGCTTCTGCCATACAGGAGCTGGGAAGAATAGTGGAGAAGAAGTTGGAATCAACCTCATTTCCTATCCTTATATACACACTCAGTTATGTGGGCCTGACCCTAATAAATTTATCACACCCAAAGGTCCCACCTTGGAACACCATGAAGAAATTAAGATTTTACTTAACACCTGTGTGATATGATCAAGTCTCACACATGAACAGTTGGGGGCATTTAATTATCACCCACTAAGACCACATTCAAAAATATGAACCTTTGAAAAACAAACAATTATTTAAAAACCATAGCAATTGGTAAGCCCAATACTTGGCTAGAATACCTCTCCACACTTCATTTAGCTGAAGGTTTGTACAGTCCCCTGAAGTTATCATGCTCTTCCCAGTTTCCAGACCAGTGCTTCCCAATCTCTTTCACATCATTACACATTGGGATAAACAACACAAGTGGCTTCAAGGATGGGGAACAGCAGCATCTGCACACTGATAGCCTGTTCGAAGCACTCCAGTGTGTGGAGACTTATTGATTAGAGTACACAATCCTCCATCTCTTCTTTCCTTCTCATGTCTTTGACTAGTCAGCTTCCTTATCCTTCAGGAAATCATTAAGGTAAAATATCTCCTGGGGTATTGTCCTCAGATTTTTTTTTTTTTTGGAGAGGTTTTTGCTATAGGGTACATGCGCTCGCCAGACAGACAGAGAGAGACAGAGAGACAGAAAGCGAGAAATCACCCCCCTGGGGGGATGGCCACACTGCAATCCCTTCTCCTCCATTCTCCTCTCAGGATCTTGGGCATGCATGCACACGTGCCCGGTGTGAGTTTAAAGCTACCGGGTCCAGGACTCGAACCACGGTCGACTACGTGGGAGTCCAGCAGCATAGCCATTATACTAACTGCTGGTCCCTCGTCCTCAGATTTTTCAAAGTTAAGGAAGGAGACACAACCAATCAAGATGAGGCCATTGAACTCATCTTTCTTCCTCCCATTGTAACTTTTTATTTAGGTATAGTTCCCACTAGACTGTAAACATTTTGAGAAAAAGAGCTACATCCTATACACCTTGATATTTTTAGTACTGCTATAGTATTCTGCTAAAGATTGGCACTCAATAACTGCTATTTAATGAACAAATGAACTAATGAATTCTTTCTAGATAAAACTACTGTTCAATCCTTCACTTCTTTGAGACCAATTTTTTTTTTAATGTTAGGTTTTAGCCATGGGCATGTGCACTCACTGGAGAAAGACAGAAACAGAGAGAGGGAGAGTGACAAATCACCCCTGGGGGAATGGTCACACCACAGTCACTTCTTTCTCATTTTCCTCTCAGGATTTTGGGCACACATGCACACACACCTGGTGTAATTTTTTAAGGTGCCAGGTCCAGGACTCAAACCACAGACAACCATGTGGGAATCCACCATGCCACCTGCTGGCCCTGAGACCAACTTTTTTATATTTCACATATGAGTGATATCATGAAGTATTTGTCTTTCTATGTGTGCCTTATTTCATCTTACATAATGCCCTGTAAGTTCATCCACATTCCCACAAGTGACAGGATTTCAATATTTTTATGGATGAATAGTATTCTGTTATGGATATATATCACATTTTCTTTATCCATTCATATATTATTGGACACCTCTGTTGATATCATGTCTTGGCTTTTGTGATTAGTACTGCAATAAATATAGATATGTAGGTATTTCTTCAATATACTGATTTCATTTTCTTTGATATATACCAAGTAGTGGGATCACTGAATCATATTGTACTTTTATTTTTCATTTATTGTGAATCCTCCATACTGTTTTTCATAATGGCTATACTAATTTACTTTCCCATCAATAGTGTATAGGGTTTCTGCTTTCTCCACAGCCTCACTGACACTTGTTATCTTTTGTCTTTTTGATAAGAAGGGGACAATGGTACGGTTCAGTAATCCCACTACTCAGTATATATCCAAAAAAAGAGGAAATTGGTACATGAAAACATTTGCACTCTAATGTTTGTTGCAGGACTATTCTTCATAACCAAGATGTGAAATCAACTTAAGTCCCCATCAACAAACAAATAGGCAAAGAAAATATGGTGTGTGTATATACATAAAGGAATATTTTTCAACCATTAAAAGGAATAAAATCCTGTCATTCTAGACACCATGTGCAAATCTGGCAGACTTCATATTAAGTAACAAAAGCTAGACACAGAAAGAGAAAAATTACATGTTCTCACTCACATATAAAAACTAAAATAGTTGACCTGAAAGAAATAGAGTAGCAGGGTCAGCAAGTGGTATGGTCGTTAAGGCGCTGGATTCCCACATGGTGGACTCTGGTGAGAGTTCTGGACTCAACAGCTTGAAAATCACGCCAGGCAGGGAACCAGCAGTTAGCGTAATGGCTATGTCGCTGGACTCCCATGTAGTCGACCGCGGTTTGCGTCCCAGACCCGGTGGCTTAAAACTCACACCGGGCGCGTGTGCGTGCATGCCCAAGATCCCGAGAGGAGAATGGAGGAGAAGGGATTGCGATGTGACCATCCCCCCTGGGGGGTGATTTCTCGCTTTCTGTCTCTATGTCTCTCTCTGTCTGTCTGGCGAGCGCATGCGCCCTATAGCGAAAAACCTCTCAAAAAAAAGAGGAAAAAAAAAAGAGAGAGAGAGAGAAGAAGAGAAAATCACGCCAGGCGCAGGTGCATGCATGCCCTGAGAGAGGAGAAGAGATTGTGGTATGGCCATCCCCTCCTTAGAGGATGATTTACTTTCCTTCTCTCTGTTTCTCTCTGTCCTATGGCAAAGAGAGAGAGAGAGAAAGAGAGAGAAGAGAGTAGAATAGTAATTACTAGAGGCTAGAAAGGGTATAAGGGAGAAGGGGATAGAGAAATGCTGGTTAACTGATACAAAATTAGGCTCAATAAAAGGAACTATTTCTAGAATTCTATAGCACAGAAGGGTAAGTATTGCTAACAATAATTTATTGTGTAAGTAAATAGCTAAGTACTAAAATAAAGGATACCTAAAAAAAGAGGA
Organism: Tupaia tana; assembly: GCA_026018925.1. Taxonomy (NCBI): domain Eukaryota; kingdom Metazoa; phylum Chordata; class Mammalia; order Scandentia; family Tupaiidae; genus Tupaia; species Tupaia tana. Next base: position 20,213,145 of record JAKSZU010000008.1, read on the forward strand.
TTTTTAAGTTTCATTTATTTCATCCATGAGTGAAAGAGAGAGAGAGAGAGAAGCAAAGAGAGATAGGCACCCCCAACTTGGTATCTATGCCACAATCCATGCAGCTTCAGCCAGCACAGATCATGCGCACACATGCCTATGTCCAGCACATACAGACAGGTCTGGGGATGTGAACCTCGGTGGGTCTAGCATCTCAGACCATTGTGTTACCACTACACCATTGGCTGGCTTGAGCGAGAATTTTGAAGATATTCAGTACGAGGTAATCATAAATGTTTGAGATAATAAATATGCTAAGTTCCCCGATTTGATCATTATGCACTGTATTCATGTACTGAAAAAAATTATACTAAATTCAATAAATATGTATAATTATTGGATCATTGGAATAGTCATGGCACATTTTTAATTAGAAAAATAAGTCATAATTTTTCTGACAACCCAATATTATTTATCAGTAAAAAAAAAAAGGAGGGAGCAGCAACATTTCTTCCTCAGTTAGGTAATTGTTAAAATGAGAAGTCCAGGATTGCAATGCGAGTAAGAAACCCAAGTGAAGTGGACTAAGAGGAACCAAAAACAAAATTGTTATAGACTTCTGGAACTGAAGGGCATAAATAAGCACAGAGGTTGACACTTGCTCCTTCATGGAGAATTCTATGAAATGAGAATTCTGAAGACAGGTGACTGCATGAAGCCTCCCAAGACAAAAGAGTAAAGAAAGAGGCAAGAGTGAGGCAATGTCTCTGTTAATGGTTTGTGATGTTAAGGATGAGTTAGTTTCCCAAAGGCCAAATGCATAGCAAGGAAGATAGGTAGGCTGTATCATCTTGGTGGAAACCTGAGAGTCTGTAGAAGGTCAATCAGGGTGGAAGACCCCATTATTAAGTGACTGGAGACAAGAAATTAAGTGAATTATAAGGATCGCAAGAATTCTCCCAAAAGAGTGCAGTGTCCACTTTAGGGAATGATTCCATGAGGAACTCCTTTGAATCTTTTGAAGAGACTACAAATATTGATATGCCCCAAAGGGTCAGTACTTTGAGCTATAAATATCACAAAACATGAAGAATACTTTTGATTCTTTTCTCTATGTAACCTTCTCTCACTGCATCCCAGAGAAGAAGAAGGAAGCAAAAGAGGAGTGGAAGAATGCGAGGTATGAAAAGGTACAGCATATTCTTGTTTCCTGAATCTGGGCCATGCTGTGGCAAAAGACAGTCTTTGAATTAGATAGAAAACTCAGTTTTGAGTTCGACTGGACTAAGTTTAATATCAGAAAGTGACAAGAAAGCTATAGCATCTGCCTAAGTGTGAAGATGTTTAGACAAGCAGGAAGAAGAGTTAAAAGGGACATTTGAGGACAAAGATTGGAGAAAATTAAACCATCTCCTGATTGTGACATCACTGAGTTCAGCTCATCCAATAAAGTAATTGTGGCAGTCATAGCTTCATCTTGTTAGCCAAGTCAAAACTTCAGGGTTTGTTAGTTAATTACTGGCATACTTTTGAAAAAAATTGAAAAATAAATCTTCAATTTATGGTAAGACTAAATTATACATGTGTAACTAATTTTCTATTAAAGCCCTACTCCACATCTCCTCCTCATTCTTCCTACACTAAGTTACCACCACACCCTTTCTTCTACATGTACTCCAAGAGGTAGAATCAGGTCAAGAAAAATTACCTGGAGATATTTTTATAAGCAAAGGGCTAATGCAATGATGGTGGGGCCCAGGTCATACATACAACCCTCCTCTTCATGTATTCTAATCCTTCAGCTCATTTTTAAAGAGATATTTATTTTTTCCCTAAAACAAAGCTAAACTTTTCACTCACTTCCTCAGAACTTTAAAAAAAAAATTTTCAGTGAGATTTTTTGCTACAGGGCACATTCACTTGCCAAAGAAACAAAGAGACAAAAAGTGAAAAATCACCACTTCCCCTTGAGGGGGGGAGGGGGGAATGGCCGTACCACAATCCCTTCTCACTCCTACTCTCAGGATTTTGGGTACACATGCGCACATGCCCAACATGAGTTTTAAGCCACCATGTCTGAGAATCGAACCATGGTTGACTACATGAGAGTCTAGCGACATAAGCATTATACCATATGATGGTCCCTAGAACTCTTAATTAGTAATCATTGTCTACCACAGTTGTTTGAGTACTAAATCTTAGCTAGACACTTGACTCTCTCAGTAATCCAATCCCAAACTGCCTTTCCAGCATAACAGCCCATACATTGTACATTTTAGATAAATGAAATAGCTTCCTTTACTTTTATTCTTTCAACAAACTCAGTTTATGAAGGGTGAAAGCTAATTATTCATTCATAGGTATTTACTGAACACCATCTATATGATAGGCAATATACTTGGTACGGTGTGGTAAACAAAACCAACCTGGTCCCTTTCCTCACAAATATCAATGATTTATAATAAAGACAGACAATCAAGAGATACTTAAGCAAATAATTAATTATTGCCATTGAGATATGTGCTGCAAGATTCCCAGACTGCTATGAGGACAGATAATGACAGATCGAGGTAGGTTATATCACCAATCCGTATCACACCTTCTCTTCTCTTGGCAATTACTACTAGAAATCATCCTTGGCATGATCATGAATATCTGGGGAAGAACTAAAGGAAAAGTAACATCTTCTTTCAGGGAACTCATTTACCAGGGGCCCCATCTACATTCGGAAAGAGACTCTCATCCGAGAGAACCCACCCAAGAACTCAAGCCACCAATGTGCTTCCCCTTGTGGTTTTCTCACTTTTATTCATCATGCATCTACTTTATTTTTCAAAATTCCCTTCTATTCCCTCAGCAAATATTCAGACAGCATATCACGTGTCTCTGCACATGCTGGAAAGCACTTCTCTGATGTCTGTGTCCCTAAATCCTCTAACTCTATACCATCTCATACAGCAAGTGTCCCTGATTCCCCCAAGTTGGGAATGTTTTCTGATCGTCATTGCACTTAAATGTTAGAGAAAGAAAAGGGGAGGAGAGGAAACTGGGAAGAGTAGAGAGTATTGAGACTTGATGACCTGGAGGACATCAAGTCTCAACCCCTGATCCTCAGTGGCGCCCCCTAGGTAGTTGCTGTCAGAAGCAGGTTATAGAGTGAGGAGACATTTAAGATACAGTCACTGTCTCCATTGAGCTTCTCGAAATAGAGGAGGGAAAAGTGTTGTAATCTGGTTAGACATGTTTTTATAAAGAATGTAAGAATACTAAGTTAATTGAGCCAGTTCTAAAATTCATAAAAGATTTGAAGTGGTTAAATATATATTATGTTATATGATCCAACTTAGTATTTTTAAATTGGACAGTATTGACTTTAAAGTGTTTTTCTCCAAGTTTTCAAAATAGTCAATGCTGAAATAGCACCCGTCAAAATGTATCTCGTGACTGTTATAACAAGCTTGTCCTAGATACAAGAAACTAATTGTAGAGTCTGTTTTTCTCTCTTTTCTATAAATACATTCTAAACAAAGGGTTATGGGTTTAGCTAAATAAATATTAATCCATTCCTTGAGAAAACAAATGTCTTTCATAAGATTTCACTCTCTTGGCACCATCTCTACCATAGCCAGAGCAATAAAAAATTTAATCTTGTCCAAAATATAAATTTTTAGTGACATTGGGATTTCTAGGAAGCGGTCATTGCACACCAATTTGTCGAAGGAACGTCTTTCACCTAAGAACTTGACTGAGTCTTCTAATGGAAAAGTTGTACACACTTATGTCTGTATGTTTAGTGGTCAACTGATCTTTTGAATCGGTAAGTCACAGTCGTTTCTTTTCTAAGTCTTGAGATTATCCAACCTTCCAGAAAATTGCAAATGTTGACAGTCAGCCCATTGTGGGTTAAGCAACGTTCATTGGGAGCCTGATCATGCATGATTAATCACGGTTCAAATCCAGGACCTGATGGCTTAAAAAACATGTTGGGAACATGTACGTGCATTCCCAAAATCCCAATAGGATGGAGAAGTGGAGGAAAAGAATGTGACATAACCATGCCCTGTAGAGAGTGCTTTGTTTCTCTCTCTTTCTATCTCTCACAAGCATATATGCCCTCTGGCAAGGAAAATAAAAAAGTTGTGCTAGAATCACAGAGCCAATCTTATTACAAAAACAAATAATTCAAGATCACAATAAAAGAATACTGAATGTCCTAATTCGTTATCAATAAATCTGCTTGGTACTATGGAACTGAAACAACAGAAAGGCAACTATACAATCTCTTTCCTGACCTCGTCATATTCTGACAACTAGTGGAAATGACAGAAAGCAGTCTATAGTCTAGCGCTGGGGTCCTGAACCCCCAGGCTATGTATCAGTGCCTGTCCATTGGGCAGTTGAGTGACATTTCATCTGCATTTGTAGCCACTGCCATTGCTCACATTGCTTCCTGAGCTCTGCCTCCTGTCAGATCAAATGCAGTAATGGATTCTCATGGGAGGGCAAACCCTACTGTTACATAATTGTTTCATTGTATATTGCAATGCGGGTAGTGGTGGAAATGGAATGCAGGGTAGATGTAGCTTGGGTCATCCCAAAACCAATCTCCACTCCTCATCATCCATCCATGAAAGGATTATTTTCCATAAGATCCTGGTGTCAGAAGGGCTGGGACTACTGGACTAGCAGTGCGTATGGTCTAGCAGTCAAGAGTGTACATTCTGGAGTCACACCACTAGGGATTCAGACCTTATCTCTGCAACTCCAAAGTTCAATTTTCTTACCTATAAAATTATTACAATAGCTGAACTATGATATAATAATGTTGTGAAGATCAAATGATGATGTGTAGTATACTTAGCACAGCAAAAAGCATAGAGTAAGTGTTCAATAAATATTATTTGTTATATCATTTTTACTACAGTAGATAGTATATATTATTATTATTCCCAGAATTACCCATTGCCAAGGATCTAAGCTACTTTCATTATCCATCCATCTATCTCCTCCCACTCTGTGAGGGACTCAACCCAATAAAAATTCCATATGGCTAATGGTAAGTGATACATGGTTGTGGTGATAGGAAGCAAGAGTAAATCAAGAGATTATATCAATGGAATCTTGTAGGGAGACAAAAATATGCATTGTATGGTCAACCTTTTGTTTTGGTTTTTTTTGCTATAGGACACATATGCTCACATATGCTCACTATGTATATATTATTAGAGAGAGAGAGCAATACATATATATATATCCAATGTGTGTGTGTGTGTGTGTGTGTGTGTGAAAAAGAAAGTGATATATATACACACACACATATATATAGTGAGCACACATGTGCCCAACATACTAGACTTTAGCTGTGCTATTCGCCACAAAGGATCCAGCCACCTTAACCACCACATCTCCTGACTGTCTATTTTTTATCAGCTTAAAGAAAGCTCAGTAATATACTCACATCTTCAAATATCTTTTAGAAATTAAAATTAGATCAATTATTCAATAAACATTTATTAATTACCTACTATATGCTTGCCATAAATAATATCTTTTTTTTTTTTTTGGAGAGGTTTTCGCTATAGGGCGCGTGCGCTCGCCAGACAGACAGAGAGAGACAGAGAGACAGAAAGCGAGAAATCACCCCCCAGGGGGGATGGCCACGCGCAATCCCTTCTCCTCCGTTCTCCTCTCGGGATCTTGGGCACGCACGCACACGCGCCCAGCGTGAGTTTTAAGCCACCAGGTCCGGGACGCGAACCGCGGTCGACTACGTGGGAGTCCAGCGACATAGCCATTACACTAACTGCTGGTCCCACCATAAATAATATTGACAGTCTTTGCCTTCATGGACCTCATCTTCTAGCAAGAGACATAAACTTGTAGAATTAATTATTTTCTTGGAGTTGTAATGAAATGATCCAGAGAATAAAAAAGGTATGCTAAAAAGTACACTGAAAGTGACCTTTCTGATTACAGACTGTGGAGGTCAAGGAAGGTGTCTCTGCAGAAATGGTGCTGAGACAGATCTTAGGGAGAAACTGTCAATACTGGATGCAGGGAAGTCAATCTTGGGGAAAAACAGTGTGTGTTCAGCCCTTGAAGCTGGAAGGAGCCTGACACAACTGAGAACTAAAAATGTCCTGAGCAATGGAGCTGGAAGGTGAAGGGAAGACTGACAGGAAAGGAGGCTGTGGTGGAGGCACAGGCCACATCATGCTAGGGTTGTCAGGAAACTGTCTGCCATCAGGACAATGCTTAGAGAGCTGCTTCTGTGCTCTAAAATACCAGCCCAATGCACCTTCAAACTAAGACTGCTTGATGTGGAGAATGCTTGCCAGTGGAATAATGGTACTGGATATAAAGCAAGAACTTTTTTCATTTAAAAGAGTAGAAAATGGGGGACCAGCAGTTGGCATAATGGCTATGTCACTGGACTCCCATGTAGTCGACCGCGGTTCAAGTCACGGACCCAGTGGCTTAAACTCATGCCGAGCGCATGTGCGTGTGTGCCCAAGATCCCAAGAGGAGAATGGGGGGAGAAGGGATTGTGGCTTGGCCATCCACCCTGGGAGGTGATTTCTTGCTTTCTGTCTCTCTGTGTCTCTCTGTCTTTCTGGTGAGCACATGTGTCCTATAGCAAAAACCTCTCCCAAAAAAAACATAGTAGAAAATAGAATAACCTAATTTTTGAGTATTTTAAGTGATGGTCCAGATTCTTTCAGAATGAGAAAAGAAATAATCTTATAAGTTGATTTAAGATAGAAAGGATAGAAAAATGACAAGAATGGGTGCTTAGGGAACAGCAGATGGCATAACAGTTATGTCACTGAATTCCTACATGGCCAACCATGGTTCGAGACCTGGATCTGGCAGCTTGAAACTCACACTGGGCATGGGTACATGAATGCCCCAAATCCCAAAAAGACAATGCAGGAGAAGAAATTATGGCATGGCCACACACCCCCACCACTGGGGCAGATGATTTTTTGCTTTCCATCTCTCTGACAAGCACATGTCCTATAACAAAAATCATTCTTAAAAAAAAAGAATGGGAGATGAGACAAAATTTCTCAAGGATTTCCCAGGTGTCTGCACGTTTTGCAAGTGAAGCATTGACTTTTTTCCTCTAGACCATCATGTCAAAGATATCTGTATTTGAATAGACTTGGAAGATAGATCCTCCAGATCAAAGGGTCGCGGTGCATACTGCCCATTAGAAAAGATTAGGGCTCCCTAATCTCAGGGTTCCTCTACTTTTTTTTTTTTTTTTTTTTAGAGGTTTTCGCTATAGGGTGTGTGCGCTCGCCAGACAGAGAGAGAGAGACATAGAGACAGAAAGCAAGAAATCACCCCCCAGGGGGGATGGTCACACCGCAATCCCTTTTCCTCCATTCTCCTCTCGGGATCTTGGGCACGTACGCACACACGCCCGGCGTGAGTTTTAAGCCACCGGGTCCGGGACACGAACCGCGGTCGACTACGTGGGAGTCCAGCGACATAGCTATTACGCTAACTGCTGGTTCCCAGGGTTCCTCTATTTTAAGGCAACACATTGCATATACAATCCTCTTCATGCTTCCCTGTGAGATTTGAGGTGAGAGAGAGAGAGAACAATTAAAAGAAGAGTCAGGACCGGCAGGTGGCATGATGGTTAAGGCACTAGACTCCCACATGACCAACCACGATCTGAGTCCCAGACCTGGTGGCTTGTTTTCTCACCTTCTCTCTCTCTCTCTCTCTCTCTCTCTCTCTCTCTCTCTCTCTCTCTCTGTTTCTCTCTAGTCAAATTAAAAACAACAATAATAATAACAACAACAAGTAAAATAAAATTTAAAAATAAATAATTGTTTAAAAAAAAGAAATAAAAGGAGAGTCTACATAGCACTCATAGACTTTGGAGTCAGGCTGCATTGTGTATATACCAGCTATGCACTTACTATGCACTTACTAAGGGCTTGTCATCCTCTTTTAGGAAATAGAATGAAAGGAAATACTTCCTATCTTGTTTTATGATAACAACTTGACTGTTCAAGTCTTGAACCCAGCAGCTTCAAAATTACATCAAGCACATGTACGTACATGCTCAAAATCCTGAGAAGAGAAGGGACTGTGGCATGGCCATATCCCCTGATTTCTCACTTTCTGTCTTTCTGTCTCTCTCACTTTTTCCCTATAGTAAAAATCTCTCTTTTAAAAAAAAAGAAAAGAAAATTTTAAAGGTGCTATATATAATATCATAAAAAAAACAAGAGGAAATCTAAGTAAAGATGTTTTAAAACTATACACAGAAACTAAATCACCGTGAAAAAAATCAAAGATCTAAGTAAGTAGAATATGCCAAATTCATGCTTTCAAAGACTCAATAATGTAAAGACATAACTCACCCAAATTGAACTACAGGTTTTAATTCAATTGAAATTTTGATAAAACCCAATTATTATTGTTTGGTAGAAATTTGGTGCAAACAATCTAAAGTTCAAATGGAAGGACTTCTGTTTCTATAACTATATAGTAGACATACAGTTTTCCTAATCTTTCAATTTGATACAGCTAAATACATTAGACATTATGTTTAAAGCAAACAATAAAAAGATTCTCACAGGCAGGGAGTGGTTGGTGACTTCAGGACACACAGTGGTAAGATTACTGGGTTTTCTTTTTGCCTCATACTCCAACTGAGTCCTAGAAAGTCAGCAACTCAAAAATGGCAATGAGTACAAACAGGCAAAAAAGGAGTTAAATAGAGACTGCTTTTTAGCCTCAGGACAAGGGAAAAGACAGCCAAGCAAGACAGAAAAACAATGGACAATAACTGCTCCACTTCAGCCAAACATCCCAGGAAAAAACTGTGGTTCTCAAACCTTTCCCCACCGGAAAAGGTTAAGTGGAGGGCCCAGTCTCTGAACTCCCCTCTACAGTGGTGTCAGAAAAACTCAAGCATGTCTTAGCCTCCATAACTAGGCTACACCATACTGAACTGCAGTGCTAGAAGCCACATGGCTGGCTGCAGGTTCAGATTCCCAGTTGACCTGAAACTTGCTGAGCACACTCCCAGGACCCTGGATGGGAGGGGATCACTGTGTGACAAGACCCTGTTGATGGTGTCTTTTCCCCCAAATCCTCGTCCCTCTCTCTCTCTCTCTCTCTCTTTCTAGATAAATAAATAAACTTTTAATAATACACTTTTTTAAAAAGAGGATTAAGAAATCAGGTGATAAACTGGAAATTTCATCCCTGCCAGGTAGTAGCAGACCCTCCCCTCACCAGCTCATGGAAGAGCATATGAAAGTCTAGACTTCCTACCCCAGCTGGCAGTAATGAGGTGACTTATTCACTCATCCTCACCAAAGAAGACATAGTAATCTTAAATATGTATGTGTCAAACCACAGAGCTGCAAAATATGAGGAGCAAACTGATACAACTGAAAGGAGAAGTAGACAAATTCACCATTGTAGCTGGAAACTATGATTTAACAGCTCTCTCTCTCAACAACTGATACAACACAACAGAAAAGCAGCAGGAATGCAGAATTCAACACCATCATCAGCCAACAAGATCTAACTGACATGCATAAAATGTTCATCCCAACAATAGAATGTACATTCCTTTCAATTTTCCACACAATGCATGTCAAGATAAACGATATCCTGCTTCACAAAACAAACCTCAACAACTTTCAAAGAATTTAAATTACACAGACTGGGTCCTCCTACCATAATAGAACCAAACCAAAAATCAATATCAAAAAGATGGCAGGGGAACCAGCAGTTAGCGTAATGGCTATGTCGCTGGACTCCCACGTAGTCGACCGCAGTTCGCGTCTCGGACCCGGTGGCTTACAACTCACGCCGGGCGCATGTGCGTGCGTGCCCAAGATCCCGAGAGGAGAATGGAGGAGAAGGGATTGCGGCGTGACCATCCCCCCTGGGGGGGTTATTTCTCGCTTTCTGTCTCTATGTCTCTCTCTGTCTGGCGAGCGCACGCGCCCTATAGCGTAAAACCTCTCCAAAAAAAAAAGATGGCAGGAAAATCTTCAAATGCTTGAACACTGAACAATATACTTCTGCACAATCCATGTGTCAAATTGGAAGTCTCCTAGGAAAAATTTTTGAGTGCATTGAATTAAATGAAAATGAAAACACAACATATCAAAATTTCCGAGACACAGTTAAAGCAGTGTGCTGACAGAAATGTGTATCACTAAATGTATGCTTAAGAAGATCAAATCGATAATCTAAACTCCCATCTCAAGAACTAGGAAAAGAAGGGGAAAATAAACTAAAGCATGAAAGTCAAAGGAATAAATATGGAAGAAGATATCAGTGAATTTGAAAAATCAGTTTTTTGAAAAGCAAAAACTACTCCAACTTGTCTAATATGACATTATTTCAATAGCCTTAAGAAAATGAATCTTTAATTAAAAATTTTCCAAAAATAAAAATCTCCAGACTCAGATGATTTTGCTGAAGATTTCTACCAAACATTTTAATAATTTAAACCAGTTATACAAAATTTCTTCCAAGAAAAAACTAGAAGAGTGAACATTTTTTTTATTAGTCAAGGATTTCTGTAGAAACAGAACGAACAAGTGTGTGAACACACACGTGTTTGTAAGTTGGAGATGGCAGAGTTATTTTAAGAAACTGATTCGTGTGATTATGAGGCTGCCAGTTTGAAACCTGTAAGGCAGGCAGGTCAGGAAAGAGTTGATGCTGCAGTTGTGAAAAATAATTTAATTTTCTTCCTGAGACCTAACTCTTTCCTTTTATAAATGTCAACAGATTAGATGAGGCCCACCACATTGTTGAGGATAATACGCTTTACTCAAAATCTGCTGCTTACATCTTCAAAAATACCTTCAGAGCAACATCTAGACTGGCATTTGACCAAGAAACTGGGTTTTATAGACTAGTCAAGTTGATACATAAAATTAACTATCATAACTTCCCAATTCATTTTATAAAACTGACATTAGACTAATTTCCAAATAAGATAAAGACAATACAAAAAAAAATCTGAGATAAATATCTGCAAAAATCCTCAACATATCTAGATAAATAGAGTTCTGGAATATACAAAAATATTATACACCACGACCAAGTAGGGTTTATTCTAAGAACACAGAGATAGTTCAATATCTGAAAAACTACCAATGAAATCCACCATACAGTGACTAATGTAGAAAATTTCTATGATTGGGACCAGCAGTTAGCGTAATGGCTATGTCGCTGGACTCCAACGTAGTCGACCGCGGTTCGCACCCCGGACCCGGTGGCTTAAACTCACGCTGGGTGCATGTGCATGCGTGCCCAAGATCCTAAGAGGAGAATGGAGGAGAAGGGATTGCAGTGTGGCCATCCCCCCTGGGGGGTGATTTCTCGCTTTCTGTCTCTCTGTCTCTGTCTGGCGAGCGCACGCACCCTATGGCAAAAACCTCTCCAAAAAAAAAAAAAAAAGAAAAAATTTCTATGATTATATCAATTAATGAAGTAATGATTAGACCATCTGTCAACACTCAACTCCTATTTATGATTTAAAACTTTCAGGAAAAAATGGAGATAGAGAACTTTCTCAAATTGATAGAGTATCTACAAAACATCTAAAATCAACAGTATACTTTGTGATTTAAAAATAGAATGCATTTCTCCTAAAATTGGGAATAGGCAGAGTTATATTCTTCCACCCCTCTTATTTAACATTGTGCTGCAATTTCAGCCAGTGCAATGAGGCAAGAAAAAGAAAGAAAAGCCCTAGAGATTGAACAAGAAGAAATAAAGCTACCCATATTTGGACAAGATGTGATTGCCAAGGTAGAAAATCACAAATAATCTATAAAAATCTCTTAGAACTCAAAAGTTCAGTAAGTTCATAAAATACAAGAGCAGCATATATAAATCAAAAGTATTTCTGCATGCTAACAATAAATCTATAAATAAATAAAATTTTAAAATATAATATCATTTGTGGGGCCAACAAGTGGTGTAGTGGTTAAGGAACTGGACTTCCATATGGCTAACAGTGGTTCGAGTCCTAGACCTGGTGTGTATGTGTGTGACCAAAATCCCAGGAAAAGAATGGAAGAGAGGGGATTGAGGCATGGCCCGGCCCTGTTCTCTCTCTCTCTCATCGTCTAGCAGGAAAAAATGTTATTAAAAATTCAACAAAGATATCCTATAGCTAACAATAAGATTATTCTGAAATACATATGGAAAGATAATCTAAAATAGCTCAAATAATTTTGTTAAAGAGGAATAAAGTGGAAAGAATTGCTTTACCTGATCTCAAGAAAAATGATATAACTACAATAACCAGCAATCTTTGGCACTGGCAGAAGGACTGAAATACAGATTAAAGGAAAAAACATAGAACCCAGAAATAGCTCTGCACAAGTACAGTCAACAGATATTTTTTGCAAAAGCAAAAAATTTTTTTGCAAAATGCAAAATCAATTCAATGAGGAAGGGATAGTATTTTAAGCAAGTAGACCTGATACAATTGGATATCTATTGGCAAAAAAGAAAAAAAACACTAATCTAAGCATTACACATTATATAAAAATTATCTCAGGATAGAGCACAGATTTAAATGTAAGACATAATACCATTAAATGTTTCAAAAATAACATGGGAGACTTAAAATATGGTGATTATAGTAAATAACAATGTATTATAAACTTGAACATTTCTAAGACAGAAGATTTTAAGTGTTCTTTTTCACCAAAAATTATGTTACTACATACATTAATTAGCCCCATTAGCCACTTTACAATGCATACATATTTCAAAACATGTACACAAATCTTTGTCAACTTTAAAAATAAATGAAGATTTTTAAAAAGTAAAATATATGAGATAATCTTTGGGACTAGGATTATATAAACAGTTTTTAAATATGATGTCAAAAGCATAACCCATAAGGGAAAAAGATTAATACATTAAATTTCATCAAAATTAAAAAAAAAAAAAAACATTCTCAGAAAGAGCCTATTAATAGAATGGGAAGACAAACTACAAGCTGAGGGAAAATACATTCAAACCAAATCTAGGATAAAGAGGGACTTATATTTGAATATATTTTTAAAACTATGAAATTCAACAGAAAAAAAAGCCAACTTAAAAATGAGTAAAAGACATAAAGAGACATTTTACTGAAGAGAATATATGGAGGGCAAATAAACACATAAAAAGATACTCAATATCACTAACCTTTAGAGAAGTGCAAATTAAGACCCAATGAGATATCACTATACATCTATTAAAAACAGCTAAAATACAACAGTGTTTTAGTTATCCCTATTCTTGCCATTGGTGAAAGAGGGAATTTCTACCCAGTTATGGGGATGGCAAACACATGAGACCCAATACTTGAAGATGAGATTCATGGCTGTTTATCAATCCCACTTAAGGCTCCCTGTGCTTTGAGATTGAAAAATGAATCCATTTGCATATGGGATTTATTAAGAGTTTAATATCAGAGGGTAACTTACAAATGGCAATTAGTGATCAGGGGAGGCTGATTCTCACACATGGGCAGCTTCAGGTTCCACTTCTCTAATGCCCTACCCTGCTGTGCCACACCAAATGTCACTGTCCCCTCCCCTAGCAAGCAGAAACCTGTAAAGGAGCTGAACAATAGGGAAGAACCTGGGAGAGAAGATCAAACGTCCTTAGATTTCCTTCTGCTAAAGGCAGGGGAGCAAGTTACCTGCCAGGAAGTCAGAACTGCTATAACTAAGGCCAGTGGCCAGAACTGTTTTCTCAGAGAATCTGAACGGCTGCCTCAGGTAAGAATTTAACTCAAGGGACCAACAGGTGGCATAACGGTTACGTCGCTGGACTCCCAGATAGTTGACTGCGGTTTGAGTCCTGGACCCAAAGGCTTAAAACTCACATCAGGCACATGTGCATGCGTGCCCAAGATCCTGAGAGGAGAATAGAGGAGAAAGGATTGTGGTGTGGCCATCCCCCTCTGGGAGGTGATTTCTCGCTTTCAGTCTCTCTCTCTTCATCTCTCCAGTGAGCACACATGCCCTATAGCAAAAATCTCTCTTAAAAAAAAAAAAAAACTCATGTTAATGCCTTCCTGCTCAGAGCTAATACTAAATGACTAAGATGCCATGGAAGAAGGGTGTGGCAGGAAGATGGCACAAGTTTGGTTCACTCACACAGCACAGCAGCCAAGTGGGAGGATGCCACCTGCCATGCAAGACTGTACTGGTGTTGCACTCGAACACAGAGTAAACAAGCAGGAACTGTGGGAAACAGATATTGTAGTAGCAAAAGAGTGGGGTGCTCCCTGGTTTTTACAGGAGGATGTGGCTGACTTGTTTGAATAATTCCACAAATGGCAGGGAATTGAAACCCATGACTCAGTGATAAGCAGGAACTGAGCTTGGTCTTCCTGGTAAGGAGCATCGTTTGGCTAAGAAATCTCATTCACTGGAACAGAGAGAGGAAGTGAACTTGCAGCTAGGCTGTTCAAGGCCTTCCCATTTTAACTGTGTGTGAGGCAGCACATAATATTGTGCCTTAGTTTTGGGCTTCATGCCACAATCCTGTCGACCCCAGAGTACATCAGCTTAAACCTTGGTAATGACTGGGACTTCCAGAGAATAGGAGACATACTTCTCTAGGAAGGGAAGTAGGAACTTAACCAATAAGGAGGGGTCCCAGTGTTATAATGACTATTATTAGGGTTCGGAAAACTGCAGAGTCATTGTGGGACTACTGGTGGTATGCTTTAGAATATCTGAGTAATATTATGCATTGCTTTCAAAACTGACCAGATCAGTTTCTCTCTTTGAGGTGCTATTGTACAATGCTTTCCCAATGTTGTTCATCTACCTACAGCAAGAAATCCCCTATAATGAGCATACCCCTCCTTGGGCGGCTAATAAATAGTCTAAGGTTAGGTGATTGTCTAGTACCATCTGGGAGGAATCTTGGCTCTGAGTTAAAATTTATGGGGCTTAGAAGGATTTTTGCATATCTGAGAGCATTTGCTTGTTGGCAGTAATGATTTTTAATTGTTGAGTTAAGTTAGCAATGTTTGGGGAACAGCAGGTGGCGTAAGGGTTATGATGCTGGACTCCCACATAGTAGACCACGGTTTGAGACCCAGACCTGGTGACTTACAACTCATGCTGGAGGACTGGAAGATGGCAAAATGGTTACATTCCTAGACTCCGATGTAGTTGACTGAGGTTCAAGTCCCAGACTTGGCAGCTTAAAATTCATACCAGGTGCATGTGAGTGCGTGCCCAAAATCCCAAGAGGAGAACAGAGAAGAAGGGACTGTGGCATAGCCATCTCCCTAGGCGGGGATGGGGGGAGTTGTGATTCCTTGCTTTCTGTCTCTCTAGCAAGTGCAGGTACCCTATAGCAAAAATCTCTTTAAAAAACAAAAACAAAACAAAGCAAAACAAAACTCATGCAGGGCATGTGTGTGTGCATGACCAAGATTCAGAGAGGAGAATTGAGGAGAACAGGTTGCAGCATGGCCATCTCTCCTGGGGGGTGATTTCTCACTCTCTGTCTGTCTCTCAGTCTCTCTGATGAGTGTACGTGCCCTGTAGCAAAAATCTCTCCTAAGAAAAAGAAGTTAGTAATGTTTAAAGAGCCCAGTATGATGGGCACATGGATGAAGAAATTGGGAGCAGAATTTTATTCAGTAGGATATTGGATTTGAGGGGTGTTTATAGAAACTTATAGGTTAACTTGAAGCAAATGGTGTGCACTTACAGGGGGTGAAGTAGTGCAGGGGAAGCAGAGCATAGGGTAGCTGCCCCACTTCTTTGGACTCCAGTGGACCACATCATATTAAAGGAAGTAGGGACAATGTGGGCATGAGCCTGGTGACTCTCTCATCAAGGCAGTAATATCACCTCCCTGTCTTGTCTAGATATATAATGCATGTAAATCCAGGATGGATAACATTGGGCCACACCATGGCAGCATGGGACAGGGAAAAAGGCATAGGACAGGATATTTGTCCTCAATGAACAAAGGACCTGATATCTTGTAGGCCAGGTCCTACCTCTGTGGTATAGACCCGACCATAGGGTCTCTAGGAGTGGGTTTGATTGGCAGGCCCAGCAATTGTGGATTTGTAGTGCCTAGGCTGAAATTCCATGCTATGACTAAAGCTTAGTGCATCTGAGAGGGAGAGAGTCTGACTAGGTGAGGTTATGGGAGGATCCAGACATCCCCTTGTAGTTTTGGGGTACCAGGTGATTATCACTGTGCTGGTGGAGACCTAGCTTAGTGTTGAGGGGTCACTGAACCTAACAGATAGCAGTTCCCTGTATGTTTAAGAAGTGAAAGGACAGAGATATCCTCTAAGTGACCTCTAAGGCAGGAGTAATGTCAAGGGAAGAAGTAGGAGTCATTTAACAATTAGTGCTTGCCAGCCCA
This sequence comes from Tupaia tana, assembly GCA_026018925.1. Taxonomy (NCBI): domain Eukaryota; kingdom Metazoa; phylum Chordata; class Mammalia; order Scandentia; family Tupaiidae; genus Tupaia; species Tupaia tana. The sequence goes on from JAKSZU010000008.1 coordinate 20,229,537, forward strand.
ATGGACTCTAGGTAGCTTAGGGTAGTGTTAGACTCATGTTTTGTTTTGTCTTAATTTTCTAGAGGGTGTGTGTGCTCTACAGAGAGAGAGAGAGAGACAGAGAGGGAGAAAGTAAGAAAACATACCACAGAGGGTGGTCACACCACAATCCCTTGTCCTTCATTTCTGCCATAGGAGATTTTAGACATGCACACACAGGCCCAGTGTGTTTTTCAAGCCACCAGGTCTTGTACTGCATAGTCAGCCATGTTGGATTCAGTCACCTTAACCACCACCCCACTGGCTGACTCTTATGTGTTGTTTTACCCATGGTTTGGCAAAGGATTTATATACTAGGGGAAGCTAAATTAGATATGCTACAAATTCCTGGGAAAGCAGAGTTCAGGATATAAAATTCCTAGAATCATATGCAGTGGGGGTCCAGGGTCGCTGGTAGTGTGGAACTCAGACTGACTGGGTTAGTGGGAACAGGAGGCAGGCTGAAGAACCACGGTCACACAGGATGAGAATGGGGTTGTTTGTCCAGCACCATCCATAACGTTTACCTCCTTTTTGGTGTCTCATACATTTGGGCCCAAGGGGCTTCCTACTTGGCAAGGGGTGGCAGCAGTGAAGTGCCACTGGCATGGTGCTACCGTCACTGAACAAGGATTGAGTACAGGGGAGGTGGCCACTCCTTCCTGCAGCTTAGAAAGGCCTCCTTTATCAAGATTAGTGCTCTCCTGAAGGTACCATTTCCATTTCAACAGCCATGCCAAGGTGAGGGATCCTTAACCCAGAACTTGATGGTCACTTGAGTTCTGAAGGCACTGGCTTAGGGCCTGTAATGATCCTGGGCTCTAATGCTGTCCAAAAGGCCACCCGAAGGTGATTCTACAAGGCATATAATAGGAGGTCACAGGAAAAAGGAACCTGTACGAGAACCACATGGGCAGCCAGTGAGCATCATGAGTCCTGAGAGCTGTGTTCCTCAGTGGCCAGGGCCTCTGATCAGAAGTCAGCACCGACAGCATGAGGAGAAGGGCCTCTTATGTGCCCAGTTGCACCAGCTCCAGAGCATGTTACTGTGGAGGCTCCCAAATGAGGGTAATAGTTTCAGGTGACCTCATAAATTGGCCATTAGAATAGCAAGAGAGCCTACTTTGGCTGGCACCAGGACTCACAGAAACCCAATAGTTGTTAGGTCTTTTTGAGTGTGTGAGGAGTCTTAAGAAAAACTATTGTTTGACTGCATCAGGAATTGTATTACTGTTGGAATACCAGACAATGCTCAGAAAAGTAACAGGACCCAGGACCCTGGGGGGAGGGGGGGAAGCCAGTAGCCCAACCTCTATTTTGAAGATTTCTCTTCCCTGAAACCTTGTCACCCAGAGCAATTAGGGTGATAAAATCTTGCAGGAATGTTATCTTGGAGCAGATCCAGGATAACCACACCATCACCACAGCAATGAAACACAGTCGCTTTCTTTGGAGGAACTTGACAAATTTGCTCAATGAGAGCTGTAAGCAGAGAACATGATTTTAATCAATCCCAAGGATCTATTTAGATCTAGGAGGGATCACAGTCAGCACTTTATGAGGAACTCCTCTAGTGAGACACTAAAATGTAGATACCATAAAATTAGGGAGCTGTGTTTTGATTTGTTTTTGTTTTATTTCCTGTTTTGTTCACTGCATATTCTCTGTGCCTGATATGGTTATTATTCATTGGGCCAGCTTCATAGTGCAATGATAATGCACTGCTCAAGAAAAGCCAGATCCCATATGGCAACCGCAATTCAAATCCCCACCTGGTCAACAGGAGACACACCAGGGATACGTGTAAGTGTCCAAGATCCAAAAGGCAAGAGGACTGGAATAAGGGGTCATGACATAACCAGACCCTGTGACAGGGGCTCATCTCTTTCTTTTTCTCTCTCTTATAAGCACACTCAAACACTATTTTATGAATAAAGAAGAAAAAATTGTGTAATAATAATTATTCATTAAATAGATAAACTCACAGCTTCAAACTCATATGAGTCCTTCCTTGGCACTTAGTTCCCCCAGATCATCTATCTTCCTAAAGGAGAGCAGTATTAGAGGTTTCCAGTTTCTAATTTAATTAACAGTCAGTGAAACAACACTCCTTGGCCTCGTGCTTTTGTGTTTAGAGAGGTTATTTCACTGTCATTGATGAAGGAACAAATGTCTTCTGGGGACATTGATGCTAAAAGACCCTGGTCGTACCCTCAGTCTTCCTAGAAGTCCAAGTGCAGACAGCACCCTCTTCCGTAAGCATGACCTTCTGATGCACTTAAGCTTTTTTCCTGTCCATTTCTCACCCTTTCCACTTCATTTAGAAGCTAGGGAAGAAAATTCTGACTATTGCTCTTACTCTTCCTTCTCCTTTTTTTATCTAGTCTCACTAATTTCTCTCTTAGCTTGGTCTGGGATGTACCTAGAAAGACTGCTTGCTCTCTTCTATAGGCAGTAGAGGGCCTAGATAACCTAGAAGCCCAAGGCTGCTTGTAGTTTTCTGTGTCAGCTCAAAGCACAAGGACATCTAACTGCCTGCTCCTCTTCTACCATCCAATCACACATGCCTGACTCTAGAGTACTAGCATTCAGCTAAAAGGTTATATTAACTTCTCCTACTCTAACATAGTAGATTTGCCCTCATTTTAATACTGTCCGGCTAACATTGCCATAATTTATGAAATATTAGCTGGCATTCTTCAGCATGTTCCTTCTTTCAGTACAACCCTTTCTCTGTCAAGATAATAAAGCAGTTCAAAAAGAAAGAAGAACACTTGCATGTTGCATGAAAACACACATTGCAAACTTACCCTATATCTGTCAGACCTAGTCTATTAACCTGGCTCACTAACCAGCTAACATGAAGGTAGCTCTGGTTGGCATCATAATCTCAGTTTGGTCAACTCATTTCTGCAGAATAGACCAATGGACTCTAAAATCCCAAAGCAGTCCCCATGTAGGCAACACGCCATCTCCAGTTAGCCAGTTAACCTAACCCACCAGCCCAGGTATCACCGGTCAGTCAAAACACTGATATTTTGCCCTCCTGACCATGAGATAGAAGCTCTTCATGGCCTTTATTTTAAAAAAAAAAAAAAAATACTTCTCCCTGAAATCTTGTCACACAGAGCACAGAGCCTCAGCTTTGTGTTGGAAGACATTTCCTACTGGGCAGCAAAAATTTTCTAGTTAATGATAAATTTCTGGACACTTTGTCTTTATTTTTTTTTTCAGTGTATCGCCTGTGGCTCCAATACTTCAAGATCATCTTTTTTCCTAAAGAAAATAATGTCCAAAATAAAGAATTAATTGTTTAGCACTGTATTTGATAGTAAAGTTGAATTTCTTTAAGACAATATCAATTAAATATACTTGGAAAACATGGATCCTTTAAATCCAAACTTCCAAATACTTTCTGACCAACTAACTTACGCACACTTGTTTCAAGCAAAAGTTTCCTGGTCCCCTCTCAAAGTTGCTTACCCTTTTACCAATCAAAGTTCTTATTACATTCAGATAAATTCCAAAACCACTAAAACTAATTTTAATCCATTGCATTCTGAGTTTCATGTTTCAAATCACGGAGGATTAAGTTCAGAATGTTGTTCATGGGAAAAGAATTAACAAACATCTTCCAGCCATCTTCAGTTCACAGTCTCACACTGGGCTTCTCAACACCCTTTCCAAATCTAACTGTGGGGATGGTGGTAGGGCCTTCATGCCAATTCCAGTTTATTGCCAATTTCAAAGTTACTGATCTCACTTCTGACACCTGTACCTGTTCAGATGGCTTGGAAATGGTGAGCAAGAGCACACATGTCCCACACAACCACATATTTATGGGTTACATTAAGTTCCCATTTTAATGAACCAAGTATATAAAATCTTCTCAGAAGCAAAGAGATCACATGGGGCAAAAGCAGAGACAAGACATTGCAGCATAACTTTCCTCAGCTGTAAGATTCTCTATCAGAAACAATAAAACTACCACAATATTGTCCAGGTAATGTAGGGTCTCATCAAATTGAAAAAGCCAATGCTTGATAAACCACTAATGCTTTTAGTACTTGGGAATTATATAAGCATTCCAGAAGAGCTTACACTAATAATCAATGTACTTTTCTTCATTTGGAATGTTTATATAACCCTATATATACGGTTTTCCTGATCTTTGGATTAAACTCAGCATCAGCAATTTTGCCAGTCAAGTCTTCCTCATATCTAATCACTGACACTGACTTTTCTGTTTTCTCCATTTAAAATACACTTGTGATTAAATTTGGCTGACCCAGATAATCCAGTTTAATCTCCTTATTTTAAGGTCAGCTGATTAGCAACCTTTATTCCATCCATGAACTTTATTCCCCCTTGTCACGTAACATAACATATTCAAAATTCTAGGGATTAGGATGTGGACATCTTGGGCAGAGGAGGAGGGGGGCAGAATTATTCTGCATATCCCAGAGGGGATGTTACTCTTATGATTATGTTTAAAGACAGTGACTTCTATCTTGTTTCCACTCTTCCTTCTCATACTACCTTTTGTTTTCTTGTTTGTTCATCCTGATAATGCAAGCTTCATTGTGAAGTTGTGAATTGTTCTAAGGAGAGACCCACTGAGCAAGGAACAGAACTAGTCTCTGGTCAACCTTCCTACATATCAAGAGACTGAAGCTTTATTTAGTCCAATAATCCACAAGGGACTTAACCCTAACCACAACCTCATCAGTGAATAAAGAAGTCCTTTCCAGTCCAGCCTTGAGGTTATTACAGCCTGGAGAGAAGTCAGAGACAGAAAAACACATAGCAGCTAAACCACACTCAGACTCCTAATCTACAGAAATTCTCAGTTAGTGAGTATTTTTAAGCCACAAAATTTTGGTATGATTTGATTAAAAATTAGCTGACATATTAATTAACCTCAAAAACAAGCTCAATTCACTTGAAGCAAAATAAATACAAGCAAAATCACACCTAATCATGTTATAATCACACTGCTTAAAATCAAAGGTTAAGAGAAAAATGACATATCACCTATGAGGTAACTACATTGGTAATAAAACCTAACATCTCAACAAAATCAATAGAGGCCAGATGCAAAGGGAGAATATCTTTTAAATGATCAAAGAAAGAAATGGTCAATTTAGAATTTTATATTCAATAAAAATAATTTAAAATGAAGGATTTTTTCAAAATTAAAGACATTTTCAGATCAACAAAAGTAAATAAAATGCTTCAACCATAGATTTGCACTATAGAAAACTAAAAAAGCAAACAAAGAAACACATAAATAAATCTTCAGGTTGAAGGGAAATGATACCAGATAGAAACTTGGATCTATATGAAGGCATAAGATGTACTGCATATGGTATATATATAAATAAATATAAAGACCTATTTTTTTTCTTTTTTTAAATTTTCTTAAAGGACAACATACTGCTTAAGACAAAATAATAACATAATAATGTTGGGGCTTATAACAGATGTAAAGCACAATATATAGCAACAACAACAAAAGATGGAGGTGGTATAAGTGGATTTATAATGTTGAAAATCCATATTTTATGTGAGGTGACTTACTTCTAATCCTTAGCAGACTATGGTAAGTTAAGGATGTACATAGGGATTCCTGGAGAAGTCGTCAATTAATCAATCAATTAAACATAGTATAGCCATCATAAAAATAATATAAAAGTGCCTCCAAAAATTATAAGTAGAACTAACATATGATCCAGCATTTTCACTTCAGAGTATATAACCAAAGGAAATGAATTCAGTGTGTTGAACAGAGATGTCTGTACTCCCATATTCACGATAGTATTATTCACAATAGCCCAGCAATGGACTCAATGATTCATTGACAGATAATTGGATAAAGAGAATGTTATTTATATGTTTGTGTGTGTGTGTGTGTGTGTGTATATGTACATGTGTGTGTGTGTGTGTATGTGTGTGTACAATTAAATACTATTCACAGTTTAAAAAGGAAATGCTTGACTTGATTTCCATCATGGTCAGAGAAGATGTATCAAAGTTCTAAATCTAAGACCCCAAACTATAAAACTGCTCCTGGAAAACACTGGGGAAACTCTGGGAGACATAGGGATAGGGAAAGACTTCTTAAATAAGAGCCCCAATGCACAGTCTATAATCCCCAAAATAGACAAGTGGGATTACATCAGACTAAGAAGTTTCTGCATGGCAAAAGACACAGTAATTAGTGTGAATAGACAGCCCACAGAATGGGAAAATATTTTTGTAAACTATGCGTCAGATAAAGGATTAATAACCAGAATTAACAAGGAACTCAAGCAGCTGTTCCGAAAAAAGACTATCAATCCTATTAAAAGATGGGAGAAGGGACCAGCAGTTAGCATAATGGCTATGTCGCTGGACTCTCATGTAGTCGACCATGGTTCGTGTCCCGAACCTGGTGGCTTAAAACACGCCAGGCGCGTGTGCGTGAGTGCCCAAGATCCCAAGAGAATGGAGGAGAGGAGATTGAGGCATGGCCATTCCCCCTGGGGTGTGATTTCTCGCTTTCTGTCTCTCTGTCTGTCTCTGGCGAGCTCACGCGCCCTATGGCAAAAACCTCTCCAAAAAAAAAAAAAAAAAGATGGGAGAATTAGTTGAAAAAACCACTCTCTAAAGATGACATACGAATAGCTAAAAGGCATATGAAAAAATGCTCAACATCCTTTATTGTAAGGGAAATGCAGTTCAAAACAACAATGAGGGAACCAGCAGTTAGCGTAATGGCTATGTCGCTGGACTCCCACGTAGTCGACCGCGGTTCGCGTCTCGGACCCGGTGGCTTACAACTCACGCCGGGCGCGTGTGCGTGCGTGCCCAAGATCCCGAGAGGAGAATGGAGGAGAAGGGATTGCGGCATGACCATCCACCCTGGGGGGTGATTTCTCGCTTTCTGTCTCTATGTCTCTCTCTGTCTGGCGAGCGCACGCGCCCTATAGCAAAAAACCTCTCCAAAAAAAAAAAAATAATGAGATACCATCTAACCCCAGTCAGAATGACTAAGATTTAAAAAAAAAAAAAAATGATAAGTGCTGGCAGGGGTGTGGTGAAAGAGGGACTCTCTTACAATGCTGGTGGGAATATGAATTGGTCCAGTCACTGTGGAGAACAATTTGGAGATTCCTCAAAAATCTACAAATAGAACTACCATATGATCCAGCAATCCCACTCCTTGGTATCTACCCAAAGGACAGAAGAATACTTTTTTTTTTTTTTTTTTTTTGAGAGAGAGGTTTTTGCTATAGGGCGCGTGCGCTCGCCAGACAGACAGAGACAGAGAGATAGAAAGCGAGAAATCACCCCTGGGGGTGATGGCCACGCCGCAATCGCTTCTCCTCCATTCTCCTCTCAGGATCTTGGGCACACACGCACATGCGCCCGGCGTGAATTAAAGCCACCGGGTCCGGGACTCGAACCGCGGTTGACTACGTGGGAGTCCAGCGACATAGGCATTATGCTAACTGCTGGTCCCAACAGAAGAATACTTAATCAGAAAAGTGCTTGCACATTGATGTTTATTGCACCACTATTCACAATTACTAAGTCATGGAAACAACCCAAATGCCCACGAACATATGAATGGATAGAAAAACTGTGGCAAATATACTCAGTCGAATACTATTCAGCCCTAAAAAACAACAAAACCCTGGCTTTTGACAGGAAGTGGATGAATATGGAAGACTTACTGCTGAGTGAAGCAAGCCAGCCTACGAAGGAGAGGCATTGTATGTTCTTGCTTAATATATACCGAGTGTCTGCACTCTATGACTGAAACTAATTCACTAAAAGATATAGAAACACAGTATATAGATGTAAATACCAGATATAGTGTGTGTGCAAGAGGAGGGTCTGAGGAAAGACATTTAGAAGAAAAATAGGGAGGCAAAGTATTGATGTCACAGGGAGGTGTGGTATTGTCTGTTGAGGATGTTTTGTGGTTTTGTCAACTGTGTTGGGGAGAGATGTACACCTGTGAAATATCCATTTTGCAAGATAAATAATAATGTGATTGAATGTATAAAAGAAAATGAAATGAAAAATTAATTAATAATAAAAAAAAAGGAAATCTTGCGCCAGTAGGTGGCATAGTGGTTAAGGTGCTGGATCCCATGTAACTGACTCCCTTGTTGGAGTCTTAGACCCAGTGGCTTGGAAAACACACCGGGTATGTGTGTGTGCATACATAAAATCACAAGAGGAGAATGGAGAAAGGACTGTGACATGGCCTTCCTCTCTGAAGGGCAATTTCTCACACTGTCTCTCTCTTTTGGGCAAGCAAACACATCCTGTGGCAAAAATCTTAAAACAAAAGGAAATCTTGTCATTTGCAACAACATGGATAAATTTGGAGGATATGCTAAGTGAAATAAGCCAGGCACAGAAGGGCAAATACTGCACGATGTCAGTTACACAAAGAACCTAAAAAAAGTCAAACTCATAGAAGGAGATTAGAATGCTAGTTGCCAGGAGCTGGGGCAAGGTGGAAGAAGAGGACATGAAATAGGAAGATGTTGGTTAATGGGTGTAAAATTTCAGAGAAATTGGAGGAATAATTTCTGGTATCTATTATATAGCTTGGTGACTATAATTAGTAATAATGTACACTTTAAAATTGCTAAGAGATTAGATCTTAAATGTTCTCACCCCAAAAAGTGAGGTGATGTGAGTAACAAAATGTTGGTTAGTTTGATTCAGTCATTTCACAATGTGTATGTATAGCTAAAGATCATACTGTATACAGTAAATATATTTAATTTTTATTTATCAATTATGCCTTAATCAAGCTAGGAAAAAATGTTTTAAATAAATAAATAGTGAAAATAAAAACTAATGCAAAGTAAGAAAATACATGAACAAGGGACCAGCAGTTAGCGTAATGGCTATGTCGCTGGACTCCCACGTAGTCGACAGCAGTTCGAGTCCCGGACCCAGTGGCTTAAACTCACGCCGGGCGTGTGTGCATGCATGCCCAAGATCACGAGAGGAGAATGGAGGAGAAGGGATTGCGGCGTGGCCATCCCCCCTGGGGGGTGATTTTCTGCTTTCTGTCTCTCTGTCTGTCTGTCTGTCTGGCGAGCGCACGCACCCTATAGCAAAAACCTCTCCAAAAAGAAAAAAGAAAATACATGAACGAAAAAGCTAGTATATAATATAAAAATAAAATTGGATACTATTAAAAAATACTGATTAACTAAACTACAGAAGAAAAGAGAATACAGAGGTACTAAAAAGAGATGGAACCAATAGAAAACAAATAGTAAGGTGGTAGACGTAAACTAAACCATATCACTAAATTTGTTCACTATAAATGGATTAAACTCTCCAATTAAGAAGAAACTCAGAACAGGTATGAAACAAGATCTAACTATATGCCATGTATAAAAGTCATAGTTTAAATAAAGATCCCAAAAGATTGAAAATTTATAACATAGAAAGTAACAGTGCAAACAATAAGCTGATATGGCTGGACTAATGTCACAGTGGTCTTTGAGACAATAAGTACTTCCAGAGACAAAGAGGAATATTTTACATTAAAAGAATGGTCAAGGGACCAGCAGATGACATAATGGCTACGTCTCTGGACTCCCATGTAGTCAACCACAGTTCAAGACCCGGACCCAGTGGCTTAAACTCACACAGGACGCATGTGCGCGCGTGCCCAAGATCCTGAGAGGAGAATGGAGAAGGGATTGTGGTATGGCCATTCCCCCTGAGGGGTGATTTTTCACTTTCTGTCTCTCTGTCTCTCTCTCTGTCTTTCTGATGAGGGCACACACCCTATAGCAAAAACCTCTAAAATAAATGATCAATTTATCAGGAAGGTATTACAATCGCATACATACAAATTGAATGTAGACAGTTTGTGGCAGAATAGAATTAAAGTACAAGTTTATCCTTATGCAAAAAATTTTGAAAACAACGCATAGTTTTATCACATATACATTTTCTTTAAACTTTCTGAAACCTCTCATATATGCACCTAAATATATAGAAAACTAAAAAGAGAAAGAGATAAGTTCATAATTGTGATATTTTAGCTTTACTCTTTTAATAATTGATAAAAACAAATAAATAATATACTAAGGATACAGAATATCTCAACAGCATTTCAACCAACTTGACCTAATATCCATCAATACCCAAGAAGTCCAGAATCTACACTCTGTTAAAACACACATGGACTATTTATTAAATAGAGTTTATACTGAGCCTAAAAGAGATCTCAATGAATTTGAAATAGTTGAAATATTACAGACTATGTTCTTGGGATGAACAAAGTTAAAAATTATAATAATAGGCTATCTTAAAAATGTTAATAGGCGGGACCAGCAGTTAGCGTAATGGCTATGTGGCTGGACTCCCACGTAGTCGACCGTGGTTCACGTCCCCGACCTGGTGGCTTAAACTCATGCCGGGCGTGTGTGCATGCATGCCCAAGATCCCGAGAGGAGAATGGAGGAGAAGGGATTGCGGCGTGGCCATCCCCCCTGGGGGGTGATTTCTCGCTTTCTATCTCTCTGTCTCTCCCTCTCTGTCTGGCGAGCGCATGCGCCCTATAGTAAAAACCTCTTTAAAAAAGTGTTAATAGGGACCAGCTGTTAACGTAATGGCTATGTCGCTGGACTCCCATGTAGTTGACCACGGGTCGAGTCCCGGACCCAGCGGCTTAGACTCACGCCGAGCACGTGTGCATGCGTGCCCAAGATCCCGAGAGGAGAATGGAGGAGAAGGGATTGCAGCGTGACCATCCCCTCTGGGGGGTGATTTCTCGCTTTCTGTCTCTCTGTCTCTCTGTCTTTCTGGTGAGCACATGCTCCCTATAGCAAAAACCTCTCACAAAAAAAAAAAGAAAAATGTTAATAATACACCTCTAAAAATTATAATGATAGGCTATCTTAAACATCTTAATACATCTCTAAATAACTTACAGGCCCAAGAAAAATAAGAAGAGAAGTTAGAAAATATTTCCAATTGAATGATAATGAAAACATATCAAAACCATAAGATACAACACAACTAATGCTCAGAGAGAAATGTATTGTTTTAAATGCTTTTACTGGAAAAAAAGAAAAACTGTCACTGAGGAAAATTATAATAAAAGCTAATCCAATTGGAAGATTTAATTGTTCATGATTTACAAGAGTTGACTTTATTAAAATATCGTTCTTCCCCAAATTGATCTGTGCATTCGACACAATCCAAATAAAATCTGAACAGGCTTTTTGAAAACTGGAAAACTGATTTTAAAGTTTACATGGAAATGCAAATTTCTAAGAGTAGCCAAAACAATTTTGAAAAATAAGACTTGTTGAAAAATGTAAACTACCTAATTTCAATACTTACGCTGATGTTTTAGTAATTAAGATAATGTAGTAGTGTTGTAATTATAGATAAATAGATAATCAAATAGAATACAGAGTCTACCCATAGATCCACTCTTATGTAGCCAATTGGTTTTGACAAAGGCACCAACATAATTCAATAAGAAAATGATCTGTGGAGGGGATAATTTTCTTCCGAAACTGATGATGGAACTGTATATTCATGTGAAGAAAAAAGTTCATCTCAATTCTTATCTCACATAATACATATAAATTAATTCATAATGAATCATAGACCTATGCATAAAAATTTAAATTCTAAAACTTCTAGGAAAAAAAAAGATTATTTTTATTTACTTGGGAATGAGCAAAGACTTCTTAGATAGGATACAAAAGTGCTAGTTAAAGAAGAAAAAAAATTTATTAACATTCTCAAAATTGAGACTTCTTCTCATCTAAAGGCATGATGATGAAAACAGAAAAAGAAGAGACCAACAGATGATGTACAGGTTATTTCACTGGAATCTCATATGATCCACCCCGATTCGAGTCCTAGGCCTGGCAACTTGAAACATGCTGGGCACATGTGCATGTGTGCCCAAAGTCCCATGAGGAGAATGGAGGAGAAGGGATTGCAGCATGGCCATCCCCTGGCAAGCAATGTCTCACTTTCTGCCTCTTCACTAGAGTACATGCACCCTATATCAAAAATCTCCCTAAAAAGCAATAAATAGAAAAACAAGCCACAGATTGGGGAAAAAAAATTCAGATATCTGAAAAAAAAAAAAAAAAGTACATTTAAAATCAAAAAAAAAAAAAACCTCTTATGACCCAATAAAAACAAGTAAAACAACCAAACAAAAAAGTGCAAAAGATTCGAACAAGCATTTCATCAAAATTAAATGAATGACCAAAGAGCCTATAATATACACAACATCAGTAGTCATCAAAGAAACAAAATAAAAATTCACAATAAGATCTCTTCATTCCCACTAAATATGTTAACATTTAAAATTCTGAAAATACCAAGTATTGACAAGATGGACTTCTCATACATTTTGGTGGGAATTTCTAATGGTAGAACCACTTTATAAAACAGTCCAGTAATTTGTTATGACACAAAATATATCTTTACCATATGTCTCAGCAATTTTATTACCAAACAAAAGAAAATAATATGTTGAAGAAAAAAGAAGGTTCAAGAGATATCTACACTTCCATGTTTATTACACCGCTACTCACAACAGCCAAGTATAGAATCATCCTAAGTGTGCAGTAACTAATGAACGAATAAAGAAAATGTGGTATAGACACACAAAAGTGGAATACTATTCATCCATAAAAGGATGAAGTCCTGTCATTTGCTACAAAATGCACAAACCTGGAGGAAATAACGTTAAGTGAAATAAGCCAGGCACTAAAAGACAAACACTGTTATGTCCTCACTCTTAGTGGAAGCTAAAAGTTTCAATTGCACAAAAATAGAGGGTAGATCAGTAGACATTAGAAGTTAAAAAGGGAGAGAGATGTGGGAATGGAGAGAAGGTGGTTAGCAGATACAAGATGCATATCAGTAAGTGAGAGGGCATTTAGAATACAGTAAAGAAAGATGATGACAATTCAATATATATTTCAAAATAACCTCAAATGTGTACAACATGAAGTAATGATAGATGGTGGGGATGGTGGAAATATTTATTGCCATTATTTGGTCAGTACATACTGCATACATGTTTTGCAAAAATCACATTGAACCTCACAAAGGTGTACAATGATCTTGATGTAGTCAAATCAGTGATAAAATAAGATGATACCCAGTGTTAGCCAAATTAAAGAAACCTTTATTAAGCTGGTGGCTGTGGGAGGACTCAAGTCACTCCCAAACCCCTCAGTCCCTAAGCAGAGGGGAGGAAGGTTTATAAAGGCAAAACCACAAAGGCGAAGAAAAACATAAACCTAAAAACTGTGAGCCTTGAGTCTTACGAGAGCAGTTTACAAAAGCCGGAAAAGCAAGTTATAAGGAAGGACAAGTAAAGATGGCAGTGTATGTCTCCTGGTGATAAGCGTTCGGTGAGAAATTTAAGAAGGCATATATGGGTCAGGTCATGGGGAAAGGGAAATGGACTTAAAATGGAGAAGCTCATGTTTCATTCCTCGCTTCTCTTTTACAGGGATTGAATCACTGATTTTTCAGTATTAGCTGGGGGGAGGGGATGATAGTCTCCTCCAAGAAGTTTAACTGAATTTAAGCATAATAAAGTCTAGTTTGAACTGACTTGGACTGATTTCATGGTCTGCAGTTGCTGGACTCAGTTGTTCACAGGGAGTACTTCCCAAGGTCACACAAGCAGTTTACAGACGCACAACAGTATTTGGTCAGGTACTTACAGAGATAACAAAATTGCCCACAAAACAGAAACCAGGGCCAAAAGTCAAAATTCGAAGCATGGCTAATAGAGGACCTAACAGGGGCAAAAGCCACGAGCCTACAGCCATTGGCCAAGCCAATCTTTCCATAAGTCAGCAGCAGCCTATCTTTTTCTAGTTATTTAGTTGCCATGTTCCTTTCCAGCTGTTCAGGAGGCACTGATTTTACATGGCTAAGGGACTTCTCCTGAGCTACTAGCACCAAACTGCAGTGAGACTTCTCACCATAATGACAGATAGGTACCATCCTCAATCAGTTAGAGCTGTGACAGCCAGGCCAATAGCAAAAAGCAAAGTAATTACAGCAAGGAGGGTTATGATTAAGAGGTTGTTACAAATGGTCTGGGAGCATTCAGGACAGTCCATGTGTGCTTTTCCAGGGAGATGCATCCTCAGTCTTCTGCCGTGCATAGACTGGTCAGTTTCCAGAGTGACCAAAGCAGGGCTGTAGTCCTCTCAGGTCTCTAGAGTCATGGCTTGCTTTTTTCAGATGGTCAGCTTACATGGGTCAGAACTGGATTCTAAGACTCAAGAAACTAGCTTCACGCTGCTTAAAAAAAGTTGGGACCAAGGCCTGAGGAATTGCTTTTTGGGCCATGCTGGTACTTTTTTATTACTCAACTGAGAGGTAACTTCCTCTCTGTTTTACTTGAACCTTTTTTCTTTGATATCTTGTAGCCAGCTTCCCATAAGAGGGAGAGGAGTTAAATCTAGGAGTCAAGCCTAAATTTATTGGCCACTGTCCCTGTTTCTAGGGTTCTCTCATTGTAAGGTGAAGGCTGGCTGACCCTGAATGCCAGACAGATACAAAAGAAGGCATTCTGTTAACAATGATTCAATGGTCTTTTAATATTTGTGCCAATGAATCACTTAGCACAAAGATACGATGCCAGGGACAGGATGTAGGAAGAGTCCTGTTATCAAATAGGATAAAATGATCTGTTAATATTTGTGGGTGACTCACCTCAGGCCCTGTGGAAGGCATTTTGCAAGAGCGATCAGTCTTCTCTCCTTAGTTGACCCTGTTGGCCAAATATTCCCATGGAAACTAGGAAGGCTCTTTCCTAGGAGTCAAGTCCCACGTAGCTAGGAAGGCTCATTACTAGGAGTCAAATCCCATGGAGCTGGGAAGGCTTATTCCTAGGAGTAGTCAATCAATTACCCATTGTTATAGGCAGTAGAGTTCTGGGGGAGGACATGTCTGACTGGTTTAATAGCCAATTGTCTCTGGGCAAGGGAAAGAGTCAGGCCTTTTCCTACCACAAATACATTTCATACCATGATCTTTCTTTCCACATCTCTTTCCTACTTACTGTTTCTTTTCTACCTTATTTCTCTTTCCTTTATAAATCTGTCTTTGGAAATAATGGTTACCTCTGGTTAATTAGATAAGAAACACATTTTGTTTGTCATTTTAAGGATAACCATAGGCTTGGAAAATCTGATGCCCCTGGAAAGGCTACCTAGCTTTTAACTTTGTATGCAGGACTTTATATATTTACCAGAATTCTTAACTCTTAGTAATATTAGCTTTTAGTACATACCAGTAGTTTATGGATATGTATTTTACAAACAAAACCTGCTTAACAAATTTTCCAATATAGAACAAAAACAAAACAATCTTACTGATAACAGTTTAAGATTTTAATCGTTTAGTATACAATGATTGAATGGTTAAAAAAAAAGAATAAAAAATCTTTAAAAAATAAAAAGGTATTTGATGATGATGATGTGGATATTAATGTCTTTGTCTTGACTGATATGAATGGCAATCATACTAGAAAAAGAAATGCTATAAATTGTAAAGATATATGTGATTAAATGTAATATAAAACAATTTTTTAAAGATTTTAATCATTTGGCAAAAAAAAAAAAACTTTTAGAAGGCATCAAACAAAGCAACTAACCATGAACAAAAAGCCCTAGCACTCTAGAGATGAAAAGAGTTAACTCAGTGTCTTTTGGCACTAAACAGAGTTGCTAGGTTGTTATCAGGGTCACTAAGAGTTGCAAAATTGCTATGGGGACAGGGATACAAGTTCACCACAGGCTGTGTGTGTGTGTGTGTGTGTGTGTGTGTGTGTTTAAGTTCTAAGCATATCCATTATCATATTACCATTCCCATGAGAGATTTTTACAATTTATGACATGTATACACACATAAAAACATTGATTTTATTCGTCCAGAAGATGGTTTTCTGACTAGAGAAATGGGTATGGTAAAGTAAGTTCTTGGTGATACTTTGGCCGTGTTGGGTGGTGTGGATACATTGTTCACAGGATGGAATACCCACATTTAAAAACTAGGCCCAGATTAGAAGTTCCCAATAGTAATAGAACATCCTACCCACAGAAGATACAAAATCACTAGTAAAACATTTTTGTGAAGGACTCATGGGTTCAGTTAAAGCAGAATAAGCTGCACTAATATTAACCAGGAAATGAGCAGGTTTGCCCCATTATCTTTAGTGACTGTGAGTTCCTGGGGGCTCATTGAGAAAGAGCCTGAGCCTCTCAGTCTTCCTCTAGGCTGAGGACTTTTATCTTTCTTCTTCTTTCTTCCCTTTTTAGTTCTGGGCAATCTCTTTTCCAGTGTCCTCTCTACAACATCAACATTGGTCTTTAGCTATTGGGGATTGTAACCCTTTTTTCAATTCCCTGGCCCTTCTTTTCTGTACCTCCAGGCTGCATTAGCTCTCTCATTACAGCTACAACAAATCTGGCAATTTTTTAATTTTGTTTATCCTCCAGGGAGTCTCACCCATCGAAGACTTTTTGAGGAATCTTTTTTAACAGTTGAGACCTATTTACTCTCTCAAGTCCCTCTAGCTTCTGGAGTTTTCTTCAGATGTCTGTAGTCGATTGAGCCGCATAAACTATGTTGATAGCCTTTTGGTTTTCTGCAGCATCCAGATCAATTGGAGCATAGACCTGATCACACAGACATGCCAGAAAAGCCACAGGGGGCTCCTGGGGGCCCTGGACTGTCTTGGTTACTTTTGACAAGTTGGTAGTTTATGAGCTGCTGTTCAAATTCCTATTTGTAAAACATGGAGAAAAGAGGTCAACGTCTCCCACCCTCCCAAGGTGTTTGGGTCTCAGTCAGCATAGACAGAAGGGACAGTCATCTAGATCCTATCCTGTTCCTTCTGCTGATCCCCTTCCAGGTCCTAATGCAGATATTTTAGCCTCTGCTCTTATTCTGTCCCTCTCCTCAGACATAAAGAGAATAACCAGGAGCTGCTGGCAATCATTCCACATAAGCTGATGAGTGTAAGAAATGGATTCTAGCAGGTTAATGAGGGCCTGTAGTTTTTCAGAAAATGGGGGTTTTTGGACCTCCCAGTTGTAAAGATTGTTCATTGAGAAAGGAACATAAACCCAGAAAGGACTACCCTGAGGATGTTCTTCTGTTGGGGAGCAGCCTCCCTTACGGGCAGGAATGCCCCCGGGGTGGTGGAGTCTGCTTCTCCCACATTCCCCATCTCCCAGGATCTGCCTTGGGTATGTGGGGGTGAGAAGGGGACCCAGGAAAGTAGCTTCAGTTTCATCTTGATCTTTATCTTCCTTCCCCAGTTGTCATCTATTTGGGTTATAAGGGAGAGTGAAGTCTGACTATTCTGGGGGTGACTGAAAAGTCATAGACTTTTGACCCCTTGTCTGGCATTAGGCTGTAGGACCCATTATTAGGATGTGACTTCTTGTCTTTAAGGAACAATTTTGTAACCAGGGTGGAGGGTTGCTTTTTGTTTGTTTGTTTGTTTATTTTCACAAGAGCCAGGCACTGATTGATACATGGGAACTGAATTAGGTGCCCAGAGCCGCCACTCAGGATGCCCATGATAGCCTTCCAAACTGCCTGCACTTGCCCAGGGTCAAATGACCCAGTGGCTGGCCATCCTACCTGGAATTCTATTTTACAAAGATTCTTTAGCTTACTCTTTGATAACTTTGTTCCATAGTCCTCTCTTCCCTGAAAGGCCTTTCTGAAATGCTTAAACATGCATTCTAATGTGGTTTTAATGGAAATAGTTTCACCACCCATGCTATGAAAACAATTCTGGAGTTTGAGAAGGCAGGTACGACTTCTGAGCATGTACCTGTTCCCTGCTTCCACTCCAGTCCAGAGATTTGTTCGGCCCTGCCTGGGCCACTGCTGCAGCTTAAAGCTACAGAAAGCCAAGCAAGTGGTGCAAGCAGAGTCAAGCAGTGCAAGCACAAGCTGTGCACCCCTGTGAGTTCTGGTGCACTCTGCTTGCTTCGCCCGCACACTCTAGGTCAGTTACCTTGGGCTTTTTTCAGGTTAAAAATGAAAACCCCAATGTTTTTCAAGCAAATCAAAGCTAAGAGGAATCGCTGGGATCAGCTCCAGTTGCTAGGGGCCACTGATAATGGCCCAAGGGCAAACAAAAGAACTAGTACAATGGGAAGTGCAATGACAGGGGGTTTGGAGCATGCAGTCCTAGGGATTACGGGTATGATTTCGAGATCTTCAGGGGCTTGTCCAATCTCCTGTCAAGAACTAGAGGAAATAGCTGTGAGTGCACGTGAGTGAGTGCACTAATAGGAAGAGTTCTTTAGTGGTGTGAAACTGCCACCACAAGGACCTCCAATTATCAAAGGCTTTTAAATCCCAGGTAGCATGGTCTACCATCTGCAGTTGGACTGATGAGACAGTTGATACTGAGGTCAAAAAGAGTTCAGGGGCCAGAATGGACTATCTGAGCTTTTGGCCTTAATGTTTTTCTTTATTTTTATGTTTTATTATTTATATTTTTATTTTATTTCAAGTTATTTTATACATTCAATCACATTATTTAGCTTGTAAAGTGAATATTCCAACATTTGTGCATTTCTCCTTAGTCCAGCTGATAATACTATAAAGTTATCTTCAACAGACAATACCTTATTTCTTTGTCCCATTAATGGTATGCCTCTCTATTTTTCTCCTCAATGGTATGCCTCTCTATTTTTCTCCTCAATGTCCTTCCTCAGACTATTTTTTTCACCCACTCTCTTCCCCACTATATCTGGTATTCACAACCATTTACTGTGTTTCTATATCCTCTAGCCATTTAGTTTCAGTCATAGAGTGGGGACACTTGGTATATATCAAGTGGAGACATACAATGTCTCTCCTTCATAGCCTGGCTTGCTTCACTCAGCAGTAAATCTTCCATATTCCTCCACTTTCTGTCAAAAGTCAGGGTCTTGTTGTTTTTATGGCTGAGTAGTATTCCATAGAGTATATGTGCCACAACTTTTCAATCCATTTATCTATCTGTGGGCATTTGGACTGGTTCCATGTCTGAGCAATTGTGAATAATGCCACAATAAATACCGATGTGCAAGCACTTTTCTGATTAAGAATTTTTCTGTCCTTTGGGTAGATACTAAGGAGTGGGATTGCTGGATCATATGGTAGTTCTATTTGTAGATTTTTGAGAAATCTCCAAATTGTTCTCCACAGTGGCTGGACCAATTTACATTCCCAGCAGCAGTGTAAGAGAGTTCCCCTTTCACCATATCCCTGCCAGTAGAGGCATCAAATAGAAAAAGAAGAGGTGAAATTCCCTCTATTTGCAGATGACATGATTGTATACATAGAAGACTCAATGGTATCCATGAAAAAATTTCTGAAAGTAATACACGAATATAGTAGTTACAGGATACAAAATCAACATACAGAAGTATACAGCATTTCTATATATGAACAACAGGCAGACTGAGAGAGAACTGTAAAAAGTAATTCATTTACCATAGCCTCAAAAAGTATAAGATACTTAGGAATAAATCTAACCAAATAGGTTAAAGACCTCCACAAGGAAAACTACGAGAAGCTAAAAAATGAATTGAAAATGACACTAAAAAGTGGAAGGACATTCCATGTTCTTGGATCAGAAGAATTAATGTAATTGAAATGGCAATTCTATCCAAATTAATATACATATTTAATGCAACCCAATCAAAGAACCAGACACAGTCTTCACAGATATAGAAAAGACCATCGTAAAATTTGTCTGGAATCATAAAAGACCTCGTATTACCAAAGCCTGCACAAGAAGAGTGGAGTGGTCAGCATCTCACTCCCAGACCCAAAAATATACTACAAAGCTGTGGTAATCAAAACATCATGGTATTGCCACGGAAACAGCCAGGTGGACCAATGGAACAGAATAGAGTCCCCAGAAATAAATTACCAAATATACAGTCAACTGACTTTTGTTAAGGGGTACCAGTCAATCCAGTGGGAAAAGGAAAACCTCTTCAGCAAATGGTGCTGGAAAAACTGAATATCCACCTGCAGAAAGATGCATCTGAACCCCTACCTCTCACCATTGACAAAAATCAACTCAAGGTGGACCAAAGATATAAACCTAAGACTTCAAACTATAAAACTGCTTCTGGAAAACACTGGGGAAACTCTGGGAGACACTGGGGTAGGCAAAGACTTCCTAAATAAGACCCCTCAAAGCACAGTCAATAATCCCCTAAATAGACAAGTGGTATTACATCAGACTAAGAAGTTTTTGCATGGCAAAAGATACAGTAATTAGTGTGAATGACAATCCTCAGAATAGGAAAATATTTTTGTAAACTATGCATCAGATAAGAGACTGATAACCAGAATACAAAAGGAACTCAAGCAGCTGTCTCGAAGAAAGATGATCAACTCTATTAAAAGATGGGAGAATGAGTTGAAAAAGCCACTCTCTGAGGAAGACAAATGAATAGCCAAAAGGCATATGAAAAAATACTCAACATCCCTCATTGTAAGGGAAATGCAGATCAAAACAACAATGAGATACCACCTAACCTCAGTTAGAATGACTAATATTTCAAAAAAATGATAAGGGCCTTAATGTTTTTCTATGGGCGTTGTCTTGGAATTGGTTTCCTTGCACACTTCTGGCAAGGGTTAAAATAGCACACCCTGGCTTTAGATCTCTAAAACAATGACAGCATTCTCCAGTGAAAGGACAGAGGTATTCAGTTTAAGAGAAGTATAGGTGGAATAATATCTGGAAATTAGATTTTTTAAACAGTCATACCAAGACTGTTGACAAAAAGAGGCAATTTTCTGATCTACCAGAGAGATGAGTGACGTAAGTATTAGTGTCCTCACTCAAGGAAATTTCCTGAACTTGTACCAGGAATCACATGCCAAGTGATGTGGAGGAGCATACCTGACATAGAAGAGAATCAAGTACCTACCCTATGTTCTGCCTACCTGCAAAAATGACACAAGACAAACAAAGGGCGGTGTGCCCTCTCCAAAGAGGTGATCAAACAGGTCATCTGCCTGGCCACATCCCTCACAAGAACTTTGGTACCTTTTAGCATCGGCTGCCTGGTACTTTTTTTTTCTTCTTTTTTTTTTTGGAGAGGTTTTTTTTGTTAAAGGGAGTGTACACTCTCCAGAGAGACAGAGAAAGAGATAGAGAGACAGAAAGCAAAAAATCACCCCCCAGGGGGGATGGCCACGACACAATCCCTTTTCCTCCATTCTCCTCTTGGGATCTTGGGCACACACATGCGCCTGGCATGAGTTTAAGCCACCGGGTCCAGGACTCAAACCACGGTCAACTACATGGGAGTCCAGCCACATAGCTATTATGTTAACTGCTGGTCCTTTGGCTGCCTGGTACTAACCACCAGGCAGGGAGAGATGGAATCCACCAGTGCCCAGTGCAGCCTTAAGTTTTATGAGGTCACCATGGAACCGCAGATGAGGACCCCTTCAAACTCTGTAGCTGAAGCCATGGAGCCACAAATACAGTCACACAATCATTCATCATTCGCATAAGAGGTTAATAAGACATCCCTCCCACCAAAAAGTATTTTTTAAAGCAACAGTAGGAAAAGAAAGGATTTATAGGAGAGAAACACACAACCACTAGGAGGGAGTCAAACCCTTAATCTCACAAGACTGAAAGATTCCTAAGAGCTAGGAGGGACTCGAACCCTCTAGCAACTTAGAATGCTAGACTTCTATCTAAGGAGGAACTTGAACCCCCAGTCTAGCAATCCACATTTCCCGGCACTGTCTAAGGAGAGACTCAAACTCTCAGTCTATTAACCTAAATTGCTAGGCATGTATCTGCCTAGCTCCCAGTTCCAGCAACATCTTGGTGGAATTTGAGTAGAGGCTCCTTTCGACTGCGTTCAGTTGGCCTTGGAATACTCATCTTGGGGCACCTCCCATGCCCAGCCCTGTACTTGCCAAATAACCCATCTTAATCAGAAAGAGTAAGGAGAAACAGAGGAGAAAAGAGACTTCAGAGGTTTTTTTTTTTACCAAGACTCTGTGGTTGGAAGGAGCAGTCAGTGTTCCCCATCCAGCCATCAAAGACCCAGAAAGGTGTCTCTGAGGCCCTGGAACATCTCAGGTGGAGCCCCTCCCAGAGTACCCTGAGTGTTGGGTGGCCGGGTGGGCAAGGTCACCCTCGGTGAGTGTCCCATCCAGATAACAGTAGGTACATCTCACTGGGGCCTCCAAATGTTGTAGTCAAATCAGTGAAACAATAAGAGGACATCCAGTTTTAGCCAAATTAAAGGAGGCTTTATTAAGCCAGTAGCTGTTGGAGGACTCAAGTCAGTCCAAAACTCCACAGCCCCTAAGCAGAGGGGAGGAAGATTTATAATGGCAAAAACCACAAAAGCAAAGAAAAACATAAACTTAAAAAAACTAAGTCTATGACCAGCAGTTGGCATAATGGCTATGTTGCTGGACTCCCATGTAGTCAATCGCAGTTCGAGTCCCAAACCCAGTGGCTTAAACTCACACCGGGCATGTGTGCATGCATCCCCAAGATCCCAAAAGAAGAATGGAGGAGAAGGGATTGCAGCATGGCCATCCCCCTGGGGGGGGGGGGGAGGGAGATGATTTCTTGCTTTCTATCTCTCTGTCTCTGCCTTTCTGGTGAGCGCACATGCCCTATAGCAAAAATCTCTCCAAAAACAAACAAACAAACAAAAAAAACGCTAAGCCTTGAGTCATGCAAGAGCAGTTTACAAAAGCTGAAAAAGGGGACCAGCAGTTAGCATAATGGCTATGTCGCTGGACTCCCATGTAGCCAACCAAGGTTTGAGTCCCGGACCTGGTGGCTTAAACTCACGCCAGGCACCTGTGCGCACATGCCCAAGATCCTGAGAGGAGAATGGAGGAGAAGGGATTGCGGCGTGGCCATCCCCCCTGGGGGGTGATTTCTTGCTTTCTGTCTCTCTCTCTCTCTCTCTCTCTCTCTCTCTCTCTCTCTCTCTCTCTCTGTCTTTCTGGCGAGTGCACACGCCCTATAGCAAAAATCTCTCCCCCCCAAAAAAGCTGAAAAAGCAAGTTATCAGGAAGTACAATTAAGGATGGCAGGGTAGGTCTGCTGGTGATAAGCATTCAGTGAGAAATTTTAGGAGGCACATATGGGTCAGGTCTTGGAGAATGGGAAATAGATTTAAAATGGAGATGCTCATGGCTTAATTATATGCAAATTAGAAATTACAACAAAATTATTATTTTTTAAAAGCTAATAGGGTATGCATCTAGCACAAATCAAAATGGTGTTCCCTTGACTAAAAACCTGTTTCAAAACTGACCAAGCAAGGAGTCATCTCAACTGAAAATATAATGTACAGTATTAACTCGATAAAGTAAAATGTATTATACAACTCAAAGCAGAAAAAGCCATATGGGGCTTGAGCATCATTAGAGGTAACATGTTTTCATTATTATTATGATCCAAATCATGAAACAGAAACTACTCTGTCATTAACTTTGTTATATAACTTTGTCAGTAACTTTGTAAAATTAGGTTTTGTTGTTTAGGAGTGCTTTCTCCCTCTCCTTCTCTTTCTGTTGCTCTGTCTCTCTCTGGTGCACGCACACATATCCTTGGGTAAATGAAAAAAGTTTGGGTAGAGTGAAAATGTGGTATAAAAGATAAAAGTGGCATACTGTATAGGAAGGACACTTCCCATGGACGAAGCTTGCAGGACCGGAAATTGCTCTGGTGAGTCAGTGAGTGAGTGGTGAGTGAATGTAAAGGACCAGGACATTACTGTTTGCT
This sequence comes from Tupaia tana, assembly GCA_026018925.1. Classification (NCBI taxonomy): domain Eukaryota; kingdom Metazoa; phylum Chordata; class Mammalia; order Scandentia; family Tupaiidae; genus Tupaia; species Tupaia tana. The sequence continues at coordinate 20,253,397 of JAKSZU010000008.1, forward strand.
ACTGTAGACTTACTGTACTAAATTTATTTTAAAAGTTTTTCAATAATAACCCTAGATACCTGTAACCTTTTCACTTTTAGCTTTTTGATTCTTTTGTACTAACAGAGTAAAAGACAAACATGTTGCACAGCTGTACAAAATTATTTTCTTTCTTTACATTCTGATGCTATAGGCTTTTTTTTTTAATTTCTATTTTTTTTTTTAACTTTTAAAACTTCTTTGTTAAAAACTCAGACATAAATACACACATTAGTCTAGACCTACCAGAGTTAGGAGTATCTATATCATTTTTTCTTGATATCAGTATCACAATATTGCTCACCTGCACATCTTGTCCCACTGGAAGGGCCATGAAGAGCAAAAGCACCTGAGATTAAATCAAGCAAAGAGGAAAATGATACAATCAAGAGACACAAGAGGGGGACTAGCAGTTAGCATAAAGACTATGTTGCTGGACTCTCATGTAGTTGACCACGGTTCAAGTCCTGGACCCGGTGGCTTAAACTCACGCCAGGCGTGTGTGCGTGTGTACCCAAGATCCCGAGAGGAGAATGGAGGAGAAGGTATTGCAGCGTGGCCATCCCCGCTGGGGAGTGATTTCTCGCTTTCTGTCTCTCTGTCTCTCTGTCTCTCTCTGTCTTTCTGACAAGCACACTTGCCCTATAGCAAAAGCCTCTCAGAAAAAAAAGAAGAGCACAAGAGGGACTAGCAGATGCGTAATGGTTACATCACTGGACTCCCACATAGACTGCGGTTCAAGTCCTGGATTCAGCAGCTTAAAAATTCATGCCAAGTGCAAATGCATGTGTGCCCAAAATCCTGAAAGGAGAATGGAGAAGAAGGGATTGTAGTGTGGCCATACCCCGAGGGGTAATTTCTCACATTCTGTCTCTCTGTCTCTGTCTCTTTGGCGGGCACATGCATCTATAGCAAAAAATCTTTCTTAAAAAATTTAAAGAGACACAAGATGTAGAGGCTGCTACCATACTGCTTTACAATACATCATTTTTTAATATGTAGAAAGAGTACACGCTAAAATAATTGTAAGTATAATATAATAGCTACATAAGCTGGTAACATAATCACTTACTATCAAGTATTATATACCATATGTAATTGCACGTGCGATACTTGTATGTGACCTGCAGCACAGGGTTTGTGTACACCAGCATCACCACAAATCTCAGTAATGCACTGTGTGACGTGATGGTGGCCATGACGTCACTGGGCAATAGGAATTTCTCAGATCCGTTTATGATTGCTGTCATATTTGTGGTCCGTCATCAACTGAGACGTCATTATGCAGTAATTGGCTCTGCTTCTATAATAAGCACACCATATTAAGATACCACTTCTATATTTTCAAATCCCAGACATGATTGAAAGTGTCACGCTCTTGGTGTAGGAACAATATTCCCCTAATCAAACATCCAAAGCAAATTGTGTGACTATTTGTATTATGCAGAATTTCAAGGCTCTGTTTCAGAGCAGGAAAGCCAAGTGGATCATGCCAACTTATTCAGCAGCACACGTTCTCCTCACACACAAACAGAGCTACAGTTTGTGTTATTTTGTCCAATTTTAAAGTGAATTCTCTGAAAAATTCTAAACTTCATGGATCATAAATAAATATTAGAGTCCAAACTATAAAAGATATAACCAGTCTTAAAAAGACCTAGAAGTCTTTAAAATAGTTTCCTAAACCATCAGTTCTCCTTAATGTATGACCTACAAACAGTATAATATAGACAAGATACACGAGACTAAAGATAATATGCATGCATACTCTTAACAATATGACCAAATAAAATGTTGTTTTAGAAGGCTTTTCTCCTATAAATAACTTCTATAAAGGTCCATGATATTCCTATCATGTCTTTTAAATAAATCTATTCAGATGTAGCCAAAATGGTAAACTTAAAAATAACATCAAAATTGGACAAGAAATGAAATTTATCCATTTAAGGAGTATTTTACATCTGTATCTAGAGGCATAGTTTTCTACTTCTATAGAAAATCTATCCTAAGCCATTCATTCTAAAATATGTTTTGAAAGATTGGAAACCAAACAGTAAACATCTGGACTCTTCTTAATAGGATACGTTTTCACAGATTCCAAACCCAGTGAAAGCAAAGAAATAAAGTTATGCTTCTCCATTTATAAAATTCCTAAACATGTATGATCAATTGTCATAATCATGAAGAGAGATAATTGCATAAGATAAAAAGTCGAGACTTAATAAAAGTTAAAAAGCAATGAATACTTAAGCTAATTAGACTTAGTTCTTTTGTCTCAATCCCATTCTTAAATTTGGTGCTAATATAAAAATAATTTTTATTAGCCAAATAATGAAGGCTCTATTTATGAAGGTAGCAATGTGTATAGACCAATGGACATTGAATAAATAAATACAGGTTAAGTATCTCTTATCCAAAGTGCTGTGATCAAAGGTTTGAATTTTCATATTTTCAGATAGTAGAATATATCTGAATAATGTATATTGCATATATATTATAAGGTATTTTTGGGATGGGACCCAATTCTAAACACAAAATGTATGTTTCATATACACCCTATTCACATAGCCTGAAGATAATTTTATATTTTTTAAAGAAATTATTTTTTAATTAATTTATTGTTATTGTTTAATTTGCTATAGGGCATGTGTGCTCAACAGAAAGAAAGAGAGAGGAAAGAGAGAAAGCAAGTTTCCAGGTCTGAGACTCAAACCATGGTCAGCCATGTGGGAGTCCAGGACCCATGGCGATGCCACCTGTTGGCCCTTATACAACATTTTTATATTCCAGCATTTTGATGACAGTCTGTCACATGAGGTCAGATGCAGAATTTTCCACCTATAGTATCATTTCAGGGCTCAAATGTTTTAGATTTTGGAGCATTTTGGACTTCACATTTGTGAACTAGAGATGCTCAGCCTGTACCTATATAAATGTTTATCCTAAATAAAATTTAAGTTAAATTTTGTCCTAAATAAAAATCTGCTTCTTTCAGAGTTATTATGAGAAACAAACAAGATTATGCAAGTAAAAGTACTTTGAAAACCAAGGTATGCTATATAAAATGTGGCATTTCTATATGTTTAATTCTCCACACATTTCTCTAGGCATTACCCTACTGAAAAATTTCCAATGACATATACCATTTCCCTACTGGTCCCTTCCCTGTTTTATCCCACTTTTCCAATATTTATGAGAATATCTCAAATTCAGGTTAAGTACCTTAGCACAGAGTTATAGTATATTAAAAAGTTTTAAAATAGAATATATACAGCTGCAAGTCATTGAAGAAAAGTAGAATATATGAATAGAGTGATACCTGAGGCATATGTGTCCTGGGTGAAAGCTATAATGTAAGATCTGAGATTCAGACAATTACCTTATAAAAATTATGCACACAATTTTTCAGGGAAAAAATACAGAAATGTATTTGTTAGCTCCAGAATTGTTGCTGTTGTTGTTGTTTAAACTTTCTCTTGCATTACAAAACTGTTAAATCCCATTACAGAAATCTCCAGTATTTTGTTTTCTCTGCCCTATGTTGAGTTGTTAATTTCACTGAAAATCCTCATATTACAACATTTTCTAGACATTATAGTCTCTTCTTGTTCTCCTGAAAATTTTTGACTGACTCTGTTCACATTGAAATGCCCTCAACCTAAACCAACAATAAATCAAGAAGGAAATACATTCTCCCATTAAAATGTGGACGTCTCAAGACCAGCAGTTAGCATAATGGCTATTTTGTTGAACTCCCATGTAGTCAACCACGGTTCGAGTCCCAGACCTGGTGGCTTAAACTCACGCCAGGTGCATGTGCGTGTATGCCCAAGATCCAGAGTGGAGAATGGAGGAGAAGGGATTGCGGCGTGGCCCTCCCCCCAGGGGGCGATTTCACACTTTCTGTCTGTCTCTCTCTTGTCTTTTTGGCAACCTCATGCACCCAATAGCAAAAACCTCTAAAAAAAAAAAAAATGTAGAAATCTCAACCCCAAAGGGCAGTATGAAACAGCAACTGCACGTTGCAGCCAAGTTGAATTCCCAAAAGCTAAGGAGCCTCCGTGATGGAGTGCCTCCAATTGAGAAGCATGCAACTGTATTTCCATGCATACATATTTGCTGATCTAAAGATGCATGGGCATACTGAACAAAATGCTTTACTGGTAAGTTGTGAGTCGATAATTTTTACATTTAATTACTGGGATAATCAAAAATTAAGCCAAGGCAGAATTTAGGGTAGACAATGATCCTATGGCTAAATGTCACTACTATCCCGATCCTTTCAGGAAAACCACCTGCCACTTGGAACCGCCTCCCTTCTTCTCCATTCATGCACATCTTTTAAGGTCATCAAGATCTAACTAAAGGGAAAGTCCAAAGGCCCAGTGCTTGAAGGAGATGAATCCCACAAGGTTGACCACAGTTCAAATCCCAGCCCTGGTAGCTTGCAAAATACACCAGGCATGTGGGTGTGTATGCCCAAAATCCTGACAGGATGGGTAAATGGAGGAAAAGATAATGCTATAGAGAGTCAATATAGGAAGTGAATGAGGCAAGAATTATTACCTATGTTTGATTTTGCATAGAAAGAGACCCCAGTTTGAAAGGTTTGTGATGGGAGTCTTAAGAACTATTTTCAGAAATAACAAGGTACAAATGAGAGATATCAACCAGTTGAACATTTTAAAGTACTGGATTCTGGAGCACCAGATGAAAAAAGTGGTTGAAGAGAGAGAGACTTGCAAGAATATACATAAGCGTTAATGGGACAAAGAAATGTGGTATTATGTGCTGAAGATAATTTTATAGTTTTATCAACTGGACTGGGGAGAAAGGTTCACATGTTGAGATATTCACTTAGTAAGCTAAATAACATGACTGAATGTATAAAAGAAATTAAATTAAAAAATAAAAAAAATAAAGAACATAGGGACCAGCAGTTAGCATAATGGCTATGTCGCTGGACTCCCATGTACTCCCAGACCCAGTGGCTTAAAATTCATGCCAGGCGTGCATGCGTGCATGCCCAAGATCCCAAGAGGAGAATGGAGGAGAAGGGATTGCGGCATGGCCATCCCCCCCGGAGGGGTGATTTCTCGCTTTCTGTCTCTCTGTCTCTGTGTCTGGCAAGCGCATGCACCCTATAGCAAAAAAAAAAAAAAAAAAAAAATTAACCTCTCCAAAAAAGTAAATAAATAAAGAACATACATATTAGTAATGGTGTTCTGGACATAAAACAGGGAAAGGGTTAGTTGAGAGGCCCAAAATCAGAATTCTGAGGAACTCTTTCATTTATCTGACAAGGAAAAAAAGAGAACCAAACAATCAAATGGAAGGGGATCGGAAAGAGAATCAAAACAGTACCTATTATGGAGGACAAGAGGTGATAGTGCGAAGAAAAAAAGGGATGTTTGTGCCTATGAAATGCTACAGAAAAAACTGAGAAATATGATGTGTGTAGAGAAATCATTGACCTTTAAAATTAAGAGGTAGTGAGGGACGACCAGTTGGTGTAATGGCTGTGTCAATGGATTCCCATGTAGTCGTAGTCGATCACAGTTCGAATCCCAGAACCAGTGGCTTAAACTCAAACCAGGCATGCGTGCCCAAGATTCCAAGAGGAGAATGGAGGAGAAGGGATTGTGGCGTGGCCATCCCCCCTGGGGGAGTGATTTCTCACTTTCTGTCTCTCTCTGTCTTTCTGAAGAGCACACACGCCCTATAGGAAAAACCTCTCCAAAAAAAGAAAAAGAAAGAAAGAAAAAGAAAATTAAGAGGTAGTGGACAGCTCCGAGTGATCAATTTATGTAATACAGCAAGGCAAATTACAGGTGTGCAAAGAGTTGATCAGAAAGTAGTAAGGTGTGTTATAATGATGTCAAAGTCCTCCAGAGAAAGAAAACCAACAGGAGATTGGTATGATATAATATATAGGAGATGTATAGATATATAGATGATAGATAGATGACATAGATACACACACAAACACACAGAGAAGTGCACAGATATGAATGAGAGCAGGGGGACAGAGAGAGATTTAATACAAGAATTGACTCATACAATTACAAACACCAAAAAGTCCTAAGATCTGCCATCTCCATTCTGGAGAACAATGAAATCCAATAATGTCATTCAGTCCAAGGCCTGAGAAACAGAGGAACGAATGGTTTAATTCCCTCTCGAGGCTCAGAGATGGGTAGGGAAGAAGGAGGCAGTCCAAAGTCCCAATAACCAGGAATTTCAATGTCCAAAAGCAAAAGAAAATGGATATCTCAGATCAAGGAGCAAGAGAAAATTCACCCTTCCTTCTCTTTTTTGTCATATTCAGGCCTTAACCAATTGGAGAATCCCAATTTACATGTGAGGGAGGATCTTCTTGACTCAATCTACCAATCTCAACTTTAATCTCTTATGGAAATGCCCTCACAAACACACCTAGAAATAATGTTTTGCTAGCTATAAGGGCATCCCTTGCCAGTCAGGTTGACATTTAGAATTCAATCACAAATGGAAATATAAAAATAATTTTGTAACGTACAGGTCCATTAGCTTTCTTTACTTTGGGGATGCTACTCCACTGCAGCTGCATGACAGCTTTTGAACATGCCTTACAATAAAAAAGACAGTTCAGTAGGGAAAATATGGTACCAAAGAACCAATGTCTAAATTATAAGCAGGATTTCTTCCAAGTAGTAATTTTAGTAAATGGTATTAAAAAATAGTATTAAAAATGTAGGAAAATTTAGCTATAGATTATAACTAAACTTCTAAACCTAGGTAGTTTTCCCAACTTATTTAAATCATAATGTACTAAAAAATCTAGACATTTATTTAAAATATATCTATAATATTATTTAGAGCATTATTTTTAAACAAAAATATGACAAAGGTTTTTTTGTGTGTGTGTGTGTGTGTGTGTGTGTGTGTGAGGTTTTTGCTATAGGGCACATACACTCGCCTGAAAGATAGAGAGAGACAGAGAGACGGAAAGTAAGAAATCACCCTCCAGAGGGTATGGTCACGCTGCAATCCCTCCTCCTCCATTTTCCTCTTGGGATCTTGGACACACACACACACACGTGCCCAGCGTGAGTTTAAGCCACCGGGTCCGGGACTTGAACCACCACTGCATGGGAGTCCAGCAACATGGACATTACGCCAACTACTGGTCCCATGACAAAGTTTTATTTCTTCTCTGTGGTAATTATTACTCTAATATCAGTTTTGGAGGTTGAGAATACATACTTTGGAGACCCCAATAACCTTTGCATTAGATAAATCCTCTACATTGACATAAGAAAAAATGTTTTACCACATTGGCTAAGAGAGTAAGTCTGTGACAAGCCAGTGGAATGGTGGTTAAGGTGGCTGGAACCCCACATGGTCAATTATGTGGTGTGTCCTGGACTCAGTGTCTTGGCACAAAACATATCAGGCTACATGTGTGCATGCCAAAAACTCCAAAATGAGGAAGAAATGAAGGAGAAGAGATTGTGGCATGACCATCCCCAATGGGAAGGAAGGTGTTTTCTCTCTTTCTCTCTTTCTTCCCCTATCGCCATCCAGCAGGTACACATACCCTCTGGCTATGTTTTTTTAAAAAAGGGAAATGAAGGAAAGGACAACTCTATAGTCAAGTTTCTTTCTAGCACTTTAAATGAAGCCACAGAGATCCTCGTTACTAACCTCAAAGATCTCCCCTTCCCCAAAGTCACTTCTCTTTGTTTTATGAAGTCAGTCATAAATCATGATCATAAGTTGGGGGCTGTTATGTACATGCACACAGACACAAGGTTATTAATTCATTTGATAAGAATTAAATGTCAATAGGTAAGGGAACCTTGTCCTGAAAGTCTAGACAACCAGAAAAAGAGTTGGCTTTCTACAGTTTAATGGCTACTGGCCACAGCTCAGTGCTTAAGTCAGTGGCTCCTAGTTGCACATAAGTCCCCCATGATGCCACGGACAGGAGTCCTGCATTCCCAGTCTTGAAGCCATGTGTGGTGAATTATGCCACAGCCTTGTCACAACATCGAATTGTAGTCCCTCATCTGAGCACAGAAAGGCCTGGTGTCACCCCCAATACAAACTGGGCTGTCAGGACAGAACTGTAGCCAAGGTTCTGCCACTTTGTAAAATATTTGTATCCAGGGAAGGGGACCAGTCTTATCTAATCATGCAGCTTAAAAGGCCATAGCCTAAGGGTCAGGGACCCGCTCCTGGAGTCTAACATCTGTACTTGCTACATCTCTCTGCAAAGCCCTGCAACACAATGAGCAGCAGGAGACTTATTACTGCTTTTGTCTCCATCAGTTTTCTCCATAAACACTACTCCTGGTGCATGTGTGCTTGGCCATTTGCCCTAGATGCACAAGGACCAACAACAAATCAGGCCCTGGAGACACAGAAGCAAACAAAACAGAAAAATTCCTGCCTTCAAGCGTACATTCTCCTGGGAAGAGAGAGCTCCGATAAATAAATAAGTTGGTAAGGTACCAAGTGGTGATAAGTGATGAAAGGAATAATAAAGAAGGGAAGGAGCTACAGTGATCAGGGAGAATTCAGGGGAGTCAGGTAGTATCTGAGCATTGACCTGAAGGAAGCAAGGATTTTTAATAGCCATGTATACATGTAGGAGAAAAGCATCTTGGCAAGGAAAACACAGTTCAAAGAACCTGAAGCAGGAGAATAGCTCCTGTGTTTGAAGGTAAACAAAGAGGCCCTTTCTGTTCCAGTAGATCAAGGGCAGAGAAGACTTGTGAGAGATGAAGTCCTTCAGGCAATGAGAAAGGCTTTAAATTTTACTCACATTCACATGGAAAGTCATTGGAAGGAGCTGACTCAGACTTCAGAAAGATCCCTGTGGAGAAGAGACAGGCTAAGGAGGAGTACACAAGGGGACTTCAAAAAGTTAGTGGGAAAATAGAACTCAAGTATAAGTTGATTTTGGTGCCCAACATTTTTGAAATTCATGATTTTTTTTTTCAGAATATGAATTTTCCATGAATATTTTGAAAACACTATTCTCCCCCCCCCCACACACACACACTGGAATATAGAAGCACAGAGGTGGTTACAAGTTAATTGCAATATGGGACCATCAGTTAGCATAATGGCTATGTTGCTAGACTCCCATGTAGTCGACCATGGTTCGAGTCCCGGACCCGGTGGCTTGAACACACCGGGCGCGTGTGCGTGTGTGCCCAAGATCCCAAGAGGAGAATGGAGGAGAAGGGGAGGGATTGTGGTGTGGCCATCCCCCCGGGGGGTGATTTCTTGCTTTCTATCTCTCTGTCTCTCTCTGTCTCTCTGGCAAGCGCACACACCCTATAACAACAACAACAAAAAAAACTCCAAAAAAAAAAAAAAAAAAGAAACAAGTTAATTGCAATAATCTTGGCAAGAGATTTGGTGTTTTAGAATGGGATGACTGAGAAGAAAATCAATTCGAGAAATATTTTCATGATATAGCTAACAGAGCTTGCTAATGGTTTGATGTAAATTACCAAAAAGGGAAGTAAAGAATGACATAATCTTTTGGGAGTAAAACAACTGTAAGCCACTTACCAACACAGGGAAACTACAGAGTGATTAGGTTTGTGGGGACAGTCTGAGTTCAGGAAGAAATAAGCTGTTCGAACTGCCTTTTAGACCAAGAGGAGACGGAACGGAAAATTGCACATTTGTGACTGGAATTCAGAGAAGTCATTTGGGCTGAGGTATAAACACCGGGAGTCACCAGCATACAGATAACGTTTAAGGGGCACAGGTGAGATTGCTTGGGGCATTCATGCAAAAAATGTGGTCTGATAGCTCTCTGGATACCCAAGATTCTTTTAGGAGGTCCATGTGGTCAACTATTTTCATAATAATACTAAGATAACTTTTGCCTTTTTTTACTCTCATCCATTCACAATCATAGTTCAGTTTTCTAGGGACTTGAGAGGTGTTATAGCAGTAGCTTAAATGCAGTGGCAGATAGAAGAATCCAACTGTTTTCTATTACCCCAGACATTAAAAAGATATGCAGAAATCTAAAACTATGCCACTCATCTCACTAAATTTTTTAGTTTTGAAAAGATCTAATTATTAAAAATATATTATTTATATTAATATGTAATGGATCTGTATTGCTATTTCTAAACAAGTTAATAAATATTTTTTAAATTCTGTTTTAATTTCTTGCAGAAATGTAAAACTATGCTACTCATCTCATTAATCTTTTTATTTTGAAAAATCTATTTCTCATAAAACTATGTTATTTATGTTAATATGTAATAGGTCTGGGAGCCAGAAGATGGCATAGTAGTTACATCACTGGACTTCAACATGATCAATCATGGTTCAAGTTCCATACTTGTGGCTTGAAACATGCCGGGCACGTGTGCATGTGTGCCCCAAATCCTGAGAGTAGAATGGAGACGGGATTGTGGCATGGCCTTCCCTCTGGGAGGGGGGGCTATTTCTCACTTTCGCTCTCCAGTGAACACACATGCCTAATAGCAAAAGTCTCTTTAAAAAAAAGTAATGGCTCTGTTATTGCAATATCTAAACAAGTTAATAAATATTTTTAAAATTGTTAGTTTCAATTTCTTATACAGATAGTATCCAATTTACAATGGTTCAACTTACCATTTTTCAACATTACCATAAATTTATCAGGGTAATAAATGCATTTTTGACTATTTGCACTTGTTCATACAATGGGTTATTGGGACATAACCCCATAATAAGTTGAGGAACATCTGTATAGTAATTATAATTAGATATAACACATATAAACAAATATATTTAGATCCTTAAAATTTTTTCAGAGTATATAGAGGTCTAAGACCAAAGACCTGGGAAATTAGTATGGATAGGTGCTATGGTTTGAATGTGTACCCCTAATCTGTATGCAATGGATTAAGTATTGGAAACTTAATCCCTAGAGCAACAGTGTTGAGAGGTAACCTTTTCAGGGGTTATTAGGTCATCAGGGTTCACTCCTATCTCATAAATAGATTGTTATTGCTGCAGGATTTAGTTATCGTGGCAGTAGATTCCTGATAAAAGAATGAATTGGACCCCTTTCCCATCTCTTGTATATGCTCTCTTGCCTTTCTGCCTTTTGCATTGCAATGACACAGCAAGAAGGCCCTCGTGCAACCCCTCTACCTTGAATTTCCCAGCATTCAGAACTTAGAAATAAATCTCTGTCCTCTATAAATTACCCAGTCTGTGGTATTCTATATAACAACATAAAACACACTAAGAGAATGGAAAAGAAAAGAAGCTCAAGAACTGAGGGTGAATGAGGAGAAACCAGCAGGGAGAGCTGAGTAAGAGCCATTCATGAGTTAGGAAGTAATCAAGAGAATACCCCAGAGGTCAAGTGAGAAAAGTCTTTTAAGATGGCATGGAGGTTAATGAGCTAGATCTCACATGATGGACTGCATGCTTCAAGTCCTGGACCTGGCAGCTTAAGAATTACACTAGCTGTGTGTGTGTGTGTGTGTGTGTGTGTGTGTGTGTGTGTGCCCAAAATCCCACAAGGAGACTAGGGGAGAAGGGATTACAGTGTGGCCATCCCCTCTGGGATGGTTATTTCTCTCCCTATCTTTCTCTGTTTCTCTCTGACATGCACATGTGCCCTATAGAAAAAGAGAAAAAAATACAAATGGGACCCATTGATCACATCACATGCTGCAGAGAAACTGAATAAAATGAAAACTGACACTCAGATTTGCTGGCACATAAGTCATCAGTAACCTTGATAAGAGTACTTTGTTGCAGTGGTAGACAAAAGCCTGACTGGAGGGAATTCAAGAGATAGTAGAAGGCTAGGAAATTGAAAAGGAAGTACATATAACCAACATTTAATAAATTTAATATAAAAAAGACATATACAGGGTGGTAGCCACAGTTAATATAATATTAAGAGAGACTATTTTTTATTTTCCCAATAAAGGCTTAACTAGTAAATTTCTATGTTCATGGGAATTATCTAGAAACAAAGAGAAAACTTAACAGTGCACACTAAAAATGTCATATTTTTGAGCAGGCAAGAGCAGACGAGATTTGTAAATAAAAGGAGCATGGGTGGGGTTTTTTTGTTGGTTGGTTTGTTTAATTTTTTACTCATCAGTAGGAAGGGAATGTGATACAAATGCAATTGGGTTGCTATTCCCACATAAATATGGGAATGTGAGCACATGGAAGTTCTCTTCAAACTGTTTCTACTTTCAGTATAAGATGAAAGTTTATCAGCTGAGAATAATGAAGACAGAGGAGATATTGGACATTTGAGTGGAACGGGATGGTATGAAATAACACAGGAGAGTGAGAGAGTGAATTAACTAGAGAAATGTATGACAATCGCAGAGTGGGACTAACAGGCCACTTGAACATTGGGTCCTAAATTTAAATTGATACCAGTCAGCAGAATTGTGTTTCTCTCTAGCCATACTCAACCAGCAACTCAATGATGACCATACATCTTAAAACCCTCACCTTGAATTGAGCTCTGAGATATTTTTTTTTTTTTTGCCTATTTGAGCACATTTTTTATTACTTTATTTTACTCAGGATAGCACATGCATACACATGAGAGATATAGAGAGAAAACCACCATAACGTCTCATCATGTTGCAATTCCCTTTCCAGCTTCCCAGGATCCTAGACGTAGGCATGCACATATCTGACATGTTTTCAGGCAATCTGGGATCTGAACCTGCAGTCAACCATGTGGCTTCCAGCATTACAGTTCAGTTTACTACTGACTACACCACCAAGCTTGACATATATTTTATGATTCTTCATCTTTATTTCTTTTTCTTTATCATTTAAAGCAAACAACATTTAACTCTAGAAAAATGTGATGACTACATTTAGGTTTGACCACTCAAGCAGCAAAATTATGTCTCTCTTCTTATACCATCAATTTAATAAGGAACAGAACCTAAGTACTATTAAAAAGTACTCCAGAAATTTTGAATAAGATAAAATTTTAACTTCCCTATTTTACTAGGGCATACCCCTCATCACCACCAAATCAAATCAGCATAAATATAAATGATCCATTGTCAATACTGTTATTATGAAAAATTATGCCCTAGTTAAGTCACTTGTTCTGTCTTCCGGGTGGTGTGCACAGCAGTGATGATAATTATAACCACAAAGGTCATATCTATATTTTCTCAGCTTCTAGTCATCCAATTCATTACCATAATTGACAGTTTTAACCCAAAGCACATTTATTGAGAGCCATCTGAATGCTGTAAGGCCCATGGTCTAAGAGAAAGAAAGTATGCCTGTAATCTTTGCTCAATTCCCAGTATCAGCCACAATTAGCTATTTGAGGTTTTTTGTGCCATTTGGAATCCTGGCCTAATAAAGACAGTCACCTCACAGTGCTAAGGTAATCAGGGCCGTTGTCAACCTGAGACACAAGCACAATCAGAAGGCTTCTTGTAATAGAAGATAGTCTGAGCTCTGTACACTGGCCCCATAGGAAACGGGAAATATTCTCCATAAATCCTAGTGGATGAGATTGTGATACTGTTCCTGGAAAGAATTTCTTTTCAAAACTAGCCAGAGCAATGTGTGTGCTTTGATCCACAGAGGACCTTTACTGTGGCTCCTTGACACTCAATCCCTGGTGCTCTGCACTTCTTCTCAGTTTTGTAATCATCACTAACAGTCCTGTGACCTCAAAGAGATCAGTACTGTATGATCCCAGGTTCTTGAGGTACCTAGGGAAGTCAAATTCATAGAGGTTAAAAGTTTAACTGTGCCTTACAGGGTTGGGTATGAGAAGTGGAAGTTCAAGCATTTCATGGGTGCCTAGTTTCAGTTTGGGAAAATGAAATAGGTAGTTGCACGTTCCTTGCAGCTCTGGCACCAACACATGACTGAGGCTCTGAGTCAGGCACATGGGGAGCCCCCAGTTTGGAATTGAGTGACCTGATGAAGCCAGATTGTGGCAGAATCCATTGTTTGACTAAGGTGGCAATTTTTGTAGAAATGGTGGAGTATTTGGTGTACCATCTCAGAGATAGGAGCTTCAGTGGCAGAAACACTGACGCTGCTCAAGCTGAGCCAGGGTCTGTTTTTGCTTTTGTGGGTGGCTACATCATCTCCAAGTTCAACCCTTCCCATCTCTGAAATTTCAGACCTAGGATAACTTTTCACTAGTTTTTATTTTTGTTTTTGTTTTTGTCTTTCCCTACTCTTTGCAAGTAGGATGTGAAAGCAATTTAAGAATCACAGCCAGGGGACTAGCAGTTGGCATAATGGCTATGTTACTGGACTCCCATGAGGTCAACCGCAGTTTGAGTCCCAGACTCGGTGGCTTAAACTCATGCCAGGTACGTATACATGCATGCCCAAGAACCCAAGAGGAGAATGGAGAATGGATTGCGTCATGGCCATCCACCCTGGGGGGTGATTTCTCGCTTTCTGTCTGTCTCTCTCTGTCTTTCTAGTGAACGCACACACTCTGTAGCAAAAACCTCTCCAAAAAGAAAAAAAAAAAAAGGCATCACAAGCAGAATTTTTTAAAGAGGTTTTTGCCTTAGGACACATATGCTCACCAGAGAGAGAGACAGTAAGAGGGAAAGTAAGAAATTACCTCTCAGGGGGGATGGTCATGCCACAATTCCTTCTCCTTCTGGGATCTTGGGCATGCATGCACATCCACCTGGTGTGAGTTGTAAGCCACCTGATATGGGACACAAATCATGGTCGGCCATCTGGTAGTCCAGTGACCTAACCACGACACCATCTATTGGCCCCCAGAATTCTTTTAACTTTTATTAGTTATTTATTTTACCATAGAAGGCATGAGCTTGCTAGAAGGAAACAAAGATAGTGAGAGAGAAAGTGAGAAATCACCCCTCCGGGGCAATGGTCATGCCAGAATCCCGTCTCGATTCTCCTCTCAAGATTTTGGGCTGGGACTAGCAGTTAGCATAATGGCTATGTCACTGGACTCCCATGTAATCGACCGTGGTTTGAGTCCCGGACCTGGTGGCTTAAACTCACGCCAGGCGTGTGTGTGTGTGTGCGCGTGCCCAAGATCCCGAGAGGAGAAGGGATTGCGGGGTGGCCATCCCCCCTGAGGGGTGATTTCTCGCTTTCTGTCTCTCTGTCTCTCTCTGTCTTTCTGGCGAATGCACGTGCCCTATAGCAAAAAAAAAAAAAAAAAAAAAAAAAAAAAAAAAAAAAAAAAAAAAAACCTCTCCAAAAAAAAGAAAAAAAAAAAAGATTTTGGGCACACACGCACATGTGTCTGGCATGATTTTCAAACCACCAGGTCCGGGACTCGAACGGCAACAGTCATGTGGGAGTTCAATGCCTTAACTACTACAGCCCCTGCTGGTGCCCACAACTAGAAATTTTAAAAACTGAAATAGAATAGAAAGAGATGTCTAAATCTCATAGAGTAAAGATAAGAACACCCCATTTCATTTCTGTATTAAAATATATAGGAATATGCCAAAGCATAATACAAAATATATTTGTTACTGACAATACCAGGCAAAAGTTCCACTAAAAAGACCAGATGATGATGCAATGGTGATGTACACTCTGCAGTGCTGAACCTAAATGGGAAGGTTCCAGGTTCATATTTAACCTGTTCCCTTATTCCAGGCTAGTGAGGCTGGGCATGGGTCATAGCATGAAGACCTGTTGGGAATACCTTTTTCTCTCTATCTCTGACTCTCTCTCTCAAAAGAAATAAGCAACTGGGACCAGCAGTTAGCATAATGGCTATGTCGCTGGACTCCCATGTAGTCGACCGCGGTTTGCGTCCCGGACCCGGTGGCTTAAAACTCACGCCGGGCGCGTGTGCGCGCGTGCCCAAGATCCTGAGAGGAGAATGGAAGAGAAGGGATTGCGGCATGGCCATCCCCCCGGGGGATGATTTCTCGCTTTCTATCTCTCTGTCTCTCTCTGTCTGGCGAGCGCACGCACCCTATAGCAAAAACTTCTCCAAAAAAAAAAATAAATAAGCAACTAAACTTGAAGAAAAGTTCATTAACAGATTTCTTTTCTGTGTTAACAAGACATGGTGGAATCTGTTGTTTGCAATTAAGGACACACTGATACTGTGTCTAGTATGAACAGTTCAAGGATGTAGTCTCTTTCTCATTTCTTTTCATCATCCTCCAAACCCTGATGATTCATTGTCTAGTGCATTTAAGTTAATCCCTACCTTATGCCATACAGAATGTTAACTTATTCCTAATATATTAGGTCACTAGGAAAGTCATGACATAGTTTTCTATGTTTTTCTATGCAAAAGTGTGTCATGACTTTTCCGACAACCCAATACATGTCAGTTAGTCTTTTTGAAGGGCAACAGAGAAGTTTTACATATTACAATTCTATGGTTTATGCAGATATTTATGTCAGTGATGTTAATTATATACACTTGTTTTAATTTTTTCTAAAATTGTCTAGTTGGATAAAGCTAAAATTGGAGGCCATAATCACCAATTATTTATTAATATTTTTAAAATGAGAAGCTCTCTCTTTCCCAAGGGTATTCTTGCTCCCCTATGAGTGGAATTAGGGTGTTTTATCCAGGCATAGGTCATTGTTGGGCTCTTCATTTGACATCTGTCTATCTTACCTTTGAATAAAGGAATATGTTGATGATTTTTCAGCGATAGCAAGCAAGGAACTACAGCATGTAGCTCCTGTTACCTGAACATATTACCATGCAGTATCTATCAAAAGTTGTGCAAATTTTACTTTATCTAGAGACTATGTAACCTGCTACACACATTACAATACACCCTCAGATCAAGCCAGGAGAACAGAATTATATCCCTATAATGTATAAATTTGCTCCTTCATTGAATTACTTTGTGTATGAGTAGGATGCCTTCCACGTTAGAAACACACTGGCCTTGATTCTATTTTGTTGCCTCATGTTTGTTTTTCATTTTTTTCTCATGCCACTCTTTTATGTTATTCTGTTGTGTTTCATAGATTCTTGCAATCTACCTTAAAGTCTTCTTTGGAATAAGACAAAGTATAAACAAACAAATAGGTTCTCTTGCTTTTTCTTTCTACAGCCCCCATACACATAAGGCCTGATTCAACGTATGCCTCAATAACTGTAAAAACCTTCTGGCTGGTTATCCTGACTCTATTTTCTCCTCTCACAAATGTTGGATTCCTCTTCTTCAATATTGTTTTCATCACTTTACCCAGCTGCTCAAAATCTACAGTTGCTTGGTAATGTCACTATAGTAGATGTAATCATCAGGCTTACATTCAGAATCCTCCATCAGTTGCCCACACACTTCCAAATTTATCTTTCATGCTCACTAACAAGGTGCTTCTGCTCTGATAATTCAAAATGATTGCCATTTTCTACCTACTGCTTGCAATTTTGCAAGGACCAACTTCAGCAACTACCAGTAGCATTATCTTTAGAAAATCTTATAATCTTTCCAAGCTTCTCTTTCTTCAGTTGCAAAATGGTTATAATACTTTACGCATGTTTTATAAGAAGAGATAACATATGAAAGTGCCTGTATTAGGACCAGCAGATGGTGTCATGGTTACACTGAACTCCCATGTAGTCGACCATGGTTCAAGTCCCAGACCTGGCAGCTTAAAACTCATGCCGGATATGTGTGCATGCGTGTCCAAAATCCCAAGAGGAGAATAGAAGAGAAGGGACTGTGGCATGGCCATCCCCCATTGGGGGAGGGAGAATGATTTCTTGCTTTCTGTCTCTTTCTGTTTCTGGTGAGCACACATGCCCATAGCAAAAAATCTCTCTAAATAAAGAAAAAGAAAAAGAAAGAAAGAAAGAAAGAATGAAAGAAAGAAAGAAAGAAGAAAGAGCCTAGATTAACTAACTAAACAAAGAAATAAAAAATGTCTGTCTTTTAAAAGTGCCTAGCATGTACTTGGCACTCAACAAGAAGTAATTATAATTCTTTGCTTCTGTTCATAATATTTGCATAACCCTGGAAAGCCCTGGTACCTCCTCAACTGTCCATTTCAAAAGATGAGGCAGGGACCAGCGGTTAGTGTAAAGGCTATGTCGCTAGACTCCCATGTAGTCGACCACAGTTTGAGTCCCAGACCCAGTGGCTTAAACTCACACCAGGTGCATGTGCATGTGTGCCCAAGATCCCGAGAGGATAATGGAGGAGAAGGGATTTTGGCGTGGCCATCCACCCCGGGGGGTGACTTCTCATTTTCTGTCTCTCTGTCTTTCGGGCAAGCTCATGCACCCTATAGCAAAAATCTCTCAAAAAAAAACCAAAGAAAGAAAAGATGAGGCAATGATTACACAGGCCTTGAGGTCAGACAAAAAGAGGTTTTAATCCTGGCACACTCCGCTTTCCACTGTAGGACCTTGGGAAGGTGACATCAGATCTTCTTGAGTGGTCCATCTTCAGGAATGCAGGAGCATAGGAAAGGATGTTCAAGACGTGGCTGATACAGTCTCTAGAATACCATCTATACTGTCTAGAAGATTTCTAGAATACCATCTTCTGCTATCTCCTTTCTATTAAAAATTAATAAAAGACTTACTTGGTTTGGTTTGAGATAAGGTACCTAAGAAAGGTAACTGCTAAGGCAAAATAAACAATAAATTGGACTTTAGCAGTAAGAGTACATCTTTAGCAATAGTAAGCTGAGAAAAAGCCCAGAATAACAGTATCACTTCTCAAAGGACCTCGGACTGAAATAAGAATGGCCATAAAAGGAAACTTCTTTTTTTTTTTTTTTTTTTTGGAGAGGTTTTTGTTATAGGGCATGTGTGCTTGCCAGACAGACAGAGAGACAGAAAGCGAGAAATCACCCCCCAGGGGGGTGGCCATGCCACAATCCCTTCTCCTCCATTCTCCTTTCAGGATCTTGGCCTGGCACACACACACACCCAGTATGAGTTTTAAGCCACCAGGTCTGGGACTCGAACCGCAGTCGACTACGTGGGAGTCCAGTGACATAGCCATTACGCTAACTGCTGATCCCAAAAGGAAACTTCTTATTAAATATAATCTTCAAATAATCACAATATCTTATTCCCAAATGATCTGATTAAACTTCTCTAACTATATGTAAGCCTCTGATATTTGATATCTTCCAAATATGCAGCTTGACACTGAGCAGGTGCTTTGTGTTTACATTTTGACTGCAGGCAGGTTTTGTCACTTCTAAAAATACACAACAGAAATCACAAAAGGCACTTTTTCTTTGTGACAGAGCACCCTCGCCGAAACTTTCCAATTCATCAGATTCAAAGATAACCTATAGAGCTGACAAATTTCACATTAGCATGGCCTTCACCTATAAATCTTGCTATCCTAATACTATAGCTTTCAGTTTTTCCTAACATCTCTAAGTATTAAATTCCTGCCTGTAGCTGGTAAGAACAAAATCCCACAAAGCAACCCTGTCTTAGTCTGTTTTATGCTGCTTTAAGAGAATGCCACAGACTGGGTAACTTATAATAAACACAAATTTATTAGCTCACAGTTCTGGAGTCTGGGAAGTTCAGGATTAAGGCACAAGTACCTAGTGAGGGCCTTCCTGCTGTTATCCCATGGTAGATGGAAAAGTGCAAAAAGAGTTGCGACGCAGGGGTGGGAGAGTGCTCAACTCATCCTTTGATACAAAACCCACCTCCATGATAGTGGAATTATTCCATTCACTCTACCCTCATTGATGTGGCTGGGCCCGGAACTCAGTAGCCCAAGGCTAACTGATGCCATTCCAGGCCTCTGTGCCTCTGTGAATTCTCTGGCTCCACCTCTCCCCCTCTGAAGTGATAAAACAATCTGAGACCTTGAGAAGCTTATCTGACCCGTTCTTCCTGAGAACAAACTCTGGGCTACATCTTCCCAATGGGCTACGTTTTCCTAATAAGCTACCCCTTAGCCTGCTGGAAACCACCCCTTCCCAAACTTCCTGATAAAAGACTGTGCTCTACCCCCAAGTAGGGCCGGAGATTTTGAGTGGTAACTCCTCCGCGCCCGCCAGCATATTAAAGAGTTACCCCTGTCTCTCTCCGGAGTGTTGCCTTTTTGTTCCTGGCTGTCTGGTTTTTCACAACATCATGACCTAATCACATGTCATTGAGCCGCACCTCCCACCACAGTTGCACTGGGGATTAAGTTTCAAACATACATGTTTTGGAGGGCACATTCAAATCCTAGAAACTTCCTCCACCTACCCCTCCCCACTTATCCCAAATTCATAAACAACTTTAAACCCAACAAGAAGTAAACAGAGTAGTAGAATTCAATTTCCTCCAGGCTCATTCCTTAATTCTCCTTCAGTCTACTCTAATTTACTTTACACTGTGAGTTATGGGTTGAAATTTGAGTTATGGGCTGAAAATGACAAGTTTAACCCCTCACTCCTAGTATTGCAGAATGTGACCTTACTGAGAAATAGGGTTGCTGCACATATAATTAGTTAATTTCAAATAAGGTCATATCATAGTAGTATGGGCCCTTAATCCAATACGACTGATATCCTCATAAGAAGAGGAGAAACAGAGCCAGCAGGTTGGCATGGTGGGTAAGGTGCTGAACTCTTGCATGGCCCAACTATGGTTTGAGTCCTGGACTTGGAAACGTGAAAATCATGAGAGGTGCATGTGCATGCATGCCCAAAATCCCAAGAGGAAAATGAAGAAGGGATTGCGGCATGGTCATATCCCCCTATAGAGTGATTTCTTACTTTCCCTTTCTCTGTCTCTCTCTCTGGCAAATGCACACACCCTATCACAGAAAAAAGACACAGAGAACAGCCAAGTGAAGACACAGATACCATGAGAAGGCCACATGAAGACAGAGTGAGAAATTGGAGTTTTGCTACTATAAGCCAAGGAACATCTTAGGCTCCCAGAAGCTGGAAGAGAAAAGGAAAGCTTCTCCCTTGGAGGCTCTCGAGGAACCATGGCCCTGGAAACACCTTGACATTGGACCTGGAGCTGCCAGGACTTGGAGACAACAAATCTCTGTTGTTTTAAGCCACCTGCTCCAGGGTACTTTGCTATGGCAGCCCAATAAAACCAATACTCTGTGAGCCTGTGCTTACAGCCCAGACTCATCTAGAACACAAACTCCTCTCCTCCAAAATGATGTTAGGCAAAATAATGTCAATCTGTCTTACACCATTTTCTACCTTATTGAGTTCCTTCTACCTGAAACGTAAAAATGCTCATGAGTACCAATGGACTAATGGCTGCTTTTTCATTAATGTCTTGGCATTTTCTTTCCCAGCATCCAAGATGTGATGGATCAGTGCAGTCACATTTTAGAGCAGTTAAATGTGTGTACAAGCCACAATAAATGCTTTTCCCCCTGTGTCTTATACATCAGATACTTTGAGCAGCTCAGAATAATATTCTCAGTACCATCAGAAAACTATCCCAGACTGCAAGGAGCTGACTTCTCTTCATCCTGCCTTACTAAATTTGAAAAGGAATGGCAGTATTAGTCAATGTCACCATCTGCAAAACAAACGTTGAATTATTTCCAAAGCAATCCAGGAGCTGTTGTACCTCAGTTGGGATGTAAGTTCCAGGAATGGAAACACTTTCTAATTCTTTCAAGTTTTCATCATTTCATTGTTTATGCTTTTAATTATAACCCAATTCAATAAAAAGCTCGAAGTCCAGGGCACAGATTTGACTTTTAAAAACCAGATGTCTGATGCCTCCTTTTATATTAACATAGGCAAACAATCTTATCTCCATGCTAACAAAGGAAACCATCTCCTCCCACTTTGTGTTTCTTTTAGAGACTTTGGGTAAATGAAGGCCACACTTGGTCCACTAGACACATTTGCCCAGGACAGAACCAGTGCCAATTCAGCCTGTTTCTTTATGGGAAATGACATTCGGCAGCCGGGCCTGGATCTCCTGTAAGCTCCACATATTGTAGAGGCAGCTCGGAGGATGCACTCGGATCAGTCAGATGGTGCCCACAGCTGCTGACACCCCTGAACTGCTCTGACCTCCTGTGTCTACCATTTTCCTTTGGCTTTCCTTGAAAACTTTCCTCCTGTGCCCCACTGCCCCCAGGAATAAGATGCTCACAGAACAACCACAAGCCTTTGTTAGGATAAAAATAATAATCTTTTGGACAGCAGGCTAATAGAAAGGAGAATAAGATATATTTTGCAAAGGGTTTTTTTTTTTTTTTTTTCAGAAGAATTTTTTTTTCCTTTAAAGCATGTGAATTCTGCTTTTCTGAAAGCGCGGGCTCTAGTGCTATGATTAGCACCAGGAACTGGAGTGGTTCCATCAGAGTGAAACGTTGATTTCAAGGCAGCTTTGCTTCTTGTTTTTCAAACCTGGTAAACAGGCACCGGAGAAGTTTGGGTCAGAGCTTGCAAAAGCAAATCAGTGGCTGGGGCCTAGCCTCTGAAAAAGCAAAAAAGCACCCAGCGTGCATTGGTTTTCATTTTAAGCAGGGTGGCCAACAACAAAGGTGGGGCATAAAATGGGGTGGGGTTAACTTATACATAGTTATTTTATACTGTGCCATCTTGCAGCAGATTTTCTGAGGACTTTGTGTGGGTTTGTTAGGGAAGTAAAAATTGGGTCAGAATAGTTTCACACTCTACTACAACGTTTTTTGCATTATTTTTTTTTATAGCCTCCAATTTAGGCAAATCATATTCACGTATCATTGCTAATTTTCAAAACAATGACACAAGAAGACTTCGGCTTAAAAGCTATACTTTATTTTAACCTATCCTTCTTTTCCCCTGATTTATCAAGTTAGCATTATAACCAGGGATTCTCGTAATCTTGATCTGTACAATATCATTGCTGTTTTGCCAGAAAAATGATGACGGTGTTTTGTATTAAAGTTTATTAAGGCTGAACATATTTTCCTTTTCTTTTTTAAAAAAATAATAGATAAGATTTTTTATAAGTATTTAACATGGTTTTCAAATTTATGGTTGAAAGGAAACTATATTGATGGTAGAATCAGAATTCAGAATTATTTCGACCTAGTAAACATATGGGGAAAATCTAACACAATTACATGGCATGGTTATAATATTCATTATAAATATTAAGTCTAGTATTTGGAATTCAAATAACAATTACAGAAGGAAAAATGAGATAACTATAGCTAAATAGCAGCATTTAGGGAGACAACCAAAGTTTAGTTGAATAGAAATTCGATGTAAAGTGGCTTTCCAAAAAAGCTAACACATTGTAGATGGTCTGCTAATGCCAAAAAGAGGAAGATAAGATTCTGGCTCTCTTAGTCACAAGTCAGGTCTTGCCTGGGGTCCAGAACCGTCCTTACTTCTAGATAGTGTTAATCCAGGCCAGTTATTCTGAACATCTGGCAAGTCAGAAGTTATGGACCTTCTCTTCAAAAGGGTGTATACATACAAGTTTTGCATACCGTTTCCAAGTGCTCACAGTGCTGGAAAGGTCTATGAACAATAGGCCTAAGCTCCAGTCACCTACAGATCCCAGAGTAGGAAAGCTTGATCTAGAAAATATTCAGAGCAACCAGAACCAGAAGTGCTCGGGAACTGAAGTTCATCCTGAACCTCATAGTAAAATGTTTGCTCATTCCTGCTTAAACCCAAAATTTAGTGGGATGGCCCCTGAGTGGTAGTCACCGACCTTAACCAGGACATGCTGGTTTCAAAGTATCATAAAGCCATGGGCAAATCAGTTCCTTCAGAGAAATACTACTCAAATATCCAAAATGATTCTTTACATGAACAGACATTTGACCAACTCATTTTTCCCATATTTTTACTTTCTATTTATTGTGGTCCTAATAATATGAGCTAAGACTTATTAATTTACCACATGCTAAATACAACACTAAGCACTTTGTATGAATATTTGCAGTAGATTCCCACAACAGTCCCATGAAATGAATCATATTGTTTTGAGGAAACTGAGGCAGAGAGAAGTTGAGTAACGCAGTCAACAGCGTGCCCTGTCAGCAACAGTGACCCCCACACCTGGCCACTCCTAACCTAACCACTATGTTTGTGACCACCCTGGTATGACACGCCCAGCAATATTCCTTCAAGAAACACGGTTGAGCACCCAGTACATGAGCTCAGTTACCAGGTTACAGTCACCATGAACAATAAAGCAGAGCACTTTCTTAGAGGGTCACATGTTTTGTTGAATTGCTCACCTGGTTGATTTTCAGGCTCAATTTTCCTTTTGCAATTCCCCTGAGGTTTGTTCACTTTCTGTTCTCTTGTGTCTACATGCTACACCACCTGCCCCCCTCTACCAGTCCTGAGTTAGGCTCTGTCAGTATTTGGGCTTCTAGTCTTAAGACAACACTCTTTAGAATGATGTATTTTTGTTGTTATTTGATACAGTCACCCTGATCTGATTCAAACATCTCTTTTAAACAGACAGGCATGGATAAAATTTGGAGTGATTTCTAGCTTAAGCTCCAAATACTGAACTGGTAAAACTTACTCTGCTAAATGGAAAGGAACTGCATGTTGTACAATCTCCTTTTTTGTAGGAATTCAGTGATAGAGTTATAACACAATTGAGAGACACACCACGTGTGATACCTCCGCACTATTTCCCTCCAATTATTTTCTGATGCACAAGTTCTCCTTTGACAATCATCTGCCCATCTCCTAAAACCTCCCTTTGTCTCTTATGTTCACAGGCCTTTAGACCCCAAGAGTTACCTCTATTTCATCCCTGAAATTTTGGACCAGAAAATGCTGGATACCACAAGAGAGTTTTATTTTGTGCTCATTGAACAAAAGAAGAAGGCAAATTATTACAAGAATCATTTCAGGTTAACAGGATATAAAACATTTGGGTCACATTGTACCATCTCCTCTTATGTGAGCCTTATGCGATGGAACTCCGATGTTGTTTTAAAGAACACGTGCGCCTCCAGTCTAACCAGGAGCAGTAATGAAGGGAAAAGGTCCTCTCCCTCCCCTGATCCATAAAGAGCACATTTCCAGCATACTTACCCGCAGTTCAGGTCTCACATTAATGGGTCTCACAAATAATCTCACTGAACATCAAGCTGGGAAATGAACACTGGCACGTCCTGGTAAACTCTCTTTAACTGGCCCCTGGTGGGAGCAAAACACCGCCAAGAGCATTTGTTATATATCAGAACAGTACTTCTAAAGATTGTCCATGGTATGTGTAAAAAAAATCTCCTAATAAACATATCTGATAAATCATGATGATAGCCTCCATATTTCTTTGTTTAATTCTCAGTTTTCTTATAAGCCCTTTTTGAAGTTTGGTTGTAATGGATCATTACGTCCATAATGTGCTCAATGTTGGAGTGAATTTTGAACAGTTTTTAGGCTGCATACTGTTTTCTTCCAGATAATTTACTGGATTAAAATTAGCAGTGTGAAAAGCTGTAGAGAAATCTAAATGCCTGCCAAATCAAAGAAATAATCACATTTTTATGAATATTTAATATCATAGTCATGGCAAATAAGGCAAGTAATTAGTACTTACCATAAATTTGCAAAGTATTATTTTATGTAAATGTTACATTCTACTAGTTTGATATGAATTATTCATTGTATAACCAGACACTGACACAAACCAGTAAACATTTAAATCTATGTGCTATTAGTTTACTTACCTTCAATGATTTTTGTGCAGAATATATCCATATTTTCTCCTTGAATCCATGTTTTTCCCTTACCTCAAAAGAGACAAAATACAATGAGAAGAATGTTATTTAAAGCCATCTACTATATATTGAACAGGAAAGACACTTAAGATGCATATGTGAGTAAAATATGTGGGTACTTCATGTGTACAGATGAGAAGCCCCCAGCTCTGCTTCTGCCTCCTCACTTATGAGGTGAATTGTTAATGTAGAGCAGTTTTTAGTTATAAAATAAGTATGTTGGAGAAAAATAATAGTATATTATAGGCTGTGTACTGAAGAATTAATCTTATCCAAAACTGAAGTCTAGCCTTTACCCTCAAATGCTGGGAAGGTGACCTCATCTCTTAGGAGGCCTCTAACAAGGGCGTCTCTGTTGACTGAAGGGCTTTGACTGCCAGAGAGTCTAACAAAGTGATTTATGTTGGGCTATGTGGTATCTGCGGCCCTCTGGAGGAATGAGATTGAAAGTATCGGTCCGTCTTCTAGAAGGGCAGGAGACTGAAGAACAGCCACACAGACAATACATGACTGAACCCCCAATTAAAACTCTGGACAGGTAAGCTGGGGTGAGCTTCTCTGGTGGGTAGTACCATACTGTCCCACATCATTGCCAGGCAGAAGTAACTCTTTCCATGCCTCCACAGAACAACCAGAAGCTCAGCATCTGGACCTTCCGGGACGTCCCCATGCATCTCTTCCCTTGGCTAATTTTAATCTGTCTCCCTTCCCTATAATAAACCAAAACTATGAGGACAATAACTTTAATTGAGTTCCGTGAACCCTTACAATGAATGATCAAAACTGAGGGTGCTTTGGAAAACATCTCAAACTTGCAATCACCATCCTGTGTGACTTGTGTCCCCTTTAAACTCACAGCTAAATTTTACACGATGAGACAACTTAAAAAGACAATCTTTTGATCTCCTTGAGATAGAACGGTTGCTCTCTGAGCCCCTTGCCATCTTCCCACAATTGACTTTACCTTCCCAACATTTTTTCCAGGAAATCCCATGCCTCTGCTTTGACTCTCAGAGGTCAGTTGAACTCTGCACTGACATCAGAGTACAAGGCCAAAGCGGAACAAGCTACAGGAATCCTCCCGAGCAGTGGCTCTCCTAAAAGCTGTGGTGTTTCTGGAACCTTCCTCAATCCCCATTCAGCTGATTTCCTGTTCAACCATTATCTTCCTAGCAAGTCTTTCTTTATGTTCTTACCTGAACTTAACCTCCCCCTACCCCAGTTATCTCTTCCTGTTTTACTTTTCTTCATAGCACCTATGTCTAACATACTACATATATTACTAGTTTATTTTGCTTATTTTCTGTTTCCACCCATGAAAATATAAGCACTATTAAGGCCAAGATTTTGTTTCATTTTGTTCTCTGTACCCTGGTGCCTAAAACAGTGACTAGAATAGATATTCACTGGACAAAAGAAAGTCTGTACAAGAAGTGACATGGGGAGGCAGCATGTCTCAAGAGCAGAATAGAGAAGAAGGGATTGCAATGTGGTCAACCCCCTGGGGGGTGATTTCTCACTTTCTGTCTGTCTCTGTCTCTCTAGCCAGTGTACACGCCCTATAGCAAAAATCTCTCTCTAAAACAGAAAAAAAGGATTAAAAATAAGAAGATTCATTTTCACTTCGACCTTGCATGGTAAAAAGGATGAGAGGGTCTTTATTGGATCTCTTTGAAGGACACTAATCCCTTTCATGAATCTCTGCCCTCATAATCTGATCACCTCCCAAAGCCCTGCCTCCAAATGACATCACCCTGGGGTTTAGAATTTCAAGATATGAATTTGGAGGTGGAGAAAAGGGAAGAACAGACATTCAGACAACAGCAGAGTCTAACAAAAGAAAGTCATTTAAAAACATCCCAAGTCCAGGAAGCATTTATGCAACTTTGACACCTCCTAGCCACTCTTCTCTCTTGTGACTGTCCTCCCTGACTCCAGTAGTGAAGAAGTAGAGCACTACAGTGTGGGGCAAGTGGGGAAAAAATCACCAATCCCTACCCACTGTAAGCCTTCAAGCTGAGGGGAAAAGTGTACTCTTAAATTAACAGGTATTTTGGGTATTACCCTAGCTTGGACATGTTAAATACTAAACCAAAACTAATTTCTTTCTCTTTTTTTAAGTTTATTTATTTTCTTCTTGAGGAAAAAAGACAGATGAGAGAGAATGAAGAGAGAGACAGGACCTCAGCAGGGTCTCAATGGAGCAATCCATCCCCAGTGTTCAGCCAGCCCCGCTGGCATACTCAGGGAGGTCTCCAGATTTGAACGCTCAACCTTCCTATGTGGGATAGCTTTGCAGAGCATTGCATTTTACACTGTGTCATCACCCAGCCTCCAAACTGATTTATTTCTAAAGCTAACCAGAAGATCTTTTGTTATCAGAAACTAACCAGAAAAATCTAGAGACCAGCCCTGAGGGCAAACCGAGCAGTGAGGAAAATAGATGAAGGGATTTTGCTGATCAACCTCATAAGCTCCACTTGCTCAGCACAATGACCATGTTATTATTAAATAGTATCCTTGCCAAACTTACTAAGTCAGATCTTTCACGTGCTTTCCAAGAGTACCTGCCCACAGTGCACCTGAAGTAGTACCAACTGAAGGGATTTGGGAAGATGAGGACAGTGGAGAGCCCCACAATTCAGAATACACCACCTCGGCTCCTGAGATTCTAGGCCATCCCAGTGAGAGGGAGAGGAACACAAAGAAGGAATGTCTCCATCCCCACATTTTCTACCACACTTCCTTTCCAGCGCGTCCTCAAATGTGCAGTCAAGAGCAAAACAGGAAGAGCAATGACAGAAAGGGCCATTGCCTGTTGCTAATTGAGTGGCCTAACAAGATCGAAATAGGATCTCCGAGCAATCCTATTGAACAATTTTCCTCCCCATTACCACTATTTTTACAGCATACTAAAGGAACCCCCTCCCCCAGAGAAGCTCCTACAGTGGCCATGACAGGAAAAATGGTCCTTTCAGGTAACTCACAGGTTCCTCCCTACCCTAGCCCAGCTCAGTCTTGTTTCTAGCAATGGGAGAGAGGATGCTGTCAAATTTAGAACTGAATCGAAAACGTGTAATTTCTAAACCTAGAATAAAACTTGAAGCATTTGGAATTTGTATTTCATTTGGCTCTCGAAAAGATGGGTTTGAAGCTGCTGCAGATTTTGTGATCTATTTCCCAGGGGAGTCTTAGAGGCTGGTAGATAAACTTCAGTGTCATCCTGGTAAAGTATGGAAGCTGCATTTCTAAGCACTGACTCACTTCGTGGTCACTACGTTCTCCCATGTAAGCTGAGGAATTGTTAGGTGAGTAGGTTTATAGCTCTGGAAACAATTCTTCCTTAAGATAACAACACACACAGTCCCATTTTTTGCCTTTGTAAGATGAACAGCAGGGATGACTAATTCTTTTATCTACCTAAAAATGACACACACAGGCACACATACACTCACACCCACCAACAAAGTCTAAGCATGGAGAAATGTGTCTGACAAGCACAATGAGCAGATAAGAGCTGGAAAGTGGAGGCTTGTGCTCTGTGGGACTCTTCTTGGCTTGAAAGGTTTGGTCTGTGTTTGCAAGCCACATGCTGTAAATGAGGAAGTCCACTGTGGAGTTGACAGGTAAGATACAGTAAGTGCCTATCAGAAGGCAACTCACAAAACCAAGCCTTTGACAACACACTGTGACACTCAGTGGGAAACATAGAATTTGCCAGCTGGCCCAGCAACAAGGAGAACTACATCCAGGAAGCTCAGCTTCCTCTCTTCTACAGAAAGGGGGCAGCCCCTTTTGATTTCAGGTTGGCATGCAGAAAGGACAAGAGAGGGAGATAATAATTGCTTATGATCAAAAGATTGTGAAGAAGAACATAAAACAGTAGAAGTCACTCTGTTAATCGTGCTCCTCTGGACCCTCATCAATACAAAGTGAATATATAAGACAGAATCCAGGCCGAGAGAACATTAGAGCGGGAAACAGGAGTCTACCCACACAGACAAAAGATGGGCTCATGTAAATGTTTGCCTTTCATTTATTTTGAGCAAACATTTCCTTCCACGTAACAGACTCATCCTGATCAGCAACTTCCACCTGGTGTTCTTTAAGCCAGATGGAAGTGTAAATTATTTAAATACATGATCTTCCATTAGCTGTTGAGCTTAAGTGCCTGAAAAAAATTTTTAAAGTGCTTTCCAGGATTCTAGAAAGCATTTGCACTAAGATAGATAAACATATTTTCAAGACGCAACTCCAATGATGGTAATTTTTAGATTTTAAAACACAAGTCAGCATTAGCATCTATAAGTAATTATGACTTATGCAAAAGATTGTTTACACTATGAGAGTAAAATCAGAGCTAATGAGCTAATTAAAGGGTTCTTTTCCCTTCATGTGGTATCCTTCTATAAAACCAAATATCACGTTCATCATGACACACTGAGGAGCTATAATGACCCATACTGAATAGTTTCTCCCATTCATGGTCCAGACATATCTTTCCAAGATATGTGTTTAAGTTTAAAAGCTATGAAGGCAGGTTTTATATTTAATCAGTTTCCAAGGGGGAACTGTGTTAGCACTCATGATAATACAGTAACTGTTGTGTTCATGTGTGCATGCAGTGTGTAATGGATGGATTCATACGAGTAGAGACATCCTAATTGACTTCCAAGACTGTAATTGCTCACTTGATTATAGAATTATAAAAGGAATATATTACAGTTAGGTGTTCAAAATTCATAAAATTTCAGAAATTGAAAAGATTACAGAGATCACCTCCAACTATGTTTATCAACCTTATCTTGCCAAAATACAGATTCTGGGCTGGTTCAATCAGTGGCACAAGGGTAGCACACTGTTTAGGCTAAGCTAGATCCTTATGGGTTTGGTTCCTCGGTTGACCTCCACATGCCCACGGGGTGCACCCATGATCCTGGCTACCTGGGAAAGTACTGTCATACAGTGCCCTGTCGAGGGTGCTTCCCTCTTTCTCTCTCTGTCTCTCATAAAAATAATAAATAAATAATCTTTTTTAAAAATGAATAAAAGGCCTAATCTGTGTCTCACTGTACAGTCTTTAAAAAAATATACATATTCTGATTCTGTGGCTCTGGGATGGGTTTCGAGATTCTCTGTTTCTGACACACTTTCAGCTAGTGTTCATGGGACTGGTCTATGGGACATTCTCTGAGTAACCGTCCCAATTGTTCATCAGTACTTCTGGATATTTCACATCTCGGGAGAGCGAAAACAACACATTTCATAAGATTAGAAAAAAATCACTTCTTTGTTCTTAGTGTGACATTTGTACATCTATCACTCAACCAAATATCAGAATAAAGGTTACTAAGGTCAGGCATTGGTGCAGCAGTAATGCAACTGGACCCACAAGGGAAAGGTCCCGCGTTCTTATCCCAGGGTCTCTGTGAGCATGTCAGGTATGCACTCTCAAGCCTGTGATGCAGGTAGGCTGAGACATGGGGTTGGATCATGGCATGGGGACCCTATTGGGGATGCCCCCTTGTCTCTGTCTCTCATGGAAAATACAAACACACTTTTTGAAGAAAGTTATTTTTAAAATGTTACAGCATTGTGTAATGCAGTCACTTCCTAACTTATTTTACTGCAAGGAATCATTCATGGAAAGACATATAGTTATAAAGAACACGAAAGTGGTGCTGTTCAAGTTAAGAGAGTAGATGTGCGGGTACATAGAGTATGTGGTGTGTATGTGTGCGTGCATAGTGTGGTGTGTGTGTGTGTATAATGAGTGATATGTAGTGTATGATGTTTGTGTAGCATGTGGCATGTAGGTAGTGTGTGGGTATGTAGTATGTGTGTGTGTGGTATATAGTGTGGTGTGTGACATATGTATGTGTGTGGGTAGTGTATTGTGTGTGTCATGTGTGTGTTTGTGTATAGTCTCACTTGGCCTTTCCCATCTTAACCCCAACTCTCTCACCTGCCACTCATGGCCCAGAGGGCAGAAGTCCACAACTTCAGAAAAATGAGTCTGAAACCAGCTGTGACCTTGAGTAAACACTTTCACATTTCCGGACCTCACTTATCTTGCTTGCCTTGAAGCATCTTGATCCCAATCTACTCAAAACAGTGAATCCAACCTAACAGGTCTACTTCACCCTTTTGCCTTAAGAGCACACTGCAATCAGTGTTTTCATTCAGTCTTATTTCAAGCTCCACTGCCTATTTTCTGGAAAGACCAAGTTTTAAAATTGCCCTTGATAATGAATGTTCACTGTCCTTCCTCCTTCTTTCATCTATCCATATTCTTCATTTCTCTTTTTCTTTTTACATGGATTCTGATTCGTATCTGACTTCTCCCACTATGGCTAGCAGGGATCATGCCTTTGAGCTCGAATCCTCCCTCTTCCTGTCCATCCCCATCCTCGCCCATCACAGAATCTTACCACTTCAGAGACAGCAGGGGCCATGGAGGTTTTCTACTCCATCACCTCATCTGAGGTTTCAGCTTAAACAAAATTTACTTATCAGACCTAGTTCTTAAGAATCCTGCCTTTTTATCAAAGTCACTTGCTACTATAGCTGAGGTTTAACTTTAAAATACACTGCCTTTACATAGTTAACGTTTGAAAAGCTTTCTTCTCTGTAACCAAGTTCAGACTAAGTGACACAGAGAACCAAGAAGATGAAAATAAAATACCACCTTTGTTCCTAATAAAGCTATTGGCAAATTTGTTTCAGATGGGAGAGCTAAATGGGGCTGCTAACGATGCTTGGCAGAATTAAAATTGCACACTGTGTCAGAGAAGTGCTGGAGTTGCGAGACTCCCTGCGCCATGCCGTTTGTCCACTCTCAGACATGAGCAGAGCAGTCCTGTAAGCTTACTGCATGGGAAGAGCAGGTGAGGGCACATGTGCTTGACAGGTGGGAGAGACTGAGACCAAGAAGTAAGCATGCTCTATTCCATCTCTCCAACCCACCCATCACTTCTGCTCACTTCTCCTTTCTCCGGAAAGTCTGAGTAAGAGATAGAGAAAGGCCAAGAGTGTTAGGTTGTTACTTCACAGGGCAACAGGCAGAGTAGAGAGTGTTTCCCTTGGGTGTGAACTTTCATATGGACCATTTCATAGGATTTGCCAATTCTTTCCTTCACAGAGAAATATCCTTGCCGGCACTCATGGAAAGTCATCTATCCTGCTTGCCATTTTCAAGTCTCCAAACAAATTCCACTCACTGGAACAAATATATCCTACCAGGCATTATGCCAACATGTGTGAGGGTTACAAAGCATAAGACACTGTTTATGCACTCATGATGTTTAAAAATATAGTTAGAGACACTGGACTTGAACAAACAAAATTAAGGAATTAAATAGTTTAATAACAATTCAAGTTAATACTATGAAGATATCACAGGTCAGCTCATAATTCATTTCTAATTAATTTAAAGTAAAATAAGAGTCTAGAAAAGGAAGAAATCTTGATAGGCTGAGGTGGTAGAACAATGTCTTACCGAGAAGGCATAATCTGGGTCTTTGAAAAATGACAAGGATTTAAAAGAAAAGAGAGAATAATACAAAAATGAAAGAAGCCAGAGGAAAAATCAACCTGTAATGAAGGTGGTGTACAAGGAAGATCCAAAAGGCAATATAAGTTCAAGTCTAGCATGAATCTCAGTGGCCTCAAGTGCAAAATGGGTATTCCACAGTTACTACCTCAGGGCCTTTGTGGGTATTAAGTCACATAGATGTAAAATAATGAGAGCATAGTGAGTACTCAACTGTGAACCGCCGTTTTCATCATCATCGTTAAATTTATTACTGTCCATCACAGCTGAACTGCCCATGACTTCTGGAGCATTTGCAGATTAAAAATATTATGTAAGTTTTATCTACATAATGTATCATTGATTTAGTCTCTCATGTCCTAACAGCTTGTTCAGCCTTCTCTAAGAAAGCAAAAAAGAAAAAAAAAATCTTTTTATTATAAAAAATGTCATGGCTGGGACCAGCAGTTGGCATAATGGCTATGTCGCTGGACTCCCATGTAGTCGACCGCAGTTCGAGTCCCGGACCTGGTGGCTTAAACTCACGCTGGGCACATGTGCATGCATGCCCAGGATCCCGAGAGGAGAATGGAGGAGAAGGGATTGTGGCATGGCCATTCCTCCTGGGGGTGATTTCTCACCTTCTGTCTCTCTTTCTGGCGAGCACATGTGCCCTATAGCAAAAACAAACAAACAAACAAACAACAACAACAAAAAAAAAGGCTCTCCAAAAATGTCATGGCTAACCACATAGCCTGATATTTAAGAGAAGCTAGATCCCACATGGCCAACGGCAGTTTGAATCCTGGCTCGGCAGTTTGAAAGAAGGGATTGCACTGTGCCCATACCCTACTACGGGATGCTTTCTCTCTATACCAATCTCCTTCCTTGTCTGTCAGTCTCTCTTTGACAAGCACATGCACCCTCTGGCAATTAAAAAAAATTCAAATATTTACAAAAATGAGAACATGTGTATCCATAACTCAGTTCCAACAGTTATCAACTCCTGACCAACCTTAAAATTTCTTCCATATGCTACCCAGACTATTTTGAAGCAAATCTCAAACTTCATGATGTTACTCATTCATAATTTTTCAGTATGCATTCTTTATGAAAAAATGTAAGCACAATACCATTATTACACCTAAAATAGGTTTAAATATCCAAATGATACTCAAATTGCTGTAAATGGTTTATGTTAAAATAATTTTTTTAGTTTGAGATAGATTCCAAATAAAATCCATACATTGAATTACTTACTATGTCTCTTAAGTCTTTTTAATCAATAGGTTCCATCTCTAGTTCTTTTCTTTGTGGAGAGGAAGGAGTGTATTCTTTAAATTTGCCTGTTGAAAAAGCTAGGTAGTTTTGTCTGTAGAACCTACTGTTTGAGCTTTTTTAATTTCCCTTTTAATTTTTTATTATTTTATTATGATTTTTACATTTTACTACAGGGCATTTGTGCTCTCCAGAGAAAGACAGAGAGAGGGGGAGAGAGAAGGAAAGTGAATAAGCATCCCCTAGGGGATGACCAAGCCTCAATCCTTTCTCTTTCATTCTCCTCTTGGGATTTTTGGGTATGCACACACATGTGCCTGATGTGTGTTTTAAGCCACTGGGTCTAGGACTCAAACCCCACAGTCAGCCATGTGTGGATCCAGCTGCCTTAACCACTATGCCACCAGCTGGCCCTGGATTTTGCTATTTGCACCCTTGTTATGTGATTTTATGTTTCCTTGTCCCCTATATTTCCTGTAAGTTAGGGCTAGAAGCTTAACAGATTCTTATTCCACTGGCATGTGTGTTTGCATATGTGTGTGTGTGTGTGTTTTAGACAGGATGTCTCATGTCGCAGTCCTCCTGCCTCAGCCTCTCAAGTAGCTAGGACCACAGGCACAGTTGCCACCATGCCCAGCATTTTAGGGTGGGCCAGGAATTGAACTGATGCCTCTCACCTGGTCTCAGCCAGCCAACTCTCAGCATCAACCAATGAGAATATGCCACAGCCATGCTGTGACTCTGGTTCAATTTTTGGCATAAGTTCTTCATAGGTAAATGTATACTTTTATTAGGTGACACTTCTATCTTGGTTTTCTTACATTAGCAGTGTCTTGTGATTCATGTTAAGATCCAAAATGGCAATTTTCTAACATTTCTCTTTCATTCTTTTTTGTATTTTATTAGCTTGAATATTTCAGCAAGGGAAATTTCCCTCCATTGATTATTTGATTACCCAGAGATCTGGTTCATATAAGAATGACAGAATAAATGCTTGATTTTCAAAATAATGAGTTAGATTCCTAACATTGTACATGGGTGATGATTGATGGTATTTTTGCTTTTCAGTTTTGTTTGTTGGTTGGTTTTTTTGTTTTGTTTTGTTTTGTTTTGTTTTTGCCATAGGATGTGTGCCACTCACCAGAGAGTAGCAGAGAGGGAAAGCAAGAAATCTCCCTTTAATGGGGGATGTCCATGTCTCAATCTCTTCTTCTCCATTCTCCTCTCTGGATTTTTGTGCACACACTCACATGCACCCAACATGATTTTCAAGCCACCACATCAGGGACTTGAACTGTGGTCAGCCACGTGGAAGTCCAATGCCTTAACCACCACACCACCTGCTGGCCCCATCTTTTCAGTCATTTTTTTTAAATGGTAAATTTAAGGATACTTGGAATGTTTTGATTCATTGTGGTTATTCTTAGTGATCAAATAGTCACATCTGCATACTCTCTGTTGGGGGTTAAATTGCATTTCCTCAAAAGATATGGTGAAGTCCCAAACTAAGGTAGCTGTGAACGAGACCTTATTTGGAAACAGGATCTTTGCAGATGTCATTAAGATAAGATGAGGGACCAGCAGTTAGTGTAATGGCTATGTCGCTGGACTCCCACTTAGTCGACCGCGGTTCGCGTCCCAGACCCGGTGGCTTAAAACTCACGCCAGGCGCGTATGCGTGCGTGCCCAAGATCCCGAGAGGAGAATGGAGGAGAAGGGATTGCAGCGTGGCCATCCCCCCTGGGGGGTGATTTCTCGCTTTCTATCTCTCTGTCTCTCTCTGTGTGTCTGGCGAGCGCACGTGCCCTATAGCAAAAACCTCTTCAAAAAAAAAAAAAAAAAAGATGAGATCATTGGGATTAGAGTGGGCTCTGATCCAGTAATTAGTGTCTTGATAAGAAAGAAGAGGTCCAGCCATGGTGGCTCGGGAGGTAGGGCACCTCTGCACAATGTTA
Source organism: Tupaia tana (assembly GCA_026018925.1). Classification (NCBI taxonomy): domain Eukaryota; kingdom Metazoa; phylum Chordata; class Mammalia; order Scandentia; family Tupaiidae; genus Tupaia; species Tupaia tana. The sequence continues at coordinate 20,289,840 of JAKSZU010000008.1, forward strand.
CAACTGTACGGGAAGGCCCTGGGTTCAAATTCCGCACAACCAACACAAACATCCTGGAAGTGCCCATAATCCTGGACGACTGGAAAGCTGGAGAAGGTGGGCTGGCAAGATCAGTGTAAATCAGTGTAAGGTCCTGTCAAAGGGGCCTGCATCTCTCAAAGGAAGGAAGGAAGGAGGGAGGAGGAAAGGGAGAGAAAGAGAGAGAGGAAGAGAAGAAAAGGAAAGTGCAAAGATAGGGAGATTTGGATCCAGAGACACAGAGGGAAGATACTGATGAGAATATGGAGGCAGGAACTGGAGTAATGTAGAGACAAAGCGAAGAATACCAGGATTGTTGGCAACCCACAAAAGTTGGGAAGATTTAAGTATGCGTTCTTCCCTGTAGCCTCCAGAGGAACCATGCCCCTGCCAGCACTTTGATTTTGAACTTCTAGTGCCCTAGAACTGTGAGAAAATGAGTTTCTGCTGTTTTAAGCTACTCATTTGTGGTATATTGTTACAGAAGCCCTGAGAAACTAATACCTACCCTCCTGACCCAACCGCTTGTGCCCATAAATGAACAATACAAAAGAAACACTCATTTCTGCATCTCACTTTTTTCTCCTAAGCTATATATCCTGAAGATTAGTCCAGAAATATAGAGAACTAGAGATCGATGTTCTGTGCCTCGGGCCCATTCTCAGCTATGCAGTACTCCAGTCTGTGATGTGCCATAGCGTGTTCAACTAGTTCTCCACTGAAGGAAATGTGAGCTTTTTCTAGTCTTTGCTATCATCAATAGTAACAGCCTTTGGAATGATCTTTTTGTATTTTTTCCAATATCTTTTTACAGTCAGTTTTTCAGAATGGGATTAGTAGGTCAGAAGGTAAAGGCATATGTGATATTGTTAAATATTATCAAATACCCAAAAGGTTTTCCCATTTTGCATTCACATCAACCCCGTATGAGAGTGCCAATTTCTCCACAGATTCAACAACAGAGTACGTTATGAAACTTGTGGATTTTTGCCAACTGGATAGGTGAGAAACGGCTTCTCTGCAGCGTGTAGTCTGTATGCACACATTTCTATTATGAGCTCGCTCTTCCTGCGGTATGCAAAATGGGACACACACATACTGATAGAGTCTTTCGCCTGCTTCCCTGTCAGTCAGGTTATACGCACTAATATATCTTCCATTTCCCTTTCTTCTTTAGATGTTCAATATTAAACATATTTCAGATCAAAAATTACCTCTGTGATATATTTTAAAAGTTCTAAGAAGTCATCCCACTGCAACAAAACTATATCACACTTAATTAAACAAATGTTAATTTACCACCTGGCACTCTACAGGGTTTTAGGGAGTACAGCCAACCTCTAGAAAGAGGTTTATCATATAGAAAGAAATACAGGGCCAGCTGGTGATATGGTGGTTAAGGAGGTTGGATCCCATATAGACAACCATGTGGTTCAAGTCTCAGAGCTGGAAGCCTGATAAACACACCAGATGTGTTTGTGTTATGCCTGAAGTTCTAGAGAATGAAGGAGAAGGAATTGTGGTGTGACTATCCTTTAAGGGGGTGCTTTCTCTTTCTCTCTCTCTCTTTCTCTCTCCCCCCGAGTGTACGTGCCCTAGAGCAAACATTAAAAAGAAAGAAATACAGAAACTACAGACAGTTAAGTAAAGCTTCCTGTAAGTATGTAAAGCTGGATGATATTGTTATAAACATGTACACACACATGTACACACACACATACACACCATGACAAAGTAAGGCACTAACAACAGAGTTGAAAAATGGGCAGGAATGAGCAACTGATTCGGAAGATTATCTCAATTTTATTTTCAAGGCACATTTCTTTGAGTTAATAGACTCTTCTATATGCATAAATATTTCTGGAAATGTTTAAATATTTGGCTATACAATCATTCACAGCTTAGCATAAATTAGCTAACCCAAATATTTTCCTTTTTGAAATCCTCCTAAGATATAGCCTTTCTAAGTGAGGAACCTCCCTAGAAATAAAAGGCCTTGATATGGTGTGAAATGAGAGCATTTGACAATCAGAAAACAAAAGGTCAATATGAGGTGAACTACAAAGGCTATGTAGTACTGTAGTTAAGAGCTGGGGCTTGGAGCAAGCAGGCAACATGGAGGTTAAGGCATTGAATTACATATGGTCAACTGGGTGGTTTGAGTCCCAGACATAGCAGCTTGAAAATCACACAAGACATGTGTACACAAGTGTCCAAAATCCTGAGGAGACTGAAGAAGAAGGGATTGTGGCATGGCCATCACCCCAGGAGGTAGTTTCTCACTTTCCCTTTCTCTCTGTTGCTTTCGAATGAATCCCTGAATATATGTGCTTATTATGATGGTCAGGTGGTGGACTGAGAATATGAGATTGGAATGAACAAAGGATAGGGGACAGAGAACCCAGAAGACATGTTGCAGTCTGGGCATCCAGAAAGACAAAATTGGAAACATGAGCGGCCAGGTTCCTGATGAAAACAATAGAGAACAGGACTTGGGGCCAGTTTCTAGCACAGTGGTTAAGCCCTGTGCATCGGAGAGCCGGACCCCACATGGCCGATGCAGCTCAAATCCCAGCCCTTGCAGCTTTAAAAACACATTGTGTGTGTACATGGGCCTGCTCAAAATCCTCATGGGATAGAGAAATGGAGGGAAATGGTCTGCAGCATGCCCAGCCCTTTGCGAATGTGCTGCCTCTCTCTCTCTTTCTTTGCAATTACATACACACCTCTGGCCACTAAAAAGGCAAGAAAAAACAGAGCCTGACATAAAGGTAATCTCTCCTCAGGATATATGTTAACTTCTGAAACTGCATGAAGAAAAAATTCAACGAAAGGCTCTGCAAAGCAAAGTTGAAGTTTGGACAGCCAAACCATGCGACGAAGGCAAATCAGAATCCAGAAACTACCAGAGTCAACACCCATTTCCTAGAGGTCTACGTAACAGAAGTGGGGAGAACTAGCAAAGCACAACCAAGTCTCCAGCTCAGGACCTGATTCAATTAAAGGGATCAGCCTTCAATCTATCTGCTCAGAAGATGAAAGGGCCAACCCTATCTGCTGGAGGATGGTAGGTATTATCTGAAGTCTCTGAAGTATTCGCATATATAGTGTCAAGAATTTACTTTTAAAAATGTACTAAATGCCAAGACCAAACAATATGATCACATCATTCTTCAAAGAGAAAAATCAGACCATAGAAATGGCTTCATGGTGAATTTAGATATTGAATTAGCAAGCAGAGATTTTAAAACTACGATAATTGGGACCAGCAGATGGCATGGAGGTTAAAGCAATGGATCCCACATGGCTGACTCCGCCATTTGAGTCTCAGACCTTGCAGCTTGAAAATCACACCAAGCACAATACATTTGCATGCCCCAAAATCCCAAGAGGAGACTGGAGAGAAGGGATTGTGGTGTGACCATCCCCCCAGGGCTGATTTCTCACTCCCCCCTTCTTCTCTCTCTGGTGAGCAACATACCCTATAGCAAAAAAATAAATAAATGACTATTATTAATATGTTCAAGAATACATACATACACTTACATAAAGTTTATTTATGTCTTCCATAAAAAAAAAAAATCAGAGAGAGAGAGAGAGAATGAGAGACAGATGCTCCCAACAGAGTTTTCCATGTCACAATCTACTTCAGTTTCAGCCAGCCCAAATGACAAGCTTATGTCTGCACACCCAGTGTGTAGATGCTGGTCCTGGAATATGAACCAAGGGCCTTCCATGTAGATCCACTTGCATTATTGCTGTGTCACAGACTGGCCCCAAGAAAATTATATATATATATATGAGGTTTTTGCTTTAGGGTATATGCACTAGCCACAGAGAGAGACAGAGACAGTGAGAGGGAGAGTGAGAAATCCCTCCCTAGGAGGGATGGCCATGCCTCAATCCCTTCTCTTCCATTCTCCTCCCAGGATCTTGGGCATACATACATACATGCCCAGCATGAGTTTCGAGCCACCAGTCCAAGACTAGAACCACAGTCGGCCATGTGGGAGTCCAGCGATATAACTACTATTCTATCTGCTGGCCCCAAGAACATATATTTTTTTAAAGACAGAAAAAAATGGATATTTCAGAAATATTTTACCAAATACTATATAAAAAATCTATATAAAAATAAATGGAAATTCTAGAGAAAAATATATAGCAACAGTTATGGATTCAATTGTCTCCCAGAAATTTATATGTTGAAGTCTTAATCCTCTGAAACTCAGAGAGTGACTGAATTTGGAGACACAGCCTTTAAATGGTAATTAAATTAAAATGAGTTTATTAGGGTGGGCTTTAATCCAATCTGACCAGTATCCACATAGAACAGGTTAGAAGACAGAGAGAGACACATGATAGGTACACATGCACAGAGGGCCAAACATGCTAAGAATCAGCAAGATGTCTGCAAGGGCAAGCCAAGAAGAGAGGACACCAACCCCACCAGCATCTTAATCTTGGACTTCAAGCATCCAGAAATGTGAGAAAATAAATTTCTATTGTTTAAGCCACTATTCTATGGTATTTTGTTGTGGCAAGTCTAAAAAACTAATACATTAACTAAATATAAGAATTCAATAAATGGAACCAGTAGATGGCATAATGATTACGTCGCTGGACTCTCACATAGTTGACCATGGTTCGAGTCCTAGACCTGGTGACTTAAAACTCTCGCCAGGTGCATGTGCATGCATGCCCAAGACCCTGAGAGGAGCCTGGAGAAGAGTGTGCAGACTGGCCATCCCCTCCTGGGAGATGATTTCTAGCTTTCTGACTCTCTGTCTCTCCTGTGAGCATATACGCTCTATAGCAAAAATTTTCTCTGAAAAAAAAAAAAAAACTCAATAAATGATTCTAGCAGTGAAATTAAAAAAGCTGAACATACATAAATGAATAGAAGATATCCAAACTGAATCATAAAAAGAGATGAAAAACATAAAAAAAGGCAAATCGACGAAGTAAAAAGTGCTATGTGTATATAATTAGAATTGAGAAGAACAGAAACAGAAGTGGGCAGAGTAATATTTGAAAAGACAATGGCTGAAAAGTTTTAAAACAAAAGACATCAGCCGATAGCTATAAGAAGCCCAGCAAACCCCCAAGCAGGATAAATATAAAGAACGCTACACCAAGGCACATCCAAGTAAATCTGTCAAAAACCAAGAGCAAAGAAAAAAAGACACATCCTTCAAAAGAGCCACAGGACTAGTGATCCATTTATTAACAGAAACGATGAAAGCTAGAAGAAGGTAGAATGAGATATTTACAGTGCTTAAAGAAAATAACTGCTAGCCTACAATTCTATATCCAGTGGAAATATCAACTTAAAAGCAAAATAGGGACCAGCAGATGGCATAATGGTTACATTGCTGGATTCCCACATGGTCGATTGCAGTTCGAGTCCTGGACCCAGTGGCTTGAGACTCGCCAGGCATGTGTGCCTGTGTGCCCATGATCTCAAGAGGAAAATGGAGGAGAAAGGATTGCAGTGTGACCACCCTCTCGGGGGATTATTTCTTGCTTTCTGTCTCTCTGTCTCTCTCAGTCAGTGCACACGCTCTACCAAAAACTCTCTAAAAGAAAAATAAATAAAGGCAAAATAAAGCTTGTTTCATACAAAGACTGAGTGAATTAATCACTAGAAGAAATACTAAAGAAATAAGAAATACTAAAGAGAGAAGGGTCCCCATTATGATTGTGAATGGAATTGCCAGTTTTCTGAAGAACCAGGATGAAAACTCTCCAGATGTACAAAAAGGGATATGGCTAGTTCACAATTGTGGTAGTTTTTGGTCCACAGAGTAGACATTAAAAGTTCTTCCCATGAAAGTATAATATGAATTAAAAGCAAATATTACATACTTTGCTCTTAAAAATAAATCCCCTTATTAAGAGGTGATACTATGTCAATAGAATTTTACAGTGTTCAAATAATTCAAGCATAGTTAGAATTTGGAGGGAGTTCTTTATACCGTAGTGACTATTTACAGATTTCAATTACTTCAGAACAAGGGTCTTTTTCCCCTATTTATCTAAGCTTTAAAGCACTTATGGGCCAGGATCAGCAGATTGCATAGTGGTTACATCTATGCCACTATTCTATGGTATTTTGATCACTGGATTCCCGCATTGTCGACCATGGTTCGAGTCCCAGACCTGGTGGCTTAAAACTCACACTGGGCATGTATGTGTACATGCCCAAGATCCCAGGAGGAGAATGAAGGAGAAGTGATTGTGATGTGGCCTTTTCCCCCGGGTGGTGATTTCTCACTTTCCCTCTCACTGTCTCTGTCTGTCTTTCTGTCCAGCAAGTGCACATACCCTAAGACAAAAACTTCTACCAAAAGAAAAAAAGAAAAGCACTTGAGGGCCAATATGGTGATAATTCAAAGTACATTACTGCTCCAGATATGTAAGGTTTATTTTATAAACCAGTATTAATGTCTCAAAGGTACTTGAGTCTTTCTCCACTGCAAATCCAATTTTAATTACCAAAACAAATCTATTTTTCCTCACAAAATTTTTGAATTAAATGTTTAATTTTTTGAGAGAAGAGTAAGCTTTTATTATTTTTCATGTTTTCAAAATTCAGACTGTAGGAAAGCTACAGAAAAATTGCATATATAAGACAATAAATTCTTTATCTTGATTCACCAATTTTTAGCATTTTTGTCACATTTACTTTATACTTCTTGCTCTCCATGCATAAGAATACAAATGTGTGTGAGTATCTATGTCTGTGAGTTTATATGGGTATGTGTACAATTATTATTTTACTGAGACTTTTGAAAATAAATCACCGACATCATTACTCGTTATCTGTAAATATTTCAACTTGTATCTCTGAAGGACAAAGCATCTTCTCACATTGTTACAATATAATGACCAAATTCAGGAAATTTAAAATTGATACACTCTAGTTCATATTTCACTGTTTGAAGTGTAACTTACCTATCACAGGGTCAGAGAAAATTTTCTGGGCCCTTTCTTCCTGCTCATTTTTATTTCATCTTCTCTATAACCTCTCTATTTCCCATTGGTTTTAGTGTCATGCTTGCCACTGTCTGATAAATCTCCTCTTAGTTATTTCTCTGATCTCAGGCCATGGCATTCTTTTATTATTATTATTTATTTATTTATTTACATTTAATCACATGTCCTTACAGTGTGCAACATTTCTTTTTCCAGTGCAAATACCAGGTATGTCAGTCAAGACGAAGATATTACTCTATACTTTAACATCAGCAAATAGCTTCTCATTTTTTGGTCAGCTAAACATACTTTTACTTGTTTTTTCCTTCCCCTTTCCTCTCCGTCCCTTTCATACTAAACTTTTTTTTTTTCACATTTTATTGATTCAAAAAATGTCTTAAGCTAAAAATCTAGTGACAAGTGCACTTTTCTTCTGAAACATTTTTTCTTTCTCCATTCCCCCCGTTTACTAAAGAGAGGTGTAAACTAACTTATCTGCAAAAAAATTAGGATAATCTCCATTTGGTCTGTTATTTGCACAAAGCCCCAGAATTCAATTTCTGATGCAAGGCAACAAATACTATTGTATTATTGAATTTATGCAAATAATCATTCTGTCACAAAATAAGAATGCTCACAAATACTTTCCAATTGCAAAAGGTTCAGAAAGGGAGAAAAGTTTATGTTTCAATTTTAAAAAATTAACAAATTGCTGAACCTATCAAAAACTCGCAAGAGAACCAAAATCCTTAAATCTGGAAGACAAAACATAGAAGAAAATCAGTAATGTTTTAAGCAAAAGTCATAGAATTCTATTTCATCAGTTCAATTTCATGTAGCCTCTCTTTCATTGAATTTGCAGTGTTACTGTGATCTGATCTTTTTGTTTAAATCCTGGAAGCTAACATTCAACCTTATTATTGTTCAAATATTTAGGGATAAAGAGTAATGATGTCTGTGGTTTATTTTCAAAAGCCTCGGCAAAATAATAATTCTACACATACACATGTAAACTCACAGACAGACATACTCACACACATTTGTATTCTTATGTGTGGAAAGCAAGAAGTATAAAGTTCCAAATTTGTCTCTACCATTAAGTTGGCCTTTTTCTTGGTCGCTTTTGTTCTCTTATTTCTTTTGGTCTTTAGTTTCCCTGGTATCACACTCCCTTCAGAACTTCTCAAAGAGCTGGTCTGGTGTTGGTAAATTCTTTCAGGTTTTGTTTCTCTGAGAATGTTTTGGGCTTTTCTTCCCATATGAAGGATAATGTTGCCAGATATAGTATTCTTGGCTGAAATTGTTTTTCACTTAACACTTTGAATATATTTCCCGTTCTTTCCTTGCTTGCATTATTTCTCATGAAAGGTCCAATGTTAGCCTGATGGGATATTCTTTGAAAGTAACTTGATATTTCTCTCTTGCCAATTTTAGTATCCTGTCTCTGTCTGAAGTTTTGGTCAATCTGGCTGTGATGCGCCTTTGTAGATCTTCTTGGGTTGATTCTATGTGAGGTCCTTTGTTGATCTTGTGCCTGGATATTTAAATGCCTCTCTAGGTTTGGAAAGTTTTCTTCCAGGATTTCATGGAATAGATTATCAATGCCCTTTGTTTCTTCACCTTCTGCGATACTGATTACCTGGATATTTGTGTGTCTAATGGTATCCGGTATTACTCATTATTCTCATTTTTGGGGGTTATTTTATCAGTCTTTTTGGTGAATTTTTCTAGATCAGAGGTTCTGTCTTCTGCATCTGAGATTCAATCTTCTGCTTGATCTAATCTGCTTTTAATACTTTTAAGGGAGTTTTTGATTTCCTGTATTATAGCCTTCATCTCTAACAGGTCCATTTGATTCTTTTTTGTGGTGTGTATTTCTTCTTTCAGATTGTTCAAGAACTTTCTCACCTCTTGTAACTCATTGTCTCTTTTCTCTGGCATCTTCTGGAGTTCGTTGTCTCTCTTCTCTTTCATCTCTGCTAGCTTTGTCACTATGAATAAATGACTATGGTGATTTCTGGTCATCTGATGGATTGTAGGTTACTCTCTACTTGCCAAGTGTTAGAGGCATGCAGAAGGAGATGACCTGCAATATTTCTGCAGTTCTGTTTTCCTGATCCTTACCAAGAACCTGCATTTTTGTCGATGGAACTGGATATTTCAGGGGCCTCACAGTTTCTAGGGAATAAGTCTACCAGCGCTGAATTGTGGGGTTTCAACTAAAAATTCAGAGGTGTGTGGGAGGAGATAAGTCATGCCCTCTGCAGCTCAGTGTTTCTCCCTGCTGCTCACCTTAAAGTCTCTTTTCTCTGACTTTTAGTCATTTGGTTGTATATTCACGTTTGGCTAATTCGTTGGAGATTTCTGTTACTGTAAGCTCATAAGCCTCACTTAACTGTGAGGTACTTCTATATCTATTTTGCCTCTACTACTATGTTTTGTGACGCGGTATCCACAGAAAGAGATTTGAATTCAGATTCACAGAGATGAGTTTCTCCCTTTCTGTAGGAGTTCAGTGGGGACTGAGGTTTTCTATGACCCTGGAAGTATTCAGATGTTTCGCTACTATGCACCTACACCTGACTAGACATTCAAAGTGTGGAAGCTGAGAAGCAAGGTGAGAAAGTCAAGTAAAAGAAAAGGAAAAAGGGGGAAAACAAAACACACACACACACACACACACACACACACACACACACACAATGAATAGGGAAACATTTTTTTTCTAAAAAAGGCAAAGAAACTAAAACCAAAAGGGACAGAGCTAGGACTATCTCAGATACACATGAATTCTGAAATTAGCAAGAGAAAGGAGAGGTCAGAGACAAGATACAGTAGTTACAGATTTTTTAAACACACACACACACACACACACACACACACACACACATAAAATTTTGAGACAAAGGGAGAAAGAGACAGACAGAGATAGAAAGAAGACAGAGACCAGCCTACCTCACTTACTAGGAATTGGGCTAAGAGGAGGGCTTTGGGGCAGAGGCTTTGGCTTTCTTGTTAAAGGGGCAGAGCTGGGTCCACCTCAGATGCGTATGGATTCTCTCTTCGCTGGGAATTGGGCCGTAAGCTGGCCGTGGCGTTCTGCAAGGTAGCAAAAGGTTTCATTTATTTTTGTATCTCTGGTGCCTTGAACAATGTCCTGCACATTAAAGATACTCCAAAGTATTTCTGAGTCAATGAAATAAATGCATCATGCATATTTTCTTTGCCTCTTAGTTTCTTTATCCAAAACACTGTATAATTTGATTTTCTATTGTGTTCTAGTTTATATATAATCATTGTACATCTTTGTGTGATACAGTATGGTTTTTCAAAGCATGCACACACTGTATAATAATCAAATCAAGGATATAGGCACACTTGTCTTATTTGACATTGAACATTACACATGTTGTGCACATCCAATAATATTTAAAGTGACTTGGTTTTCTTAAGTATATTTTAATGATCAAAGACCTTTTTTCTATGCTGTGACACACTGTTTCATAACTTATTCTACTTTTTTGTGTCTGCTAATTATGTTCTCCCCTATACAGTTTCTAATGTCTACCACTTTTTCTACCTCTATGCCATTGAGTCCTTCAGTTTCTGCCAGGGCAGTGAACATTCCCTATATTAAGCAGGGACATACAGTGTTTGTCTGTCATAGCCTGGCTTATTTCACTTAGCATTGTATCTTCTAGATTCATCCACTTTGTGTCAAATGACAGGATATTGTTATCTTTAAGGCTGAATAGTATACCACTATGTGTATGTGCCACATTTTCTTAATCTAGTCACCAGTTATTAAGCAATTAGATTAGTTCCATGTCTTAGCTATTGTGAATAGTGCTGCAGTAAATGAGGATGTACAACTATCTCTCCAACAGAGCAATTTCCTGTCCTTTGGGTAAATACCTAAGAGTCAGATGACTGGGTCATATAGTTCTATTTTTAGACTTTTTTTTTTTTTTGAGGAATCTCCATACTGTTTCCCAGAGTGGCTGTGCTAATTTGCATTCCCACCAGAAGTGCACTAAGATTCCCTTTTCTCTGCAGCCTCTTTATTATTTGTTTTTCTTTGGTTGTGAAAAGTTTTTGTTGGTTTGTTTTATCATAGAATTTCTGATTGGGATTAGGTAATACACATCATTATGGTTTTGATTAGCATTTCTCTAATGATAAGAGATGTTGAACATTTATATGCTATATTAGCCATTTATATGTCTTACTTTGAGAGTTGCCCATTCAGATTGATTGTCCATCTTTAATTGGACTATGAGTTTGGTTGTGGGTGAGTTTTTTGAGTACCTTATATATTCCGCTTATCAATCTTTTATCTGAAGTAGAATTTGCAAATATCTTCTCCCATTCTGGGGATTGTCTTAATTTATTGTTTCCATTGCTGTGCAGATTTTTAGCTTGATATAATCTCATTTGTCTATTTTTGGTGTTGTTGCCCATATTATATAGGTCTTACTTAAGAAATATGTGGCTATTCCAATATCTTGAAATGTTTCACCTGTGATTTTCTCAAAACTATCTCTGTAATTTGGGGCTTTTGTTTAAGACTTTAATTCCTCTTAGATTAATCTTTTAAATGGTGAGAAATGGGGATCTATTTTTTTTTTCCTCTTCAAGTGGATTTACTGTTTCACCCAGGACTGTTTCTTGAAAAAGCTGTCCTTTCTCCTATGAATTATCTTATGCCTTTTGTCATGTATCATTTGAATGTATGTTGTGTTTATTTCTGGATTCTCTATTCTGTTTCATTGGTCCTTGTATCTGTTTTTGTGCTAGTATCATTCTGTTTTGGTTATTATGGCTTTGTAGTATATTTTGAAGTCAAGTAGTGAGACCTCCAACTTTAGTCTTTTTGCACAGTATTGCTTTAGTGATACAATCTTTTGTGATTCAAAATGAAACATTTTACCATTGATTTTTCCATTATATTAATCAGATTTCCTACATTATTACTACATACTCACCCAAAAATTTTACTCTGTCCATTTTTAGTTAAAACTTAATCTTTGCAGTTTCTGTACTTTCTGGTACTTCCACATAACCAGTTATATCACAAAACTAATAGTATTTTGAAGACACATGATAATGAGAAAACTTTCTCATAAAAATTATAAAAATACAATTATGTAACAAACCAATAAAAATAAGGTCAAATTTAACATTTCTGTTATGTATTCTAGGCTTCCAATTTTTTAAAAACTTTGCCCATGGGCATGTACATTCCCCAAAGAGAGACAAAGAAGGAGAAATAGAGAAAGTGAGAAAGCATTCCTGGGGATGATGACCACACCACAATCCCTTTTCTTCCACTCTCCTCTTGGGACTCTGGGGACTCATGGAAATACTCATGCCTGGAGTGTTTTTCAAGCCACCAGGTTTGGTACTCAAACTGCACAGTTGCCCATGTGGGATCCAGCTGCGTTCACCCACATGCCACCTGCTGGCCTCTTCCAATTTTGAATAATGCTTCCTTGCCTATCCTTTTTGCAATAAGAAAAGGGATAAGAGAAAGAATTTAAGGGAAGAGAAGAAGAGAAAATGTTTCCTTAACTTACTAATAAGAACAGGACTTGTGTCAACATGAATATCATTTTGAAGGAACAGTCCCCAACTATACATATTGATAGATAAAATGAATATTAAATAGTAGTTTCTATCTACCCCAGTATCTAAAGATTCTATCAACAGTCATTGAATGATTACTATTGTCTAGTTCTCTGATAAATTTGATCATATATTTTATCTTTTCGTCTTATTTTATCTTCAGAACATTCCTGCAGCAACACCACCACTTTCATGCCATATAAAGAAAACTGAGGTTTAGAGATGCTGCATTGTCATCTAAGTCCACTTTGATTGTAAGTCTCATCATTATTTTATGTTCCACTAGGAAAAAGATAAAAGAGAAAAAGAACCATAAATTATGACAGCTTGGAAAGATGTTTAAAGATGCATCTTAATTTTGGACAAGTTAAAATGTGTCTTCAATGAATAAAATAGATAAATGTCAGAGGTAGGAGTTGAACACAGGTCTGTTCATCTTTCTATTCAATGCAAATTCTGCTCCTTGCATGCCAAAGTCAGGTATGTCATGCTTGTGTCCAGACAAGCTGATGTTGAGTATTGTTGATTCCTAAGGTTGGGCGGCTTTGAAAAGGAAAGTAATGTTTCTGACTATTCACCCAGGTGAAAAAGATCAGGATTTGCCTCCCTGGGACATGACGAGCATTCCAACAACTGAACAGCTGGAAAGAAAACATAAAGCAAGCCAGTGACTGCCTGACCAGCATACAGGATGGACGTTATTCTCCCTATAGTCTTCACAATATGACTGAGAGGCACAAGCAATGAATCTTACACCCAAAGGCCATAGACACAGAATGGTTCAAGACTCACCCACTAGTGCAATGCATCAGGGGCAGACTGTAAATTAAAACATGCAGTTTCTCACTTCTAGGGCTGTGCTGAGTCCACTTTGGCATGCTGCTTTCCCTGCACAACTGTGAATCTTGCTGAATAATTGAAGCCCAGGCTTTGTCCATATCAGGGATATTACTGTTTGATTTTGTGATCCCAGAGGGACAGATGCAAACAGCTGATGCCTCCTCTGGTACTGAAATTGCTACAGAATGTGAAAAATTTTCTAGTTGGAAAAACTGTTAGAAAAATCATAAGGTATTACACTGGAAAGTGGATGCTCCTTAGAGCTTTTTAAAAAGTTCAAGAGTATTATGAATGGAAGGGATAAGAGGTTAGAGAGACATTTTTTTTTGCAACACAGAGTTGCATCTGAGCAATAAATTTGAAAACAAAAAGTTATAAATGAAATAACCCAGCCATAAGGAATTGAGATAATGCAGAATAAGTTCCTGCTAATGGAAAAAATGTGAATTTTAATACGTACACCGAATCAGGGTAATATCGCCCATGTGAATGGACTACAAAATACGTTATCCATTCCCCCCTGCCTCACTTGAAGCAAACGAAAACACATTACAATGACTGAGTTACAGAAAATAACTTCTTCAAATATGAACCCCAGATGGAGTTCATAAATGAAGCAGGCTGGCTGGAGTGCCATCCTATGAATAAGGTCTGTTGTCTCAGTCTAACTACTGTGTTCTTCACTATGTGTATTTGAACACTCTCTTCCAAAATGTTTGGTAGCTATTTCTCACAGAAATACTATTAATTAAATGTCTATAATTTTATTATATCCAAAAAAAGGTTTGAAACAGACACCGAAAGGTTCAATGACTTTTAACAAAAACACATACACTTGAATTCATCAAGTTCTCAGATTGAGGTAAAAGAGCATAAACAAACCTCTCTCTCTATGCTTGGTGGCAAAGAACCTGAGGAGAAAATAGAATTCTGAAGTTTGATTTTCAAACACAAATTTGTAAAAAGGTGCAAACAGTTGACTCCCAAATGTACAAAGCCACTAACTCACATTCCCATTTTTTTCACTTTATAATCTCATGGCCATAGACAAAGTACATAATTGCTTTCATGAAAAGTCAGGTTTTAATTAGTCTTTAGAAAGATAGTAGCAAGATGTAGGTAGTTAGTGTGTGAATTAGTTAGAAATGGGTGAAGCAAATTAAAAATAAACAATTGACAAAATCAACTCAAAGTGGATCAAAGATCTAAATTTAAGACCTCAAACTATAAAACTACTGCAGAAAAACACTGAGAAAACTCTGGGAGACCTTGGGGTATGCAAAGACTTCTTAAAATAGAGCCCCAAAGCACAGTCAATAATTCCAAAAGTAGACAATGGGATTAAGTTTAGATTAAGAAGTTTCTGCATGGCAAAAGACACAGTAATTTGTGTGAATCGACTGCCCTTGGAATGGGAGAATATTTTTGTAAACTATACTTCAGATGAGGAATTGATAACCAAAATACACAGGGAACTCAAGCGACTTATCTGAAAAAAAAAATGATTAGCCCAATTAAAAGACAGGAGAATGAGCTGAAAAAACAACTCTCTAAGGAAGACATACGAACAGCCAAAAGGCATATTAAAAAATGCTCAACATCCCTCATCATAAGGGAGATGCAGACCAAAACCACAATGAGATACCACCTAACCTTCATCAGAATTATTAAGATTAAAAAAAAAAATTATAAGTACTTGTGGGGATGTGGTGAAAAGGGAACTCTCCTACACTCTTAGTGGGAATACAAAATTGGTCCAGCCACTGTGGAGAACAAAATGGAGATTACTCAAAGATCTACAAATAGAACTACCATGTGATCCAGCAATCCCACTCCTTGGTATCTACCCAAAGGACAGAATGCTTAGTTGGAAAAGTACTTGCACATCTATGTTTATTGTGGCATTATGCACAATTGCTAAGACATGACTTAAATGTCCATGAACAGAAGAATGGATTGAAAAAGTGTGGCACATGTACTCTATGGAGTACTACTCAGCCATAAAAAAGGACAAGACCTTGGCTTTTCACAGAAAGTGGATGAATATGGGAGATTTACTGCTGAGTGAAGCAAGCCAGGCTATGAAGGAGAGACATTGTATGTCTCCACTTAATATATACAGAGTGTCTGCACTCTATGGCTGAAACTGAATGACTAGAGGATATAAAAACATAAAAAATGGTTATAGATACCAGATACAGTGTGGGAAGAGGGCGGGAGAAGGAGGAGAGTCTGAGGAAAGACATTAAGGAGAAAAATAGAGAGGTAAGACATTTATGAGACAAAGAAATTGGTTATTATCTGTTGATGACAACACGTATAGTATCCACAACTGGACTGGTGAGAAATGTATTCATGTTGGAACTTTCACTTTACACACTAAGTGACATATGTGATTGAATGTATAAAAGAAATTAAAATTAAATTAAAACTAAACAAATAAACAAAAGAAGAGAAAACAAAAAAATAAACAAAAAACACGAGGTCTAAGATTTTGGAATTTAGTCTAAGGTTCTGATTTTTACGGAAGGAAAAGGCCTGAATGTGAAGCAGAGACTGGGATTCAAATCCCATCTCTACCACTCCCAGCTGTGTGAAACCTGGCAGCTCACTGACCCACTCTGTACCTCCCACGCTCACTGATCCATAAAGTAAAAAGTGCACTGCACATTCTCATTGAGAAAGGAAAATGTGATGGCGAAAGCACTTAGCTCAGTGCCTGGTCTCAATAACCGTGAGCTGAATTGTTTACCTAGTAGCCCAAAAGAAATTTATTTTGTAGACAGTAAAAAGGCACGGTCTCACATGTAACCTTAAATTCCATTCATTTGTCTCAAAATATTGTCAGTAAGAAAAAGTCCTCTTCATTTGCTGGAAGGCAAAGAATGAATATCAAGGGCAAATATTGTCTATTTTACTTTAATATAATCCTTGTTTTTGGTTGGTTTGGGCTTGCTTTCAAAGGGGTGTGTGTGTATGTGTGTGTGCGTGTGTGTTGCCTACCATGTGTTAGGTAACGAATAAGGATTTGTTGAGTGGAATTTTAAAAGGGAAGAATTTAGTCAGGGACCTTGTTTTCTCTGTAATGTACTGTATTCCCAGGACTTACCAGATTCCATGAATATAAAAAGTCTACCAAAGGTTTGAGGATAAATGGAATTAAAGTACTACTGTGTTTTGGTGCAAAAACATTTTGAAGCCCCTGCATAGATTTTTTATAATATTCATTTTCCATGAACTTTTCAAAGACCCATCTCTCATATTCTACTTAAATGAATATTTGTTTTATTACTGAATATTAGTTTTTAAAATGGGTATTTTTTTTAGAGGTTTTTGCTATAGGGCGCATGTGCTCGCCAGACAGAGACAGACAGAGAGACAGAAAGCAAGAAATCACTCCCCAGGGGGGATGGCCATGCCACAATCCCTTCTCCTCCATTCTCCTCTCAGGATCTTGGGCACGCACGCACATGCACCTGGTGTGAGTTTAAGCTGCTGGGTCCAGGACTCAAACTGTGGTCGACTACGTGGGAGTCCAGTGACATAGCCATTACGCTAACTGCTGATCCCAAAATGGGTATTTTTCAATTTTTTTCTCTGTTATATTTTCTTTCCAAATTTCCTTTTCATAATTAGTGGCTTCTCCCTTTATAAGAGTTATGGGCTCTCCACAGTAAAATAGAAAATCGAGATCCCTACCTGACTTTTAGTATTTCAGAAAACCTAATTTTCTTGCCAGTATCCTAAGTACTGTCCATAGTACAATCCATAATTCTATCCAATTATATTCCCATTTAACTATCTTCTTCTTTTCACTATAACAAGCTATGCCCCTGTGCCCTTGGTACCTCATATGACTAGTACTACAAAAGAGCACAAGAGTCCTCTCAACCTCTTGACCCAAGTCTTCAACTTAAATGTATCTGTATTCTCACTCAGGAATAATATAAATATTATAGAGCAGAGAGAAGAAAGGAAATCTTCCTGTCTTTAATTGTACCAAGGTCACAAAAGAGACTGTCAGAGTTCTCTGAGCTCAAAGAGAATACCAGCTGCTACAGATAAGTTGTACCATTATAGGGAAATGGATCAACTAGATAGAAGTAATCACCAGCCACTTACAAAGGCACTTCAAAAAGTTGGTAAAGGGACCAGCAGATGGTGTAATGGTTATATCACTGGACTCCCATGTAGTCAACAGTGGTTCGAGTCCTGGACCCAGCAGATTAAAACTCATGCTGGGCACATATGCATGCATGCATGCCCAAAATCCTGAGAGGAGAATGGAGAAGGGACTGCAGTGTGGTCATCCCCTCAAGAGGGATGATTTCTCTCATGCGCCCTATAGCAAAAATCTCTCTCTAAAAAAAAGAAAAAGTGGTAGAAAATTAGAATTAAAGTACAACTTTATTTTGGTGCAAAACAATTTTGAATTCTACGTATTTTTTTCATAATATTAACATTCCATTGATTTCTTGAAGACATCTGTACTTGCTGTACCCTTGGCAAGTTACTGCCTCTCATTGTCTTAAGTCCCTCATCCTAAAATGGAGATAATAATGGTATCTACCTCAAAGAGTTTTTGGAAGAATACAAAGATTTACAATAACATAATGTTCAATGGGACCAGCAGTTAGTGCAATGGCTATGTTGCTGAACTCCCGTGTAGTTGACAGGGGTTCGAGGCCCGGACCCGGTGGCTTAAACTCACACCAGGCACGTGTGCGTGCGTGCCCAAGATCCTGAGAGGAGAATGGAGGAGAAGGGATTGCGGCATGGCCATCCCCCCTGGGGGGTGATTTCTTGCTTTCTGTCTCTCTGTCTCTGTCTGTCTTTCTGGTGAGCGCACGTGCCCTATAGCAAAAACCCTCCAAAAAAAAATAATAATAATAACATAATGTTCAATGTTGAAAAAGAATATGTCTATAGCTTTGAATTGACTATTATGCACTGTATGCATCCTTTGAAAAACCATACTGTACCCCACAAAAAATATAAAACAATTATATGTAAACCAGAAATCACAATAAAACAATCAGAAAGAAAGTGATTTTTTTAAAGTATCTCATATTTGTCACTCTACTCTTAACTGCACATAAATAATTCCCACAGAATATAAAGAAATATTAGACACAATCTCTGCTCTGATCTGAAAGTTTATGCCCTCCTAAAATTCCCATGTGAAAATCCTACCCCTCAGGGTGATGGTATTAGGAGGTGAAACATTTGGAAAGTGATTAGGTCCTGCATATGGAGCCCTCATGAACAGGACAGTTCCCTTATGAAGAGTTCTGAGAGAGACACCCTCATATCTTCTACCATGAAAAGTTAGAAGGAGGATTATTTTTTTTTAGAGATGAGATATCACTATGTTGCCCAGGCTTGCCTTAAACTTGAGATCCTCCTGCCTCGGTTTCCCAGGTGGCAGGGATTGCAGGTGTAAGCCACTGCACCCAGCAGTAAGTTTAGAGTGGGAAGGTGACGATCTATGAGAAAGCAGACACTCACCAGCATCAGACATGCTTTGCCTTGATCTTGGACTGTCCAGCTTCCATAAATGAGAGACTTGTTGTGTTGTTTATAATCCACCCAGTCTAATTATACAGTCTGAACAGACCACGACAGTCATTCTGTGGTTACAAGGGAACAGGATAGAAACGTGGCCTGTCTAAAGCCATTTTTGAAATGAGGGGGACACAAGAATGCTAAATACCACCCATTTTTGGTTAAGATAAATAGCTTCAACTTCTTTAGCAAGGACAGACCTAGGCTCACTTTAACCACCCCAGCTTCTAGACAAACCATTACCAAAAACTCAGTCATTAGCCAAGCCCTGATGCACAACAGCATCACAGACTCCATCAACATGGAAGGTCCCGGGTTTGAGTTCCAAGGTCTCCCCGTACACATGTGCCTGTGATCCCAGCTAGCTGAGGCGAGGGGCAGATTTGCACCATGAAGACCCTATTAGGATTGCCCCTCTCGCTCTCTCTCAAGAAATAAATAAACTTTAAAAAGATGGGCCAGTCCTGTGCCCTGGTGATTAAGGGAGCCATACCCCACATGACCAACTACAGAGTTTCCATCTTGGCCCCTGGCAGCCTGAAAAGCATCCAGGCATGTGTGTGTGGATACCCAAAATCCAACAGGATAGAGAAATGGAGAAGAAGCGACTATAGCATGACCACGCTCCACAGGAGTGCTTCCTCCTCCTCCTCTGTCTTTGGCAAGTGCCCACATCCTCTGGCAAAAGTACAAAAAATAAATAAATAAATGAATGAATGAATGAATAAATAAATAAATAAAAAGAATGAAAGAAGAAAGTGAAAAAGAAAATCATCAGATTGACCCTGCTTCCTGACAGCACTCCTAAAACTAATCTCTGCTTTCCTAAACCCTCCTTAGAATCTCTTTTAGTGGTTTTTAACATGTGCACCTCCCAGCTGCTTCAACTAAATAAACTTGACTAGATTTTTTTTTTTTTTTTGAGAGGTTTTTGCTACAAGGTGCATGCGCTCACCGGAAAGACAGAGAGAGACAAAGAGACAGAAAGCGAGAACTCACCCCCCAGGGGAGATGGCCATGCTGCAATCCCTTCTCCTCCACTCTCCTCTTGGGATCTTGGGCACGCACGCACACGCGCCCGGTGTGAGTTTAAGCCACCGGGTCCGGGATGCGAACCGCGGTCGACTACGTGAGTCCAGCGACACAGCCATTACGCTAACCACTGGTCCCAACTTGACTAGATTTTGACTCCAGGTACGTTCCCTGTGTTCTTTGCCTGGTGGAACAAAAATAATGCCTCTAAATAACAACCAAATAAACAATGATCACTCCTTGAGTATTTACTCCGGGCCTTCACTTGTAATCCTCACAGCAGTCAATGCCATGGATTTTCTAAAGTGAAGTAGCTTCTCCAGTAAGTAGAGAGGCCAGTTCAAACCCAGGACCACCTGCCACAGAGCTAATGCTTACCGTGTTCTGTTGCCTCCTGAATAAAGGGCCAGCGGAGGCTTCATATCCTCTGTCTCTTGGGTTCGGATCGAATGTAGCTTGCCCCAGTTCTGCTTGATTATTTCCCAGTTCATGCTTATTGTCAAAGGGGTAGGAATGAGAAAAAGAGAACGAGTCGGCACCCCAAGTGGAGATCAGCTTTCATTTTGCATCCACATAAAATTGAAACGGAGGCTATTGGTTTTGAATTTGGAGCTAAGAGCAGACTCTCAGTTGAGGAAGCAGAATGCCTCGAGATGGACTGTGACATCCAGGAGACCTGAGTCTGCCCTGGCTGTGGCCCTTCTAACAATGTGGGCTTTGGGCAAGTTCCTTGGCTTCTCTGAACCTTGGTTTGCTGATCTGTAAGATGGACATAGTCAGGCCTTCCTCAGTGGGAGGCAGTAACGTACCTGATACTTAAAACCACTGGACATAAGACAGTCATTACTGCTACAGTAATGAAGAGTCCTGAGTCTTGGCAACTGCAAGAGCGCTTGCAGTGGCTCACACATTCTGAGATTCATAAAGCGCCCAGCTGAGTCCGTTCAACGTTTTCCAAGACTCACAGGGGCAGTCAGAGCCAGGGAAGGAGAGGCAAGAAGAAAGGAGATATTTAAAAATGAGAAGTCTTGGGACCAGCAGATAGTATAAAGGCTATGTCGCTGGACTCCTATGTAGTCGAACGCGGTTCAAGTCCCGAACCTGGTGACTTAAACTCACGCCCAGCTTGTGTGCGTGTGTGTCCAAGATCCCGAGAGGAGAATGTAGGAGAAGGGATTGTGGTGTGGCCGTCCCCCCAGGGGGTGATTGTGATTTCTCGCTTTCTGTCTCTCTGTCTCTCTCTGTCTTTCTGGCATGCACATGTGCCCGTGTGGCACCTTGAAGTCAATAGCACAGAGAAAAAAGTGATAATTTTCTAGATTCAGGGCATTCTACTTTTCATAAACTGTAAGAATTCAGACCATGATGGACTTCGGTTCACATCCCCACTAGACAACACATTTTCATCTTCATGGTAATCCTGGGGGTGTCACAGAGAGACTTCTGAAAGAGCAAGAAAAATACATTCAGTATATAGTGCACACGTGAGCGTACATCTATGTGTTAGGAAAAACGCCACAATGACTAGCATACTGAGCAATTTCCTGTGTTTACCACAAACTTCTCTTTAATAAACTGCAACCTATTCATTAAATGGGAGGGAAAAAAATATGAAGATAGGAAACGGAGAGGGGCGGAGTAGAGAGGGTAAAAGAAATCACTTTGTTTCTAACGTGATGCAGTAAGATATAAATACAATCAAGGAGGTTAATCTAATCCCTTTGTGAAGCACTGAGTCAGAGCACAAGACAAAAACAAACCTGTGATCTGGAACTTTCCGAGCCCCACTCAGGGGGATTAATGAGGAGTACACGGCTGTGAAATTACGTGCCCTCTGAGTCAGGAAAATGGTCCTACCGGTGCATGACCTTGAAATGAGGGGACGCAAACTTCACCTGATCCACAATTACGATGCTCAGAAAGGAGGGGCCCTGGGAGCAGAGGGAAGACGTGTAAAAGAGGCTGTGCAACTGTTCCGAATATGAAAACCCACAAATCTCAACCAACCCGAGGCTTGAAGGGGAGCTAAACACCACATAAAATATTCAGAGGACTTTGAAAGGACGCTGGCATTTGTGCGAAAGCGTTGGGAGGCGAGCCTGTCCTCTTTATTTACATGAAGTAGATATTTTGTGGCTGTTGTTATGGACTTAGTGATGTTTGTCTCTGTTCAATTTTCCCTTTGCAATGAAAAATCGTGGCGAGATGATTTCTAGTCTTAGCTGCTTTACATGACAGTATTATCAAGGATTCATCAAGAGGCCATCTGTCGAATTTATGAAAAAAATATGCAAAAACAAAACAGATGAAAAAGAAAGAGCAAGACAGACTGGTCCAGGGGAAGATAGATGTGGCAGCATGTGCCTCCGTGTGAAAATTACAACATTTAAATACTGCGGAATAAATTACTGTGCCGAAAAATTAGTGATGCTCTCCCACTTTAGACGCTACCCTTACCATAAGAGCATAATGAAATATATCACATATCAAATCACCCTTTCCTCTGACTATTATTATATTCTAATGAAAAATTAGGAGAGGAGAGGCACATAAACCTCGAATGGGAGGGATGAAAACGAGCCAGAGAGGATTTGCTGCAGTGCTGAGCCATGGCAGCCTCTCCAAAATGCACAGTCCATATGGAAATAAGAGCTTTTCCCCCCTATTTATTAGAAAGTCAATAAAATAAATTACAGATTGTGTGAAAAACTGAAATAATATATATTAAAATGACAACGAGGCTGGCCAAGCTTACACCCAAATTAGATGGGCTGTAAAAACAATGTATTTCAGACAGGAAATAGGAGAGAACAAGAAAAACAGGAGGATACAGAGCAGTGACCAGAGCCCTGCGTGTCGCCCCCTGGAGGTAAGACAGAGAAACACATGTGCACGCTGGTCACTGGTTCTGAAGGAAGGATGGGGACCCAGGAGCAACTTAGCAGATCCCCAGATCTGAGAACTGTGGGAACTAACTCCTAACAGACCAGGGCATGAGGGTAGCTCTGCTGGAGTCTTTTTTCAGGTCACAGCCCTCAGAGCAGCTCCCTCCACCTGTAAGTCAGTCTTTCTCTTTTCCCTCCCTTTCACCCTTCACTCCTAGAGTTCAATCTGTAGGAAAACTTCTATTCTAATGCCTTATGAGATGTCTCACAGGGACCAGCAGGTGGCGTGGTGGTTGGGGCGTTGGATTCCCACATGGCTGACCACAGTTCCAGTCCCAGACCTGGCAGCTTGCTTTCTTACTTTCCCTCTCTTTCTCTGGTCAAATTAAATACTAACAACAAATAAATTAATTAAATTGAATAATTATTTTTAAAAAGAGGTGTCTAACAGCTTGCTAATAATGCATTGCAGTATGAAGTATAATGTTCACAATAAACTGACACCCACCACCAGATTTCCAAACAAGTGCAAAGTTCTACCTCACCAAGAGCCCATGAGGGTAATAAACCTATAATAGGAAATTGTGAACAATAGTATTAGCTAGCATGTGACTAATACATTCTCTTCTCCCAGAAGAGAATTACTATCTAACATTGTTACCCATCTTACAAGTAGAGATGGAAACACAGAGACGTGGCCCACCCAAGATCCTACAGCTAATAAGTGATAGTACAGAAACTGGGACCCAGGCTGTCAGGTTCAAAGTACATGCTCTTACCCACCTGTAATACAGGCACTGCTCACTTAACAACCAAGTTCTGTTCCTAAAGCAAACTGGTTGATAAGTAAGGAGCTTATAGGCAGACATCATGTGGTATGTCAGGGAGCCATAAGATATGTATTTCTCAATAAATATTATGCGACGCCACACTAGAATAGTGTAATTCTACCCACACAAAAAGTATACATTAGCTAAGCACCAGAAAGCCACAAGACACACTGCAACACGATAATATAAATCTGGCACCATCATGTTTATTTATTTTGAATACTACTATGGGTGTAGTGTACAAGAAAGGACAAATTTGTAAATGAAGTATATAGTCTTGCATGATTGCAAATGCTTCATGTAGTGAATTCTAACCCACTGCTAGAACAAGACAAAGACTGAAAAGGGGATTCCCCGCTGGAGAACTGGTGGTTAAGTTAAGGGGTCATTAAACAGGTGGGTCATTAAGTGAGGAGGGGCTGTACCTCTGTTTAGAAAGGAGCCCTGCAGGACCAGCAGTTAACATAATGGCTATGTCGCTGGACTCCCACGTAGTTGACTGTGGTTCGAGTCCTGGACCCAGTGACTTAAACTCACGCCGGGTGCGTGTGCATGCATGCCCAAGATCCCGAGAGGAGAATGGAGGAGAAGGGATTGCGGAGTGGCCATCCCCCCTAGGGGGGTGATTTCTCCCTTTCTGTCTCTCTGTCTCTCTCTTTCTAGTAAGCACATGCACCCTATAGCAAAAACTTCTCCAAAAAAAAAAAAAAAGAAAGGCACCCTGCAGTACTTCATTTATTTTGTTTGAAATGTCACAATTCTTTTTTCTTTAAGTTAATGTATTTATTTCTTCCATGAGGAAAAGAGAGAGGGAGGAAGACAGCACCCACAACTGAGTCTTTACGCCGTAATCCATCCCCAGCTTCAGTAAGCTCTGGATCATGGGCATGCGTGAGCCTAGAGTAATCAAAGAAGTCTCAGGATGCAAACCTAGAAAACTCCATGTGGGTTAGCCTCACAGAGAAGCACGATTTGCCACTGTGCCACCATCCAGCCCTGAAATATTACAAATTCTTCAATCAATAACCTAGGAGAATAAAAACTCTCTCTATTAAACTAAGTTGGGCTGTGTCATCCCTCAGGCTATGGCAAACTAGGATCCTTAAAGGCCTTGGTTCTCTCCCCTAGTTCACTCTGTCTGATGAGTGAAGTACACACATTTAGAAATGTTTCTTTCCATCTATTCTGAGATGAAAGAAAATGTAGTAATGATGACAAAGACAAAAACTATTGTCTCAACAAAACGTTGAAGGTGAGGAGTGCTATCCAAACATCTAATTAAAGGTAACTAATTGGAACCACAGAGGCCCTCCCTGGACATGTTTCACTCTACTTTTCATACTAGAATATCCTAAAATGTTTTAGACCTCTGATATATCACTTTGTAGGAATTTTACAAACAAAAAGTCTGTAATCTATAATGAACATCTGATTAAAGAGTTCACATCTGACCTATACATTGTATATATTTGCTAAACCAAAAGCTTACAAGAGAGCCAATAGCGCTATTTTGGAAATGAAAAATTCAGTATCTGAAATCTGTAAATTGAATTAGATATAACATTAAAAAAAAACTGTATTGTCTATGGTGGTCCTTGTGAGACACATAAATCAACATTTTCTTTTCCTTTTGACATAAACAGAAAGGTGACCAAGTTCAATTCAGCGTCCTTTGTTTTCTAACTTTACTTATGCTGTTTAAAATTTCCAATGTAAATAGACACTGGAGTACACCGGTTTAGGAAGCTTGCCCATCTCACCCTCCCAGACACTGATGGCAATGAGATGAAATCCATCAGTCAGACAATGTACTGGGGCCTCCCACAAGAACGTCTCAGCCACAGCAAGATAGATTAACACTGTCTGTCATTCCTGTCTCCCTCCTTTCATTCTCTCTTTCACACAAGCGTAATACTGATGCATGTCCTGAACATATAAATAATTGTTTTAATGTTGTATATTTCACATGATAAGTATAATGGAATTATATTCATTGGTAATCCAATGAAAGCCTAACCCTTAATCCTAAATTAATTTCTAGCTATTGGGTCATCAGGAAAATTATGACATATTTTTGCATAGAAAAATATGTCACGACTTTCCAGACAACCTAATAAAATGATCCGTAAGCTGAGAATAAGGTTATAGTTTGACCCTCTCACACCTCCTGCTAACAAGTTCTTTAGTTTAATAACTCCAAATATCAACACTGATAGAAGCAGCTGAAACTCAGCAAGAGCTTTCCAGATTGTGAATTAGCCTACAACTACGTCCCTCCACGTGCCTATTTCTTATTTCATTTTATTTATTGTTATTATTATTATATTATTATTTAATTTGATCAGAGAAAGAGAGAGAAAGTGAGAAAGCAAGTAGCCAGGTCTGGGACTCAAAACGTGGTTGGCCATGTGGGAGTGCAGCACTTTAACCACCATGTCACCTGCCGGCCTTCCACATGCCCATTTCTAACCTGCTGGCTCTTCTTGCTCTTCCATATTTCAACTTTACTTTGCTTAGGTTTTTACTTACTGTTTAATTTCACTCATTAAATCAGATATTTGTATTTCTATAGGTCTCCATTCAGTTGCATTTGTATTTCCTTCTTCTGGAATGCAATGCCCTTATATTTTTCCATCCACTAACCCATCTTCCTTGGTCTCTTTCTAAATTAAACTCCTCCAGTAAGCATTCTTTGATTCCCCTAATCCATGATGCTCATAGAACTCTACCATTGTATATTCCTTTTTCTCACTAGAAGAAACCAGAGAACTATTTATGGATCCCTTATATACAGGGTCTTTTACATGTGAGTGTTTAACATGTTGAATTTAAGAAAATTCTTGGTTCACTGTGCGTATTTTCTATTTATCTAAAATTTATTTAAAATATTTATAACACAATTTATAACATTTCTATTTATTTATTCATTTATTCATTTATTTTTGCTATAAGGCATATGCACCACCAGAGAGAGACAGAGAGAGACAGAGACGGAGGGAAAGTGAGAAATTATCCTCCAGGGGAGATGTCCATGCTACAATCCCTTCTCCTCCATTCTCCTCTCAGGATTTTGTGACACATGCACATGTGCCCTGAGTGTTTTTCAAAATTCCAGCTTGGTATTCGAACTGCAGAGTCATCCATATGGGATCCAGCACCTTATCTACCTCTCTATCTGCTGCTCATTTCTCCTATGTAAATATGAAAGTAAATCATTCACATATCTTCATACTTACAGCAGATAAAAACAAATAACATAATAGACATCTCAAATTTAATATATCCTAAACAGAATTCTTCCTTTATACCCTAAACTATCCCTCTTCCAGCATTCACGATCTCTAAAAATGTCACCGTCGTTCAGTCACCCAGTTTTTTAAGCCAAAAATCTCGTATCATCCTTGCCTCCATGCTCTCTCGTTGCTAACTCACTTTTGGCATTTACAAGTGCCCTTGTTATAAAGCCATCTATAAAATGAGAAGAATGATATTTACTAGGTTCAGTTTTGGCAAATGCTTTGATGTCTCTCTTGCACAAACAGCTTTTACACAAAAGTTTGCAAAATGGAAAGTGGATGATTACAGTAAAGGGCGACGACTAAATAGATGCTGAAGATCACTGTTTCCAAAATGTTTATAGGTGCCATGTTTCATTCTGGGTATTTTTCTAAAACATGCTCACCTCAAATATTGAAGAATCTGAGTGAGAGCTCCTCCAATAATATCCAGCAAATTGTAATAAACCTTTACACTAGCACGGGACTAAGCATTTGTCAGTCCTTTTCTTAGTAGTGACAATAGCTTATGTTCCAATAGCAGGTGACAATGGTCCACGTGCCATCCCATCCTTTCTCCCTTAGCACAGCATCACGACAACCATTTCCACCATTTCACAGATGGAGGTGCCGGTGAACTTGCCCAAGATTACCTAGTGTGTCGGTGCTAACACTCATCCCAGATCCTCAGTTTCCCAGAGCCTGCTACAGTACACATTCCACTAGCACTTTCTGTGGACAATTCTTCCCTGCATGAAATCAGCAGCCAAGCCCAAATGTTGTATGTATTCACACACACACACACACACACACACACACGTGCACAAATGCACACATGCACTGCACGTACAAGCACCTATATACACATGCATGTACACTCACACACGCAAACCCAACACTAATTGCATACTGGTCACCAAAGAATCAGGCTGTTTGAGGAGTCCCGCAGCCCCCCGATCAGTGACCTGTCTGCCTTGCTCCCTTAATCTAAGGTCTCTCCTGAGAAACCTGAAAGGAGTCACCTGAGACCCCATCAGTGCACATTAAATTAGTCACTCGGTGTATGACGCCTTTCCACAATGGAGTTGCCGACGCCAATAACCAAGCCCACTCCTCCCCAGTCCCTTGGCTTGGTTTATGATGGAGAGAAAGCTCAGGCTCCCAGTGAGAGGGTACAAAGCTAGAGCTGGGAGGCAAATGTCCCTAGTGGCAGTGCCAGCCTCAGGTTGTACTGGGGTCCATTTTGTCCGTTGTAAAGCTTCCGTCCTTTGCAGAACAAATCTCTTCTGATCTGTGCCTGTTCAGCACGTGGAGAGCAGGCCCGGGAGAGTTGGTGTTATCTTAGTTAAATAACATTACACCGCATAAACACGGTGCACACCCCTCAGCCTTACAGAAATGGAAAATAAATCATCACCAAAAGGCTTATTTTACAAACCCACAAATCATCAGAAATATAAATGCTTTCCTTTCTAGTCTCATGTTTTAATAAAGACTCCCCCCCCCCTCCTTTTTTTCAGACTCACTCAATTACAATATCACTATCAGTTCACATTACAGGTCAGAGATATGGCGCTTAATGTATGAGGAGCCCGTTCTCTCCTCCTAATAGCCTGTCATTCCGGGGATTTGAATGTCAGAATACAGCCTGCCGCGGTAATGCTAGCCGGCAGCCCGGTGATGAAAACTTTGGACAAATCATGAAGAACACTCCAGATCCACATCATCGGAAGGTTACCGGGGAGAGCCTTTCATTCTGCTTTGACCCCTTGATCTGACAAGTGACACCTACAAAATGAACAGCTCTCCAACTTAAATTGTTTAACTGTAGCCTGATCAGTTTTATTATCTTGCTAATCCGGATATCAGCCGTTTCATCAGAATGGAAGATATGCATATCATGAATTATTTTGACACGGGGACCTTTTAATTTTTGCCAGCAATATTTCACTGCCCCAATCAGGGCCCGCAGCCACTGATGCCATTCGCCTCCTGGGATGTCAGCGGACAGCGCACTCCTGACAGCACCAAATCATCCGGGAGCGGTAACGAGCCATTGCTGCCATTATTATTATCTCCTGTAGTCATGCATTTCATTACGGCGGCAGCCGGGGGCTTGGGTTTCAGGGCAGCCTTCTTCGGGAATCTCTGCCATTTTATGGGCTTGCCGAGCTCTGGGGTGCAATTTCCCTTTTCTTTCCCCTCAGTAGACAAGGCCAGGTGAATTTCTAATCAAAACAAAACACTAGGTAGGCACGGCAGGAAGAGCCAGCGCGGTCTAGGACATTAAGCAGCGGGACGGCAGCTTGAAGAGCCCACTTGAAGTTTATGAAAGCAGTGCTTAATCAGCTGTACGGTTCGCTACAGAGAGAAATAAAGAAGAGCTTATTCTAGGAGGAAAGATGCTCCTTCCTAAACTGCAAAATGCTAAGAACGCTTTCTTAAGTTAAACCCCCTTAGATAGGTTTCTTCACGTCCCTCTTCCTTGCTAGCCATTTTCTTCTGAATTTTCTTTCTAAGTGGATCGAGCTCCACTCTGAGCCTGGGCCACCTTGTGCCGGGAGCCGCACTGACCGCCCTCTAAGGCTGTTGCAGATTGTGCCAGTCAGTACACTGTGTCGCACATTCGTCACAACTACCTCCAGGAGGACGTCTTCTCTAGTCTCACAACCCATTCGCATTTACCTGACAACCACATCATGTCTTATTTCCTTCTTTGCAATGGCTGCTAGAGTCCCCAAAACTAAACCTGTCATTTTTTTTAACTGAACATTGAATCTCCTTATGATCCAGTAATTCTACTTCTGGGTATACGTTCAAAAGAATTGAAAGCAGCAACTCTAATCAATACTTGTACACCCATGTTCACAGCAGAGTTATTCACAAGAGCCAAAAAGTGGAAGCAACCCAGTGTCCATCAATGGATGAACAAAATGTGGTGAGCTGGTCAGTGCTATGGTGGTTAAGGCAGCTGGACCCCACATGGCCAACTGCAATGTTCAAGTTCAGGATTCAGTGGCTGGAGAAATGTGCCAGGTGCATGTACACGTGTGTCTGCCCAAAATCCCAAACGGAGAAATGGAGAAGGGATTGGGCGTGAGCATGCCCCACAGCAGGAGTACGAGGGGTTTCTTTCTCACTTTCTCTCTATTTGGAGACTCCACACGCCCTCCAGCAAAAATATTTTTTTAAAGGACAAACTGTTATATACATGCAATGGAATATCATTCAGCCTTAAAAAAAGGAAAGACATTCTAATAAATGCCACAGGATGGATGAACCCTGAGGATATTATGCCAAGAGCAATAAGTCAGATGGGAAAATATAAATACTGTATGATTTCAGTTACATGAGGCATGAGGAGTAGTCAAATTCATAGGGACAGAAAGTAGAACAGAGAGAAAGAAAAGAGTTGCAATGGGTACAATGTCAGTTTTACAAGATAAAAATAATTATGGAGATGGGTGGTAGTGATGGTTATACAACACAGTGAATGCATTTCATGTCAATGAACTGTACTTTTAAAAATAATTAAGGGGGGGGAGACCAGCAGTTAGCGTAATGGCTATGTCGCTGGACTCCCATGTAGTCTACTGTGGTTCGAGTCCTGGACCCGGTGGCTTAAACTCACGCTGGGCGCGTGTGCGTGCGTGCCCAAGATCCTGAGAGGAGAATGGAGGAGAAGGGATTGCGGAGTGGCCACCACCCCTGGGGGGTGATTTCTTGCTTTCTGTCTCTCAGTCTCTCTTTGTCTCTCTGGCAAGCACACGCACCCTATAGCAAAAACCTCTCAAAAAAATAATAAAATAAAATAATTAAGGGGGGTGTAATGGCTATGTAGTTGGCGTAATGGCTATGTCACTGGACTCCCATGTAGTCAACTGCAGTTCGGGTCCCAGACCCAGTGGCTTAAACTTATGCCATGTATGCATGTGTGTGTGCATGCCCAAGATCCTGAGAGGAGAATGGAGGAGAAAGAATTGTAGCATAGCCATCCCCCTTGGGGCTGATTTCTCACTTTCTGTCTCTCTCTTTCTGGGAAGTCACGCAGCCTATAGCAAAAACCTCTACCAAAAATAAATAAATAAATAAAAATAATTAAAACCTGGGCAGGCCCCAACAGCTTGAACAACACACCAAAGGGGCTTATGGCCAAGATCTAGCGGGATGGGAGGAAAGGGAACTGCAGCGTGACCCACCCATTGAAGGGTGTTTTTTCTCTCTCTCTCTTTCTCTCTCTGTCCGTCTCTCTTTCTCTCTCACCCTCTGGCATTAAAAAAAGTCAAATGATGGGACCAGCAGTTAGTGTAATGGCTATGTCGCTGGACTCCCACGTGGTCGACCGCGGTTCGAGTCCTGGACCCGGCGGCTTAAACTCACGCCGGGCGCGTGTGCGTGCGTGCCCAGGATCCCGAGAGGAGAATGGAGGAGAAGGGATTGCGGCATGGCCATCCCCCCTGGGGGGTGATTTCTCGCTTTCTATCTCTCTGTCTCTCTCTGTCTGTCTGGCGAGCGCACGTGCCCTATAGCAAAAACCTCTCCAAAAAAAGAAAAAAAAAAAAAAGTCAAATGATAAACTTTATGTTATATATATTTTCCACAATAAAACACCTTCAGAATGTGGAGCTGACCTCTAGCAAATATAAAGGATCTCATAGAACTTAATTATACACTTATTTCATTAATGGCTTCATTTGTTCTTCATCTGTTAACGTTATCTTTGTTTCATTTTCTTCACTGACATTTTAAAAATATAATTGGATTGTTGCTGTTAGTTTTTGAACAATATTTTTTTAAGAACAGGAAGGAATTCCATGCTAAAACGTGCTCAATCTGGCAAGACGAAGCCATTGGGTTACAGCGTTGCAGGGAGAGACTAAAGGAGAAATGCATATCCTAATGCCCATTAGGGACACCAAGGTGAGATGGGAAATCTCTGAGAGGGAAGGCTGCCCCTCAGTTTTTGAGTCAAGGTGCTACCAGGGACATTGGATTACCCTGTCCTAGGCTCTTTCCCTCAGCTTTGAATCTCTTTACACATTTTTTTCCCTCCCCGAATCCAGGCCAGCCTCATGGGTGAATGAGCTGTGCAGTCTCTCAGACTCCCATACTCAGAGAGCCCTGTGCTTGGTTTAGTGCTTGGCTACTGAATATAAATATTCTTAATCATGTGGGTTTTTTGTTTTGTTTTGTTTTTTTTGGAGATGTTTTTCGCTATAGGGCGCGTGCGCTCACCAGACAGACAGAGAGAGACATAGAGACAGAAAGCAAGAAATCACCCCCCAGAGGGGATGGTCACACTGCAATCCCTTCTCCTCCATTCTCCTCTCGGGATCTTGGGCACGCACGCACACGCACCCAGCGTGAGTTTTAAGCCACCGGGTCCAGGACGCAAACCGCGGTCGACTATGTGGGAGTCCAGTGACATAGCCATTACGCTAACTGCTGGTTCCCTTAATCACATGTTTTAAAGAATTATTTTTATTTAACTTTCTTTCTCTCTTTTTTTCTTTCTTTCTTTCTTTTAGTTTGGCCAGAAAGGGACAGAGTAAGAGTAAGAGAGAGAGAGAGAGCAAGTGAGAAAGCAAGCTACCACGTCCAGGACTTGAACCACAGTCGGCCATGTGAGAGTCCAGCACCCTTAACCACATGCCACCTGCCAGCACCTCTTAACCGCTTTTAAACAAAGAACTCCACTCTTCATCCTGCACAGGCCTCACAATTCATGTCCCTGATCTTGTCTCCACTAGTGAAGATCTTAGGAGAAAAAAGAACTTGTGTTGTTTTTCATCAAATCCCGTCCCAAATAGTGCCTAACAGGCCATCCATAGGACATATAGATTAAGTCTATAGGAAGATATTTATTTTACCTTATAAATATTCCTTCTTCATAATCGCTCTCTCAACCCCCCCCCCCCCAAAAAAAAAAACAAATCCTGTGAGAGCAGGAAGGGCAGGCCAAGTGGGGGCTAAGAAGGACTCATGAACCAACCAAGAATGAATATGTGTCTCCTGGAGCTTGTCCACACATGGAAATCACCTTTGATGTGAGAAATATGACACGGTTACACCACAGCCTAATGGTCATAGCCCAGGTCCCAGCTGCAAGACAGAACTACGCATGGATTAATTCCAGGCAAATCATTATTATACTATTTTAAAAACTCTCAAGATGTGACTTTCTCAACCTCTCCAGGTAACACAGCCTACTCATCCCATCGTTCTTTGCAATTTTCTTAGAGGTAAGACTTTATTAGCTCTTCACTTGGACTAGACAGAGATGTGGAAAGAGAACAGAGCTGGAAGAAAACCATGAAAAGGAGAAGGAGAAAGCTAAGGAAGAAAGACTGACATGCAGACAGAAAGCAAACAGCCACAGTAGTTCGAGGCTCACAGTTCACTCCATGTCTAACACTATCAACTGGCCAGTGGAAATTGTCCAGAGCTGAGGGTTTCCAAATCACTGTTACCATTTCTCAAAACCTAACAACTTAAAAAAATTCCAACCAAAGAATGGCCATTAGGCAATTCGGAATTCTGTTCCTTATCGTCTATTTCCTGCTCCATAGGGACCAGGGTAACACAAAGCCATGAATTTGAAACAGGAAAGGGGAAAGAAATAGAAAGCTGGGCGTGGAGGGCGAGGAGGGGAGAGGAAAGAAGCGCCAGGGCAGCCTCTTCTAGTTTGCAGACTCTCACTGAGCCATCCCCCACCCACACGCTCACTCTGTTCCTAACAGCATCTTCATCAATTAAGATTCCATGAGACTGGCAGGCTCCAAGATCAACAGTTCCATCCACATACTCACTATTCCACTGGCACGATGAACAATCCCGAATATTAAAAGTAAAGCAACACATTCTGCCATGTCTTTTGTATACAGACAGCTGAAGCTGTGTGAAAGTTTGGCACCAAAAGGCCAAGTACCATATTTTCAGCCACCCACACGCCAAACCCTATAATAACTACAGACTCGAGATGTGAAATTTTCAGACATTTGCAGCGAAGGAAAACTAATAGTCATGTTTCTTCATGTGCTTCCTTTCTTAACAGGGCAGTTTCTCAACTTTAAAACCTCATCGATGTAAGCTAAAGAGAACAAAGGGTGCTGCGTAGATATTTTCACCAGATGTCAAATGGTGCTTATTTATTTAAACAGAAAACCCCACTTTGTACATTTGGTTCATTTAGTGGTATGTGCTCTGTAACAAGTATTTTTCATGAGTAAAAAGCTGCCACCAGTGTGCTTAAGTTACAATAGGGCTTCGGGAAAGTCTGTTCACTGAGACTAAATATTGCTCTTTTTGCTTTTGGTTGAAATGTAAATTCCACTCCCATCCTCCTTCTGTAATAGTAGAAACATTACAGCTAAAATCATACCAGGACTAATAAATAATCCTCCTGTGGTCAAATCTAAAACCAAAACTACTCATTCTCACTCTTCTTTTGAAGGTATATGGATAAGCTATAGAATACCGGTTTTCTCAGAGATAACAACAGAAAACATATTAATTTCAGCCTGTTTGAATATCTGGGTTTCTGTGGCCTGAATGGACCATAAGAACCAAATTCAAGAGCTTATGTCACCCACTAAGTGAAAATTTAAAAATGGTTCATCTGAAATCTCTTTGAGCTTCTGCAAATAAAGAGAATGGTGCATTGTTCTATGTAAGAAGGGTCTTGATGTCCCTCATTCTGCCCATAGAAAATGTATTTTTAGGTCAGATCTCTGTCAAGGAGTATCTCCACTCATCAGAAATGAGATGTTTGAGTATCCCTCCTATTGATGAGAGAGAGTTAGAGATGACACCTTGCTCAGATTGGAGATAGACACAACACCTCAGAAATAAGCAAATATGTGGGCAAAGCATGCCCAGATTATCAATTAATCAACACCAGATTCTACAAAGCATAGTGCAGAATGCCAACCCCTTAAGAATGAAATGGCTAAAGAATGTGTTTATGTGGGAAATTGGAACAAATACAAAGAGAATCTGAGCATTGTCTGGTAGTTTAAAGGCTCTGATTTAAAAAGAGAATTCTTCCAGGGCAGAACGGAGACAAAAATGAGGAAGTGGGATACAGGAGGGCTCACAGGAAAGGGTTAACAGCATGTAGACAATGTAAGAAAGTAAATTCTGGCTGCATGTGAGCAGAGATTATTCACTTAGTCATACTCGGTGAAGAGTTTTCAGCAATATCCCTTCTTCGAGGAGAGGATATAGGCAGATCAAACCAGCAGTACCGTATCCTTCTATGACATACTAGACATAATTTTATTTAACACGGTTTTTCAGCAAAGCATACACATTTGTCATCCCATGCTGTGCCACATCCATACTTTTTTTTTCAAACCCAAGATCAACCATTCCATTCAGCCTTATGTTGTAGTTAGAAATACAGCTGAAAAGGGCCAAAATAATACTGTGGTGAGACTTTATAGATCATGGTTTATCAGCTATCCATAGATGGATGTTTATAGATATTCACCAGTAGAATAACACTTCTTACAGAATGCTGGTTTAATTTCCACTTCTGTCCATATGATGGCTTATATTTCCTAAGGAAACCCACTACCTGGGAACCAGCAGTTAGCGTAATGGCTATGTCGCTGGACTCCCACGTAGTCTACCACGGTTCGTGTCCCGGACCCGGTGGCTTAAAACTCATGCCGGGCGCGTGTGCATGTGTGCCCAAGATCCCGAGAGAAGAATGGAGGAGAAGGGATTGAGGCGTGACCATCACCCCTGGGGGTGATTTCTTGCTTTCTGTCTCTATATCTCTCTCTTTCTGTCTCTATATCTCTGTCTGTCTGGCAAGCGCACGCACCCTATAGTGAAAACCTCTCCAAAAAAAAAAAAAAAAACCAACTACCACAAAACATCTGGAAACATGGGTCATTTTCTTCAAATCATGTTAAATGCATATCTGAGTTCACCAAAAAGAGTAAGCAAAATCTCTAGGGGCAAAATATCATAAAGAAACCTAAAACCAAAGCAGTGAGCCACCTGAGGTTTTTACCACATTGAACACATCTACTATTCATCAGTATCGAAATTGGCTTGTGTTTTAATGACCGAATAAGGACAGGAGACAAGGCCTGTGCCCATATGTTGGCATTATAATGCAGTGTCCCTGTATGTCAGAGACTTTTAAAAACCAAAATTTCAGAGAAAGAGTAAGTTTAAAAAAAGAAAAAAAAATCAAAGCTCTAGCATTTAATAGTAATAAGATAGCTTGTCAATTCCAGCCTGTATTCCAGGGTTAAAAATAAGCTTAAAAATCTCCTCTAAAACCAAGAATATGGAACTGCAGGGCTGCATCATGGTCCAGAAACTAAGTTAATATTTCAACATAAAAAGTGGTACCTGATCTGTGACAATACCTAGGGCACCTAAAAAAAAACAAATGCAATATCTTTCTGAAGGGACGTGTCTTCATTCCTGTCAATCTGGACCAGACAGAATTTCTGTATAAAAATCCCTGTATAAAATTTCTGTATAAAAAATAGTGTAAATGATCTAAACATCCAAAATCGCAAAATGGCTAGAGAATCAATTTACCATAAGCAAAAGTTATGGCAAAATTATTAGGTTGTCGGGAAAGTCATGATGTATTTTTCTATGTAAAAAAATGTGTCATGACCTTCTCAACAACCCAATAGAACTCTAGGAATATCATATAATATTTAATACAGACTACAAATAAATAGTGAAATTAAATATGAGAGAAAAGTAAGATCTCTAGAAAGATAAAAACACAATTTTTTTTTTTATTATTCATCTCTTATCAGAAAGATTTCTTTGAAAGAAAAATGGACCAGCCCATGGTGTAGTAGTTAAGGTGGATGGATCCCATGTGACTTACTGTATGGTTCAAGCCCCAAACCTGGCAGACTAAAAAACACCAGGCACATGTACAAGCATGCCTAAAATCCTGGGAGGAGAGAGGATGGAAGAGAAGGGATTGCAGCATGACCATTCTCCCAGGTGGTGCTTTCTCACTTGGGCATGATAATTATGATGGCTAGATCCCACATGACCAATCTCATGACTTAAGTCTCAAATCTCGTGGCCTAAGAAACACACGAGGTATGTGTGCATGCATGCCCAAAATCCTAAAAGGAGAAATGGAGAAGAAGGAATGGTGACATGACCTTCCCTTATTGGGGGTACTTTCTCACTTTCCTCTCTGTCTCTCTCTAATGAGTACATGGCACCTTCTGGCAAACTAAATTAAAAAAAAAAAAAAAAGAATTTAGAATTTTGTTAGTTAAAAATATGGTCACATGGGACCAGCAGTTAGCGTAATGGCTATGTCGCTGGACTTCCATGTAGTCAACTGCGGTTCAAGTTCCGGAACTGGTGGCTTAAACTCACACCAGGCGCGTGTGCGTGCGTGCCCAAGATCCCAAGAGGAGAATGGAGGAGAAGGGACTGCAGCATGGCCATCCCCCCGGGGGGTGATTTCTTGCTTTCTGTCTCTCTGTCTTTCTGGCGAGCGCACGTGCCCTATAGCAAATATGTGTGTGTGTGTATATATATATATATATATATATATATATATATATATATAGTCACATAACTTAAGACTGGGAAAATGTTTTCAAATAGCAAAGAAGATGTGTTTAAGGGGATAATTAGATATTGAAATAAACATGGAAAGAAAATAGATTAGAACTCACTGAGAAAATAAAATTAAAAAACACAAAAGAAGAAAAGAGAGGCTAGGAAACATGGAAGGGAAAATGATTTGGGCTAGTCTTAAAGGGAGAAGATAAGAGAATAAGGGATTAGCAGATGATTCTGACTGAGAATTTTCTAGAATTGATGAAAAATGTGACTTTCAAATTCAGGAGTACCAAATAAGAAGAAGAAGAGGAAGGAGAAGGAGAAGAATAAGAAATTTACAAATTTACACCCAGATATTTTTTTAGATCTCCAAAGTGATCAAAGAGTATAAACTCTTACATTAAGTTTCCAATCTATCTTGAGTTCATTTTTGTATATCGTGTGAGGCAGGATCTAATAACCTTTTTAATCTTCTCTTCATACAAAGTACACATTCACTGCCACCCTAAAAAGATGTCCTATTAGTGACTATAGTCCTATTGGATGACTGTTTTCATTTCTAATTTCAAGGCAACCTATAATCCTCTGTATCAAATTTTGATATAGCTCCTCAAGGTTCAGTGACCCATGAATTAAAAGCACTAATTATCTATACTCTCAACATGTAAAATACACCTGTGGAGTTAGGTTAGGATAAGTGCAATGAAAACTCTACTTAGAAAAGGGAAGGGGACCAGCAGTTAGCATAATGGCTACGTCGCTGAACTCTCATGTAGCCGACCGCAGTTCGAATCCAAGGCCTAGTAGCTTAAACTCATGCTAGGCACATATGCATGCGTGCCTAAGATCCCGAGAGGAGAATGGAGGAGAAGAGACTGTGGCGTGGCCATCCCCCCAGGGGGTGATTTCTTGCTTTCTATTTCTCTGTCTCTCTCTGTCTCTCTGGCGAGCGTATGCGCCCAATAGCAAAAACCTCTAAAAGAAAGAAAGAAAGAAAGAAAGAAAGAAAGAAAGAAAGAAAGAAAGAAAGAAAGAAAGAAAGGAAAGAAAGGAAAGAAAGGAAAGAAAGGAAAGAAAGGAAAGAAAGGAAAGAAAGGAAAGAAAGGAAAGAAAGGAAAGAAAGGAAAGAAAGGAAAGAAAGGAAAGAAAGGAAAGAAAGGAAAGAAAGGAAAGAAAGGAAAGAAAGGAAAGAAAGGAAAGAAAGGAAAGAAAGGAAAGAAAGGAAAGAAAGGAAAGAAAGGAAAGAAAGGAAAGAAAGGAAAGAAAGGAAAGAAAGGAAAGAAAGGAAAGAAAGGAAAGAAGGAAAGAAAGGAAAGAAAGGAAAGAAAGGAAAGAAAGGAAAGAAAGGAAAGAAAGGAAAGAAAGGAAAGAAAGGAAAGAAAGGAAAGAAAGGAAAGAAAGGAAGAAAGAAAGAAGAAAGAAAGAAAGAAAGAAAGAAAGAAAGAAAGAAAGAAAGAAAGAAAGAAAGAAAAGAAAAGAAAGAAAAAAGAAAAGAAAAGGGAAGGATGGGAGCCAGCAGGTGGTGTGGCTGGGGCAATTGGTTCCCACAAGCCAACCTCATGGTTTGAGTCCCAGACCCAGCAGCTTAAAAATCATGCTGGCATGTTACATGCATGCTCAAAGTCGCAACATGGGAATGGAGGAGAGGGGCTTGTGGTGCAGTTATTCCCCCTGGAGAGTGATTTCTTGCTTTCCCTCTTTTTCTCTCCCTCTTTCCCTGTCTCTCTCCAGTGCACAACATACCCTATAGGAATCTAAAAGAAGAAGAGGAGGAGGAGGAGGAGGAGGAAGAAAAATGAGCAACATCCAGAACCTATTGGTCCTGAAATCCTGCTAGACAGTTTTATGAAAATTCTATACCTTGAGGTGGGGAAAGGAGGAGAATGGAAGCTCCTTGATGTGACTCTTTTCTGTGTGTTCAGAGGAATTTCCTTGTGACTTGTTTCCCTTGATCCCTTAGCTCCTGCCTCTGAGAAGTTGTTCCATGACCACAATTCTTCATAGCAATATCGAAAGTGAGCACTGGGAGATAGTCCCTACTTGGTAGTTACATAGTTTTCACAACAATGAATACAACTTGTATGAAGAAAATCACAAGACTTTACTGCTAAATACTATAAAAGAATTTTTTTAATGGAGAAATATGGTATAGATGTTGAATCTCCCTGACTGGATAAACTGAGAGGTAGATTCAATACAATTCTAATCAAAATCCCAGCACATTTTTCTCTGTATATGTATAATTGAAATTTGATAAGACAATTGTAAAATGTATATGAAAGATTAAAGGAAAAACAAAACAAAACAAAAAGCCTCTTGAAAAATAAAAACAAGGGAAAAGGATTTGTCTTATTAGTTATTAAACTTTCAAAAAAATAGGCACCAACATGTGGCACAGTTAAGGCAGCTGAATTCCACATGGCTGACTGAAGCAGTTCAAGTCCTGATCCCTGCGGCTTGTATAGTACACCCTGGGCACATGTACATGGATCCCAAAATCCCAAAAGAAGAATGAAGGAGAAGGGATTGGTCATCCCCAGAGGAGTGTTTTCTCACTTTCCCTCTGTATCTCTCTCTAGTGAGAGCACACGTCCTATAACGAACAAAGTAGTATTCATAAAGATAGAGATAAAAGACTAATGAAATTGACCAATAAATAGAATAGAAATCCTAGAAGGAACTCTACTCATACATGGTTTAGAGTTGGCTCTATGGATTAGTGGGGAATAGGTGTCGGGTTTTAAAATACTGGTTATCCATTATGAAAACAAAAATTAACTCTACATCATACCAAAAAGAAGAATGAAGACAGATTTCAGGTATATTGCTAAATGTTAAAGATAAAATTATAAAATGTTGGGGGATCAACATAAGAAAGTATCTCTATTGCTTTGAAATAGGGAGTTAATTTCTTATTACAATGCAAAGGCATAATATATGATAAAAAGACTTATAAACTTGACTGCACTAAATTTAGGAAATTTTGTATTTGTTAAGTATACCACAAAATAAGGATTAGTATCCAGAGTAGTGTATATATATATATATATATATATATATAGAGAGAGAGAGAGAGAGAGAGAGAGAGAGAGGTTTTTGCCATAGGGCAAGGTGCTCGCCCAAGAGAGACAGAGACAATAAGAGAGAAAGTGAGAAGTAACCCCTCCCCCAGGGAGGATGGACATGCCACAACCCCTTCTCCTCCATTCTCCTCCTAGGATCTTGGGCACACACGCACACATGCATCCTGCGTGATTTTCAAGCTACCAGGTCTGGGACTCAAACCATGATTGGCCATGTGGGGGTCCAGCGATGTAACCACTATGCCATGTGCTGGCCCCAGAATATATCTTAAAACCTTTTCTTTTTTTTTTTTTGTGAGAGATTTTTGCTATAGGGCGCGTGCGCTCGCCAGACAGACAGAGAGAGACATAGAGACAGAAAGCGAGAAATCACCCCCCAGGGGGGATGGTCACGCCGCAATCCCTTCTCCTCCATTCTCCTCTCGGGATCTTGGGCACGCACGCACATGCACCCGGCGTGAGTTTTAAGCCCCCAGGTCCAGGACGCAAACCCCGGTCGATTACAAGGGAGTCCAGCAACATAGCCATTACGCTAAATGCTGGTTCCCAAACCTTTATTATTTTTTTAGAGATATTTTTGCTATAGGGCACATACACTTGCCAGAGAGATAGAGAGACAAAAAGCGAGAAATCACCCCCCCAGGGTGGATGGACATACTGCAATCCCTTCTCCTCCATTCTTCTCTTGGGATTTTGGGCACACATGTGCATGTGCCCAACATAAGTTTTAAGATACCAGGTCCTAAATTAAAGCCATGTTCAACTACATTGGAGTCCAGCAATGTAACCATTAGACCATCTGCCAGTCCACAAGCTCTTAAAATTCAGTAAGTAAAAGTCAAACAATTCAATAGAAAAAAATAGGCAAAAGATTTGAGAGAGGCATATCACTATAGAAATCTGAATGCCCACTAAACATATGAAAAAATGCTCAAACCCTTGAGATCTGGAACAAACACAAACTACAGTAAAATACCATTTTATAGTCACCAGACTGGCAAAAGTTTAAAAGTCTAAAGAGATCAGTTAACAAGGATATAGAGGTTTAAATTAGTACCACTGCTATAGAAAACACTTTGAAAATACCTAATAAAATTGAAAGTGAGTGTTCTGTGACCTATAAATTCCCCTTTTGTATACTCTAGAGAAATTCTTATACACAGATTCAAGATGTTCACAGAAGCCCTATGGTAATAGGAAAAAAAACAAACAAACAAACAAAAAAAAAAAAAACAGAAGAAGGAGTTACCCAAATATCTATTAAAAGTATAAAATGAGTGGGGGCAAGCAGGTGGTATGGTGGTTAAGGTGTTGGACTCCCATATGAGAGACCACAGTTCAAGTGGCTTGAAAATCACAACAGATGCATATGTGTGTGTCCAAAGTCCTGAGAGAAGAATGAAGGAGAAGGAATTGCAGCATGGCCAACCCCCTTGGGGGGGATGACTTCTTACTCTCCCTCTCACTGTCTCTCTCCTCTCTTTCTAGCAAGTGCACAAGTCCTATGGCAGAAACAAACAAACAAACAAAAAGTAGAATGGATACATCAAGTAGCATGGATATATCACTATATATATACATAATGAAATTTAATGAATTGCCAGCACATGCAATGTAAAAGATAAATCTCAAGAGCGTAGCATTAAATGAAAAGAGCAAAATAAAGAATATTTACTATATAGTTGCATTTCCATAAACTTCAAAAACATGTAAAACTAAGCAATATCTTATTAAGGGATATAAACATGTGGGAAGATGTAAGTAAAGCAATGAAATGGCAAGTGAACCATCAGAACAATGGGAACCTCTAACTGGGAAGAAGCATGCAGGATTTCAAAAGGAATCATGAACTTCCTTTGAGGACTCTGGCACTGGGATGCAAACATATTCTTTCCTTTTTGTGGCTATTTTATTTAGGTATTCATATGTTGATACATATAATATTTGTTTTTATCTCATCTATATGACATAAAACTTCCCCCACCAAAATGAAGAGCAAATGCAAAAACCACCAATGTACCCCCCAGTAGTAAGATAAACCATTACTAATACTTGAACTTCATCCTTTATATGCAAAATGTTTTATGATTTTAACCAGAATGTATCTTTATGTGTATTTCTCAATACTGATTTTTGCCAGGAACACTGAATTTTCTGGCTTCTCCATTTTAAATCATTTTCAAAATTTGGAAGGAGGAAGGGAGTAGTGGTAAACTCATCCATAATGAGCTACTGCAAATTGTGCTCCTCTGTTTCCTCTTCTATCCTTAGCCTGCATATCCTTATATCTGTTTTAATTTTACAGATAAAAAAGTCTTCCAAATAAAAGTTAATGGCAGGGATAGAGAAATAAGACCCAAGGAGAGCATAACAATATGTTTGGATGTGAAAATGAAACTGTTGGTATCTCTTAACAATCTGTCAATAAGACGATGCTAATAAAGAATTATATCAAACCACCTCCTGCTCTAAGTCAAATTCTGAATTACATGCCCCATTCTTACAATGTTTCTGGTGTTAGGAATTAGACAGAATTCTTTTTTTTTTTTTTTTTTTTTGAGAGGTTTTTCACTATAGGGCGCGTGTGCTCGCCAGACAGACAGAGAGAGACAGAGAGACAGAAAGCGAGAAATCACCCCCCAGGGGGGATGGTCACGCCGCAATCCCTTCTCCTCCATTCTCCTCTCGGGATCTTGGGCACGCACGCACACGTGCCCGGCGTGAGTTGTAAGCCACCGGGTCCGAGACGCGAACCGTGGTCGACTACGTGGGAGTCCAGCGACATAGCCATTACGCTAACTGCTGGTTCCCAGACAGAATTCTTCTATGAACATACCTGCTCTTTTTCAGAATTTTCCCTGATGAAATAAATGTCGTGCCCATCAATGTCTTAAGCACTTATGATCTCATAGCTGAAATTGCTCTGTCATCTTCCCAGTTGACGGTATGAAGAGGGGCTACCCAGTGTGGGGGGTATGTATGGGCTTTGCAGCAGCCTGATGGTGGCCATCCCACTCTTCCATGTAGATCTGTGTGGTATTGGGAACCTGGTACAACCCATCCTTGCCTCCATTTTCCTATTTAAAAATGAGAGAGATTTTCATAAGTTAAGTGAGTCAATATATATACCAAGTATCCAGTACAAAGTAGGTGTTCCAAGTAAGTTAATTGCCTTCCCCAGGTATTCTTTTCCACTGGCAAATAAAGGGCTCTCTCCCAATGTTTAGAACATCTGATAGAAGTGACCAAAAGCTAAAATCTGGAAAAAAAAATTTTTTGAGGGAGGTTTTTTGGTGGTTTTGTTTTGTTTGTTTGTTTGTTTGTTTTTTGTTTTTGTTTTTTTTTTGCTATTGGGTGTGTGTGGCTTACCAGAGAGACAGAGGGAGTTGGAGAGAGAGAGAGAGAGGAAGTGAGAAATCACTCCCTAGGGAAAAGACATGTCATAATCCCTTCTCTTTCATCCTCTTCCCAGCATTTTGGGCAAGCACACACAGATGCCCAGCATGAGTTTCAAGCCATTGGGTCCAAGACTCCAACCACAGTCAGCCATGTGTGAGTCCAACACCTTAACCACTTCGCCACCTGCTGGTCCCAATCTGAAATTATTAAAGAAGGCTAATCAATTGAGCAAGGATGTCTAGATTCTGAGTCTCACTGCCTATGATTATTTTATGTTCTCAAAATGCTTTGTGAGCATTGAGAGAGCGGTTTTCTATTAAATGAGCATCACACAAGTAATTTTATATTTACTCTAAAATTCTTGTGAGAAGCTAGAATTAAATCTGAACATGACCAAGATCATAAATAAATGAGTGAGGAAACAAAACTACTAGACACAAATGTGATATTCTACAAATTAATGAATTTTATTTTATTTCTTTTACCTACACATTTTAAGAACTATTTAAAAGATGTGTGTGTTTTAAAATT
Organism: Tupaia tana; assembly: GCA_026018925.1. Classification (NCBI taxonomy): domain Eukaryota; kingdom Metazoa; phylum Chordata; class Mammalia; order Scandentia; family Tupaiidae; genus Tupaia; species Tupaia tana. The sequence goes on from JAKSZU010000008.1 coordinate 20,334,473, forward strand.
TTGTGTTATTAAATATAGATAATACTTAACAATCTGGAAAACAAAGAACTCTCCTTTTGTTAAATTTGTGTTACTAAATACAGATAACTTTTTGACAAACTAGGAACCCAAAAACGATTAAAAGCCTAGTTTCAAGAGGCTTTATCATAATTCAGTTGGTGTTTATTCATATCTCCTGAATTCATGGCTTCACATTGTCTCTGCAGAATATTAAATAATATGAAAATATTAACTCTTGCCCTCTAAGGGTTTACATTCTAGAAGATCTCATTCATTTGGGAGAAAATAATTCTTTCATTTTGAAACAGTAGGCAGATGGTTTAATCCATTGGGTTTCATTTCAAACAAACAAACAGAAACATTTTTTGAGGTGTAGAAAATCTAAAGAAACATAAAAAACGTGTCAAGAGTTTTACATATAATTTGGTCTTACAGAAACAGTCGATGTTAATTGTTGAGTATACTTTTACTCTAAATGATCAGTTTCGTGTTCTTCTCTAGTTTCTGAAAGACTGAATTCCACAGAATTTGACAAGTAGTTTTCCAGTACCTACAACGTGGCTAGCTGTTACACAGAAATATCATCTTTATAGATTTATTTCATATTTATTGAACACCCACCATGTGTGAGAAACTCGAAATGCTGAGACAAGAGACTTGAAACGCAGACTGCCTGCCTATTCATTTCATCCTAGCAGCGTTGAGTTGTTTCCTAAATGCCATAAGATGAATGAAGATGCAGGCAACCTCAGTATGTGCTGTGTGAAGTGCCTTTTCTTCACAATGGAAATTACTGAGATGATGGCAGGATGGCGACAATGTGCATAGGAAAGCCTGTAACATGTATGTCACTGGTCTCCATAGTCATTTGTAGGCAGCCATGACCTAGAGATGGAGATCAACTCCACCGCCAAAAACCTGTTAAGTTTAGTTTCTAAGCACAACTAAATCTCACAGAAGTTAGAGTTTTAGGTTAAGTGATATTTCCTGTATTTAGAAATGACAATAAATATTAAGTTCAATAAAATAATAAATAATGCCCTTTGAAAGACTGAGTCTAAAGAAGTAGTAAAATGCAATGCCCTGTGAGGCTGACCCTCATGGGAAGGTTCTGGGTTTTTATCCGAAGACCACCCTAAGTACCCCAAGGGTACATATGCCCATAATCCAGGGGCTGACCAAAGCTGGAGATAGATTGCAGTGTTAAGACCCTGTTGAGGGTGTTCTCTCTCTCTCTCTCTCTCTCTCTCTCTCTCTCTCTCTCTCTCTCTCTCTTTTTTCACTCTCTCACTCTTGAAAAGGATAAATATACTTAAAAATAAATAGAGAGGACCCAGCAGTTGGCATAATGACTATGTCACTGGACTTCCATGTAGTCGACCGCAGTTTGGGTCCTGGACCTGGTGTCTTAAACTCACACCAGGCACATGTGCATGCATGTTCAGGATTCCGAGAGGAGAATGGAGGAGAAGGGATTGCAGCGTGGCCATCCCCACCGAGGGGTGATTTCTCGTTTTCTGTCTCTCTGTCTCTCTCTGTCTTTCTGGCGAGCACACGCATCCCATAGCAAAAACCTCTCCAAAACATGAAAGAAAGAGAAAGAAAGAAAGAAAGAAAGAAAGAAAGAAAGAAAGAAAGAAAGAAAGAAAGAGAGAGAGAGAGAGAGAGAGAGAGAGAGAAAGAAAGAAAGAAAAAGAAAGAAAGAAAAGGAAGGGAGGAAGGAAGGAAGGAAGGAAGGGAGGAAGGAAGGAAGGAAGGAAGGAAGGAAGGAAGGAAGGAAGGAAGGGAGAGAAAGAAAAAGAAAGAGGAAAGAAAGAGAGAAAGAAAGAAAGAAAGAAAGAAAGAAAGAAAGAAAGAAAGAAAGAAAGAAAGAAAGAAAGAAAGAAAGAAAGAAAGAAAGAAGAAAGAAAGAAAGAAAGAAAGAAAGAAAGAAAGAAAGAAAGAAAGAAAGAAAGAAAGAAAGAAAGAAAGAAAGAAAAAGATACCTTGCAAAATAACTTCCTGAGAAATATCCCACCACTTCTATGGCCCACCTCTGATCAAGTTTACCCACTCAGGCAGGCAGGGGGAACTTTTGAAAATGTAAGTCTACTGACATCTCTTGCCTGCATAATATGCCAAGATCCCTCATATGGAGATGTAGTCATTGTATAAATCACCTGCAGATCCGAGGGCTCAAATATCAGTCTTTCTCCAGATCATCAGTCTCCCCAGAAGTCTGAGCATATCCCCCACTCCAGACCCTCTCATGCTCTGGTCCCTTCTCAGGACACATGCCTGTGCTGTCCCTTGCTGTCTCTTCCCCTGACTCTATACTTGGCTAATAGCAAGTGATCTTAGAGATCTCAGCTTAAATCTCAATTCCTGAGGGAAGCCTTCTGTCCCCAAATTAGATGAGGTCACCCTTTTATTTGCTCCCATGGCCCTAGTCTTAATTCTTCATAGCATTTTTCACACTGTGACTATGTAGTTGTTGTTATTATTATTATTATTGTTATTATTATTATATTTTTGCCATAGGGCATATATGATCACCAGAGATAGAGAGAGAGGGAAAGTGAGATATCACCCCAGGGAGATGGCCATGCTGTAAGCCCTTGTCCTTCATTTCCTGTCAGGATTTTGAACACACACGCCCACACACCTGGTGTGATTTTCAAGCCTCCTTACTTTAATGTCTTATTCTTGACTAAATCGTGAGGACCATGAAAACTAGAACCAGTTTTGCTATACAGACTAGATCCAAGTTTTGCCTTTTTTTACAACTACATCCCTGGTACATAGGAATAAATTAAGTGGTGCCTGGTACATAAGAATAAATATTTAATGTATGCATAAATTAGTGAATGAATAAACAAATGAATGTATCAATTTCCCACATTTAGTCAGAAATAGATTGAAGGGACTCATTATAAACCTATCCTCAAGCTTGATCTATCATTTGCTGCCATCCCAGAGTCACTCATCTGATGGTTTTGTAGTCAAAGTAGGCTTTTCATCAGCAAGTGCAAATTGAGGACAGCTTTGTAATCCTATCACTTAGCATGTTGCCTGGCACATAATAAGGGTTTTATAAATGTTGGTGGATGATAGATGAATGATAGATCATGAAAGAAACCAAGTTGGGTAATGAGTTTTATCTACAGTTAAATTTACTTAGCCCAATTGTGTGGTGCCACAGTAAAATGCAATGCCCTGCCTTGACCCACATGGCTGAATACATTTTCTGGGGGTGGGGGTGCCCGTGGATTAGAAATAAACATAAAAATAAACACACAAAGACATACAAATAGAGAAATGTGGGGATCAGGTGGGCCTGACTCCTCAGATGGAGGAAGCCAGGAACTCAAACTGTTCCCAGGTTTATACTTTTAAAGGGCAGAAAAATAGGGGAAGAAGAAGTGGAATGAAAAGCCAGTTTTTTTCAGATGTTAATTGGCTGAAGATGCAAAGACACCTGGCACCATGTAGTCCTATTTAGGTTTTCTCCAATCTTTTGGGGACAATTCCGATGAACACATGAGGCTTACTTTAACTCTATACTGCTTTACAATTTTGAAAATGCCAAGGCAGCTAGCATATTCATGTGTTAATAGCATTCATTGCTTCACAAATGACTGCCCATGACACCACATTTCTGCATGTGTCTAAAGGTCACCATGTTTTCTCAAAATGGCTGCCCTCTACAGTGCCCTGCAAAATGGCTGACCTCAGGTTTGAATCCCTAGGTTAGTCTGAAAATACTCCCGGTGTGCACTTGGAAGGTCCAGATCCTGCAGAGCTTGAGAGCTGGAGAAAATAGATTACAGTGAGATGAGACCCTGTCAAGGATTCTCTCTCTCCCTCATAAAAATGTGCTTGTCCTTTTGCATAAGCATAATCTTCATTCTTATCAAATGAGCAAAAAAAAATCCATACAGATCTGAAAAAGAATAGAGAAGAACATAAATGATAGAGAGAATAAAATCTTCCTGTTCCTCTGAGCTCTTAAATTGTGTTATCTTAATACATATCAGGCATTTATATACTGAATGGTTAGTTAACTTTATATGTGTGTAGTTTATTACCCTGATGACAATATAAGCCTCTTAAGATCTAAGAACATATCTTATATTTCCCTATATATTCTCCTCAATTTTTAGAGCAACTGGCACAACACCTAGCATGTAAGAGGTACTAAGTAAACACAGAATGCAACATGACATGGTGTTGCTATATTCAGTTGAAAGCTGAGTAGTCAATTTATTCTTGAGTGCAATAGATGAATGCTAGTGTCATCTCCTTGAGCCTTATCCAGCCTTATTACTGAGGTTCCAGAATTCAATTGTCAAAATGATACTGTTATATACATCGCAAACATGGGCATAAAGATCAATACAAAAAGATGGAAGTTGTCAACTCAGAACTCAATTTCCTAAAATTCTAAGTTATGTTGGATCATTGGAAAAGTCATGATGCATTTTTGCATACAAAATACGTCATGGGAACCAGCAGTTAGCATAATGGCTATGTCGCTGGACTCCCACGTAGTCGACCGCAGTTCGCGTCTCGAACCCGGTGGCTTAAAACTCACGCTGGGCGCATGTGCGTGCGTGCCCAAGATCCCAAGAGGAGAATGGAGGAGAAGGGATTGTGGCGTGACCATCCCCCCTGGGGGGTGATTTCTCGCTTTCTATCTCTATGTCTCTCTCTGTCTGTCTGGCGAGCGCACGCGCCCTATAGTGAAAACGTCTCAAAAAAAAAAAAAAAAAAGTCATGACTTTTCCAATGGCCCAATAGGAGCAACTGCAACAATAGCTAAAGTAACAGTAAGCTAATATAGCTTTAGTGCTGGTTGTAGTGACTTTCCTGTTAATCAGTAACATACTAATTAAATAAAAGTTCATTTATTCCCACCTTTCAGGCTAAATGGACTTTTGCCACTTTATGCTATCTGGTGTTTCCTCCTCCATTACAGTCTCTTTTAAACATGTAATCAAAATCTTATAAAACTCAAAAAATGTATTGACCAATACTACACAGTTAAATGCCATCTAAGGAAAAGTAAATTGCTTTGCTGAGCTTTCTGAAGTTTCTTCTTCCATGAGTCTGGTATGAACAATTAGACCAATCTATAATGTTCATCTTCCACAAAATCACAGAACTCTCCACTATCAGGAGTGAGGGGCTCAAAGTTCTGTCCTCAACTCTTCTCCTCAAACTAAGATCCTGTTATTCTTGAGATTTATTGCTTACTAGGCTACCCAATTATCAAAGAAGAAAATGTAATAAGCAGATTTAAGATAACCTTGTGCAAAAGTGCTATGTCTAGAGCACAATGTTTGTTTAATTTGGTTATCTCATAATGTAGTATCCTATGTTATTGAATTCAATAAAATGAAATGTATATATTCTTGATTTGATTATTATACACTGTATGCAAACTTTGAAAAATCTTACTGTACCTCACAAAGATGTACATCGATGATATATAAACCAGAAATCACAATTTTAAAATATAATAAATAAATAAATGTGGTTATCTCACAGGAAATATTGCAATGAAGGGCCAGCTAAGTGACATGGTGGTAAAGATGGCTGAATCCCACACAGCTAATAGTGTAATTTGAGTCCTGCAACAGGCAGTTAATGAGTCAGGTGTGTGTGCATGCATACCCAAAATCTCGAGAGGAGATTCCCCCAAGGATATAGCAATGAAGGAAAAAGGCAGAAATAAAATTGCCTTACACATACACACAGAAGGAGCAACTGCAAAACAGTTCTGAAGATAAAAACAAAATATAACGTATCCTAAATAGGATAAATATCACTAAATTGCCACAAAAGAGCATTGAGAATGAAAACATAACCATTTAGCAAATGTTTTATAGCTTACTGTCTTGGTCCATGTCCTGCTGCTTAGAGTATCTGAGACTGGGTAATTTGTAAAGAATAAGAATTGATTTCTTATCATTTTGAAGGCTTAGAAGTTCAGGATTTGGCAGCCATGTCTGACCAGGGCCATATGGGGCTTCACTTCATGGTGAAAAAGTGGAAGACAAATAGACTCAAACATAAAGGAGAGAGACATGAGAAGTAGCCTCATTTTATAACAGCCTGCTCTCAGGGTATTAATCCCTTCTTGCAAGCATGAGAACTTAGTGCCATGAGAAGGACACCAATCCACCAACAATGACAGCACCCCCATGATCCAAATGCTTCCCATTAACCCCTACCTCACAGAGGTCCCATCTCCCAATGTTCCCACACTTGGACCAAACTTCGGCAGAGTTTTGCTGGGGACAAACCATATTCACATCATAGCATTCACCTAGCATTCACAAAGCAAACACCATAAGGAAAAATCCATGAGTAGATAAAAGCCTGGCATTAAAAAAAGAAAAAGGAAAGTGAAAATAAAATAAGAATATTCACCAATACTGCATTCTTTCAGGAAACTAATATTTTTATTATTAGAGAATATTAATGATACATAAATGCTTCCAGTTTTATAATCATACTTTGTAGTTCTAGAATTTCTAGTTTATTCTCTTCTAAATTGCAATATCACCTTTATAGTTTCCAATTTATCAATGAAACATTTAAGCCTGAGTTTTATCTCCATTAAGCATAATAAACACCATTTATGACAGTTCTACTATCCAGATGACCCATGAAATGATGATCTGTTCTTGTGGTGTGTTGCTTACGTTAGTTCTTATTCATGTTTTGTATCTGCATACATGGTTATCTTTAATTGTGTAAGGGACATACATCAGAGCTGAAAAAAATATATATAGTAATCATTTGAGGCTAAGGATAATCTTCTTCCAAAAGGGGATTTTCATTTGCCTCTGCCAGGACCCCAAGCACTAGGAATCTATAATCTATTTGATTAACTTCAAGCTTGAAGTTTTGGAGACCCCAAGTGACTTAAAGCCTGGCTGAAGTCCATCCAAGGGTAAGTTCATGTCTGGTTCACTCTTGCTCCTAGGGTGCAGCCCTTTGGTTCTCCATTCTTACTCTGGGTGTTATCACAGACTTCTCACTCTTGGGACCACTGGTCTCCCACTCCGAACCCCCTGTAGACTGAGGCTATCACAAGCACTGCTCAGACTCTAAGCCACCTGTTCTGGGCTGGCTAATGCCCCTCCAAGCCAAAGTCATCCCAAATGCCAGCCTCATGTTTCTGGATTTCTGTCTTCTTTCAGGTTTTCTCAAGGTAATCCTTTACTATATTGTAAGATTTTAGATGGTTTTACAAAGATTTTAAAGTATTTTTTATCAGTTTTTTGGACCAATTTCTATAGGAACATTGTCAATACCTAGTCAATTAATAAAGGGAACAGAAGTCTAGCACACTTCAAGTTTAAACACCTACTGAAAAAAAATCAAATGAAATAACAAGGAGTCAACATATATAATTGTTTTTTTAGGTTATCTATTGAACAACTAACACATGTCACAGTTTTATTTACTTATATCTAATTTCAGAAGAAATTATTCAATGGGTTTCATACAAATGTAAGGATGATTTCATTCAAACCTATATTAAAAACATAAATAAATATATCTTTACATAATAAATATATCAGTCACTCAACAAATCTTAATGAGCCAGTGAACTTTTATATGCTTAGGATACATCAGTGAAGAAAACAAATAGTTCCTTGTCCTTACGATGCTTATATTATAGTAGTAAGATAGAGACAACTAAAACATTAAACATATAAAAAAGCATATGGCATTTTATGTATCAGTATTTGGGTCATTGGAAAAGTCATGGCATGTTTTGGAAAGGAAAAGTACGTCATGACTTTTCCAACAACCCAATATATTAGAAGGTAGTAAATATAAAAAACAGTAGAGCTGGGTCAGAGATTAGGAGGTTGGGGGGGGTACAATTTTTCATACAGAGGCCAAAGTAAGCATCATTGAAAAGATGAAACTTAAGCAGACCTGAAGGTGGTGAGACAATTACCCATATGGGAATCTGGGAGCAGAGGGAATAGCCAGTGGGAAAAGCCCAAGGTGTAATTGTGTCCATCCTGATTATGGGACATCTGGGAAGCCATATGGCTTCAGAGGACTGAGAAATAGGACAGGAAAGGATGAGTGAGAGAGATAATGGGAGAAGGAGAAAGGGTTCTCTGTGGCCTTAAGGGCCACTTCAAGAACTTCTGCTTTCACCCTGAGTTTAATGGGAAGCATTGCACTGAAGAAAGAAGGGAATTGATCATTCTTACTAGAGCATTGAACCAATACACAGTGTATTCTAGATGGGAAAATTCATTTTGTATGCTGTAATGTTATACAGTAAATGAATGTAAAATAAAGAAAGAAAAATAAAAAGAATACGTGGAAGGAAAAAGAAAAGAATAGTCAGAAAAATGGAAAACCAGATAGGAGCCCATTGCAGTAACAAATTATACAATTTCAACATGTCTTCGATGTAGTTTCAAGGTAGAATCAATGATAATTTGAGAGATTACATGTGAAACATAGAAAAAGAGAGAATGCAAGATTAAGACAAATTTGAATAAGTTAACTAGACAAATGGAGATATACACTCCGGTTAGATATTCCAGATGGGAGATACAGTGAAAGAGCTGAATGGGAAATATAAGCTTGGGACTCTTGAGCTAATAATTTAAAGCCATGAGACTTGATGAGAGTTCCAAGAGAATAAAAATAGAGGGAAAAAATGTCAAGAACTGAGCACTCAAACATTAAAAGGTTCCAGTGCCATTCATGTGTATTAAGTTTGAAGAGAAAAAAAGAAAAACTTGAGTGCTAGACCCCATAGTTCAGTAGATTAAGCCCTGTGTACAGGGAGTTGGACCCCACATGGCCAACCATAGTTTGAAACTCCAGTAACTTAAAAAAAATCCAGGTGCGTTAGCAGGCAGGCCTGAAATCCTGACAGAATGGAGAAATGGAGGAAAAGGGATTGTTGCATGACGGTGCCCCATTGAAGAAAGGGGTGCTCTTTCACTCCTTTTTTTCTCTCTCTCTCTGTTGACTACACATGCCCTCTGACAAAAAAAAGAAAAACAAAACAAGAAAGAAAGAAGAAGCTGAATGAACAATAATAAGAGGACAAATGGAGAATAGGGCAGAATATATGTATGAAATCAGGAAAACATAATAAATATGGCCCGTAATTATTCACCTTCCTATTCACCCCTTCCCAGATACTGACTCCACACACATATAAAGACAGCCCTGTTTGAAATTGTGACAAGGCTGTATTATATCTCCATCAACACTCTGCTTCTATTTCTCTCTCTCTCTTCCTTCCAGTGACACCACACCTTCAACTCTGGCAGACACCCAGTGGCCTCAAACTGACCACTGCCTAAAATTGCTAGTGCCCTAAACTTCTAACACATTATTCCTCTCTGTCAAAACTTACTTGTTTCCTGTTTTAGTACTTTACAGACTTACACTCCACTGGAAAAAAGGTGCTATTATTTAATAGTGATTCATTGTACTATTCCACTCTGAAATATTTGCTCTTAATAGCTGCTTTCAAAATTATTAAACTGATTATAGTGGGCTAAATGTTTGTCCCATGGGAATCTATATGTTGAAATCCTAACCCCCTACATAAGGAGGTGAGCTCTTTGGGGAGATAACTAGGTCATGAGAATGGAGCCCGCATGAATGAAATACATACCCTTATGAAAAGGACCTGAGAGAGCTCTCTTGTTCCCTTCTACCATGTGAGATTACATGTGAGAAACTTGCCATTTATAAACCAGAAAGTAGGCCCTCACAAATACTGAATCTTCCAGTAATCTTAATTTTGTATTTCCCAGCCTCCAGAACTGTGAGAAATAAATGTTTGTTGTGTAAGCCTCCCAATCTGTTATTTTTGTCACAGCAGCCCAAATGCACTAAAACATTGACTAAAGTGAATGAGGTAGGGGTTTCATGACACCATGACAGTGTCATAGGGATAAAAAGAGGGATGAGTGCATTCCCACAAGAGGTTCTCCTGCTCAGAACTGTTCATGAGAAATGCTACTGATCACCCTGGCCAGCAGAGGCTGGGCAGTATTCCTTTCTAGTATGTCTTGGGTTCATTTTAACTTGGGATTTTCTATGGGCAAAATAAGACAAATTCACAAACACTGATTTCACTGATTAAGAAATGAAGTATAGATGCTACTGTCGGTGATGGACCGCATATATGACAGGGGTCCCATAAAAAGAATATACAGTATACCATATAGACTAGATGTGCAGTAGTCTATACTATCTAAATCTGTGTAAATCACCCTATGATGTTCATACAACGAAAATCACCTAGTGACCCATTTTTCAGAACATATCCCTGGGGTAAAGCACTGCATGACTGTGTAAATAGATCACTAGTTAATTTAGACATTCATTTTATATAAGTATCAATCTGAACCATGTGAAATGACCTTTGGATGAACAAAAATAATCAAATGTGGTATTTGCCTTTTCTTAGCTCAATTCAATAGACACATCTACATATTTCATTTAATATACATAACTATTTTGGGTTTTATTGACAAAGTCTGCCTATTTTTGTTACCATTCATGATTGCATAAATCTCAGTACCACTAGAATTATTGCTAGAGATGAACCTCCTTAAATGTATATGAGCTCTATAAAACACTTTCTACAAATTGCCTTCTGCCACTGGTATGGCAGAGAGCTTAGGGGTCATCATTAGCAAGAAGTCTATTCTAGGCTGATTACAGTCTGTAAAGCTCTTGCCCACACTAAGAAGGTATTCTTGCAATCTTGTTTGACCTTTTCAAGTCCATTTCATAGATGCAATTAATGTTTTGTCTCAGTATTGATTAATTTAACCTGTTGCTCTAGGTTCCCTTTTTAGTTCAGATTACAATATAAAATTTAGACTCAACTACGTAATTTTGATCCTCTGACTAAAAGGATTTTTGCGGGACCAGCAGATGGTGTAGTGGTTAAGTTACATGGTCAACCACAGTTAGAGTCCCAGACCCAGTGACTTGAAAATCATGCTGGGTATGCAGGCATGTGTGTCCAAGATCACAGAGGAAATTGAGGAGAAGGGATTGCAGTGTGGCCATCTCTCTTGGGTGGTGATTTCTCACTTTCCCTCTCACTGTCTCAGTGTCTCTCTCTCCAGCAAGCACATACACCCTAAGGCTAAAGTTAATTAATTAAAAATAAATAAAATTACTTTTGCTTTATGGGTCTTTGTTTTGGATTTTCTTGAAGGAGAGGACTTTGCCCCTTAGTAGTTCTGTGACCTCAGTCAAGTCTCTCATGAAAGACCCTGGCTAGACACTTATCATACCTGTGTCTTTTTCTTCCTGGAATCACACAATGCCAGGCCCTCTTGAAATTAGATATGGCCTTTTACAGAGTCCTTGCCCATGAAATGAGAGAAAAATAATGTATGTTACCCCTGGACACAGCAGTTAGGAACTACAACTACTCTCTCATACTCCCTCTGAATTCATACTCCCCAGCCAGGTAGAAGCTACAAGAGAGTACTCTGGAGCCCTAAGGATAGTAAATCACCAGATATTAAGAGCCTGTTTCTCAAGTGACTGTATGATCCTCTCTTGGACTCTCACTAAATTGAGAGAGAAATAAACCTTGAGAATTGTCTTTCAAATCCATTCTTAAATTGGATTATTAGAGTTTTGTTGGTGGTGGTGGTGTGTGGAGGGCATTGCATATAGAAGCCATCTTGGGAGCTTCTTGAGAACTGTCTGCCATCTTAGAAACCTTAGGCTTCACTTCCTCATTGACTCTTAGTTTTTTAAGTTGTTTTGGCCTGACATCCAATTGTTTAGTAAAATTTGCTACTTCTTCCTCACTATCTAAGGAATTTAAATCTTTTTCTTTTTTGGTGCCAAGGTTTATTTTAGTTTCCATGGCATCTTTACTATCTGTCCGAGTTTTTATTTTTTTGCATAATTTGTTCTCCCTCTGCAACAACTGTCGCAATTTTGGGGTCAGTTGACTGGAGTTTAATAATTTTATCTATTAGATTCCAATAAGAAAAGGTTATTACTGGGAACACCTCTTTTAGAAAACCGAAAAAAGAAAGTAATTATTTGATTCTAATTTTAACTCCGTGTGTCCTAAGAGCATCACTAAGCCCCTGAACAAATAATTCATGCTTACTCATTTGCTGTCCCATAATTGCACTCTAGGAAGTTATTTGGTAATCTCTGTATTACTACTTACCCTTCCACACTTACTAGGCCTGGTTTTCTTCACAGTGCACTTCACCTTGATCCTCTTGGCCCAAGGCTCCACGTTGGGCACCACTTGCCCCGACCCGCAGGACAGTCGAACGGGTACCTGGGTGAGGATGGTGAAAACGGGGACCCTTTGTGTTCAGGCTGGCAAAGCTCTTACTGACACACACAGAGTGGAGACAAGATGAGGTGCTGATCAAGTCTTCCGTTTATTGCAGAGCAAACAGTGCTTTATATACAGGTTGGTGGGCACTGATTGGTTGCCCAAAAAGAGATACAACAGTATGAGCCAATCATTGATGTAGGTGGATCTCCCATTGCCTAGCAACAGTTGGTTACATGATTTCTGAGACATGGTTTGCTCAATGAGGAAGTGAAGCCTAAGGTTTCTAAGATGGCAGACAGTTCTCAAGAAGCTACCAAGATGGATTCCATATGCAATGCCCTCCACAGTGGTGAGCTGTTTTAATTCCTTATATTATCTGGTATTAATACCTTGTAGGATATAGTTTACAAATTTTTCTCCATTATATAGGTTGTCACTTTACTCTATTGAACGTTTCCTTTGCTGTGCAGAAGATTTTTAGCATGATATATTTTCAATTGTCTATATTTTTGTGTTGTTGTCCATGACTTTGAGGTCTTAATTTTAAAAATCTTTGCCTAGACCAAATTTTGAAGTATTCCTTCTATTTTTTTCTTGGAGTAATTTTATGGTAACACAAAGTAATGATGAATGTTGTATATATTGGCATGTTCATTTTCCTGATTTGATTATTACACACTACATAGATGATTTGGAAAGTCACACTGTATCCCTCAAAAATGTACAATTCTTATATGTACTTTGTAAATTACAGAAAAAAAAAATTTTAAAAATATATCCTTGGGACCAGCAGTTAGTGTAATGGCTATGTCGCTGGACTCCCACGTAGTTGACCACAGTTCAAGTCCTGGACCCGGCGGCTTAAACTCACGCCGGGCGCGTGTGCGTGCGTGCCCAAGATCCCAAGAGGAGAACGGAGGAGAAGGGATTGCGCCCCTGGGGGGTGATTTCTCGCTTTCTATCTCTCTGTCTCTCTCTGTCTGGCAAGCGCACGTGCCCTCTAGTGAAAACCTCTTAAAAAAAAAATATATATATATATATCCTTGATGGGACCAGCAGTTGGCGTAATGGCTATGTCGATGGACTCCCATGTAGTCAACCACAGTTAGAGTCCCAGACCCGGCGGCTTAAACTCACTCCAAGCACACGTGCATGCATGCCCAAAATACCAAGAGGAGAATAGAGAAGAGATTGTGGCATGGCTATACCCCCAGGAGATGATTTCTCACCTCTGTCTTTCTGGTGAGCACACGTACCCTATAGCAAAAACCTCTCCAAAAAATAAGAATAAATAAATTATATATATATATATATATATATATATATATATATATGTATATAAAACCTTGATTGTGTGAGATAACACAGATGTTTAAATTAATAGCAGTTAGTCTACCCTGTCTAGTAAACTCCCTAATCTTTTGTTTCTTTTTTAAATAATTTTTTATTTTATTCATTATTTTTAATTTTGTTAACTTGCTATAGTCTTCAGAGAGAGGTGGAGTAAGTGACAAAGCAAGCCACTAGGCCTGGGACTTGAACTTTGGTCAGCCACATAGGAGTCCAGTGCTTCAACCACCACAGCCCCATCTTTTATCTCTTTATCTGCAAAATTGTAAATCGTTTGCATTGTATATTTTCTATTGTAATAGAGCCTACTTCATGGGATTGATATAAGGTTTAAATAAGATAACTGGTGTAAAGTGCTTAGCACAGTGCTTGGTAAATGATGGCTGCTATCATTATGCTCTCTATAGCTAAAAGATACAGTATATTCCTAAAAATAGCCCAGGGTTCAAAAAACATTTTGTGGCAGTGCTCAGTAGGCAGTATAGTTTCATATATATATATATATATATATATATATATATATATATACACACACATATATATATATACACACATATATATAAATATATATGTATATATATAAATATATGTGTATATAATATGTATGTATATATAATATATGTATATATTTATAAATATATGTATATATATACATATATACGTATATGTATATATATATGTATGTAAAATCTTATTTTTTATTACTTTTTTTTAAGTTTTCTGTAGGGCATGTGTGCTCACTAGAGAGAGAGAGAGAGAGAGAAAGAGAGAGAGAGAGAGAAAGCCTCCAGCTATAGGACTTGAACTGTGGTCGGCCATGTGGGAGTCCAGCACCTTAACCAACATAACACCTGCTGGTCCCAATACTTTCAAGACCCAATATCTGACCTGTGTAGTCTGATAGCAAAGCTCATGGATACAGATAGATCTTTTCTGGGTCAGAACAGTTTTCAGTAGATAATGTTACACTTTTAAGGCATGATATTTACTGAATAATTAAAATAATTATGTCCAATTGCTCTTGGGCATGCAAATGTAGAAAATCCTCTTGGAGATAACATCTGATACAATTTATTTCCTATAATTCACATGTGTAGTGACAAACATTTTACATACTATGCATGCTCTATAAATACTTGTTAATTGACTAAGTGGCATTTATCTTTTCAGTCTCAAGTTTTCTTTTCTCTTTTTAAAGTTTACTTATTTATTTCTTCTAAGAGAAATAGAGGCACAGAAAGTGAGTGAGAGAGAGGCATCCCTAGCAGTCCTCATGCCATGATCCATTCCCAGCTTCAACCAGCCAGAATTGTGGGCACATGCACATATGCTCAGCATGTACAGGGAGACCCTAGTACGTGAACTCAGGACCAGCCCATGTGATCTCAGCATCATGGAGCACCACATTACTGCTATACCACCGTAACTGGCTCCAATGTCAGGTTTTCTAGTGGTTTCCTAAAATTTATGCTCACTAACTGCTTTTGTCAATGAAACGTAACTTGTCAATTTGATTAATCCCAACAGAACATGTTTATAGTTCTAATAGCAATTCCTCAACTCATAATAAGATAGAGTAATCTTGAACTCACTGCAGCACTATTACTAGCAAGTATATTTAAATAATTGACATATAGGAGTCAACTTCAGAAGCAAATTGGGGTATTGATCATCACATACAATTTTAACAATTACATAAGTAGCTCTTCCTAAGAAAAAGTATTTAAAGCAAATGTTGAAGGGAAAATACGTTTTTAAAAATCTGAGTTCCAAATAGGAATAAGAAGACTTTTTTGAGGATTATTTTTTTTTCACTTTTTAAAAATTTACATTTAATCACATATATTTTTACAGTGTACATTTCTTTTTCCAGCACAAATACCATGCATATCAGTCAAGACAAAGATACTACTACATACATTATCATCAGCAAGTAGCTTCTCATTTTTTCTCAATTAAGCATACTTTTACTTTTTTCCCCCTCCCTCTCCCTCTTAAACTTTATTTTCACATTTTATTGATTCACAAAAGATATTAAATAAAAATATGGACAAAGCTAAAATCTAGTGACAAGGGCACTGTAATTTTCTTCTGAAATATTTTATTTTCTCTCTTCATTCCCCCTTTCACTAAAGAGAGGTATAAACTAACTTATTTGGAAAAAAATAATTAATTAAATAAGTTTAGTCTTAGTTTGGTCTGTTATTTGCACAAAACCCCATAAGAATTCAATTTCTGATGCAAGGTAACAGATACTATCGTATTATTAAACTTTTGCAAATAACCATTCTGCCACAAAATAAGAATGCTCACAAATATTTTCTAATTGCAGATGGGTCAGGGAGGGAGGAAAATTTATGTTTCAGTTTTTAAAAAAATTAACAAATTGTAAAACCTATAAGCAAGCAACTCAAAAGAAACCAAAAATCCTTAAATCTGGAAGACAAAGCATAGAAGAAAATCAGTAATGTTTTAGTCAAAAGTCATAGAATTCTATTTCACCAGTTCAGTCTCATGTAATTAGTCTCTCTTTTGTTGAATTTGCAGTGTTACTGTGGCCTGATCTTTCCATTTAAATCCTGGAAGTTAACATTCAACATTATTATTGATATTTCTGAACTCATTCCTACCATTAAGTTGGCCATTTTCTTGGTCATTTTTTTGTTCTCTTATTTTTATCTGTCTTTCTTTAGTCTACCTGGTATAGCACTCCCTTCAGAACTTCTTTAAGAGCTCTTTAAGGAATAAGAAGACTTTTAACATACTTTCTAAAAATTGTCTAAGATTTTCTCATTTACATAATATTACTTTGCATTTATCACATCTTCTCTTTATCTCTTTGCCCAATATGTCCAAGTACACAATGGAGGTTTCTGGCATATGTATAAGACACACAGAATGTCAAGAATCACAGGCTTGTTTTATATTTAACTAACTACTTAAATCTATAGCTTAATAAACAATCATGCTTTATTTTGCTACACTTTTTTTCTAAAAATGTATTTAGGTGGTTTATAAACACATGTACAAAAATTAACAATCTTACCCAAAAAGTTAAGACTTCAAATCAATTTTATAAAACACCTGACTATTTTTATCAAGAAATTCACAAAAATGACTTTACGTGAATAAATGATTTGTTCATCTTGGCAAATAATTTTCCTACCAGTAGAAAATTTACTCACCTGGGAGAAAGCTTGCTTTTTAAGCAACAGTTAAATTACCAAGACTTACGTTAAGACCTTGCTGTATCCACTAAAAGAGAGAAAGGCATCCCTAGTAGAGTCCTCATGCCGTGATCCATTCCCAGCCTCAGCCAGCCAGAATACGGGCACATGCACATATGCCCAGCATGTACAGGGGTAACCCTAGGACATGAACTCAGGACCTGCCCATGTGACCTCAGCATTATGGAGCATCGCATTACTGCTACACCACCATGACTGGCCTCAATATCATGTTCCTGTTAAATGGGAGAAGTGGGGAAAATGCAATAGTAGAGGATCTTTAAGCACTCTCAAAATTCATAAAATTTTGGCAACTGGATTAATTTTAAATATTTCAAGATGGGAAACTGAATGAATTGGGCAAAATTTGTGACTTCAAAAGTTTAGAAATTGAGCATCTACACATACAAAGCTCTTTGCCATGTTGTTTCAAGTGACAATGATTCAACCAAGGGTTAGAATTTTTACAACAAAAATGGATATGTACTTCAGCAAGAAGAAATAGATAAGAACAAGAGATTAAAAAAACATGGCATCATCTACATAAAAATTATCAAGTTTCAGAGAATGTATGATCTTTCCAGAGAAGAGAGTAGAAATGGAGAATAATAAATTTTAGTCTAATGGAAGAGACAAGGGACTGGAAGTCAAAAGGCTAGGCATTGAATTTTACCTCCAACCCAAGTTCTCTTAGACTTCCTTAAGTCTTTTCACCTGTGGGTCCTGGTTTTCTCAACTGTAAAATGGGCATGAGTAGGAGGAGCTCAGTGGTTTTCTGTAGGCACCAGAGGTTTCCGGAGAGAAGGTAAGGTCAACAGGTCAGGTCTTGGGCCCCAGACCTGAACCCATTGTTAGAAGATAGATCTAATCTAAACTTTTTGCTGTAACTTTTATAAAAGGCTCTTGTACATGAATTCTTTAGAAGAAAGAGACCTACTACTTTTTTTTTCCCATGGGTGAGAGACAGAGACAGATAGACAAGCACTTTCAACAGGATCTTGATGCCACAATCAATCCCAGCTTCAGCCAGCCCTGGATGATGAGGTAGTTCATGCCCAGCATACTCCGTGAGTTCTCTAAACAAGAAACCAGAATCTTTCCACAGGAGTCAGCTTGGAAGGGCATCATGATTACCCTCGTGCTGTTCTCCAGAGACCTACTATTTTCTTTCATCTTTTTTTTTTAAAGAGATTTTTGCTAGAGGGCACATGTGCTTTCCACAGAGACAGAGCAAGACAGAGAGATAGAAAGTGAGAAATCACCCCCCAGAGAGATGATCATGCCACAATCCCTTCTACTCCATTCTATTCTCAGGATCTTGGGAATGTACACACGTGCACCCGGTGTGAGTTTTAAGTCGCCAGGTCCAGGACTCAAATCATGGTCATCTATGTGGAGTCTAGCAACATAACCATTAAGACATCACTGGTTCTTCTTTTTTTTTTAAAATTAAAAAGTGTTTTTGCTTTAATTTGGTGTATGATTTATGCTCTCACTGGAGACAAAGAAAGAATGAGGAAAAGTGAGAAACCAACCAACAAGGGGGATGGCCACTCCATAATACCTTCTCCTCCATTCTCCTTTCAGAAATTTGGGCACGCACATGTTCCTAGCATGTTTTTTTTTTATTTTTTTGGAAAGGTTTTGCTATAGGGCATGTGCGCTCACCAGAAAGACAGAGAGAAACAGAGAGACAGAAAGCGAGAAATCACCCTACAGGGGGGATGGCCACGCCACACTTCCTTCTCCATTCTCCTCTCAGGATCCTGGGCACGCACGCACACGCACCCAGTGTGAGCTTAAGCCACTGGGTCCGGGACTCGAACTGCGGTCGACTACATGGGAGTCCAGCAAAATAGCCATTACGCCAACTGCTCATCCCTTCACCTAGCATGTTTTCAAATTACCAGGCTCCGGACTCAAACGGCATAGTCAGCCATGGCAGATCAAGCTGCCTTAACCAACTGACCTTAAGACATACTAATTCAAAAAGATCGAAAACACTAGACTAAATGATCTCTAATGTCCCTCATATCTCTCATAAATTCCATGAATGTTGGAAACATATTTGAGCAAGAAGTGTAAGTGAGTACTATTACTGCCATCTTACTGCTTGGAAACAAGCACAAGTGGATGAATACATCTCATTGGCGATAATGCCAACACTAGTATCTGAGTCAGCTGACTATGCATAAAACCAGAGTTTTTATTTCCAGAAATGTTAAAGCACTTCACTTTAGGAAAGAATTCTATCGAGTGATTTGCTCATGTCATAATGCAATATGCACATAAGCACATGATGTGGACACAATTCATGAAGTCATTTTACATAAAAAGCATGCATAAACATTTGCAACAATATGTTTGGAATCTATGGACATCTGTAATTAAAACAACTCCAAAAGCATTCTGTTTTTGCTTCCTAAATATAGTTCCCCCTCACCCCAGATCTTGGCCTTCTCTGAACTGCTTCACCCCCTTTATAGTTTGGGTTCCTGTTACTATATTATTCTGTATCTTATAACTACAGTTTGATGAATCACAAAATATGCTACTTGACATGAAAAGTCAGTCCACAGTTTTGTCAGGGTAAATTATGTAAAATGTAGCTTCTCTGCAAAGTGAACATTGGATGAATATCTTTGAGGTTTTTTTTCTTTTTAGATATCAATTTAATTTAATTTAAATGGGATTATCACTACTGAGCTAAAATGAGCCACAATTTACACAAAGCAACATGAGTAAAATGCTAAGAATAATTACAATCTTTAAGGTATATTATTCTGTGTAAATTTGTTTGTTTAAGTAATACAGTTATCAGGACTGTGATAGCTGTAAGTGACTGTTACAAAGATGGGTTTTGAAACCAGACTGTCTGTAATGTCAACTATGTCATTTACTAGCTGTGTGACTTTGAACTATTTATTAACCTATCTGTGCCTCTGCTTCCTCTTCTTTAATATAGGGATATTAGGGATTCAATGAATTAACATATATAGCACACTTAGAACGGTGTCAAACCCATAAATTTTTAGTTAGTGTTAGCTTAAAAAAAAAACCAGGGCCAATCTATGGCCTGGTGATTGAGGCAGCTGGGTCCTACATGGCAACTGTGCAGTTTGAGTCCTAGATCTGGTAGCTTGAGAAACACACTGTGCACATGTGCATCCATGCCCAAAATCTCAAAAGGAGGGAGAAATGGAGAAGGGATTGTAGCATGACCATTTCCCATGGGGGTTACTTTTTTATCTCTCTCTCTCTCTCTCTCTCTCTCTCATTCTCTCTCTCTCTCTCCCTCTCCCAAGTGCACTCACCCTCCAGCAAAATTTTTGAAAATAAACCAAAAATTGACAAAAAAAAAATTCCAGTTTCTCTAAGTCACTATTATCTGGGTCTCTGTTTTAGACAGACAAACTTATTCTAATAGGAGTGAGCTCTAACACTAACATGAACTGGCAAGGGAGTGAATATAACGTGTTTCCTATATAAGGAAAAAATGGTATCTTTCACTGGAGCCTAAAGAAAAAAATTAGTAACAAAACCAATCAAACATAAGCTTTGAATAAAAAATTAGCATTTTTCTTCCTTTTCTTTATTCCTCTACAAGTAATTTGATCTGAAGAATATTAGATCAGTCTAAAAACTGAAAGCAGGAATCTGAATGGCACAAGCAGCCCTGTATAGTGTCCCAGAGCCCTTCTTATGGAAAGAAAAAGGCCGATTTAAGAGTCAAGAGGGCTGTGGGCAGAGAGATTTATTACACTGCAGTAAGGAGGGGGGTGGTTTGATACATACATGGGGAATTGGTCAAATACATAAACACCTAGAGAGTAATGGGAACTAGCAAGAAAACTTGAATGAATTCTGTGTGGATGGATTCAAATTTTCAATGTTGCTATGGTTTTCAATATAAATACTTAAAATATATAGTGGACAAAACCACCAGCAAGTGACATAATGGTTTCATTGCTAGCCTCCCACATGGTTGACCACAGTTCAAGTTCCAGCTTAAAACTTATGCCAGGCACATGTGCATGTATGCCCAAAATCCCAAGCGGAGTCTGGAGGAAAAGGAATTGTGGCACAGCCATGCTCCCTGGGGGGTGATTTCTCACTTTCTGTCTCTCTGTCTCTGTCTCTCCAGCAAGTGCACACGCCCTGTAGCAAAAATATCTCAAATAAATGAATAAATAAATAATAAAAACAGTGGATGTGTATGTGTATATATCTGCACATATTACTAGTTTTGTCTTTCACTGAGAGATCCTGAAAGCCACCATAGCTCAAGAGTAATAACCACATCTAGCTCCCAGATGATTTTTTCCAAAATACTATTATCCACTAAAATAAGTCAGGGCTCTTTTTATCAAAATGACTATACAGGACTGGGACAGAGAAGTAGATGATCCTGGAGTGTCTTGTGTGCAATCCTAAGAAGGCCCCTAAAGACGGATGGGTACACATCAACAGGACACAGATGAGGCTTCCACCAGCCAAACTTGAGACCATGTGAGCATTGAAATAGATCATTACAGTCAAAAATCATAACTCAGGAAAGAATAACTTATAACTAGGAAAAGAAACAGGCCATCAGGTAGTGCGGTGGTGAAGGCACTGGATCCTACATGACCAACTCCATGGTTCCAGTCCTAGACCAAGCATCTTGAAAAACATTACAGTTGCATGTGTGTGTGTGCCCAAAATCCTGAGAGGAGACTGGAGGAGAAACAGCATGGCCATCCCCCATGGGGGATGATTTCTTTCTTTTTTTTTTAATTGTTTTATTTAACTTACTTACTTACTTACTTACTTATTTATTTATTTATTTATTTATTTATTTATTTAAATTTGACCAGAGAGGGACAGAGTGAGGGAGAGGAAAGCAAGAAAGCAAGCCACCAGGTCCGGACTCAAACTGTAGTCAGCCATGTGGGAGTCCAGCATCCTTAACCACCACACTATCTGCCAGCCCCTAGGGGATAATTTCTCACTTTCCCTTTCTCTCTGACTCTGTCTTTCTCTGGTAGGCACACATGCTCTATAGCAAAAACTTAAAAAGGAAAAGAAAGAAAAGAATTCATGAGAATGTAATAATAGATATAAATAAATGTGGAGAGGAGAAAGCTTTTCCTTACAATGGAATGCCAACTGATGCATGTAGAAGGAAATATAAAATCAGATAACTACCATTTGGTAATCATGATAATAGTAATTGATTAGGTGAGAAACATCAATGGTTACCACAACGAACAGATGAAAGTTTGATGAGGAATGGAATATTTCCATAGTCTCAAAGAACCTCCCACTTCCTGATTATGAAGCAGATGAAGAGTAACTTTACAAAGGACTTGACAATATTGTAACCAAAGGATCAAGGTTAATAACACCAACAACGAGACAATAAAACTGTATACTGCCTTTTGACAGACGGCAAAGAGAACACAGCATTATTATCATTCTGTGATATTCCTTCCAAAAAATGTATAACATGCATCTAATCATGAGGGATTACCAAACCAACACCAATTAATGAATAATATACAAAACAACTGGCCCTTAATCTTCACAAATGTTGAGATGATGAAAATCAAGGAAAAAAAATGACTTGTTCCAGATGGAAGGAATTTAAAAAGGTATGACAACCAAACACAACATGCAATCCTGGGTCAAATCTTTTTCCCATAAAGGATGACAGACTTAGATAGTCTGTGGGTTCCATGGCTACAATAGGTGTATTGTAGCCTATCTATGTAGATGGAGGCTAGGGAAGAGAACATACTTGATTATAGGAAATACTTGTGGGCCAGCTCCAGGGTCTGGTGGTGGAGGCAGGCAGCTCCCACATGGGTAACTGCACAATTCAAGTACCAGAACCTGCAGTTTGAGAAATGCGCCAGGCATGTGCATGTGCCCAAAATCTCAAAAGGAGAGATGAAGAAGGGACTAAAGCTTCATCATGCCCCAGGGAGGGTGTTTTCTCCTCTTCTCACCCTCACCTCTGTGGGAAAATGCATCCTTTAGGAAAAAATAATAATAAAATAAAATAAAGTACTCATGGCTTTCAGGAATGAGGCAGTGACATGTCAGAAAATTGCTTTCAAATGGTTCAGGAGCATATTCTGCACTATTCTTATAACTTTTATGTATATTTGCAATTATTTCAGTTGAAAGAAAAAAATTAAATGTTTCCCAGTTTATTGTAAGAACAGTAAACAGTGTGTCACTTGGGGGGGGGGGGCTTTTTGTTTGTTTTTGTTTTTTGTTTGTTTTTGCCAAACGGCATATGCACTCCTCAGAGAGAGAAAAAGAGGAAAAGTGAGAAATCACCCCACAAAGGGGATGGTCATGCTGCAGTCCCTTCCTCTCCATCCTCCTGGGATTTTGGGCACACACACACACACACACACACAGCCCAGCAAGGTCTTCAAGCTGCCAGGTCCAGGACTTGAATCACAGTCAACTATGTGGAGTTCAGCGCCTCAACCACCACGTCACCTGCTGTCCTCCCATGAATCTATTTTTAAACTATCTATTCATAAGTCTGTTAAGACAATTAGATGAATCAATACCTACAAAGCATTAAGCATAATGTCTTATACAGGGTAAGACCTTAAAATACAGCTATAAATAGTATAATATATTACAATATTGAATCACACCCACACATTTCCCATGACACTGACAAGTGCGGAGGATCAGGAAAGTGAAATGAAAGGATTCTATCAGATGGTTGGAATCGTTACCACCATGAAGCAAATGTCAGGACCAGATGACCTTGAGGCACCATTTGTACTTAATTACGTCTGGTCCCATAGCGCTAATTACCATATTTCCTCAGCCCTTTCATAAGCAGCCTCCTGATTAAAACCATTTATTAGGCACTCTATGATGTATACCGCACCACAAAGCATTACAAAGGCTTGATTAAACATTGCACTTCTCTGGGTTCTCTCATACCCTTACCCAATCTCGCTCTTGAAATGAAGAAGCTGACTCAAAGTGTCTCACTCCAGGGCACCGAGAGGTTGATGGCAGGAACAAGGACAACTACCTTGAGACTCATTGACCTTGTTTTCCCTGCTGGTTCCAAATGACCAGCTCAACTTACCAGGTCTGAGGGTAAGGCTCAAACTCGGCCAAGTTTTTATAGTAATAGTAAGCCTAGCTCAGTCTGTCCCCTTGCAATTTCAACTTTGCACTTAGTTCCACATCCAAAGCTCTGACTCTTGGGGCTTAATATAGCATGTTGAAAATAATCCTATATAAGACTTATCCTGTGCAGAGAGCTACGTTGCTTTATTTTAAAAAAAAATCATCATAAAAAAATAACACACACACACACAAAAGAAGAAGAGGAAAAGAAAAAATACATATACAAACCACTCAGACCCAGTATCTAATTCTCCTCACACTGCCTCGTTCCTGGCGCGCACCGCTCACTTTGACATCAAGGGGCGCTCTGCCAGGAAAGAGCCACATGGACTGCCGAAGGGAATCACAACCTGACCCTCTCATCTCCTACTCCCCCCTCCTCCAGGGCCCCACTGCCAGCTTAACAAACAGTTAATTGCCTTTTCATGCAAAGACTTTGACAGCCACTCTCCCACAAACCACACTAAAATCTTACCCCCTGTATGGTTTGTGAAAAAAAATGTTTCCATTTTTAGGAGAGCATAAGACCTGGCCCATTTTATTTAGAAATTAATAATAATTCTGAGTGCTCTCTTTTCTCCGTTCTGGAAGAGCAGTGAAGCAGCTCTGAAATGAAGCATTTACTACTGTGCGTGCCAGGACAAAAACAGATGGACCAAAAAAGTTTAGATGGATGAATCTGAAAAATTGGATGACCTTTATTATACCCCAAAAGTTATAAAAAAAATTAGAAGAGCGAAACTTCCATTTGCCGGCAAGATTCTTTCCAATTTACAGATTTCATATTGTGGATCCAGGCACCGGAGCAAAAGCTCACACCATTCTGTGGATGGCCAGACATCAATTCCTAAATAGATACCAGCAGGGTAGCCCACCTCAGACCCCATGCTTGAAAAGTCTAGAAAACTGTGCTGCTCATGAACCACTATCTTAGTCCAAAAAAGAGAAGATTAGGGAATTCAACTGATGGTTATCCAACATCCTGAGGTTCCCGAGACTGAGACTACCAAAGACGGGTAGTTTCATTAGAACGCAATCCAAACAAGACCAGGAACTGGCTTCATTCTCAGCTAGGCCAGCTCACCTCCCGCGGCTACCTGGTCCCAAAGGAAATGACTCACCTCACAGATTTGCCCACAATCAGAGCGATGTGGATTTATAGTGTAGATTTATAGCATATTACTGGATCCAAGCATATCCGGCACCAACGACAAAATCTATTTAGAGTGTCTGCTGGACCAAAGATGCATCAGTAGCGGAGAACTATGTATATGTTTGGGCCATAGAAATAGTAGGGGAAATGTTTACTTCACAGTCTAAGCGATTTTTAAGCATTGCATAGAGTGTACTATTGGGAATTTCCAACATTACTTATAAATTAAGAATACTGAGAGACATTCAAGTTTCACCCAAATTCAGCTCTGCTCTGTTTTGAGAATATGAGAGAATTACACTCCCCTACGCATCCTTGTGCTTTAATGGGGTGATGGAGTCACTCTAGCCAGTGAGCTGTGGGAATGTGTCCTTTCTGAGCTAGAGCAGAAGCTCTAGCTGCTGGAGTGAGACTCTCCACCTCTACCCCTTGTCAGCCATAGTGAATCCCACAGCATCATGCAGAAGCATGGCATCATAAGACAGGGGGTATGAAACTGCCCCATTCACTTCTATTCTGTGAGTAATACATTTTTTTTTCTGTTTTAAGCTACTGAGGCTTTGGGAATATTTGCTACCACTGTCAATACCTACATCGACCCTTTTCCTCTTATATATGGTCTAAATAGTCAACTCAATGGCCAGCCACAGTGGCACAGAAGAATGCAAAGGTCTGCAATGCTGAGAAGATCCTAGGTTCACATCCCAAGATCTTCCTGTACCCACCAGGAAAGTGCATAGAGACATGTGCCCATGATCCTAGGCAGCTGGGGCTGGGGGTGGATCACAACAGAAAGACCCTATGCAGGATATCTCTCTCTCTCTCTCTCTCTCTCTCTCTCTCTCTCTCTCTCTCTCTCTCTCTCTCTCTCTCCTCTCTCTCTCTCAATTAATAAATAACTTCAAAAGGTGTGTGTGTGTGTGTGTGTGTGTGTGTTTGTAACTAACTCAAGTCTTATTCCCCAGTTTGACATGACAACAGAAACAGTGCAGTGCAGAAGTCAGTGCAGGACACGTCAGATCCCCAAAAAGAAGTAACAGCTGGATGCTGGACCTTGTGGGGACATCAAAAATGGGGAACAGGGTCATCTCAGGGGGCTCACGTGGGAAGCCTCTGAATGCAGGAGTCACAGCAGGGATCATCAGTGTGTTAGCTAAGCAGCCAAATGTCCAAAAGAAGACGCAGTTCAAAGTCCAGGGAGAAAAGCTGAGTCTTAGCCATGTACCATCAATGTGGTTAGATACTAAAGGGGTCTGTGACATGTTTCCAGTTTTTCCTGCTGTTTCTGGTGGTTCATACGGGCCCCAAACCACACAATGGGACTTTCTGTCTCACTCCACACTATCTTAAGAAGCACCACATGAACCATGACAATAAAAAGAAGCTCCGGACCTTTTCAAAACAATCTCCTGGAATCCAACTAATTCTACAGATCTATTGTTTTTATATATTTAATTCTATTTATGTTTTTAAAATGTCATCCAAACTAGAATCCTTAATAATCTCTTCAGACCTTACCTCCCTTCCAAAATACTTAGCCCAACCCCTCATCACCAGTCCCACACCATTTCGTTCATCCCTGCTCCTACTCCAAATACCCTGTGCAGAAGCAAGAGTTGGAGAATCAGGATGTTTTTTAATCTTAACACAGTCTTATACATACTACTCCCCGAAATAATTAGACAAGAAACAACAGGCAAATTTACAAATTAAAAAAAGCATTCACATTGTTAGTTTTGGTTCTTTTCTATCAGACACTTCTATATTATAAATAAAATAGTAAAGTATCACAAGAGGTCACACACATTAATATAAACATGTCACAAAAATATCCTACCAACAATTAAATCAAAGTGCAAGCTGCTGGTATTCCTTAGTTTTTTGTTATTATTATTATTATTATTATTATTAATAGCAAGATGCTATCATTTGCTCACATTTTTCTGCTTACTAGAAAATTTGGACTGTAATTTTGGATGCTGAGTCAAAAGAACTAATTAAATGATAAATGTCACTTTTTGTCCCAACTTGCACAACCAGGATTTTTCTATTATGCCAAGCCCAGAGAGAAAATATTACTCTTTTGATCTTTAGGAGACCAACAGGAACTCTAAAAAATTACTAATTGGTAAATAAATGGGACTTTTTATATTTACTAGGATTTTTCATTTTTGCTTTGTAAAACAAGGTACATTTTAAAGTCATTCATGGTCCTCTTAAGCACATTACAAACATTAATTCACTAGTTTGATTGATTCCTGGATGACTTTAAAATTATTTTCCCATTTACAAATAAAGTTCATAAAAGCAAATTTGTGAGATGAATTTTTTTTTTTTACTCAGGTAAGAAAATGATAACACTTGACCTGTACTCTGAATAATTTTTTTTTTCATTTGTAAAGTTGTATTTCAGGCACAGGGTTCAATATCCTAGTTCCCACCTGCATTCCTCCAGTTCTCTACAAAATGAAACAAAACCACCCAGCTTCAGTAACTGCTGCTCAGAAGGCTGAAGCCATGGGGGAAGTCCTGTTTTGATCCCTCACTCACCCTAAAAAGCTGACTGTAGTGCCTGTAGTCCCATCTACTCAGGACGCTGAAGCAGGATTGCAACATAGTGAGACCCTGTCTAAAAATGAATATCACACACACACATACACATACACACACACACAAATTAAAAATTATTTTAAAAAGGAAATGGGGCCAAGCAGTGACACAGTGGTAAAACATTGTGCTCTGAGAGACTGACTCACATGGGAAAGTTCCATATTTGCACCCAGAAACCTCCCTGATCATGCTGGGCACATGGGTGTCCATGATCCACAGCTGACTGAAGGCGAGGGTGAATCAAGGTGTTGATAATTTGTTGGTATCTGTTTCTCTTTCCCTTTCTCTTTTCATCTCACTCAAGGAAGAAGTAACTTTTTAAAAAAAGAGAAAATATGCCAACAAATCTAGCTACCAAGGGAAACTGGCAAAGTTTAACAAGTCAAAGTCTAAGCTAAACGATATTTTCCTATCTCATCTTTATACCATTCCAATATCCCTATATCATTCTTCAAGTTCTCAGTTTTCTTTAAAAAATAAGTAATATCTCAGGCATGACCAAACTACATCAACTCACTGTAATTGTCATTTTCAGATAAAGGAATTCAGATAAAGGAATATTAACAGTAATAACTAGAAGCTATTGGAGTTGACTACATGCAGGACCGGCCCTAAGTGTGTAGACACATTAGTTCATCCTATCACCAGATGCCCCTATGAAGTGGGTGATTGCATTTAGTGACCTTATTTTACCAACAGAGAAACTGCAGCACCAAGACATCATTTATCTTGCCCCATGGCAGTCTGGGACTCAGACCTGGGACATCAGATCCTGGACTTTGCTATATACCATACTTTCTCTCTTGTTAATCCGGTATTCTGCTGAACAAAGAGTTGCTCTGTATATTCCTTCAATAATGTTCAAAGTTGATACATAACTCATATATCAATAGAGCAATTCCTAATCTCAGTTTTCTTTACTGATTTAGAAAATACATCGATGCTTTGAAGAATTTTAGGATCAGTAATAATAAAATGGAAATAGTAAAACCTATCTCAAGAGACTTTTTGAGAATTGAGAAAATTTAGATGAAATGCTTCACCAGCACATTTCTAAGTCTCTCAATCTCTGCTGTAGCACTCAGTACACATTGAGTGGAAATATATAATGTGTATCCTTCAAAGGATACACATTATACTGGCTCACTTAGCTCAACATTAAGTCTTCTATATTCATCCATTTTTACTGAAATAATAGGATCTCATTGTTTCTTATAGCTGTGTAATATTCCACAGTACATACATACCACAGTTTTTCAACCCAGTCATCAGTTTTTGGACACTTAAGTGGGTTCCATGTTTAGCAATTTTTTTTGAGAGGTTTTTGCTATAGGGCATGTGTGCTCGCCAGACAGACAGAGAGAGACAGAGAGATAGAAAGCAAGAAATCACCCTCCAGGGGGGATGGCCACGCTGCAATCCCTTCTCCTCCATTCTCCTCTCAGGATCTTGGGCACGCACGCACACATGCCCGGCATGAGTTTAAGCCACCAGGTCCGGGACTCAAACTGCGGTCAACTACATGGGAGTCCAGCAACATAGCCATTACGCTAACTGCTGGTCCCCATGTTCAGCAATTTTAATTAATGCTGCAATAAACATAAATGTGCAAATGTTTTTCCAACTGAGTATTTTTCTATCCTTTGGGTGAATACCAAGAAGTGGGATTACAGAGTAATAGGGAAGTTCTGTTGATAAGGTTTTTGAGAAACCCTTATGGTTTTCCAGCAAGGTCAGACTAATTTACATTCCCACCAATAGTGTGAGAGAGTTCCCTTTTCACAACAGTCTTGCCAATATTTGTATTCTTTATGTTTTTGATCTAGTCATTCTAACTTGGGTTAAATGGTATCTCATTGAGGTTTTCATTTTCATTTCCCTTATGCCAAGAGACTTTGAGCATTTTTTCATGTGTGTCTTGGACATGGAAGACATAAGTATTTCTTGGCGAGCTGTCTATTCGTTTGCCTATTTTTAAATTGAATTATTCACTTTTTATGGGCAAGCTGATTGAGTTCCCTATATATTCTAGATATCAATCTTTGTTCTGAGGAATAATTTGCAAACATTTTCTCCCATTCCAAGGGTTGTCTTTTCACTTTAGTTATAGTTTCCTTTGGTGTGAAGAAGCTTTTTAGCTTGATGTAATCTCACTTGTCTATTTTAGGGACTAGTGCCTATGTTTTAGGGATCTTACCTAAGAAATTTTTGCCTATTCCAATGTCTTCAAAAGTTTCTCCTACATTTCCTACTAATAGTTTTATAGTTAGAGGCTTTATAGTTAAATCTTTGATCCATTTTGAGTTCATTCTAGTCAATGGTGAGAGATGGGGTCCAGTTTCATTTTTTCTGCAGAGAGATATCTGGTCCTTCCAACACCATTTGTTTAAAAGACTTTCTCTTCTCCACTACATTATTTTATATTCTTTATTAAAGTTCAGTTGACTGTACAATTTGTATTTCTGGATTCTTTATTTTGTTCATTGGTCTGTGTGTCAATTTTTTGCCATTACCATGCTACTTTAATTATCACTGCTTTGTAATATACTTTAAAGTCAAGTAGTAAGATGCCCCCTATTTTTTGGTACAGTATTGCCTTGGAAACAAGAGGTCTTTTTAAATTCCAGACAAAGTTTGTAATTTTTTTTTTCTATTTCTGTGAGGAACATCTTAGGTAATTGAATCAGAATTGCATTGAATATATTAATTAATTTGGGTAGGATTAATGGTTTTATTATATTGATTCTTCCAATCCAAACACATACGATGTCCTTTTTTTTTTTTTTTTTAATTGTACTCAATTTCTTTTTTCAGTTTTTCATAGTTTTCCTTGCAGAGGTCTTTCACTTCTTTGGTTAGATTCATTCCTAGGTAGCACACTTGTTTTGTAGCTATTGTAAGAGGAATTGCTTTCTTCAATTGTGTCTCAGTCTGTTCATTGTTGGTATATAAAAAGGTCATAAATTTTTGTATATTAACTTTGTATCCTGCAACTTTACTGAATTCATTTATCACCTCTAAGAGGGTTTTTTTTGGTGGCCCTTTGGATCTTCTATACATATAGTCATATCATCTGAAACAGGGATAGTTTGGCTTCTTTTTCTATTGGAATGCCTTTTATTTTGCTCTCTTGTATGATTGCACTGGCTAGGACCTCCAACACTGTTTTTAAAAGGAGAGGAGCGAGTAGAAAGCCTTGTCTTTAAGATTAATTCTTTTGGAACCAGCAGATGGAGCAATGGTTATGTCATTGGACTCACAGTTGACCACAGTTCAAGATCTGGACCGGGTGGCTTAAAACTCATGTTAGGCGCACTTGCATACATGCTCAAGACCCCAAGAGGAGAATAGAGTAGAAGGAATTGTGGTGTGACCATCCTTCCTGGAGGATGATTTCTCACTTTCTGTCTCTCTGTCTCTCCAGTGAGCACACATACCCTGTAGCAAAAATTCTCTCAAAAAAAAAAAGATTAATTCTTTTTTTTTGTTTTTTGTTTTTTTTTTTGGGGGGGGGAGGGTTTTTTTTTGCTATAGGGCGCATGCGCTCACCAGACAGACAGAGAGAGACATAGAGATAGAAAGCGAGAAATCACCCCCCAGAGGGGATGGTCACGCCGCAATCCCTTCTCCTCCATTTTCCTCTCGGGATCTTGGGCACATACGCACACGCGCCCGGCATGAGTTTTAAGCCACCAGCTCCGGGATGCGAACTGCGGTGGACTATGTGGGAGTCCAGTGACATAGCCATTACGCTAACTGCTGGTTCCCCCAAAAAAAGATTAATTCTTTTCACCTAGTTCCTCTGCTTATTCTCAGAGATAATGGTGCACTCCTTTCAAGGATTCTTTTGCCTGTACAAGGTCCTCCTTTAATTTATACTGTTACATGTGGAAACACTGCTGCTTTGATTTCTCATGGAAGAACTGAAGAAAATGCCTGCTCTTTTTTTTTTTTTTTTTTAAAAAAAAGAGGGATTTTTTTGCTATAGGGAAACTGCCTGCTCTTAACAACTATGTAACTTTTTTTGAAGGAGTTACAACTCTTCATTCAGGTGGTCAATGGTCTCCAGTAATCATTTCTCTATTTCTGAAATTCCTCTAAATTTAAGACTATAGACAGTCTGTGAACCAAGGATTTCACATGTTCCATCTCAGCAGTACGCTTGTTGTTCGGCTTTTCTTTCTTGGGGCGCTGTACTTTATACACTATTTTATTAATGACAAGTTTAAAATCTTTCATTAACAGACTCTCCATCAGGATTGAAGTTGGAATCTTGCTGCCATCTACAGTGAGGACGGTTGCAGTCTTGATGCCATTATCTTCACTGTGCAGGTCCTGAAGGAAAGAATCAACTGTCAATGACATGGTTTGACTACAAAATAATGGAGCTCTTCTCTGGATGGCAAAGTAAGCTCTATTAAAGGAACACCATTTCTACAGTTAACTGATATTTCGTCAGGGGGCGCAATTGTACTGGAGAGCTGTGGCTGGCAGGATTCCAGATAGCCATACAGCTTCACATGCAAAAACTGTGGGAGCATGTGGAGCTGTCTCTGTGAGGCTACTGCCTTCACATCTGAAGCTGGTGCTGAATTCCACAGGGCAGGCGATCAGGAAATGAGAATGGATGAAAGTGGGAAAGAGATGAAAACACAAGCAAGCCCATGAGGGTGTATTGGGGAAGGTACTTCTCTCTCCAGTTTTTTAGGTTGTCCTAGTTTGGGCTGCTATAACAGGATACCATGGATGAAGTAGCCTTGCTCCCCAGCCTGGTGCTCCTGAAGGCTCTTTCTGCCTTCAGGGGGAAGAGTGGAGAGTGGACAGTGGCTGGCGAAGGATGGGTGTGAGGTGCATAAGGGCTTTTCCATTTGTCCTTATTATTGTTGGCTTTTCCTTCATGTTTTTCTATGCTATGTTGTTTAGGTCCATCATAGTAATTCATTCTTGGCACATCATCAAAAAGAATTGTTCCTTTTTGTCTCTGTACAATATTGCTATACCAGTTTTTTCTCAAAACAGTGTTTGGCACAACTTTTTTATTTTCTTTATTCTGAATATATTTTGCAACATTTGGTTTTGTTCTTGAAAAATCATAAAGCAATGAATCAGTTTGTAAACCCATTCAGCACTTTTTATTTTAATAAATTAATTTTCTTTTTTTTTTTTTGGAGGGTTTTTGCTATAGCGCGTATGCGCTCGCGAGAGAGACAGAAAGTGATAAATTATCCCCCAGAGTAGATGCCCATGCCGCAATCCTTTCTCCTCCATTCTCCTCTTGGTATCTTGGGCAAACACGCACACGCACTTGGCATGAGTTTAAGCCACCAGGTCCAGGACTCAAACCGCAGTCGACTACACGGGAGTCCAGCGACATAGCCATTACACTAACTGCTGGTCCCAATAAATGAATTTTCTTAAAAAAAAGAAATGACTGTTTTGGGGATCAGCAGATGGCATAATGGTTACATTGCTGGACTCCTATGTAGTCAGTCATGGTTCAAGTCCTGGACTTGGTGGCTTAAAATTCACACTGGGCACATGTGTGTTCATGCCCAAAATCCCAAGAGGAGAATGGAGGAGAAGGGATTACAGTAAGGCCATCTCCTGTAAGGGATGAATTCTCACTTTCCATCTCTCTATCTCTCTGGCAAGTGCACGCGCCCTATGGTAAAAATCTCTCTAAAACAAAACAACAAGAACAAAAAATAAATGACTATTTTGTTTGTTTGTTTGTCTAGCTAATACTTTGATAAGAAAAAAAAAGGGAAAGAAAGAAATGCTTCAGCAGAGCTTCACCAATAGCATGTGTTCAATAAATGGTAGTTATTTACTACTATCTTAATGAGACATTTGCCAGGATCTTTTGTAACCTTAAAAATTAAAAGAATGAATTCTTTCATCTTTCTTCTAATAATGCTGCATTTATATCTCCCTTAAAATAGGACATTCCTAAAAATTTGGTGCAGATTGAATTTTTATCAAAGAAGTCACATTTTCCCATTGAAGGACATTTCATTCAGAGACATTTTATTGTCTAAATTTCAATTAACAGTGGCTGTTAAAACTTCAACTCATCAGTTCTGCAGCCACCAGTCTCTGTCAAGGGCTTTATAATAAATTGAATATATAACTTCTCTAGAGATCCAAATATTTATAGAGCCTTAAAGCAAAGTCTTTCATAAAGTGCATGAGCATGCTGATCTTCTAATTTCAAAATTTTTATGTCTGAATTTCCTTATATTATGAAAGAAGAAATGCTTTAATAACATTTGACTGAGCTCTCCTTTGCCCTTGCTATAGAAGTCGAGTCCATAGGCTTGTTAAACAGAGCCCAGATGTCCGAGACAGGAGGAAGACTCTGTAAAAGAAACGCACTTCTTTGAATTTCTCTCTGAACAAAAACTACATCCTGTTTCTTGGAGACACCTCAGAAATAGACATTCTGAATATGAGATAGACATTGTCTTAGTTCCCAGAAAAGGAAAAAGAAGCAAGAACACAGCAAATCTCAGCATACACAGAGCAAGAGTGAACCCAGGCTACAAGTTCATGACTGACTTGGCCCTCTGTGTGTCAGGATGATCCAGCCAGTTCACTCTATAGTAAACCTTTGAGAAACAACTTTCTGCAGGCAATTGCAAGCGTAGCCTGGGGTGAACACCTAATCAATATTAATTAAACAATAAATTAAACATAGCAAATTAGCAGCATTTGGATTTTTTTTAATTTTCAATTTACATAAAGCATAAAAGTATGAAGAGTGCAGCTCAATACCTTTTTTTACTTTTTTTCTTTTTCTTTTTTTTTTTTTTTTTTTTTTTTTTGGCCATAGGGTGAGTCTCACTGAAGAGTTACAGAGAGAGAAGGAAAGTTAGAAATCACCCACAGGGAATGGCTACACCACAATATCCTCTCCATTTTCCTCTCAAGATTTTGGGCACACATGTATACACACCTAGCATGATTTTCAAGCTACAGGATCTGAGACACAAACTGCAGTGGGGCATGTGGGAATCTAGCACCTTAACTACAATGCCACCTGCTGGCCCCTACATATTTACATAATCCTATATCCATGGAATCACCCAGATCAAAATATAGAACCTTTCCTAAACACCAATATTAGTTTTGTATTATTTTAAATTTTTATCTAAAGAAAGTGCTATGATATGAATTAGTCCTCCAAAATGTATACATTGAAACTTAATCATCACTGTGATAGTATCAAGAGGTGTGATTTTTTTTTTCTTTTTCTGAGAGCTTTTTGCTATAGGGCACATGCGCTCGCCAGACAGACAGAGAGAGAGAAAGAGAGACAGAAAGCGAGAAATCACCCCCCAGGGGGGATGGCCACGCCGCAATCCTTTCTCCTCCATTCTCCTCTCAGGATCTTGGGCATGCACGCACACGCGCCCGGCGTGAGTTTTAAGCCACCGGGTCTGGGACGCGAACCGCGGTCGACTACATGGGAGTCCAGTGACATAGCCATTACGCTAACTGCGTAATGGTCTTGGGACCAGCAGTTGGCATAATGGCTATGTTGCTGGACTCCCATGTAAGTCAACCACATTTCGAGTCCCAGACCTGGTGGTTTAAACTCAAGGTAGGCTCATGTGCATGCATGCCTAAGATCTCAA
The DNA here is from genome assembly GCA_026018925.1 of Tupaia tana. NCBI lineage: Eukaryota > Metazoa > Chordata > Mammalia > Scandentia > Tupaiidae > Tupaia > Tupaia tana. Next base: position 20,369,924 of record JAKSZU010000008.1, read on the forward strand.
GAGAAGAATGGAGGAGAAGGGATTGAGGCATGGCCATCCCCCCTGGGAGGTGATTTCTCACTTTCTGTCTTCTGTCTTTCTGGTGACCGCACACACCCTATAGCAAAAAACTCTCAAAATAATAATAATAATAAATGTATGGTCTTATAAATTACCCAGTCTCAGGTATCTCCTTATAGTAGTACAAACGGACTAAGACAGAAAGCTAGACAGCAGAAGTGGTATTTGTTCTTTCTTCCTTTCGTTTCTTTTTTTTTTTTTTTTTTTTTAAGATTTTTGCCATAGGACATGTTGCACTCACCAGAGAGAGACAGTGAGAGGGAAAGTGAGAAGTCACCCCTAAAAGGGGATGGCCATGCCTCAATCCCTTCTCTTCTACTCTCCTCTCAGGATTTTTGGCACACACATACACATGGCTGGTGTGATTCTCAAGTTACCAGGTCAGGGACTTAAACCACAGTTGACCATGTGGGAGTCTAACACCTTAACAATTGTGCCATCTGACCCCTGTTCTTACTTCAACTGTTGAGTTGGAAAGATTATTCGGTGCAGGGTGGGGGAAGTAACTGATTAAAGCTAGTGCAGTCAAGGGGTGGAATGTATAAGCTTGGAAATCAAAAAGAACTGCTACCTACTATACTTGACATTTGGCAAGGCAAACCTCCCTAGCCCATAGTTCCTTTCATGGTATTATGAGACTATTCTATCTGTAGGTAAGTCTCACATGGAATAAATGAACTAGTGCATGTAAAGTTTCACAAGGTGCTGGGAAGGCACTTAGAAGTAAAATTCAATAAGTGGCATCTATTGATTAAGAATCGGTTATTTTAATATGCAGCTACAGTCAGTTTAGACCAAAACATCTTCCTTCTTAGCTGCTCTACTTTCCTGTGATAACACCCTCAAGGACAGAGACAATATTTTCATTCCCACTGCTTGACTTAGCTGTTGAAGGAAACTGTATTTTGTTTGAACTACTGTATCAGTATCAAACTGTATTTTAAAAATAATCGTTAAGAATTCTGAGAGAGCATAAACTTACACTGTCCTTGATCAAACAAAGCTGCTGTAATCCGAATGAATGCTCCGTAATGATCAAGCTATTTATTTTTCAGAGCTTCCAATTTTTTTGAAGCCTAAAATGGTTTAATTCTATCCACCAAGCAATTAATATATTCTACTAAACAAATCAGAGCGGGAGAACCAAATTAACACCTTTCAAGAGTGATATATCAGCGCAGGATTCTACAGAATGCTTTATGACCCTTCCACCTAATTTAATAGATAAATTCTGAGCATCCAAATGCCCTAGCATGGCTTGAATTCTTTCAGAGGCTAAAAAAAATGTACATTTGTATGAAGTACAACTTTTCAGTGGAAAAACAAAACTCCTCTACTATAAGTGATTTTATTTTTTTAAAAAAGAGGTTTTTGCTATAGAACACATGAGCTCACCAGCAAGACAGAGAGAGACAGAGAGACAGAATGCAAGAAATCACCACCCAAGGGGAATGGCCATACTGTAATCACTTCTCCTCCAGTCTCCTCTCAGGAATTTGGACACACACGCACCCACACCCAGCGTGAATTTTAAGCAGCCGGGTCCAACTATAGTAGACTAAGTGTGAGTCGAGCAATGTAACCATTATGTCATCTGATGTTCTCTCTTCTTTTAAAGCCTTTATTTTGACCCCAAGACTAGACTAAAATTCGCTTCATTAGCCTGCACTTACTCAGTTAGAAAGTGAGATGCCTTATGTAAGTAGGTAAGAGTTGAAACAAACGCACGGTAGATGTGTTTCTACACTCACAGGCCTGACAGACCATGTTCCAAGGCTGCCGACCTTTCAGAGGTCCTGCCTCACCATGGTCTTCAGTTAGGGACAGCTAATTGGCCTTTCTATACACCTGGTCGAAGAGTGCACCATGGCTCAGTAACTGCAGCCACACCTTCCCCATTACAAAGCACATGCACTTACTGTTAATAACTCTCACCTTCCACTCCCTACTCTCCATGGACCTGAAGATGGGCAATGAAAGTTGCCTTTTTGTCCCCCAAAACTATCTCTGATATTCATTTTAACCTGTCAGGATTAACATGTGAAAGAATGAGTCTACCTAGAAGTGCTCTAGATCTGATACGTGAGACAGAAATTGATAGGTGCTTCTGGAAGTAACTATTAGATTGCCCTGTTAGACAGTGGGAAGATGTTGAAGAGCAATGAGTCCTTCAAGGTCACTGTTTTTCCCTTTGAAACAGAGACGTTTCAAGACAGTGCCTTTCATGCTCTGGTCACTTCCTTGATATATTTGCCTAAGAAAAGTAGCTGGCAGGGAGCTTCTGTACTTTTTCTTTGTTTTTGTGTTTTAATTGCCAGTGGGTGTACACAGAGAGAGAGAGAGAGAGAATGTGCCCCCCCCCCCCCATAAGACATGGTCATGCTAGATTCTTTTACCTCCTTTTCTTCACCCCATCAGGATTTAGGGCATGCACTCACACATAGACATTACATATACCTTTTTTTTTTCTTTTCTTTTTGGAGAGGTTTTCACTATAGAGCGCGTGTGCTCGCCAGACAGAGAGAGACATAGAGACAGAAAGTGAGAAATCACCCCCCGGGGGGATGGTCACGCCGAAATCCCTTCTCCTCCATTCTCCTCTCGGGATCTTGGGCACGCACACACATGCGCCTGGCGTGAGTTTTAAGCCACCAGGTCCGGGACACGAACTGCGGTCAACTACGTGGGAGTCCAGCGACATAGCCATTATGCTAACTGCTGGTTCCCACCTTTTTTTTTCTTTTTTTGGAGAGGTGTTTTTTGGTTTTTGTTTTGTTTTGTTTTTCTATAGGGTTTGTGCCCTTGCCAGAAAGACAGAGAGAGAGACAGAGAGACAGAAAGCGAGAAATCACGCCCTGGGGGGACGGCCCCGCCCCAATCCCTTCTCCTCCATTCTGCTCTTAGGATACTGGGCACGTACACACATGCTCCCGGCCTGAGTTTTAAGCCAGTGGGTCCGGAACTCAAACTGCGGTTGACTACATGGGAGTCCGGCGACATAGCCATTATGCCAACTGCTGGTCCCACATACATCCTTTTTCAAGCTGCCAGGGCTGGAACTTGAAATGTAGTTGGCCATTTGAGATCTGGCTTTCTATGCACAGCACTTAACCGCACTACAGAGTCGTCCCTGTATTGTTTCTTTAATAGGACTTATAGAGTGCCTTGGTCTTACAAAAGAAGGAGGAAAATAAGAAAGGGGGGGAAGAGCTGTTACTATTGTTGTTGTTATTGTGAGTACACCAGAACCAAGGCTTTGACAACAAAGGCTGAGTTTAACGCTGATTGTTCCGACATAGCAGAGGAGTAAGCGCTAGTGGGCAGATCAGTAGGAAACTAATACAGTAATTGTTCACAATCATGCCAAAATCATACCCAGGAGATAAAAGGTGAAAGGCAGATCAGGCCAGACTAGGGATCTGGAGCAAGATTCTTGAAGACTAGATTAGGCAACGTAGCACAGGAGAAGGATGGATTAGGTGAGAAACATGAGATTGCCAGGCCAGCCACCACCAAGCCCTGACAGCTAAGCACAGAAGTCAGAAAAGCTACAAGGATGAAGGTAGCTGAGGCATAGTCCTCACAGAGGGTACATCCAGAGCAGCATCTGAAATCGGAGACCTTTATAGCTCGACAACCTAGAAACTTCCACCTAGGTCTTCCAGGGCAACGTTCAAGGGGTGAAAGAGGAGAACATAGTTTTCCAGACTGATAGAGTACAAGTAGCAGCAGTTAAACCAAGGAACACACACACACACACACATGCACACACCCTAAAATAACTGGTGATATCCAGGAAAAGAGATAAACTCACCCCAAAAGTCTCTTGAGGTTTTAGGAGTCCAAAGCTGTATTATAGTGTTATTATAGTATGCAAAGGAGGCAGAAGAAAGATATAACTTTTTTAAGAGAGTTTTGGTTTTTGTTTTGTTATAGGGCATGTGCACTTTTCAGAGAGATAGAGAGAGAAAGAAAGAAACAGAAAGCAAGAAATCATCCCCCCAGGGGGTGGGATGGACACCACAATCCTTTCTCCATTCTCCTCTAAGGATTTTAGACACACACACACATGCACCCATCATGAGTTTCAAGCCACCAGGTCCAGGACTCAAATCACAGTTGGTCATGTGGGAGTCCAGAGCCTTAACCACTATGCCACCTGTTGGCCCAGGATATAATTTTTTAAAAAAATAACAATGACAACAACTATTCAATGGTTAAGAAAGCAGTTAAGGGAGTTACACTGACCTCTGTTTGAATCCACATCTGATCTTGGAAAAGTTTATGCTACCTGTTCCTCTATTTTGTTATCTCTAAAATGGAGATGATACCTACTTATATCCTTGGATTGTTCCAAAGTTAAACTGGCATAAATTGCTTAGTATTTCTCTGAGCACATAAAAAGGCCCAATCAGTGGACACACTCCTGGTGATGATGATGATGATGATGTATTATAATATACCTCTGATGTTCATAGAGCACAAATCACCTTATTTGTTGATTCTTCTATCCTGTCTATTATCAGCAAAACCAGGATCCCTGCTCTGACAGAATCGGAATTCATTCACTTTCAATGCATTACATTGAATTGGGGCTAAGGAAGCCCTGACACAAGATAAATCAATTATCTTTAATAAATAGTATTATCTAGTAATAGTATAAAATTAACATTGTCCCAGAGAAAATAGAGTAGCAAGAGGTAAAATTATTGGGTCATCAGAAAAGTCAAGTCAAAATTTTGCCCATCACTGGAATACTTACACAACCATACCCATATGTTTTTCTATGCAAAAATGCCTCATGACTTTTCCTACAACCATAATTAGGTGCTAAGTAATTATGTGCTAAATTACTATGCAGACAAATGGTAACGAGAAGAAAGAAGTGTTTACTAAGAGTCATCATTCACTGAACACCTCCATGATATTTACCGTGTTTGCTGTTCACAACAATCCAATGAGGAACATACCATCTTCAACTTACAAATGAGGAACCAGAGGCTTAGAAAAGTTAATAGCTTGCCTGTGATTACTCAGTGAAAGGAAGAGCGGAACCTAAATATGGATACATGTGCCTCAGAAGCCTGTTTCCCCAGCCTCTGACCCATGGCAGCTCAGCAGGTACCAAGGCAAGTTGCCAATCGGAGACTGGTATCGCAGCAAACTATGCTGATTCCAACTGTGACTGTCCCTTTCTATAAAAGAAGACAAATTGGATACAAAACACGAGCATGAAAATAGTTTCACCTAGAACACAACACATACTCGAAAACCAAGCATAAATTTTGAGCTATTGGGTTGCTGGAAAAGTCATGACATATTTTTCTGTTTTTCTATGCAAAAATGCATCATGTCTTTTCTGATGACCCAACACATCAGGTGCCTATGAAAGAGGAGATTAAAAACTATAATCATTTTGCAAACAAAACAGAAATCATGGACATGAGTAGAACAACATAAAAAGGTGAAATTTTGCCCATCATGGGAACACTTACACAACTTTACTCATATAAAGTTGAGACAGAAGTATGTGTGTAGTAAAGGCAGAAGATCCATGAGTCTGCCCTTTGTTCAATTGTGTTAAATTAGGAATTGTCTGTACATATGTATGTATGAATATGTACATGTATATTTGTATATTTTAACATTTTTCATCAGGGTTTATCTAATCTATACCTCTATAAACATATTTATAAATATTGGATTATCAGAAAACTCATGATGTATTTTTTCAAAAAAAATGCATCATCCCCCACTGGGAGTGATTTTTCATTTTCTCTCTCTGGTGAGCACATCCACCATCTATCAAAAACTTTTTTTAAAAAAAGTGAAAGCTTTAAAAAATAAAACATTTTATATTTTTATATAGAAAAGCCTCCAGGAAAAAAGAATGCATCATGACGTTTTTGATAACCAATATTTTTATAATTAAATTCCCCAGCCTGCCAGTAAGAGATTATTTGTTCAGATTTCTTCTTTGTGTGTGTGTGTGTGTTTCTTCCATAGTATGAGTAGGCTCACATGAGAGAGGCAAAGAGAAGGAAAGTGATGGGAACCAGCAGTTAGCGTAATAGCTATGTCGCTGGACTCCCACGTAGTCGACCGCGGTTCGCGTCCCGGACCTGGTGGCTTAGAACTCACGCCGGGCGCATGTGTGTGTGTGCCCAAGATCCCGAGAGGAGAACGGAGGAGAAGGGATTGCAGCGTGACCATCCCCCCTTGGGGGTGATTTCTCGCTTTCTGTCTCTCTGTCTGGCGAGCGCACGCTCCCTATAGCGAAAACCTCTCAAAAAAAAAAAAGAGAAGGAAAGTGAGAAATCACCCCCTGAAGGGGGTCGTTCACACCACAACCCCTTCTCCATTCTCCTCTCAGGATTTGGGGCATGAATGCACATGTGCCTGGCATGAGGTTCAAGCTGCTGGGTCCAAGACTCGAATCATGGTCACTTCAATCCAGTGCGTTAACTACCACATCACCTCCTGGCCCAGATTTCGTTTCTTAAAATTAAACTGTTTTACATATCCTTTTCTCCTTCCTTCGCCTCTTTACCATATATTTACCTTTGTTGTATGGACAGTTTGGCAACAATCAAAAAATGATTGCAAATCTAATGGGCATTAAAAAAACATTCACACAGCATTACAACCACACTCTACTTCAGAACAAGCCTATAAAAACGAAACACAATAGGGGCTAACAGATGGCCTAACAGTTATACCCCTGGACTCCCACAAGGCTGACTGGAGTTCGAGTCCTGAAGTCAAAGGCTTAAAACACATGCCCGCCACATGTGCTTTCATGCCCAAAATCCCAAGAGGAGAGTGGAGAAGGGATAGTAACGTGATCATACCCCGGGGGGGGGGGGGGGGGGGGGGGTGGGGTGGGGGGGGGGCGGTGATTTCTCGCTTTCTGTGTCTCTGTCTCTTTGGTGAGCACACACACCCTATAGCAAAAATCGCTCTCTCTTAAAAGAGAGAGAGAGAGAGAGAGAGAGAGAGAGAGAGAGGAAGGAAGGAAGGAAGGAAGGAAGGAAGGAAGGAAGGAAGGAAGGAAGGAAGGGAGGGGGGGAGGGGGGGGAGGGGAGGAAGAGAGAGAGAGAGGAAGAAAGAGAAAGAAAGAAAGAAAGAAAGAAAGAAAGAAAGAAAGAAAGAAAGAAAGAAAGAAAGAAAGAAAGAAAGAAAGAAGAAAGAAAGAGAAACAGAATACGTGCAAGGTATACAAAGGCTCTTTGAAGCACCAGCCCATCAGCCTTTTCAGACACACCCAGTCTCAGAAGCTAAGTCAGTATAAGAACCATCCATTCATTGGTCATTTATTGAGTGACCATGGTGTCCTTGGCACTAGCCTAGGTTCCAAGGATACATTGCCTGCCTAACCAGAGATCAGAGGCTGGTCACAGAGACAACTACAGAACTATTAGATCAGGGCTATACCTTTAGCGTGCACAAGATACAGTGGCTATGAAAACGTATTCACCCTTGAATAAAAGGACAGTGTTATTCTTCTGTGTTCACATGTGCCATGTATAAAAATATTGGCTGACATAAAGTACAGATGACAAAGAGTCATGTTGAGAGGTAATAAAAAACAAAAACAGGAAAACCCCACAAAACTAGGCTTTTTGTTTATTCCATTTTTGTTTGTTTCTGCTAGAGGGCATGTGCACTCACTCCAGAGAGACAGACAGAGAGGGAGAGAGAAAGCACCCACTGTGGAGAATGGTCATGCCACAATTCCTTCTCCTCCACCTCTCCCTCCTTTCAGAATTTTGGGCACACAGGCACGCATGCTAGCATTTTTCTCAAGGCGCCAAGTCCAGGACTCAAACTGCGCAGTCAGCCATGTTGGATCCTACTGCCTTAACCATCAGGCCACAGAGTCAGCCCATACAACTCATTTTAATTTTACTTAATCTATAGGATACACCCAATTTTTTCCAGTGTTGCATCCTAGTGAGCTTTTATCAAATTCTCATCAGCTCAAAGCTGCAGATCACTACCATTCCATGCCCTATAATTTTTAATCTCATTTTCCACCTTTAGTTTCCAAACCAAGATGGACTTTGTCATCCATCTTCCAGTTTGGGGTGAAGGTCATCACCTGGTCGTTTATATTGCTCTGTTCTCAATATAATAGAGACATATGGCTAATGTGTCCTTAATCGTGTTATTTTGTTGTGCTCTGTTGCTATTGCATCTCCTGAATTTTCTTCAGCCAATTACTGTCAAGTGCATTTAATTTCTTCTATTTCATGTTAGCCCACTGCCAATATTCTCCTCCCCACAGAACTGATATTCTGCTAGGCAAAAACTGAATTTTTACTTTAGACTGATAGAGATCCACTCTCTGATAGTTTCTGGAAAGTGAAACCATTCTTTTTCTGAAAGTCCTTGACAGCCATTGCAAAAGCCTTCTTTAACCTTCCAGAGCATGTTCACGTGCTTTATTCAGATATCACTATTTTCATGTTACACCTAATTATGTGATAATGTGGCGAGCACTACTGTGCTCTGAGAAAATAGGTTGAATTACTCTAGATGCCAGCAACAAATGGCAGAGCCCACAAACAATGTCATTTATTCATTCTTTAGGCAATTAAAAACTTAGTAGGTGGAGTCCAGGCAGTGGCACACCAGTAATACAATGCTCTGTGAGACTGACCCAGATGGGAAGGTTCCAGGTTTGAGACCTCCCTGAATACACTGGACATCCATGTGCCCATGACATCGGGCTGGCTGACAGGGGTGGATCACAGTTTAAGGATCCTGATGGGTCCATTTTTTCTCTCTCTTGTACATGTGCACTCATTCATGCAAGAGAAATGGATAACCTTAAAAAATGAAAATAAAAAGCTTGGTAGAAAGATCTGGAAATATAAGTGAAAGATCCAAAATGTCTATACTCCTATGAAATGAAATCCTTTTTTGCCTGAACGTACTGTATTTCCTATAGTTTAACAGTTTCCTAATCTCCTTCAGAAAATAGTATAAGAACCATTTATGGCCAGCCAATGGCAATGAAGGTTAAGGCAGCTGGATCCTACATAGACAACTAAGTGGCTCAAGTCCCAGACTGGGTGCTTGAATAACACACTGGACACATGTGCATGTATGTCCAAAAATCCCAAGGAGAATTAGAGAAGAGATTGTAGTATGACCATCCCCATTGGGGGAGGGGTGCTTTCTCACTCTGTATCTCCCCAGCAAGCACACACACCATATAACAAACAAACAAACAGAATCTTTTATAATATCCTTGGTCTACTGTGCAATTAAAATGTTTCACATACAAATTGGAAAATACTGTGACTACAACTAGTATACAGGGTACTTTTCTGATTTCTTACTCTATAAATGTTTTGGGTGGAGTTTTGCTTGTTCTGTTTTCATGGAAACTGGACAGGTAGCTTCCTACCTTCAGGACACAAGTTAAATTTCTTTTTCTCCCCCTTTTTTTAACTGCACCATTTCCATAAGTTTCGAGTGTAGTCTTCAAGATGGGATCTACAATTTTAGGTGAGATTATATATACATTCTTTAGTACAAATCCTAAACAGACTAAGAAATGAAACATTTTTTTAGAACTCAATATAACAGCTTAGTCCTAATAGAGAAAATATTAAAAATTAAGGGGGGAGAAAAGCACATTTCATCATGAACTTTGTAATGTACAGATACCAAATTTCTCTACAAAGACTTTTCAAAGGTGCATAGGCACCTAATTTCTCCACAAAGACTTTAAAGAGGATGGTAGAAGTGAACATAGAATGCTGGGTGGCAGCTGGTCTGACACGACAGGCTTGAATAAATGTGCCAACAAAGCCCTTATGGTTTATTGGGTAATTACGAGAAGTGGCAATGGTGCCAGCCAATTGGATTCCTGGGCATCTACTGCTAAGCCCACTTACTCTTAAAGTAGATCATTAAAAATGCACTTTGGTGGAGAAGCTTTACTCCTACTCCACATAAATAGTCTATTTGCAAAGTTAGTCATTTGGTCAAAATGCAGCACATCAGTGCTGGTACACTGAGCAACCACCTCTACATTACACAAACATCTTCCATTAAAGACATTTCAGAGTGAAGCTTTCAAATACAACAGGAATGAATGGGCCTGCAATGGGCATGAGCCCATCCATGCCCATCCATAAAACCACATATTGACACAAAAGTGAGTTCATTCCATTTGTTTGCAGAGTTCTGGAAATTTCACTACAGAGCTTATATATACAACAGAAATGGAATCACATTTTTTTAAAAATGCCAAACAGAGGACAGAATTTTTAACTTGAAAAGACAAATCTTAATTCCTGGAAAATGAAAGTCTATCTCCTCTTGCCAAAGGACTAAACAAAGAGGTGATAAAATCTTTAAAATCTTTTTTAAAAATCTTAAAAAAAAAAATCACTGAGCAAGATTAGACTTTTTCTTAATAACACAGAAAAGAATAGTCTTAAATATGTAATTGTCCATTCCCCAAACCTTCAAAAGTTAGTTGATTTTAAATACTGTCTTAGGAGAACAGGAACTAGAACAATATGAAGACAACCATGAAGACTTTAGCTTAGGTCTGGGAAAATGTTTTTTTTTTTCTTTTTTTGGAGAGGTTTTTACTATAGGGCGCATGTGCTCGCCAGACAGACAGAGAGAGACAGAGAGACAGAAAGAGAGAAATCACCCCCCCAGGGGGATGGCCACGCCACAATCCCTTCTCCTCTATTCTCTCGGGATCTTGGGCACGCACACACACGTGCCCAATGTGAGTTTAAGCCACTGGGTCAGGGACTCGAACCACAGTCAACTATGTGGGAGTCCAGTGACATAGCCATTACGCTAACTGCTGGTCCCGAGGTCTGGGAAAATGTTTTAAAGCTACTATAGGATAGACATGGATTTGACGCTTATTTTCTAATATGATGTTCACCTTCATTCCCAGAAAACAAAGATTTGTAATCATGAGAGTCAAGCTTCTTAACCAAAAAATTTAGTCACTAGAAGTATTAGGGACAAAGAATCTCTGTTGATAACTTCTGACTTATAATCAGAGGCAATGCTCAAAGTATTTACTAGCTAGTTGGTTTGGGCACCAATCACCCAGAATGTACTCCCAGATGTTACCACACTGGAGCAGTGTCTGAGAAGCCCTTTTGTAGAGGGTTGTAAGGAATGAGTTCTGCAGAGGGGCCAGAGGAGCTAAGGCAGCAATGGTGGGTGACCAGGGTCTCAAGAAAAATGCCATTTACTGAGTTCTTTAGCAATTAGTATTTTAATATTTTAGCAACTAGTGTGGACATATTACTTGTGTACACTGGATATTCATCTTCCTCGTTCCGTCCTATATGAAGATGTTCATCACATGGGGGCTAGATCCTGAGAAATAATTTCAAAAGGAGACCGGTAACTTGCTTTAAAAATACAAATGCTGATCTTTCCCTCAGAACACAATGAGGAAGGTGGGAGGACAGGAAAGAAGAAAGGGATGCACTCAGGGATAGCCATAATCTATCACTGCAATGAAAGGTTTCAGTACCACAGACCTCAAGGAAAGGGAAGCAAGAGTGACTGAAGGGAAATCTTACATAAAAAGGGGCTTAAGTGGGACCAGCAAATGGCATAATGGTTACTTCTCTGGACTCCCATATAGTTAACCGCAGTTGGAGTCCCAGACCCCACGGCTTAAAACTCACACCATGTGTGTGTGCATGCATGCCCAAGATCTCAAGAAGAGAATGGAGAAGGGTTTGTGGCATGACCATCCCCCTGTGGGGGTGATTTCTTGCTTTCTGTCTTTCTGTCTCTGTCTCTCTGGCGAGCATATGCACCTGATAGCAAAAATCTCTCTCAAAAAGGTGGGGGAGCGGAGTTCAAAGAAGTAAAGGTAGCCTTTTCTCTGGCTGATAAGAATGGCAAGTGTGCAGGTCACCAGGAGCAATGAGGTAGGTACTGCTTTCCATCAGCATCCTAAATCCAATTTGAAACCATCATTCCATCTCCAAAGTAATAGATGAAAAAGTTTACACTGAAGACAAAGCACCTAAGTTAAATCACATCATCAACCTGGGGCTGATGAGACACAGAGTGGATTTTCTATTACATTTCTACAGACTGAACATCTGTCTTAAAGTGAGCTTATTCAGCCTCAGCCAAAAGCTTTCATATCCAGGCATACTCATCATAATCTGGGGGCACTGAACTGAAATATACTCCAAAGAGATAAGACAGACCACTGGGAAATCATTTTCACTCATAAACGCTTATCCTGAACAAGAAAAAAAACCCAGATGAAGGAGCGTGAGAAAGCACTGATGGCTCAGCAACCAGGTTCTTTTAAAAGATGAGCCCTCACACCATTGCTGAGGGGAAAGTGACCTTTCAAGTTCTGAAGCAGAGCCAGGTACCAATGGGTGACTGGCTTGCTGAAGGCATAAAACTCTTGTCACCAAGGCAGTAGAACATTCATGTACTTCTATTTTCACATAATAGGCAACAATATATATTGACCAAAAGAGTGAGAAGTGTCTATCTAGCTCAATTCATTGTGTTATTCTGAAAGTAAGACTCTAGGACTTAAAAATCCCATCCCTGAAAACAGTGATATAGGAGAAATCTGGAGAAAAATAGAGTAGGCCAAGATTAAAGGTCAGCCCTCGCTAACCTTCCTTCAAGAAACCCTTAGTGGGATCAGAAAGTGGACAATGTTAACACAACACTCTGCAAAACTGACCCACGTGGGAAGGTTCTGGGTTCACAACTGAAGACCTCCCTGAACATCCAGGTGTGCATGTGCCCGTGATCCAGGGCTGGCTGAGGCTGGGGGTAAATTGCAGCATGAGGACCCTACTAAGGGTCCCTTTCTCCCACCCTCTGTCTCTCTCTCATGGAAGAAGTAAATAAATAAACTTTTAAAAGAAGAGAAGAGTGATCAGTCAGTGGTGTGGTGGTTAAGGCAACTGAGTCCCACATGACCGTGGTTTGAGTCCTGGACCTGGTGGCTTGAAAAACATGCCAGGCCCATATACATGGCCAAACTCCCAAGAGGAGTATGGAAGAGAAGAAATTCAGCATGGCCATATCCTCAGGGGGAGCTTTCTCACTTTCCCTCTCTCTTTTTCCCTCTGTCTCTTTCTTGTGAGTGCTTGTGGTTTACAGCAAACTTTTAAAAATTATGGTAATAATAAAGTGAATCTGGAGGGGGGGGGATGATTGCTAACTTGCTGCCTGTTAGTGCTTTATTTTTTGCCTCCTACAGTGATTTGGGAGTGGTGGGGGGAGTGGGAATCAATTGGTGGCCAACATTTTTTAATGTGGTTTTCCTAGAAAGATATGTCATCTCTTGAAAAATGAAGTGAGCTGTCAGCAAACCCTCGCCCCAGGGCCATGGGCCAGAGCTGTTCCTGCCCCACCTTTCCCACGGGCCCTGCAGGGTACCCTGTCTGGTAGAAGAATGTTTGTGTTTCATAACCTGCACTGCAGAGAGCTATTTTTATTAAATATTTTATAAGAGAAAGGGGGAGCACCCTCCCCAATGGGGCACAATCACACTGCAATTCTTTCCTCTATTTTTTCATCCTGTCAGGATTTGGGGCACATTGGTATATGTATTGCTTTCCCTTACCCCAAACCCTGTTTTTCAAGCTGCCAGACTGGGACTGGAACCACAGTTTGCCATGTAGAATTTGGTCCTTTAACCACTAGGCTATAGGGCCAGCCCCCAGATCAGAATTTCTGAAATGTTTCTGCAAATGGTGTGTATGTGAAGGAAGTCTATTGGGCTCTCTCATCTGCCCTTAAATCTCTGCTTCCAACCATTTGGTTTCAATCGGTCTCCTTGAGATACTGAAAGACATTCATCAAAGCAGTGGCATAGTGCATTTCACAGAAAGCCTTTCCCTGGAAGGAAGAGCTCCTTGGAATGGTACCACATTGGCCAGAAACCCTCATTTCCTGCAGTGCAGCATCCATCCAAGAAATACTCTCTCCAGGACCAATATTGCCAAGAATAATACAGACAAACACGCTGGCATTCACAAGCTTTGAAGGTAGCCCAGAAACCGAGATGCTCAGCCCACTCACAGCAGAGAAAGACATGCACCCCTACTTCTTTGTCTGGATATCTATCATGTACCTCAGAAGTTTAGCTAGCCCACTACAGGCGAGCAAAGATCAGCTCAAGAAATGACAGTTTTCTGGGGAGAAAAAAAGATTATGCTCAAGGGTTAGAGACTTGGGGAAATTTTTCTACTTAGATGGGTTCCGACCAAAGATTCTGGTCTAGATACTCCCAGTGTCTATTGTACTCTGCCATTCAAGCGAGACACACAAGGAAAAGATCCCCAATGGGTCCACTGAAACAGATTACCCTCAGTCTAGAGTCAGTAACATTTACCTACTTGATGAAGTTGACTTGAAGTTTTTCTTACTGGCCTTTCAAATATCCTTAGGCTAAAAACAGTGAAGATGTGACCAGGGGAAACCATTATAGTCCCCTTCTTAAATGCTGTCCCTTGGCTTGCTTTTTTTTTTTTAATCATAACAAAGTAGGGAGCTAAGGTCTTTTAATTAAAAAATATTTTTGGGGGGACTAGCAGTTGGCGTAATGGCTATGTCGCTGGACTCCCATGTAGTCGACCGTGGTTCAAGTCCCAGGCCTGGTGGCTTAAACTCACACCAGGCGTGTGTGTGTGCATGCCCAAGATTCCAGGAGGAGAATGGAGGAGAAGGGATTTTGGTGTGGCCATTTCCCCCTGGGGGGTGATTTCTCGCTTTCTGTCTCTCTGTCTCTCTTTCTGGCAAGCGCATGTGCCCTATAGCAAAAAACTCTCAAAAAAACAAAATTTTTTTTTTAGTTTTGAAAGGAAAAGTACTAGTTTTAAGATGGGTTTGATCTTAGTGAGACAATAACATGAGATAACATGAGACAAAACAACATAACTTGATTCCAAAGTCAAAAAATGACATTATTGCACATACATTTCTCTCCACTTGTGTGTGTGTGTGTGTGTGTGTGTGTGTGTGTGTGTTGTTTAAGAGAACTCAATAACTATGAGCCTTTTTAACAAGAAAAGGGCAGTACTCAGAAGCTACACAATATTTACATGGATAGGTACTGTAATAATATACTTCCTTCCACTTAATGGCAAGAAATCTTAGTCAGGATTTTCTAAACCTCTTTCTTTACATCTTGATTCCTCAATGTCTTAACAATCCCACTAGTGCCCACAGCTTCCTCTGGCTAGAAAAGCTCTTTTACCACAAAAAGAAGGACCGCTCTCCCAGTAGAGGGTGGGTGTGAAGTACAAAGGGAAGAAACATCTAACAGACAAAATGTAAAGTTTTCCATTGGGGGGGGAATAAATGTATATATAGTATACATCATGATGGGGACTTTATATAAAATGTGAATTTAATTTGGAAAATTTTTTAAATAGGCAGAAAGATAAAGATTGAAAAACAGTGGTATCCCCTCTTAAAAGAATGATTTCATTTCAGATTATTTTTACATTGTAGTCTATAACTATTCCCTAAAGAATAAGTGTTTTAGTACAGTGAGCTAATAATTTAGCTTACAAACCTATTAGTGAGTTAATGCAATCTCATAAATGACCAACTTAGATTATAGAAACCATTCACCACTCTGGACTAATCTAGACGGCTCTTTCCATGCCCTAGGCTGAGTTTCATAAGCAAAATTTACAGATATTTTATAGCAAGTTTTGAGCTGAAGAAGATGGTAAGCCCCCTAGAAAAAAAACATTGGAATCACAGGGCTATCAAGAGAGGCAAAGAAAAATTAAGAAATATGGGCAAGGAGAAAATATCTAAATACATTTTAAATGAGATTTGAAAAAGAAATGGAGGAGCAATGAGGTGTAAAGAGAAGACAAAGGCCAACTTTCAGATTTCCAGATAAACATGCAGACATCATTCACACCTAGTGAGCTAGTGACTCAGAGAGGCCATCAAGTCTCACAAGGAGCTATGCTCCCTCCTTGGACGTTAATTATAGAAGTCTAGTCTTGTCTGGCATACAGCTAGTTAGATTTCTAGTTTTCCATCTCACTGCTCTATGGAATCATTTATGTTGGCTCAAGCCACCAGAGACTAATGGATATTCTTCACTCCATAAACCAGCAGCTACATTCATGTGTTTCTATGGAGAAGCTGGGGAGAGAAACACACATGTAAGGTTTCCTACATAACCAAAAATATCATCACCAGCAATACTGATGGTAATATACTCACACATGTAAACTAAGTCAACCTCTGTATTTCCAAAGAGCCAGTCATATTAATACTTAAACAAATATTTTTTCTGATCTGGAAGTGAGTTTAGTACAAAGCTACACCAAGAATGAGAAAAAAGCTCTTAGCTGCATTTGGACCAACCCTATGTGGCAATAAATTTAAGAAAACCTGGTTTAACCTTTAGATCTGCCAAAGTTCCCAGGGAAGAGATGTAAGATTGTTCAGGATCCAGATATAATTAGTTGAATAGATTGTTTATGTCCCTCTCTTCAGCCAAAAATGCCAACTTTTGACCATTTTGCTATTTATTATTACCTCTACCAAGGAAATTTTCTACTAGTACTCAAACTTTATCTAATGAAGACTTAAAGTAGCACCATAGGAAGAAGGCAGGGAGAAATGAAATCAACCAGCTTATTTTTCTTATATTTGAAAAAGACTAAAAGGATATTGAAATTATGAATAACTTTTCATTTACCATTTAATCAGTGATTAGAACTTTTCTGAATGATTTCATTTCAGATTATTTTTATGTTGTAGTCTATAACTATTCCCTAAAGAATAAGTGTTTTAGTAGAGTGAGCTAATAATTTAGCTTACGAGCCTATTAGTGAGTTAATAGATTCAACTCAAGACATCAGGCACTTGATGACGCCATCTTCTCTTCAACTGAGTAGACCAGTCAAACTTAAAGGAAAAGATAAAAGGGTACATCATACTGTTTTGAATCTCAAGCCCCATGACACTAACACCAGAATAAAATGAATTGTTACTAATTCTAGTTTTATCTTCATGAGTTCAGATTTCTATCTTTGTGGCTTTGGTATTTATATTATGTATTTGTTTGTTGCGTGTGTGTGTTTGGTTGTCTGTGTAGTTTAGAAGATTCAAGAATGAGACCAGCTGGAAACTTAGCTCTATATGCTAGAACCTAGAGGTTAGCCTCACCAAATGCATTTGGCAAAACCAGAAGTTTTATTGTCATTACCCT
The DNA here is from genome assembly GCA_026018925.1 of Tupaia tana. NCBI lineage: Eukaryota > Metazoa > Chordata > Mammalia > Scandentia > Tupaiidae > Tupaia > Tupaia tana. Next base: position 20,387,220 of record JAKSZU010000008.1, read on the forward strand.
CTTACATAGATTGCTATTGTAGTGATTTTCAATTCAAGAATCACAAGTGAAAGCATTTATTTTGTCTATTGCAGAGCAAACTTGAGTATTCCTATGATTAAATGAATCTAGAGTATTCATATACCTGAATCAATATGGAAGGACCTATTGGGTTATCTGAAAAGTCATAGCATATTTCTATGCAAAAATGTGTCATCGCTGAGACCAGCAGATAGTATAATGGTTATGTCGCTGGATTCTCACGTAGTCAACCACGATTCAAGTCCCAGACCAGGCAGCTTAAAAATCTCATGCCAGGCACATGTGTGTGCATACCCAAAATCCCTAGAGGAGCATGGAGGAGAAGGGATTGCAGTATGGCTATCCCCTGGGGGGGGGGGGGGGATGATTTCTCACCTTCTGTCTCTCTGTCTCTTCCTGGTGAGTGCACACACCCTATAATAAAAATCTCCCTAAAAAAATAAAAAATGTGTCATCACTACTGGCAACCCAATAGATCTTCCTGATAAAGGACCTGCTGAAATTCATGGACTATTACTTATTCAGCACTATGGGAAAATCACCAATTTTTTTGTGGTGGTAAGTGGAAGTGATAGATGGTACCCCCCCCCCTTTTTTTTCTTTTTTTATAAAGTACTTAGTGAACAAGGGTAGTTATCATTGTAAAAAAGACATAATGCCTTCTTTTTATTGTTTTTGTCCCTTTAAATAATAATGACAAATTCATCTTTTATTCTCTCTCTAGTTCTTAAGGAAAGCTGCAAAAAGGAAATTATGAGCATAAAAGCTCCATTATAACTTTGAAAATAAGCAGTCAGTCTATAGCCACTGGAGGGAACAGAACGGGTTTGGAGCTTTCTCATAGGTCTACCACCAGGTAATTATCACTACTTGATCTGTCTGTGAGCTCACTAAAAAGTTTCATTTTCAGGGTTTCTCTATTTGATGGGACTCAGAGTTTATACTGTGTGATCAGTCCTATCTCCAAGGCATTTGTCAAAAGCAATCAATGGCAATTATTTTATCTTGTTGCTGTCTAAGGCAACTTTACAACTGGGACTAACAAGAGGTTCTAAAATACTTATAAGGGAGAGCTGGGGAATGAGATGCCCATACAGGTTATGAAAAGCTCTGTACATGCCTGGGAACGAAGTGATATGTAGTATGAGCAGAGCTGTGTAACCATGGTTGTGCACAAACCCATAAAAAGTTTAAGAAGGCCATTATCTCTCACCATTGGCTGACCTTGAGGCTCTGCTCAACAAAAGTAAAAGCTAATGCAGACTTGTAAATAACCTGCTATGACACTAAAATGTGCCCCAACACACACACACACACACACACACACACACATATACACACACCCCTTTGGCAAAAACTTGGAACCTTGTTGATTCAAAGCATTAGAAAAACTCTGTCCAACTGTAACTGATAATTAGCTAACCAACCATAGACCAGTGGTTACACACAACTTTATAGTCTTTACATAATTATTTCAGAAATGTCATTTAATAAACAAAAACTCTAAGAAAAGAAGTGGGAAAAAATATGATTTCCAATATTGCACATTATATTGTTTAAATCTCCATATTTTGACAGAAAAAAAAAACACTAACTAAAAGACAAGCAAAGACTAGAAAAATGTGGGCAATACATTAAAAAAAAAACTGTATGTAAGGAAGCTCAGATGTTGGACTTAATATACAATCATAAATGTAAAGAAATTGAAAAGCTCATATTTAAAGACTAAAAGAAAATTATGAGAATGATGTCTCACCAAAGAGATAATCACATAAGCCATGGGAATTATCAATAAGAAGGAAAGGAAGAAGGGGGGGGGGAGAAAGCAGCAAAGACAAATAAATATCTTTGAGTTGAACAATATAATAACTGAAATAAAAAATAATTCTCTAATGAGGATCAACAGCAGATTTAATGGCAGAATAAAGGATCAAAAAACTTGAAGACACATCAATTTAGATTCTATAATTTAGATTCTACAAGCTGAAAAATATAAATAAAAATTAACAAAACCTCAGAGACCTGTAGAGACCATTTAAGCACACCAGTACATCCATAATAGGGGTCCCAGAAGGAGAGGAGAGTAAGTACAAAGGGGGGAGGGGAGTTTGAAGAAATAATGGCCCCAAACTCACCAAACTTGACATAAACTTTAATCCAAATGTCCAAAAACCTCAAGGACTTCCAAGTAGAATATAATGAAAGAGATACAGACCTAGGCATATGATAGTCAAACTGTCAAAAGGCAAAGAAAGAGGACCAGCAGGTGGCGTGGTGGTTAAGGTGCTGGACAGTCCCACATGGCCCACAAGGGTTAGAGTCCTGAATCTGATGGCCTTCTTTCTCACTTCATCTCTCTCTCTCACTCTCAACCTCTGTCTCTCTCTGGTCAAATTAAAAAAAAAAAAAAAATGAATAAACAAATAAAATAAAAAAATAATTTTTTAAAAAGGCAAAGAAAAAATCTTGAAAACAGCAAGTAAAAAACAACTTACCACATACAAGGAATACTTAATAAGATTAAAAGTTGATGGCTCATCAGAAACCATGGAATCCAGAATCAGCAAAGAGCAAAATGATCTTTCAAAGTGCTAAAAGAGAGTATCAAACAAGAATTCCATACCCGGGACCAGCAGTTAGCATAATGGCTATGTCGTTGGACTCCCACGTAGTCGACCGCGGTTCGAGTCCTGGACCCGGCGGCTTAAACTCACGCCGGGCGCGTGTGCATGCGTGCCCAAGATCCCGAGAGGAGAATGGAGGAGAAGGGATTGCGGCGTGGCCATCCCCCCTGGGGGGGTGATTTCTCGCTTTCTATCTCTCTGTCTTTCTCTGTTTGTCTGGCGAGTGCACGCGCCCTATAGCAAAAACCTCTCCGAAAAAAAAAAAAAAAAAAAGAATTCCATACCCAACAAAACTATCTTTGGGGGGGGGCTGATGGGTGGCGTGGTAGTTAGGGGTGCTGGACTCTCACATATTTGACCACAGTTCAAGTCCCAGACCTGGCAGCTTGCTTTCTCTCTCTCTAAAAAAAAAAAAAAAAAAAAAAAAAACACAACTATCTTTTGAATCTAAGAAATTAGGACATTCTCAGTGATAAAGGACAAAGACTCATTCTTTGACCAAATCTCACTTAGGCTCTTCTGAGTTTTATTCCTGCCTAGACCTTGACCTTAGCCTGTCTTTAGAAATAGTTCTGCTAAGTTAATTCATCAGACATTTCCCACCCTTGGTATATGATCAAGTTCTTCATCCTTCACCTTTTATGTTTAAGTCCTTGAACTGTCTTTACCAAGAATCTTGTTAGGCCAGTTTATAAAGAATCCCCCTACCAGGGCCAGCAAGTGGTATGGTGGTTAAGGTGCTGGACTCCCACATAGCTGACTCTGTGCTTCAAGTCCCAGACCCAGTAGCTTGAAAATCACCCTGGGTATAGGTGCATGCATGCCCAAAATCCTGAGAGGAGAATCAATTGTGGTGTGGATATCCCCCTGGGAAGTAATTACTCATTTTCCATCTCTCTATCTCTCTCTGTCTCTCTATGCCCTATGGCAAAAAACTGCAACTGTAGTTACTAACTGTCCATCTACTGACCTGTCAATCTGCTATTTTTCTCTAAAATCTGATGTGTCCTTGTATTCATAGTCTATTTTAATCTGTCTCCTCTATTGCAATAGTCTTAAATTCTTTCTTGCCATTTTTAACAAGTGTCAGAATAATTTTTTCTTTAACACCAAATAAACAAAAATACCGTTAACAGCAGACATGCTCTGTAAGTGTCTTTCATGCTAAATGAAAGGACACTAGACGGTAACTCAAATCCATATGACACAATAAGGAGCACTATTAGGAAAATATATTTAAAATATAAAAAGCAAGAGAAAAGTATTTCTGTTTGTAATTCTTTTCTATTTGACTTAGAAGCCAACTACATAAAGCAACAATTACAAAACTCTGTTGATGAGTCATAACATATAAAGATGTAATTTGCATAATATTAATTGTACAACAGAAATGAGAACAAGGCTATATTGGTACAAAAATTTTGCACACTATTAAAATAGAGTTGGTATTAATATGAACTAAGTTAAGATGTTAATTTTATTTCCCAAGACAACCACCACTAATAAAATAACTTGAAAGCATAGAATAAAATAAAGCAAAAATGAAATTAAAATGACACTCTAAGAAATATTTTTTAACACAAAAAGACACATAGATAAGTAAAGAAACAAAAAAATACAAGACAAACAAATTGAATAGCAAAATGAGCCTACTTTATTGGTAATTACATTAAAACTGTATTAAACACTACAATAAAAGGGAAGAAATTGGCAGAATAGTTTTTTTAAGCCAAATTTATCTTGTCTATGAATCTCACTTTGGCTCCAAAGACAAAGAAAAAGAAAGTAAAAGATGGGGAAAAATACATATCATGCAAGCAATAACCAAAAGAGGGCTGTCGTGACTATATTATCAAACAAAATCGATTTAGATTTTAAGTTAGAAATTGTTACAAGAGAAAAATAAGGATATTTTATAGTGATAAAAGCTGTCCTAGTCACAGTAACACAGGTAATAGGGTGTCACTCTTCAGTACTGGAATCACACAGAAGACTGTGGTTTTGCTACCTAGTGAACCTGAAATGCACAGGTTATGCGCGTACGCCTATAACTATGGCTGACTGAAAGGCTTATAAAGAGGGATGATGGTATGACAAAACCCTGTTGAAGGTGCCTGTTTCTCTCTCTTTCTCCCCCCCCTTTTCTCTCAATAAAACAAACAAACTTGAAGAAATCAATTCATCAGAATGATGAAACTATTATGAACATATATACACCTAACAGCTTCAAAATACATAAAACAAAATCTAACAAAACTAAAGAGAAAATTGAAAACTAAACAGGAATAGAGAATCAAATATCATACTATCAATAAGACAAACAAGGAAACAGAACACTTGAACAATATTATAAGCCAACTAGAACTAACAGAAATCTTAAAACACTCTACGTAACAATAGCAGAATACACATTCTTCTCAAAGTCACATAAAACATTCTAAAGGATAGTCCATATGTTAAGCCATAAGACAAGTCTCAATAAATTTAAATAATAGAAAATCACATATATTATGTTTTCTGATCACAACAGAACAAAATTAGAAATCAATAACATGAGGAACTTTAGGATATTTACAAAAATGTGGATATTAAACAACATACTCCAAAATAGCCAGCTGATAAAAGGAAAAAAAATCACAGGGGAAATTAGGTAATACTTGAAAATTAATGAAAACAAAAGCACAGCATACTAAAACTCATGGATGCAGCAAAAGCAACACTTAGAGGAGAATTTATAGCCATGAACACCTATATTAAAAATAGGAAACTGATCTCAAATTAGTATTCTAATTTTTCCCTCTAAGAAACAGCAGGTGGTGTTGTGGTTAAGGTAGATGAATTCTTTTTTTGGATTATTTTATTTAACTTTATTTATTTAGTTAGTTATAATTTGGCCAGGGGGTGGGGGACAAGAAAGCATGCTGCCAGATCCAGAACTCGAACCACAGTCAGGCCATGTGGGAGTCCAGCACCCTTAACCACCATGCCATGGATTCTGTATGTCCAACTGTTTGGTTTGAATCCTGTACCTCACAGCTTGAAACTCAGGCTGGGTGTATGTACATGAGTGCCCAAAGTCCCTAAAGAAGCATGGAAGAGAAGGGGTTGCAGTGTGACTATCTCTCTTGCAGGGTGCTTTCTTACTTTCTCTCTCTCTCTCTTTCTGTCTCCAGTGAGTGCATGGCAAAGTTCAAAAAAGAAAAATAATAAAATATATTTTAAAAATAAAAATAAATTAAAATAATGGAGACAGAGCTTGGAAAATTCTCTGAGCAAACAAAACTAAAGACCTTAAAAATAGTCTTAATCTTTTTTAAATTGCAAACATTTATAAAACTTAACTTGGGTCACTTCTGATAAAACTTATGTTAGACAGCCACCTAAAGTATAATTTATATGACTAGAGACTTTCTAACAAGGTACCTAAAGTAGACAACATTGTTACTGCAAATCGGTCAAGTAAGTTTTTAATTTTGCTTCTGCACTTTTCCAATAGATATTTGCCTCTGGCATTTTGTCTTTGGAACATTAAACTTCCTTTAGTCTGATATTTATGAAATCCCTCTTAATCAAACTCTTTACAATGTTATTGTGCCTTGGATTTTTCTTTTAGCAAAACTAAATCCTAAGCAATCAGAAAATTAAATTAACAAAGACTGAAATAAATTAAATGGAGAACAGAAAGACAATAGAGAAAATCTACAAAAATGAAAAAATGGTTCTTTGACAAGTTTTCTTTTATAATGACAAACATTCAGATAAACTGAGAGAAGGAGAAAAAAAGGATCAAATTGCTAAAACCAGGAATTATAGTAGGAAGAATCACTATCAACCTTATAAAAAAAGAATTATTTTAATTATAGAATTATGAATAAATATATGCCAACAAATTGAACAACGTAGATGAGTTAGACAAGTTCTTAGCAAGACATAAATTATCAAAACTAACTCAAAAAAAAAAAAAAATACCTGAGTAGATTTAAAGCAAGTTTGAAGAGATTAGAAGAAAGAAAATCTGAGTAGATTAAAGCAAGTGAAGAGATTGAATTAGTGTTATAGTCAGAATAATAACACCCAGGGATGGCCACATCTTAGTCTCCTCAATCTCTGACTATGTTAGGTTACATGGCAAAAGGAATTAAGATTGTATGTGGAGGGACAGCAGGTGGCATAGTGGCTAAGGTGCTGGAATACCACAAGCCCAACTATGGTTCAAGTTCCAGACCTAGTGGCTTGAAATACACTGGATGAAAGTGTGCATGCCCATAATCCTAAAAGGAGAATGGAGGAGAAGGGATTGTGGTGTGGCCATCCCCATTGCAGCATGATTTCTCAATTTCTCTCTCTGTGTCTCTGGCAAGTACATGTGCCCTATAACAAAAAATCTCTCAAAAAGAAAAAGAAAAAGATTGGATGTGGAATTAAGTTTCCTAATAAACTGGCTTTTAATTAGGGAGATTATTATCTGGGTGGGTCCCATGTAATCATAAGAGTTCTTAAAAGTTGAAGGGCAAAATTTGGGAGAGGAGTGGTAGGGTGACACAAAGGACTAAACTCCCTTGTTGGCTTTGAAGTTGGAAGGAGTCTAAAAGCCAATGTATGTAGGCAGGCTCTAGAAGCAAAAAGGCAAAGAAACATTCTCCCATAAATCCTTTCACACTGCTGACACTTTGATTTATTTCAGTGAGACCTCTGTCAGACTCCTAACCTTCAGAACTACAAGAAAATTTATAAGGGTTTACATTACTAAGTTTGTAGTAATTTGTTACAACAGCAAATGAAAGACCAATATAGATTTTGGAAATGAGAGTGGAGTACTGACAGATTCAGTTAGTACAAAAGTAATTGCGGTTTGGGGAACCAGCAGTTAGCGTAATGGCTATGTCGCTGGACTCCCACGTAGTCGGCCGCGGTTCGCGTCTCGGACCCGGTGGCTTACAACTCACGCCGGGCACGTGTGCGTGCGTGCCAAGATCCCGAGAGGAGAATGGAGGAGAAGGGATTGCGGCGTGACCATCCCCCCTGGGGGGTGATTTCTCGCTTTCTGTCTCTATGTCTCTCTCTGTCTGTCTGGCGAGCGCACGCGCCCTATAGCGGAAAAAAAAAAAAAAGTAATTGCGGTTTGCACTATTGAAATTCGCCATTTGGCATTGGATACATTCTTAAATAAATGTGGTTATACATTATTTTGATGTGCATTTCTCACTTTATGATTTTTGCTAATGACTTATTACTTGCTGTTTATTTTATAAGTATTTTAGACTATGGAAATGATGTTAGACAAAAAATAAATTTGAGCAATTCTCTTATCTGAGTTCAAAATGGGTTCGGAGGCAGCAGGGACAACTCACACCAACAATGCCCAGGAACTGCTAACAAATGTACAGTGCAGTGGTGGTTCAAGATGTTTTGCAAAGGAGACGAGAGATGGGGAGCGTAGTCGCCTGTTATTAGAAAGAAAGGGAGAGGGGCCGGCAAGTGGCATGGTGGTTAAGGGCGCTGGACTCCCACATGGCCGACCACGGTTCAAATCTCGGATCTGGCGGCTTGCTTTCTCACTTCCTCTCTGTCTGTCTCTCTCTGATCAAACTGGAAAATAATAATGATAATAATAATAAATAAAGTTAAATAATTCTTTAAAAAAAAAAAAAGAAAGAAAGAAAGAAAGGGAGAAACACACTCAACAGGGTCTCATCACACCAGCCTCCTTTCTCTACGTGTCCAGCTACTCAGGATCTTGGGCGTGTAGACAATGTGCTTTCAAGCCAGGCTGGGAATCTGAACCAATAGCCATGTGACTTCCAGTTCACCAGCTACACTGCCAGCCCAGGACTTGTTTTAGGTTTTTTTTTTTTTTTTTTTAATTTACATCAGGACTTTAAGGGGCCATTATTATGGATATCTTGGTACTACAGCTAAAGAAGCCCTTCAAAGGTGTCTGTCTCTCTTCCTCTTCTTTCTCTTTCTTGCCTTCACTTTCTCCCTCTCTCTCTCTCATGCATACACATGCACTCTCAATCCTGAATAAAATTAATAAACTTTTTTAAAGTACAGTATGTTAAGAGGTCATATTTCAAAAGCTACCTTGTCATAGGGGTCAAATTCAATGCACATTCCAGTTTTGCTCCCTAGTGTGTGAACTGGGAAGTCACCGAAGCTTTTAAACTTCCAGGTCTGTCACGCTGGAAATGTGTCATTTTCATAGCCCACATCACTATTCATTCATGGGTTAGCTCCCTTCATTCCTGATACTGTTTGTTCTTCTGGCCTCTCCCAAATCCTCTGCTGACTTTTTTGGACTTTCACATACTTTAAGAACTTGGTCTTGGGACCAAGAGGTGGCATGATGGTTAAGGAGCTGGAGTCCCGCAGGGCCAATGTGTGCTTCAAGTCCCAGAACCGGGGGCTTGAAAATCACCCCAGGCGTCTATGTGTGATGCCCAAAATCTCAAGGAAGAAGGGATTGTGATGTGGCTGGCTGTGGGGGGTGGGAGTGATTTCTCACCTTCTTTTTCATTGTCTCTCTCCAGTGAATGCACGTACCCTATGGGGGAAAAAAAAAAACCTTAAAAAAATAATAATTTGACCTTGGTTCATTTATTCACTTTAGCAGCTCCTTAACTCTACCCGTACCCCCTGCCTCAGACATGGACTTTCTGCTGCAGTTGCTGTCCATCCCTGCCACTGCACATACTCATGCCCCAGAGGCCCGGCCTCTAGGAAGCACACGAGATTTTGCAATGGTATCCATTGCAAGGTTCCCATGGTAATCAAATGAGATGGGGACCAGACAGTGATGCAGAGGTAAAATGATGCTTTATGAGGTTAATACACATGCGAAAGGTTCCAGGTCTACGTCCAAGAACCTCTCTGAATACACCAAGCCTATATGTGCCTATGAACCAGAGTCAACTGAGGCTGGAGGTGGACCATGGCACTGAGACCTGTTTGTGAATGCACTCTCTCTCTCTCTCTCTCTCTCTCTCTCTCTCTCTCTGTAGTACATGGAATAAAATAAACTTAAAAAACAAACAACAACAAAAAAAAAACCCACAAGATTGGTCTAGCCTATGAGTTAGTGGCTAATGGAGCTAGATCATATATGGCCAGCCGCAGCTCAAATCCTGGCCTTGGGGGACCAGCAGTTAGCATAATGGCTATGTCACTGGACTCCCATGTAGTCAACCATGGTTCGCTCCCAGACCTGGTGGCTTAAACTCACACCGGGCGCATGTACGTGCATGCCCAGGATCCCGAGAGGAGAATGGAGGAGAAGGGATTGTGGCGTGGCCACAATCACCCTGGGGGGGTGATTTCTCGCTTTCTGTCTCTCTGTCTCTGTCTGTCTGTCTGGCGAGCACACACGCCCTATAGCAAAAACAAACAAACAAACAAACAAACAAAAAAAAACTCTCCAAAAAAAAAAAGAAAAAGAAAATTTTGTCCTTGGTAGTTTGAAAAAAACACTGGACACATGTGCATGTATGATCACAATCCTGACAGGATAGAGAAATAGAGAAGAGATTGCAGTATGACCCCTCCTTGGAGTGCTTCGTCCCTCCCTTTCTCTCTCCCTCTCTCTCTCTCCCTGTATGTGTATGTGTCTCTCCCTCTCTCCCTAATGAGTGCATATGCCCTCTGGCAATTTTTAAAAATGAAATCACATCTACAAAAGTTCTACATGAGGGGGTCTTTAAGAAGCTCATGGAAAATGTATATTGGGACCAGCAGTTAGCGTAAAGGCTATGTTGCTGGACTCCCATGTAGTCGACCGCGGTTCAAGTTCCGGATCCGGTGGCTTAAACTCATGCCGGGCGCGTGTGCATGCATGCCCAAGATCCCGAGAGGAGAACGGAGGAGAAGGATTGCGGCATGGCCATTCCCCCTGGGGGGTGATTTCTCGATTTCTGTCTCTCTGTCTCTCTCTGTCTGTCTGGCGAGCGCACACGCCCTATAGCAAAAAAACCTCTCCAAAAAAAAAAAAAAAAAAAAGAGAAGAAAATGCGTATTATAAAACCACTAAACACTGTTTATTTTGTACCAAGATAAACTTATACTTATTTTTTTAAAGCTTATTTATGTCTTCTATGAACAAGAGAGACAGAGAAACCGACAGCAAACTCAGCTGCTTTTGACTGCATGATCCAACCCCTGCCTTCAGCCAGCCCCGGATAACTGTCATATATGTTCCTGGCGTACTGAGGGATGTCTCCAAAAATGAACTGGGAACGGGACCAGCAGTTAGCGTAATGTCTATGTCGCTGGACTCCCATGTGGTCGACCGCGGTTTGAGTCCCGGACCCGGCGGCTTAAACTCACGCTGGGCGCGTGTGCGTGCGTGCCCAAGATCCCGAGAGGAGAATGGAGGAGAGGGATTGCAGCGTGGCCATCCCCTCTGAGGGGTGATTTCCTGCTTTCTATCTCTCTGTCTCTCTCTGTCTGTCTGGTGAGTGCACGCGCCCTACAGCAAAAACCTCTCCAAAAGAAGAAAAAAAAAAAAAAAATGAACTGGGAACCTCTGCACGTGGGAAATTTTACCATTGTTCTACTCTCCTGCCCCTATACTTGTACTTTAATTCTATGTTTCCATGAAATTTTTGAAGTCTCTTCATACAAAAATAAAACTTTAGAAAATGATTTTGTATTAGTGGTCACAAAAAGATACCTACATAACCCACATTGTTACATTAAATTAAGTCTCTCCAGCTTGGACTTAAAAAACATATGTATGTTAACCTATATATTGGGTTTCCAGTTGCTATATTCCTTGTGATGCCATTGTCATCAAGAATCTCCTTAACTATGATTCTAGTACCTGAGCCAGGATATAAGCCCTATTAGATGGTTCTTTCTAGGTACCAAGAATTTGGTAGCTGTAACCAGCACACCAGCTCCCCTGAGCTTTGCATACAGGTGATGTACACGGTGCTCTAAATAAGAAATCCAGTTCTGCAACCATTGTAATTTGCACCATTATTTTAAAACCAACATGAGGGGTCAGAAGGTGGCATGGTGATTAAGGTGCTAGACTCACACATGGCAGGCCAAAGTTCAAGTCCCAGACCCAGAAGCTTGAAAATAACGCTGAGCACATGTGTCTGTATGCCCAGAATCTCGAGAGGAGAATAGAGGAAAGGGATCACTGTGTGGCCATTCCCCCTGGAGTGTGACTGCTCACTGCCCCACTCCTTCTCTCTGTGGCAAACACACATGCCCAGTGCAAAGACATGAAATTTATTAGAATATGAAATTTAGTGTTAAATTTATTCAACACAGCAATTGCAGGTAAACTTTGCAAACACTTTATGCCAAGCTCATCCTCACGGGCGCCAGTTACCTGATTTCATTAAATCTGTCTTTCATATCCAAACACTGTCCTGTGTGTCCGTTACAGTCATTTGCTTTTGTCACAAAATCTCCCTGTCATCTCTGGACAGGATTCCGACAACTTCCAGAGCATCAATTCTGTCACTAACACTTATTTCTTTCCAACCTACATAAGATTATATTAACTTAACCAGGCTAGAGACTTTCTTTTTCTGTTAAGATCAACCTTCAGGCCAGATCTGTCCTCAGTCTGAGATTTTCTGCAGGGTGCACTTTGAGGGTTCTTCCCTGCTCGGTCTCAGCTGCCTCAGTGACTCAGTTTGTGGTAGCCATGCTACAGAACACAAACCAAAAAAAAAAAAAAAAAAAAAAAAAAAAAAAAAAAAACCGTTTTGCTCGTTAACACTCCATTAACTTTGGAGGTAAATTACTTTAGAGGTGTGCTTCTGCTAAATCACAACTGGCACATTCAGGTCAATTGCCCCCCCTCTATCTATTTTGACATTTCTCTCTCTCAGGCAGTAAAAACTGTCACTTTTCTCTCAGAACACCAGCTTCGCGGAGAATACCTCAGCCAGGTGACTGCCCAAGCTGCCAGGTAGAGGGGGCATTCCAACTATGTCCCTTGGAAACCCTCGTGTGCTATGTTATTCTTTCATGTGTTTGTCACGCACATCATAAAAACTCATACAACCCTGAAGGTGAATTGTGGTTATTTTCTACACGTAGAATTTTCCAAGACCTTCCATTTTGATTTATGTAGAAATGACATTATGTATTCTAGTTTGCTAAAATATTTCAGCTCAGTCCATGAGAGATGACCTGGAAAGTTGACTGTACCTAACAGCCAGTTGAAGAAGGGGGCAACAGGCTAAGCAGTGTGAGTAGGTGGATGGTAAAGCCTTCATGAGAGAAAAAAATCAGGGGCAAAGGGACAGGATGGAAGAGGAATTAGAAGGTGGAGAATTGGAGAAGACAACAAAATCAGTTTGATATGTTGCATTTGAGATGGTTGAGATACCTATGAAATGAGAATTGAGAACTGAAACTAAAAAAAAAAAAAAGGTTGAGGCTGGAGAAATTGATTTGAGAATGGTCATCATGAAAGATAGTTGTACAAACCTTAAGAGTGGCTGAGATTTGTAGGAAAAAAAGAAAAAGGAAAAAAAAAAAAAAACAGAAAAAGAAAAGAGAAAGCTGTTCTATAAGATGCATTGGGGTGTTGAGGGGGGGACATTTAATAGACACAAAAATGAAAAGTTACCTGGGGGTCAGCAGGTGTCATAGTAGTTAAGACAGTAGACTCCCACATGGCTGACTACGGTTTTAGTCCTAGACCTGGTGGCTTGAAAATCATGCCAGGCACATGGGCATGTATACCCAAAATCCTGAGAGAAGGAATTGTGGCATGGCCATCCCCTCTAGGGGGTGATTCCCACTTTCCCTCTCTCCAAATCTCTCTGACTCTCTCCTTTCTGGCAAGTGCACACATCCTATGGCAAAAAAAATAAAAACAAAACAAACAAAAAATCCTGATGATCATGGTAATGTCTTTGACTTGACTAATATGTACTGTATTCATGCTGGGAAGACCATGTTGTACACTTGTACACTGCAAAGATGTACAGTGATTACATGTAAATAAAAATAAATTTAAAATATATATATATATATATATATATGCACTTTTAAAAAAAAAAAAGTCACCTTGCCATGTTTCTCTTTTCTGTCCCCTTTTGGGTGCAAGTCAACTTATGGAACAGTGAAGAATTGCAGTGGCTAGAGCTAGAGCTGGATGGGCGGAGAGACATGCCACAGTACATGGAGAGGACCACGGGGGGGATGTTTCAGTGAAGAAAGTTCTTCTCTCCTCAGTTTTCTCACTAAAACTTAAGCTACTGTTTTAAAATCAATTAGAAATTCCCAGAATGAAAAAATAGTCATCACAGTAATTGTAGAGGAAAATTCCAAGCACATTTTTGCCAAGTGTACTCTCCCACCTAGTAAAATATCCAAATCTTGCTAAACCTGTTTCACCAAGGCCCCTCCAAACTTGTTTTATCTATACCAGACAAGCAGCCCTAGAAATAAGCTAGTTAGGTCTAGAAAACAAAACTCTAATCTTAGTTTAATTCTTAATCTATCCTTGCTTAGATAATAAAAAAAGGTTTTTTTCGTTTTGTCCTGTAAGATTTGGGAAACACACAAGATTTTGCATGTAAACATTGATGTGTTCCATCAGAATTATTATATTCCTCATGATAACCAAATCTGGACTGGACATTCTGTCACTTTATTCAGTTATACGCAACACTCAGCTGAAAGTGGAGGTAGCACATTTCACTTCCGCTCACATCCTGTTGGTAGGAAGTTGGAAAATGTGGCCCCTGGCTGAGCAGTCATCTGCCCACTGACACTGAGGGGTAGTGGGAATCTTTAACTGAAGTAAGAAATAGGGAGTGGACCTTGGGGCATGATTAACAGTCTCTGCCATGCTAGTTTAAATTTAGGCTTAGAAAATGTCAGGTGTGGGACCAGCAAATGGCATAATAGTTATGTCACTGGACTCCCACGTGGTCAACTGTGGCTCAAGTCCCAGATCTGGAGACTTAAAATTCATGCCAGGAGCATGTGCATGCATGCCCAAGATCCCAAGAGGAGATGGAGAAGAAGGAATTATGGCATGGCCATTCCCCCTAGAAGGGGTGATTTCTCACTCTCTATCTCTCTCTCTGTCTCTCTGATGAGTGTACGCACCCTGTAGCAAAAATCTCTCTTAAAAAAAAAAAATGTCAGGCTTGCTTAGTCTGGGCACAAAGATTTCAGTATTTCTCACATTAGATCCTTAAGAAGTTATGGGTGAAATACTAATAACGTTTATTAGAAACTGTGTGTCTCAGATACTGTGGTTAAGTACTTTACATATGCACAACAATCACAGCAAACATATAAAGTGAATACCATTATCTCCACTTTATGATTAAAAAAAGAAATTGAATTTAGAGTAGTAAAGCAATTTTCCCATGCTCAGACAGCTAAGGCACAGAACTAAGGGATAGGGCAAAGTGAAGTGGTCACGCAGGTATTGCTACGAATTGAACGTCTTGTCCCTTCTGAAATTTATGCTAGAACTTAATCCCAGTGCAACTGTATAGGGAGGTGTGTCCTTTAGGAGGTAATAAACAGATCTGTCCTCAAGAATGAGATTACGTACCTTTATAAAAAGACTTGTATATACTGAGATGGACACCCAACTTGAGCTGTGACATATTGGTTTCCTTGACCAAAAATGAAGATTTTCTGCTGAGACTTCCCCCTCCAAATTAATTTCTAGTGGGTAGGGCTACCTCTGTCTCCTTCTCTCTATTTCTCTCTGTTGCTCTCTGTCTCGCTATGTCTCCCTGTGACTTTTAAGGTAAAGTATTCTCTGGGCTCTCAAGCCCCTCCTTTATTGTGCTAATTGGAGCCTTTCCCCACTTCATTTAGGAAAAGCACAAACCCAGGCCAGGACCACACTGAGATGGATACTGAACTTGAGCTATGAATATTGCATGCCATGCAGTTTTCATTTTTTGCTTTTTAAAATTAAAAATCTAATGTTTTTTCATTATTTTTTTTCTTTCCTCTTTTTCATTTTATTTCTTCTTCTTCTTTCCTCTTCTCAAATTCTTTTTCTTTTTTCTTTATCTTTAGTCATTGACTGCTCAGCTTCTATGCACTAAGTGCCTAATCGGGAGCCAAATATCTGAATACAATTAGGGTCAAAATATTCCTCTATTCCCACTGAATCTGACGTACAAAGAGTGAAAACATAACAGAAGAGAGATTGCAGATCACCTCTTCTGCACGCCTCTGAATGCTCAGATTGAACTTCAAGAGAAAGAAACACACCATCCATCAGATGGCTAGAAATCGCTGCAGTCACAAGAAATATGGGAAAGCAAGAAAATACTTCTCCTCTAAGGGAAAAGAATAACTCCTCTTCATTCTCAGACATTACAATGAAACTCATGGAAATGTCTGATAAAGAATTTAGAATATTCAGGGGACCAGCAGTTGATGTAATGGCTGTGTCGTTGTACTCCATGTAGTCGACCGTGGTTTGAGTCCAGGACCTGGCAGCTTAAACTCATGCCAGGCACATGTGTGTGCATACCCATAATCCTGAGAGGAGAATGGAGGAGAAGGGATTGTGGCATGGCCTTCCCCCCTGGGGGGTGATTTCTAGCTTTCTGTCTCTCTGTCTTTGTCCTTCTGGCGAGCACACACACCTTATAGCAAAAACCTCTCCAAAAAAAAAGAATTTAGAATATTCATAGTGACAAAGCTAACAGAGATGGAAGAGAAAAGAGACAATGAACTGCAGAAGAGGCAGGAGAAAGGAGCTGATGAGTTCCAGGAGGTGAGGAAATTCTTGCAAGGTCTAAAAGAGGAAATAAATACTATAAAAAAGACTCAATGGACCTGTTAGAGATGAAGGCTATAATACAGGAAGTCAAAATCTCCCTTGAAACTATTAAAAACAGACTAGATAATACAGAAAATTTAATCTCAGATATAGAAGATAGAATTGCTGGCCTAGGAAAATCCAACACAAAGACTGAGAAAATTGCCCCCAAAAATGAGAATAATATTTGAGAAATACTAGATACCATCAAACATCCAAACATCCAGATAACTGGTATCCCAGAAGGTGAAGAGACTCATAAGAGCATTGATAATCTATTCCATGAAATCCTGCAAGAAAACTTTCCAAACATAGAGAGGCAATCAAAGATCCAGTCCCAAGAAATACAAAGAACCCCAAATAGAATCTACCCAAGAAGATCTTCTCCAAGACACATTATAGCCAGATTGACTAAAACCACAGACATAGACAAGATAAGATTGGCAAGAGAAAAACAGCAAGTTACCTACAAAGGATATCCCATCAGGCTAACAGCAGACCTCTCATTGGAAACAATGCAAGCAAGGAAAGAATGGGAAAATATATTCAAAGTATTAAGGAAAAAGCAATTTCAACCAAGAATATTGTACCCAGCAAAATTATCCTTCATATGGGAAGAAAAGACAAGAACATTCTCAGATAAACAAAAGCTGAAAGAATTTACCAACACCAGACCAGATCTCCAAGAAGTTCTCAAGGGAGTGCTATAGCAGGGAAATTAAATACAGACACACAGAAATAAGAGTTCAAAAACTAAAAAAATTGCCAACTTAATTGTAGGGACAAGTCTAGAGTTGAATATTATATCCCAGAATTTAATCAGGAAGATCAAATCACAACAGAAGAAAGACTAAGTACATGAGACTGAACTGGTGAAATAGTATTTTATGACTTTTGACTAAAACATTGCTGATTTTCTGCTACGCTTTGTTTTCTGGTTTTAAGGATTTTTCTCCTGTCTTGAGCTGCTGATAGGTTCATGTATCTACTATTTGAACAAAATCCTAACTTGTTTCCTGGCTTTAAGGGTTTTTCTTTGTTTGTTTGTTTCTTTTTTGAGAGGTTTTTCTATAGGGTGCGTACACTTACAAGAAAGACAGAGAGAGACAGAGAATCAGAAAGCGATAAATCACCCCCAAGGGGAATGGCCACTCCACAATCCCTCCCCCTCCATTCTCCTCTTGGGGTCTTGGGCACTTGTGCTTGCCCTGCATGAGTTTAAGCCACCAGGTCCAGGATTTGAACTGCAGTCGACTACATGGGAGTCCTGGGACATAGCCATTACAATAACTGCTGGTCTCTCCTACCTTTTAAGTTTTAAGCAAAGTTCTTTAGCATTTATTTGATGTATTAAAGCTAAAATTGCTTTCCTTGAAATTAAAAAATATATTTAAAAAATACCTATTTAATGACTATAGTAAGCTATATAGCATCAGCTAGGTGCTACCTTATAGTATATTCATTCTACTCAGAGTTTCATGCCTAAAGTCAGACATGTATTCATAGATATGTATATACCAGCTGAACTAGCTATTGAAAGTAGTTATATTATTTAAGAAATTTTGTGAGTTAATAAAATATAGGGGGAAAAA
Source organism: Tupaia tana (assembly GCA_026018925.1). Lineage (NCBI taxonomy): Eukaryota > Metazoa > Chordata > Mammalia > Scandentia > Tupaiidae > Tupaia > Tupaia tana. The sequence continues at coordinate 20,405,231 of JAKSZU010000008.1, forward strand.
GGAATGGAAAACAACTGTAGACACCTGAGATAGTGTGGGAGGAGGGCAAAAATAGCAGAGGGTGAGAAATAGGGGTAAAAAAAAAAAAAACCAGCAGTTAGCGTATATGTCGCTGGACTCCCACGTAGTCGATCACGGTTCGCGTCTCGGACCCGGTGGCTTACAACTCACGCCGGGCGCGTGTGCGTGCGTGCCCAAGATCCCGAGAGGAGAATATTGCGGCGTGACCATCCCTCCTGGGGGGTGATATGTCACACATAGCACACACATATATATACACACACACACATATAACTAGAAATGGAAAAATATTGATGAGTACATGTATGATTAAGGCACTATTCAGTATATTCTGGAAGGGAAATCACATTTTGTATGCTATGACAATGTTCAGGGGATGAATATAAATTAATTAATTTTTTTTTTAAATGTTTCAGGAGAAAATTACAGTGCACTTGTAACTAGATTCTAGCTTTGTCTATATTTTTAGTTTAAGGTATTTTGCGAATCAACAAAATGTGGGAAAAAAGTTTAGTATGGAAGGGAGAGAGGGGAAAGGGGAAGGAAAAAAACAAGTAAAGTATGCTTAATTGACAAAAAAATGAGAAGCTATTTGCTGATAAGTTATAGAGTAATATCTTTGGCTTGACTGACATGCATAATATTTGTGCTGGAAAAAGAAATGTACCACTGTAAAGATGTGATTAAATGTAAACAAATTAATTAATAAAAAAATAAAATAAAGGACTTGCAGAAGGAGTTTGTCCTTTTTTTCCCCTCCCCTTCATCTCCCCTCCCTGCCTTTCCACCATCAAAGAATACAGCATTCCTAGGACCAGCAGTTGGCATAATGGCTATGTAGTTGGACTCCCATGTAGTCGACAATGGTTCAAGTCCCAGACCTGCCGGCTTAAACTCACACTGGGCACATGTGCATGCGTGCCCAAGATCCCCAGAGGAGAATGGAGGAGAAGGGATTGCAACGTGGCCATCCTCCCTGGGGGGTGATTTCTTGCTTCCTGTCTTTCTGTCTTTCTGGTGAGCACACGTACCCTAGAGCAAAAACCTCTCAAAAAAGAAAAGAAAAGAAAAGAAAAGAAAAGAAAAGAAAAGAAAAGAAAAGAAAAAAGAAAAGAAAAGAATACAGCATTCCTTTCCTCTGATAGATGCAGCAACAGTCTGCCATCTTGGATGCAGAGAGACCAGGCCTTCACGAGTTTGTGCCTTGATCTTGGGCTTCCTAGCCTTTAGAACTGTGAAAAATGAATGTTTGTTATATCTGTTTTTTTTTTTTTTTTTGAGAGATTTTTGCTCTAGGGTGTGTATGCTCACCAGAGAGACAGAGAGAAACAGAGACAGAGGAGAGAAATTGCTCCCCAGGGGGGATGACTATGCCACAATCCCTTCTCCTCTATTCTCCTCTCCAGATTTTGAACAAGTACACATGCGTGACACGCCCGGTGTGAGTTTCACGATGCCAGGTCTGGGACTTAAACTGCAGTCAACTATGTGAGAGTCCAGTGACGTAACCATTATGCCCCTTGCTGATCTTGAATGTCTGTTCTTTATAAATTACCTAGTTTCAAGTATTTTGTCAAAGCAGCACAAATGGACTAAGATGCATGGCTTCTAGGTAGTTATTTGAAATAAACTAGGTAATTGGGCAAAACTCCAAGCTAATAAGGAGACTGAAAGCTAGGCCCCTATGAGATGCTAGAGGGAAGACAGGGAACCAAGGATGATGGCGGAAGGCTCTTCAGTTCACATGATGCTAGAGTTAAATAGAGGAGTCATAGTCTAAAGCTTAACCAAGGCACTGAGCAAGGGATTTGTTTCACCTGGGGCCCACAAAGCCTTAATCCCAGTAGTAATTCATCATTTTCTGCCCCAGATCACTGAATATATGGGACTCCTATATGGTACTATCATCAATCTCCATATTCCAGGACCTGGAAAGGACTCTGTCCACATTTAGTCCTTCTGCACACCTCTTCTGTGCCATTTCTTGATTCTGTGCTATTTCTGTCTAGGGCACAGGAATACACAGATTAAACAAGAACAAAATCATCTCTTCCCTTGCAAAACACAGTGTCAGGGAAAACAGACATTAGCTATTGTGCTCCCAGTGATGTGTAACAAATGTGTTAGGGAAAGGACCAGCTGGTAAGGGCCATGGCTCACCTGCTATAAAAAGGGAAGGGACAGTTCATAACCAGGAAGGAAGAGCCCATTCGTACTGGGAGGGAGGGGCCTATTCTTGCCAGAGAACTAGAGGAGGAGGTAAGCAAGTGGCCAGAAAGACTGACTGCAGAGCAATAAGGGTGAGATGAGAGAACAACCAGAAAAGTACTCTGTGGATGGCACAAGTATTGCTGCTTCAAACTGGTATTCCATAATTGCAAAAAGAAAGTGGTATAAGAGTTTTTTAAAAAGAAAGAAAAGAACTATCAAATTATTACACTATTAACTTTCTTCTTAAAGATCATGACTCTGATTTGCTTTAATTTGACCTTTTATCAAGTCTTTTTCTTTTCCTGGCAACCTTTGCCTACCTAATATTGATGTTTTCATTTAATCCTGTCAGCTTCACCAAGCTGATTCCCTTCCCCTAAAGCTTTCTCCTGGTGCAACTAGCACTTATGACAAACAGCATCCTATAAATAAGCAGTTGTGGCAATACATTAGTTGTAATCACTACCATTAATGAAAACGAACCACGAGAATGTTTGCATCATCAACCCAACTAGAGCACCACTCGAACCCTTTAATTTAAAATACCTTGGCACAGGACCAGCAGTTGGCGTAATGGCTAAAATACCTTGGCAGGACCAGCAGATGGCATAATGGTTACATCAGTGGACTCCCACGTAGTCAACCACAGTTCAAGTCCCTTACCTGGAGGCTTAAAACTCATGCTGGGCACATGCGTATGTGCCCCATATCCCTCGAGGAAGATGGAGGAGAAGGGATTATGGTGTGGCTTTCTATCTCTCTCCAGTGAGCGTGCACTCCCTATAGTAAAAATCTCTCTAAAATAAATAAATACTGGAGGCTGTTAAGTAAAGCCTGGGGATTGGCAACTCGGAGTCCCTTCTCCCCTTCTAGCGTTTGAGGTTGCAGAGTACAAAAATGCTTTCCTTACACTTTTATCTCTGGAATCTGACAACACCCTGGCTAGAAAACAGTAACTACTATGTAAATGTATAATAAATAAATACATGAAAAAAATACATCAATTAACGGTCATTAGGTATGTGAAATTTTCTTATTATTCAAATAGATATATTTAATCTATACATATTACATATTTTTATCTGAAAATGCATAAAAAATTAACTTGATGAGAAATATCTTCTTTACTTTTTTGAGTGACTCTCAAAATCTTGGTGCAAGAAAAAAAAAATGAAAAAATATGCTGACCCAGTCACTGAGTAGACTCCTGTTATTTTCTTTTAAAAAGTCAATGGATTATGAAGGCAAGTCAGCTGAATCTACAAAACCCCCCATGCCATCACCTGATTTCAAAAATAAACGCATCCATCCACAAAAAAGCAAGTCAGCACTGAGTTGTTTGTGCTTTCTCATTGAAAATCTGATGAATTCAACTAAAAAAGACTCATATTCCAAGTCAATATCAAATGAATGCAATGATTCTAAAACGCCCTGTGTGGAATCTTTACGCTTTCCACAACAATGTCAGCCACCCACACTTGCTAAGGTTGTTCACCACCAACAGCAGCCAGGTATCAAGTATAATAGGACCAGACACAGCAAACAAATTAAAATGTGTGTCTTTGTCGAATGATACTGTTTCGAGGAGTGTAAGTGACATGGCAATTAATGTCTGTGAACAGCTGGTTTTAAAGATTAAAGAAAGTGATTATTTTGCCCTGCCAATGGACAGATCCACCTAAATGTGCTGAGATGGTGGCATTTTAAGTTACATTTCCTTGAAATACTGTGAATAAGAGAAAACTGTTTAGAAAAATTTAGCTCAATCTTACAACAGAAGACCATTTAGAAGTATTTCGATAGACAACCTAGAATTTTAATATGCCATGCAGGAATTGTGCAATTGTAGATTGCTTTTATATGGTTCAGAGCCAAATCACAGACTTATCAAAGCAGGAAATCAAAACGATTCAGACGCTTGCTGGTCTTTAAAAGAGAGAGAGAAAATAAGTTCCCCTATATTTGGAGAACTATCATCTCCAATTATCAGGGGTTCCCTTGTTTTGTTTGAAGGGTTTTTTAATAAATGTTTTTTGTATTGCCAGAAGATGCATGCACCCACTATAAAGAGAGGGACAAAGAGCACCCCTCCAATGGGGTATGATCATGCCACAATCTCTTTTCCTTCATTTCTCCCTCACATCAGGATTTTGAGCATGTGTGCGCACACATGTGTGCCCAGTGTGTTTTTCAAGTTGGCAGTGTCAGGATTCAAACCTCAGTCAGCCATGTGGGATCTGGCTCCCTGAGCACAGCACTAACCACTGTGCTAAAGAGCCAGTTCCAAAGACCAATTTTAACAAGAATGATCCTCAGAATGACTTGTGATACCTAAGTCCCAAGGCCATGAGGATAAAATATAGCCAAAAGGGATACATCGTGTAAGCTTTAGATCCAAACACATTTAGAACAGTAGCACAAAGCTAGCAGTGGGCTGTGTTTGAAGGACACTTTCCACAAAGTCTTCCTATCACTCTGAGAGATTTACTCCCCCTGGGGAAATTAGGCCAATTCATTCCTAGAACAAATATTTATTGAGGTCTTTCTTTCACAGCCTGATCCTCATCTCCAAATTACAGTTTCATGATGTGTTTGACTCCAATTCATGCTTCAATAAACCTATGAATGCAGGAGTTGCTTTCATGTCCTTTATATAAAATGTTAAGTTTTCTAATGCTCATAATTTAAGTTTATTCTGAGAGTGAGAGAGCAATATGGTGCTTTCAACATGACCAGACCATCCAGCCCCAGATCGTGGGCACACATGTGCTCAGGCATACTCTGGGAGGTGTCCAGACAAGAACTGGCTACCACCATCTGACCCCAAATGCCCATATCATGTACTTTAATACACAAGAACATTTATAGACCATTCTTAAGAGATAATTACATGGGCCAGCAGGTGGTGTAGCAGTTAAGGCCATCCCCCAGGGGAATGGCCATGCTGCAATCCCTTCTCCTCCATTCTCCTCTCAGGATTTTGGGCATGCACACACATCAGCCCAGCATAAATTTCAAGCCACCAAGTCTGGGACTCGAATCACAGTCAACCATATGGGAGTCCAGCACCTTAATCACTATGCCATCTACTGGCCCCTAAATAAATTAGTGTGGGCAGTTGATTCATTAGGAATTGGGTCTTTGAGATAATAAATCTTGACCTTGATCATGAAGAAAGGGTCAGGGCAATACCTGGAGCAAAGATGGGAACAAGTGCCCACTTTATTGGTAAGTCTTGCCTGGATAAAAGGGGCCATGACCAAGAAATAGCATGAATAGTAGGAAGATGACAATCTGATGCATGTCTCTTAATTTCAAGCCAAAAAAAATCAGATTTGATCAAACAGATAGATTCATTAGTAGAAGAATAATAGGTTAATAAATATCTGAGAGGACAAGCAGGTGACATAATAGTTAAGGCGCTGGACTCCCATTTGCCAGACAATTCTAGTCCTGGATCCAGCAGTTTAAAAATCATGCCAGGCATGGGTGCAAGTGGGTCCAAACTCCCAGGAGGAGAATGGTGGAGAAGAGATTGCAGCATGGCCAGCCCCCTGGGGGCGATTTCTCACTTTCCTTTTCTCTGTCTCTCTCCAGCAAGTGTGTATGCCCTATGGCAAAAATCTAAAAAAAAAAACAAAAACAAAAAAAATGAGAAGTTTTTTCCTATTATCAAAAACTGCAGGACAATGAAGCAAAAGGAAACTGAGTGACAGTGCTGTCACAGAAATTTAAACACACAGTGATGAAGGACGGAATGAGATCTATAGCTATAGAAACAATGAGAAAGAACCTGATCAAAGAGCTGCTGTCTATAGTGAATCAGCAGGACCTTGAAACTCATCAGATAAGATGCTTGAACCAGGGATATCATCAAAATGGTTCCACAATGATAAGCCAGGAATACACTGTAAAATTAAATACAAAAAGAGATTAAACCAGATCGCCTCTAAGGTCCATTCTCTTATTATACTAATTCCGAAAAGGATAGATCAATACCTCACATTCTTCAAAGTTTATCTCCTATGTGAGAGAGAAAAAGAGAAAGGCGGGAGATACCCTGAAGAAGCTTTTCATACCACAGTCCTCCCCACAACCCTGCAGCTAGCCAGGATCATGGTACATCACAAGCACATCTAGCATATTCAGGTGGGAAGCACACAGCAGTACCCTTAATGCTTGCACCACCAAAGCTGGGCCAAGACTTTGCATTTTTAAAAAATATAGAAGTCTGGGGACCAGCAGTTGGCATAATAGCTATGTTACTGGATTCCCATGTAGTCGACCACAGTTCAAGTCCCAGACTTGGTGGCTTAAACTCACGCCAGGTGCGTGTGTATATATGCCCAAGATCCCAAGAGAAGAATGGAGGAGAAGGGATTGCGGCGTGGCTATCCCCCCTGGGAGGGTGATTTCTCACTTTCTGTCTCTCTTTCTCTCTCTGCCTTTCTGATGAGCACACACACCTCACAGCAAAAACCACTCCAAAAAAAAAAAGTTCTATTTATTTAATTATTCTATTAGAGAGCAAGAAAGAGACAGGCACTGTCAACAAGTTCTTAACGCTACAATCTACTCACAGTCTCACTTTCAATCAGCCTGTATCAAGGGCAGCCAGGCGCACAGCCAACATGTACAGGGATGCCTTGGGACACCAACCCAGGACCTTCTTATGAGGGTACAGTATCGCAGAGCTGTGTTGCCACTAGGCCACCATCTGGCCCCATCAAACTCCTTCGATTCTAAAAGTGTTTATTGGGTACAAACCATATAGCAGGTATTGTCCAAATTCCTGAAAATAAAAATGTGAAAAGTCCAGGTCCTTGCATAGTAAGATCTAAAAGGAATGCATGAAAGAAAGAAAAGAAAAGAAAAAAGAAAGAAGGAGAGGAGAGGAGAGGAGAGGAGAGGAGAGGAGAGGAGAGGAGAGGAGAGGAGAGGGAAAGGGAAAGGAAAGGAAAGAAAAAACTCATCAAAGGGGTGAAACAGACCGATTCAATAAGTCACTTCTCTGCTTTATAGAGAGTGGACTGAGGGGATCAAAAGCTAAAGAAATAATATTTCTTTAAAGACAGGGGGATGAAGGTGGTCAAACAGGACATAAAAGGAAGAGGTTAAAAAATTTAAAAGAGGGACCAGCAGTTAGTGTAATGGCTATGTCGCTGGACTCCCATGTAGTCGACCTAGGTTTGAGTCTCTCAGACCCAGCAGCTTAAACTCACGCTGGGTGCGTTTGCATGCGTGCCCAAGATCCCAAGAGGAGAAGGGGTTGTGGTGTGGCCATACCCCCCTAGGGGGAGATTTATTGCTTTCTGTTTCTCTTTCTCTCTCTGTCTTTCTGGCAAGCACATGAACCCTATAGCAAAAACCTCTCAAAAAAAAATTTTAAGATATTTACAGTAGGATTATTGGCCTGGATATGGTCAGTGGGGGAATATTCAAATTTTAGATAATTGCTACATTTCTGGTTTAATTAACCAAAGATATGTGATACCTTTTACTCTGATATGGAAAATTGCTGAGGGTATGGGGAAAGGAAATGTAGTAGAAAAACAAAGCTCCTAAGGCCAGCCCTGCAGCCTAGTGGTTAAGGAAGCTGGATCCCACATGGCCGACTGTGGTTTGAATTCCAGCATTGGCAGCTTGAAAAATGCCACGCACATGCATGTGCATGTCCCAAATCCCATCAGGATAGAAAAATAGAGGAGTAAAGATTGAAGTATGACCACACCCCATTTGGAGGTTGCTTTCTGCATCTCCCTACCTCTCTCTCTTTCTTCAGCAAGCACATGTGCCCTCTGACAATTATATGAGAGAGCACAAAAGAGAGAGAAAGAAAGAAAAACAAAGTTCCTATGGAAGATTTTATTGTTAAAAAGGTATTATTGAGGGCCAGCAGGTGGCATAGTGGATAAGGGCACTGGACTCCCACATGGCTGACCATGGTTCAAGTCTCAGACCTGGTGGCTTGCTTTCTCACTTTCCTTCTCTCTCTCACTTTCTCTCTCTGTGTCTTCCTGGCCAAATTAAAAAATAAAATGAATGAATAAATAAAATTAATAATTCTTCTAAAAAAGGGTATTATTGACTCGAAATATAAGTAACAAAAGATGTGTCAATTCTTCTATCAATGAATATTAGGTTATATTTTGATTTGTTAATACCATAGGAGTACAATTACCATAGGAGTACAAATATTTCCTGAAGATCCTGATTTTAATTCTTTTGGACAAATACACCCAAAAATGAGATTGCTGGATCATATTTTAATTCTACTTTTAATTTTGGTATATAAACAGAATGGAATATTACTCAGCCATAAAAAGGAAGGAAAACCTGCCATATGCAACAACATAGATAGACTTTGAGGATATTATACTAAGAGAAATTAGCCAGACACTTAGGACCAATACTTCATGCTTCCATTCTCATACAGGAAGTATCTAAAATAGTTAAACTCATAGAAACAGAGAGTAAGAATGGTGGTTACCAGGATCTGATGAGGGGAGAATGGAGTTGCTGTTCAATAGGTATAAAGTTTCAGTTTTGCAAGATGAATAGATTCTAGAGATCTGCTGTATAATATTGTGCTTATTATCTAACAATACTGTATTGTATATCTAAAAATGTTTTAAAAAGAAAAAAATGCTATATTATTTATAATCTTGATGACTCAGAGAGCAATCCTTTGTGAAAAAGACATGATATTGATATGCAATTCTGAAAAATCACATAAGAATGTGGAGTCATTTTAGGGATAATTTAGCCAATTTATTGTATTTATATTTTCCTTCTTATGAATGTAAATAAAATATCTAAATCTATAAAAATATGTCCAAATTCTTTAAAAAGAAAAGGTATGTTGAGTATGTTAGGGCTATGCCTGAGGAGTGTTCAGCTGTGTAGAACTCATCACTCTAGAACAGATATAATGACCTGGGGCTGGTCTACTACCTTTTAGAGCATCCAAGTACAAAATTTGAGATTTCACAGGGCAGGGAGAGAGTGAAGTTTCCAGATTGAAGCTGAGTAGATTCTTTCATATGCAAGTCAGGAAAAAAAATTACAAAATATTTACCCATCATCAACTAGCTTATTAGCACTGTCACACCACATATCACTGACAGTGAAGAGTCTAGGCAGGGATCTTCTTTACCATATTAATGCCACAGGCAAGACTCAGAGGCAAACAGAAATGTTTAGGGGGGAAATTTCTGAGACTTTATTATGATATGTGGGGCTGAGTGGCAAAGTCAACATCCTGTCCCATAAACTCACATCATAGAAAAATTTTTATAATATTGGTCTCTGTTATCATGGCATTAACTAGTATCTAGAAGTCACCATCTCTACTGTAAGCCTTATTTAGGAATGTCCAGTTCTGAAATATAGCAATGGTAGCTAAAAGAAGTTAATCAATATTGTAGGGATTCTTCTGACATGGAAAATCAGAACTTGGCAGATAAATGGACTTTCTGTCTTATCTCTCAAATCAATAGGTCAATTGATTCTGGCTCCAAGTATTCAATATTTGTTTAACCTGAAAAAAAAATTGTTTCAGATAGTTCTATGAATATCTCTATGTTAGTAAGCTATTTCTATAAGTTAATGGGGGAAAAAATTTTTTTTTAAATTGACAGGAGACCAGCAGATCGTGGAATGGTGACATTGCTGGACTCGCACGTATTCAACCATGGTTTGAATCCTAGACCCGATAGCTTAAACTTACGCACATGTGCCCGCATGCTCAAGATCCACCCCCCCAAAAAAAAATGGAGGAGAAAGAATTGCTGCGTGGCCATCTTCTCAGGGTGCGGGGGCCGGGGGAGGAGATTTCTCACTTCCTGTCTCTGTCTGTCTCTCTAGCAAGTGCATGTGCCCTATAACAAAAATGTCTCTCTTAAAAAATTATTTTAAAAAATAACCGACAGGTAGACCAGCAGGTGGCATGGTGGTTAAGGTGCTGGACACTCCCAGGTGGCTGGCCATGGTTCAAGTCCTGGACCTGGCGGCTTGCTTTCCCACTTTCTCTCCCTCTCTCTCTGTCTCACTCTGGTCAAATTAAAAAATAAATGAATGAATAAATAAAAAAAAATTAAAAATAACTGACAGAATTCAGTAGCAAAAAAATCAAGGAGCCATTTTCATACAGGATCCTAGAGACATCTCTGGCTCATGTCATCACTCAGTCTTGAAGATTGTACCCCTATGAAAGCTCACTCTTCCCTTCTCTTCTCTTCTTCCCCATTGCTGCTCTCATTATCTTATCCTTCAACGCAGCAATCTCCAAACCCCCCAATAGCATTTAATGAATTAATCTGACATATGTTAAGGGAGTGGCTATTTACATGGCAGACACTGTTTCAGATACTTGAGAACCAACAGAAAAACTCCCTGTCCTCAAGGAGTTTACAGTCTAATGGGGAGAAAATATACATACAAGTAAGTAAATTAGATAATATGTTAGAAGGTGGTAATGCCCAGCTGTGGTAGCAATAGATGTTAGATGCTGCTACTGAGCAGGCTGAGGCCAGATGGAAGGCCCAGTCCCATTTCCTGCCTACCATCATATTAATAATATAATGTCTGTAATCTCAGCAACTCAGGTTGCTGAAGTGGGAGGATCACAATATAGTGAGACCTTGTATAGATAAATCACCCCCCACACACACACGTACACACGCACAAAGGCATGAAGCTATTGTGAAAGAAGAAAATAAAAGGCAAATTAAATCAAGACAAGGAAGCTTTTCTCACTTTCTGTCTCTCTGTCTCTCTCAGTCTTTCTGATGAGCACACACGCCCTGTAGCAAAAACCTTTCAAAGAAAAAAAAAGAAAGAAAGAAAAAGGGACCAGCAGTTGGTATAACTGCTATGTCACTGGACTCCCATATAGTCGACAACAGTTTGAGTCCCAGACCCAGTGACTTAAACTCACGCTGGGCATATATGCGTGCATGCCCAGGATCCTAAGGGAGGAGAATGGAGGAGAAGGGATTGTGATGTGGCCATCCCCTGTGGGGGTTGATTTCTCACTTTCTGTCTCTCTGTCTCCCTCTGTCTTTCTGGCAAGCACACACCCTATAGCAAAACCTCTCAAAAAAAAAAAAAAAAAAAAAGACAAGGAGGCTCAATGGGGCAGTATAGGAGAGAGAATGTGTGACAGTGTTCCATAATCTGGCCAGGCAGCTACAGAGAAAGTGAGATCTGAGCAGACAGAAAGGAGGAATTGCCCAAATAAGTACCTGGGAGCCAGGCAGAGGAAACAGCCAGAGGAAAAGCCCACGCCCAGGGTTTGCCTGGCATATCGTAGGGGCAGCAAGGAGGCCCCTTGGCTGATGTGGATGTGTAAGAGGTTCTGCAGTCAAAATGACGTCAGTTTTTTTTTTTTTTCTTTTTTCCACAGGACTCAAGTCAGAAACGTAGGCATGAAGCTCGGCCACACATGTGGTGGTGCAGGAAGTAGGGGTGCTGCCACTTGATCTGGAGGCCATATGGAAAGGCTCTGGGTTGGTGTCCCGGCTCAACCTGAACATGTTCGTATGCTCGGAGCTGGACCAGCATGTGGCCTGGCAGCAGGGCTAGGGGAGGATTGCAGTGTGGAGATCCGGTTGACGGTGCCTCTCTCTCTCAGGAAATAAATTTTTTAAAGAAATGTCACTATTAACAGAGACTTCTTTCTTCCCACTTCCACCTCGTCTATCATTCTCTCATGTTGTTTTTACCTCATCAGTATTTTATTTATTTATTTATTTATTTTTGCCTTAAGGTTCTTGTGCATGCCAGAAAGAGACAGAGAGAGAAAAAAGTGAGAAATCACACCCCAGGGGGGTAGCCACACCCAACCCCTTCTCCTCCAGGGATCCTGCGCACACACGTACATGTGCCCGATGTGATTTTCAAGCCACCAGGTCCAGGACTCAAACTACAGTCAGCCATATGGGAATCCAGCAATGTAACCACTACGTCATCTGCTGGTTCCCCTCATCAATATCCTTCTGTCTTTCTGGCTTATTTCAGATTCTCATCCTACTAGAGACCGCTGGAATAGGTTTTGTCTATCCTCTAATCCATTGGTTTTCAAATTGAGCTCCTATGGACCCCAAAAAGTCCTCAGCGATAACTCAGAAGTTGGTCACCTCACAAATTGAAGGGAACCCATTTATCACTCTAATTATAAAGATACATCAAAGATTGTTTTCCAAAGTGTTAACTGGGGTTGTCGCCAGATGATTGGATTGCAGGTAATCCTTACTTCCTTTTAGAGCTCTTTGTATTGCTTACTTTTTCTTTGTAGAAGTGTATATTACATTTACAATAAATAATACTATAATAATTTTATAATAAAGATGTTAATAATAAGCTTTCCCACTGGGAGAAGGTAAGCTGTATCCTACTTACTTATTGACATGGGAAAATATGTGCCACGGCTGAGTGAAAGCAAATTACAAAGTACACAATAACATGGCAGTGATGGCTTTCTCTGAACTCTGGAATGAGAGATTTTCTCTTTGTATTTTTTAACTGTTACATGTTTTACACATTGACTACACATTGTTTCTGTAACTTTTAAGAAAACAGCATTTATGTTGTGTATGTTCCAGACATTTTTAAAAACTAAAACTGGGAGCCAGAAAATGGTATGGTGGTTAAGGTCCTGGACTCCCACATGGCCTACTGCAGCTCAGATCCCAGACCCGGTAGCTTGAAAATCATGCTGGGTACATGTGCTTTCCCAAAAAAAACCCCAAGAGGAGAATAGAGGAGAAGGGATCACAGCATGGCCATCCCCCCTGGGGGAGGATTTCTCACTTTCCCTTTCTCTATCTCTCTTCGGTGAGCACATGTGCCCTATGATAAAAACCTGAAAAAAAAAAAAAACCTGAAAAACCAAATCGTTTCACGTATTTCCATTGAAACTACCTCCAGTCATACTGACTAAATCTTCCGCCCATGCTTACCTCTTACTTATGTGCTACTTACCCTGCTCACCACCCGCTTCTAGAAGCCCAGGAAAAAGGACACTCATGCAATGGCTTCTTGTTTGTGCAGCCCTAAGATAAGTGAAAATGACTGAAAAAACAACTTTGAAGAGAGTGCACAGAAAGAGTATGCCATTTTTTAATCTTAATTTGCCAGAGAGTACGTACGCTCACCAGTGAGAGAGAGGAAAAGGGAGAGGGAAAAAACATCCTGCCCGTGGGGTGCGGCCATGCCACAGTCCCTCCTCCTCCATTTATCAGCTCTGTTGGGATTTTGGACATGCAAATACACATGCCCAGTGTGGCTTTCGAGCTGCCAGGTCTGGGACTCAAACTGCATAGTCAGTCATATGGGATCCAGTTCCCTTACCTAGCAGGCCACAGGCTGGCCTGAGTCTGTCATGTTCCTAAACAGCAATATGGATGAGGACCGAAACCATAAACATCACCTTGGGAGTTCTCATCACATTTTTGCTCAGTTCCCAACAACAATAATACTGTTTAATGGTCTCAGCTGTTTAATACCTTCCCTTTGATTTCTGTTTCTCACACCTAGCAGCCTGTCTTTCCTCATACTGAAAATAAGTGCAGGATCATTTCAATCTCTCCCCTTCAGAACCGTATTCGCTTACTTATATCCTAATCAGAAGGGGTTAACCTGTGAACCTTCCCATACACTGTTCCTAGAAATCCTAACCAGAAAAGCTCTCCTCAATGAGCCCTCAGTGTCTTTATTTTATATCTAAGCCATCTTCCCAGTCAATGAGCCTCCCTAAAAGATTAATGTAGTTTGAACTTTTATAGAGGAATATCATTTGTACGCTGTCATATTTAGCACAAATGGTTCTTCAGTCACAGCTCAGTAATATTCCAGCATATTATTTCCAAGGCATTTGAGAGTTTAAAGAATTATTGAAGGGCATGCTGTACTCATTTGGTAATAAGGCAGAGAGCACTGCTGTCTACATATGATTTCAGCAAATGGAATCTCTGCTAATTTCATTGCACGTAGCAAAATAGTTGTGATAATAACCCAGGTAAAATATCCCACTGGAAGAAATAGATGAGATACTTTTTTTTTTTTATAAGGCCGCCAAGAAATATTGAGGAAGTCCTAGGCATTGAGGGCAAGCTGAGAAATCATCTCCTCACATTGAGTTCATATCCTTGGTGCCGTGGTTTGTCAGCCCTGATGTGAGGCTGCAGCCTTTACTTGGGCAATATTTGCCTGCAGAAGCTGCTACACTACAAAGACATCATGCACCGTGGTGGGATGTTAGAGCCATAGAAGAGGAATAGAGGAGTTAGTGTCATTGAAGGGGAAACGGTAACCACACCAAAGTCCAGATCATTGAGGAGATCATTTTCCTGAATATTTTCAGCTTGGTAGAGAGTACAGGTGAGACTAGCTTGATTTTTTTTTTTTAATTTGCTATGGGGCATGTCCACTCACAAGAGAGAGATAGAGAGAGGGAGAGAGAGTGTGAAAGTATCCCCCCCGGGGGGGAGGGAATAGCCACACCACAATTCCTTCTCCTCCATTCTCCTCTCAGGATTTTGTGCACGCATGCACACACACACACACACACACACACACACGTTTGGTGTGATTTTCAAGCTACCAGGTTCAGGACTTGAACTGCAGTTGGCCATGTGGGATCCATCTGCTTCACCACCGTGCTACTGGGGATCCATTTTTTTTTTTAACATTCGAATTGACAGATGTGTTTGAGAGGAAGAAAAGGTCTTGTTCACTCTCAGATGTCACCAGATAGTAGTTTAAAAGTTTCTGCACGTGCGCTAATCAGAAAGAAAGAGAGACACCTGCTGTCATGAAAGGTCCTTTACATATAAAATTTTTTCCAACTCTATCTCAAGTATTGATATTAATTTTTTATTAAATTATCCATGTGAAGTGATTATAGCATCTATAGCTCCTAGTTGTGAGAATCAGGTGAGGAGAACTGGATCTAACCTCTGTTTCTAGATCCAAGAAGACAAAATTTTGCCATTTGGGGAACTAGTTTATTCAAAACACATTACAGTTTCTTCTAGTTATTGGAATTTATTGTCTAACACTAGCTTCATCTTACTGAGGTAGTTTGAAACTACTCAGCTATTTGTATTAGTTTTTAAAAACCCAGCCGTTAATTTAGAGAGCAGATAGCTCCATCTCTCTTGTCCCATTGCTTCCAAACCACTTCAAGCACCTCTCACCCTATCTGCTCTGTCTTGGCTTACAGTAACCAAAGACCTTTCTCTAACCCTATCTGCTCTGTCTTGGCTTACAGTAACCAGCAAGTGGCATGGAGGCTAAGGTACTAGGTTCCATTTGGCCGACTGTGTGGTTCAAGTCCCAGACCCAGCAGCTTGAAAAATCACACCAGGCGCGTGTGCATGCATACTCGAAATCCTGGAGGAGGAGGGACTGTGGCATGGCCATTCCCCCGGGAAGGGTGATTTCTTTCTTTCCCTCTCTATCTGTTTCTCTCTGGCAAGTCCACACACCCTATAGGGAAAAAAATGAAAATCTAAAAACACTTTGGAAAAGTTTTGTGGGCAGTGTCTACATGCTTAAGAGAATGTAAAATTATTTCAGCATCATCTCGGTACCTTCCAACACTTCAAAGAGGTAGTCAGGATTACAGATAGCACATAAAGTTCCTTAAATTATGGACTGAATATGAACTGGATAAAAATTAAAAATATACAAATGCTGGGACCAGCAATTAGCATAATGGCTATGTCGCTGGACTCCCATGTAGCCGACTGCGGTTTGCGTCCTGAGCCCGGCGGCTTAAAACTCACGCCAGAAAAAAAAAAGAAAAGAAAAAGAAACTCACACCAGGCGCGTGTGCGTGCGTGCCCAAGATCCCGAGAGGAGAATGGAGGAGAAGGGACTGCAGCGTGGCCATCCCCCCTGGGGGGTGATTTCTTGCTATCTGTCTCTCTGTCTCTGTCTGGCGAGCACACGCACCCTGTAGCCAAAACAAAAACTCTCAAAAAATATATATATACAAATGCCAAGAATGGTTCATCTGACTAATTCTGAATTAATGATATGTCAAAATCCTTTAAAGTATAAAAAGATGTCAGCCAGCCCTATAGACTACTGGTTAAAGATACAGGATCCCATATGGCTGACCACAGTTTGAATTCTGGCCCCAATGGCTTGAAAAACAAACCGGGCACATATGCATGCATAACCAAATCCCAAAGGGATGAAGAAATGGAGAAGAGATTGCAGTATGACCACATCCCTTGTGGGGATGCTTTGTCCTTCTCCCCCCCTCTGCCTCTCTGTGGTTCTCTGGAAATCACATGCACCCTTTGGCAACTTTTTTTTAAAGTAATATATTGTGAAAGCCTAAGAACAGTACTCATCATCAGACCATCCAGGCTCTGTGACAAATGAGCAAGTATGATCGTTTAGAATAAAATATGACATGCTTTCTCAGGATTTTCCTGCAAAAGACTTTATTATTATTATTATTTTAATAGTTTTATCTAAACAAAACTGGAACTGAAGATTAGATGAAATTTTCTATTTCATTCAAGGCCCAGATGGCAAACTGCAAGAACTTAATTTCTGGTCTCTAGGTAGAAATTTGAGAACTGTCAGCTCTTAAGATTTTGAGTAATTCAGTCAAGAGACTGTAGGCCCTGTAGGCTTGGGAATTGTGCTGTCTTCAGTTTTGTTGCCATAATTTTGTTTTGTTTTTATGACTGTAACATGTCTCAGTTTTCATGGGCTGTCCCCTGAGAACTGTACTCTCCTGTGTCTGACAACATGGATTTGTTTACAGGCCAAGGATCCCCCTGGATCTAAGTTGGAGCAGCTGGAGCTTCTGAGGACTGGTGTGACAGAGCTCAGTGAACACTGGGGGACACGTGGGGAATAATGCCATGAGATGCTGTCACGAGGGAGGTTTGACAATAGGAGAGTAATGACATGTGACAGAGGTAGACTGAGACAAAGAGGAATTTGGGTTGTTCCTGGTTCTTTGGAGAAGGTTTCCAGAGCCCACGGATTTGATTCACCTTAGAGTTTTAGGGAAGGGAAGGGTATGGTAGTAGGCAAGATTCCGATATGGTCCCAAGATTTCTCACGTCCTCCCTACCTCTATACACGCCCCGCATAGTCCGCAGTACTGTGAATGGGATGGGTGTTTTTTCCTTCCATGATTCATGGTATTATGCTATATGGTACAGACAACTATAAGGAAGATTATCGAGACGTACATAGCCTAATGACCTGAATATTTTAAAACCTGGGAGTTTTCTATGGCTGGTAGTAGAAGAGAAAATCAGAGATTTGGGGCATGAGGATTCCATTACCCATTAAGGGCCTGAGGATGAAGGAACCACATGGCAAGGAATGCAGGCAGGATCTCATTGTTGAGAACAGGCCCAACCTGACAGCCGGCAAAGAAATGGAAATCTTAGGCCTGCAACTGTAAGACACTGAATTCAGGCAACAAGTGTGAGCTTTTATTCCCCAAAGTCTCCAGACAAGAACTCAGCCCAGCTGACACCTTGATTTTGACCTTGGATTCATCGTAAACAGAGAGCCCCATCACACGATCTTGAACTTTGACCTACAGCCTATGTACTAATAAATGGGTGTTGTTTTCAGGCCCTAGATATGCACACAGCAATAGACAAGGAAGACATCTGTCAAATCAAAACAGTAAACAGAAAAAGCGTTTTGGCAGGAACAGTAAAGAATGAATGTAAGGAGTAGAACTGAATGTAGAAAACCCACTGAAGAAAAAGCCCTTGATCTGAGTAAGGGAACCAGACCTCACATGGCCAACCACGGTTCAAATCCTGGCTCCAGTGGCTTGAAAAACACACTGGGGTGAATATAAGTACATTCCCTAAATCCCAAAAGGATGGAGAAAGAGAGGAGAAGGAATTGTGGCATAATCAAGTTCCACTGGGGGTGCTTTCTCTTTCTAGCTCTCTGTTAAGGACACATACTCTCTGGCAAATTAAAATAAATAAATAAATAAAAGTCTGAGGTGTATTGATAAGTAATTTGGGGGCTAGCAGGTGGCATAATGGTTAAGATGCTGGATCTCACAAGGACAACTACATGGTTCAAGTCCTGAACCCTGTGGCTTGAAAAACACATGGAGTGTGTGTGAGTGCCCAAACATCCTGAAAGGATGAAGAGACTGCAGTGTGGCCATCCCCTCTGAAAGGTAATTTCTCACTTTCCCTCTCTTTCTAATTCTCTCTGTCTCTCTTTGGCAAACATATGTACCCTATAGCAAAAAAAAAAAAAAAAAAAAAAAAAAAAAGAGAAAAAGAAAGATAAGTTATTATGTTTCTCAGTTTTCACACTAACCCTGTATCAATTGTTGCTTGTTTTTGTTTTGTTTTGCATTTTCATTGAGTGATCTTGAACTATTTTTACCAAGCAGAGATCAATGGATTATATGAAAGACAAATACCACCAGGTTTGTTATGTACTGAAGAGTCTATCTGACTGCAGCTTTATCCTTAAGAATCTGGAACTTCTTACTTTAAAAAATAACAGGTAGCCCAGTCATGGTAATGCATGCTGGATGCTGCTGCTTGGCAAGCTGAGGCCACATGGGAGGCCCTGGTTCAATCCCTGGCATACACTAACAAGCCAGGCATTGCTGGATTGTATGGTATGAGTATGCTCAGTATTCTAAAAATCTTCCAAACTGTCTTCAAAGTGGCAGTACTGTTTGCATTCCCCTCAGCAATGAATGAAAGTTCCTATTGCTTCACAACCTCGCCAGCATTTGGTGTTGTCAGTGTTCTGGATTTTAGCCATTCTAATGTGTCATGGATCTCATTGTTATTATAATTTGCATTTCCCTAATGACATATGATGTGGAGCATTGATTCACGTGTTTATTTGCCATCTGTATGTTTTCTTTGGTGAGGTGTGTGTTCTGATCTTTTGCCCATTTTTTAATCGGGTTGTTTAATCGGGTTGTTTAATTGGGTTGTTGAGTTTTAAGAGATTTGTATATTTTGGATAACAGTCCTTTATCACATATGTCTTTTGCAAATATTTTCTCCCAGGCTGTGGCTTGTCATTTCTCCTGATTGTCATTCTCATTCTCCTGTCATTGTCCTTTGCAGATCAGAAATTTTTCATTTTAATGAAGTCCAATTCATCAACCCTTTTGTGGATTGTGCCTTTGTCTTATATCTAAAAAAGTCATCGCCAAACCCAAAAAACATCAAGATTTTTCTCCAATGTTATCTTCTAGGAGTTTTTATAGTTCTGTGTTTTACATTTAGGTGTATGGTCCATTTTGAGTTAATGTTCATGAAAGGGATAAGAGCTGTGTCTAGATTCATTGTTTTTTCTTATGTGACTGTCCAGTTCTACTAGCACCCCTTGCTCAAACACAAAACGTTTTTCATTTCTCTACCAACTCTTGCTAGAGGCTGCCTAAGTTAAGGTGCATTTGTTTCTAACATTAGCGATTAATCTTCCTAAAGCCTACGATGCAGGCATTGTATATAAAGACTCAGAAATGGTGTTGCCTTTATTTGTTCCTTTCACAACTGCTCTGTTAGCTGAATTAGCAGTGTGACCTCATTTTACAAGTAGAAAAGTCAAGACAGAGGGAGGGAAAGAAGAGGAAAGCTGTCTTGCTCACCAGGAAGCCCACGGCAGAGCAAGAATTCACATTTACTATTAGGTTGTCAGGAAAGTCATGACGCATTTTTGCATAGAAAAATACATCGTGACTTTCTCAACAACCTAATAGCTCTAGCTGTTGCCACTCCTCCAGGTACCTGATGCGTCAGAGTCACTGGCTTGTACTCTGCAATTCATAAAGCAACAAAAATGGTACATGTTGGGTTCTCTTTGCCCTGCATTTAAGAAACATCTAAAGGTTCTAATTTTCAAAAGTTATCATCCTCTCACATTATAAGACAAATGCAAGGAGAAACCTGAGCTACTCAATCACAAGGGGTATGAAACCTCTCCTTATCAAGAAGGGAGACATGTCATAGTTCAGTACTAAGAAGCAGAAACTACTAACCTTTGCTCACCTTCCTCCTTTTTACAGCAAGGCTAGCAAGTAACAGACATTCTATATGAGCCTGAATTAGGGGTGATGGGGAAATATTCAGTCCATACCGTAAAATATTCCAATTTATTGGGGCCAGTGGGTGGCATAGTGGTTAATATCCCACAAGGCCAACTGCACAGTTTGAGTCCCAGATGTGGCAGCTGGAAAATCATGCGGGTGTGCCTGCGTACATGCCCCAAATCCCTAAAGGAGCATGGAGGAGAAAGGTCTGTGGTATCGCCATTGCCATCCCCACTGGGAGTGACTTCTCAGTTTCCCTCTGTCTCTGGCAAGTTCACATGCCCTGTGGCAAAATCCTTAAAAAGCAATCAAAAAAAAAAAAAAGGAAAGAAAGAAAAGAAAATGAAAAAAAAGAATATCCCAGAACTTGTGAGACTGTGTAAGACCTGTTTTACTTTGTAGCTCAGTCTCCTGTTGACTCAAGTCGTTTGCTGACTGCTGCAATGGCATTGATGCCATGGTGGCACATTTCCCCAGAGCCCACTTGTGTGACATTTGCTTCCACATGGTCCTAAAGCCCTTGGTTCAACCCTGCATTGTCTTATAAGTTGTCTGTATGTTGACTCTAACAACACACTTGAGGACTCAGAAGACAAATCTTCACAAAAGGCACTAGGGGCCAGATATTGGTGCCACAGTAAAATGCAGCACTCCGCAAAGTTGATCCACAAAGAAAGGTTCCAAGTTCACATCCAGAGACCTCTCTGAGTATGCTGGGCACAACTCACCTATGAGTAGGACTGGCTGGAGCTAGTGGTGGATCTCAGCATCGAGACACTGTTGAGAGTACTATCTCTTTCTCTCTCACTCTTTTCCCTCTGTCTTTTACAGTCATGAAATAAATAAACTTTAAAAAATATTTTTAAGAAAATATTTAAGGGCCGGGACCAGCAGAGGGCATAATGGTTATGTTACTGGACTCTCACGTAGTCGACGGCAGTTCAAGTCCCAGACCCAGTGGCCATGTGTGTGCTCCACACGCTGGGCATGTGTGTGTGCGTGCCCAAGATCCCGAGAAGATAATGGAGGAGAAGGGATTGTGATGTGGCCATCCCCCACTGGGGGTGGGAATTTCTTGCTTTCTGTCTATCTCTTTCTGTCTCTCCAGCAAGCACACATGCAGTATAGTAAAAATCTCTCTCTAAAAAAGGAAAAAGTTTAAGGGTCAGAAGGTGGAGTGGTGGTTAAGGTGCTCAACTCCCACATAGTGGACTGAAGTTCGAGTCCTGAACCTGATGACTTTCTTTCTCACTCTCCCTCTCTGTCTCTCTCTTTCTGTGTCTCTATAGATCAAATTAAAGAATAAAAATAAAGAAAAATGTTTTTAAATGTTTAAAGAATCACTAGATTGTCTACCAATGTGTTTTTAGCACAAAGAGTTCAATTTAAAAACACCTAACCAATCTCTTGACTTAATGCATCTTATAAATGTTATATTATTTTTCTCTTTGTCTTGAGTAAAACTCAGCTTTAATAACTTTCTCAAAAGTTTTAGATCTCTTCTTTTTATTTTTTCACTTTTTTTATTTTGCCAGAGGGCCCATCCATACATTAGACACAGACAGAAAAACAGAGGAGGAGAAAGCATCCCCAGGGCACATGGTTACATCACAATCCCTCCTCCATTTCTTCCCTCTTTCAGAATTTTGGGCAGGCAGTACACACACACATACACACACATACACACATACTGGGTGTGTCTCTCAAGTTTCCAGATCCAGGGCTTGAACTTTGCAGTTGGCCATATAGAACCCAGCTGCCTTAACCACCAGCCTTAGGCTAGTCTGATGTCTTCACGTTTTCACTCCTATTAGGTCTTGAACTTTTTCCTCAGTCATGTACTTTTTTTCTGTACTAATTCATCTACTTCATATAGTATTGACATTCACACCTTTAACTATGCATGAGAAGACAAATTAGGGTGCCCCACTTGCTGTGGTGGGGAGGGTATGTTTTGATGAGTCTTACATTTGTCACATGTGAGCAGAAGGACTTGGGACAAGTTCACTCACCTTAATCGCTACCTGGCAGGTTTTGTGGGAAGACTGTGACAACACACACTAAAGTGTTTCGTGGAACAATGGATGTAGAACTGACAAGAGTTTGATTTCAGTCAAACTATTTAAATTCTGTGACTTGACTTCCTCATCTTTAAAATGGTAGCAATACTATGAGGACTGGCTGTAAAGGAAAGTGAGACAAGGTGTACCGGGTATGGGGCAAGTAGGGAATGTTCACTGAGGCACCCTCCCACTAGGGGTCAATCCAACCCAGGGATGACCCTGTGAGTAGAAGATGAATGATTCTGTGTCCTTGTTGTTGTTGTTGTTGTTCTTTCTTCTTCTTCTTCTTCTTCTCTTCTTCTTTCTTCCTCTTCTTCTTCTTCTTCTTCATCTTTTGAGAGGTTTTGCTATAGGGCGCTCGTGCTCACCGGAAAGACAGAGAGAGACAGAGAGCCAGAAAGCAAGAAATTACTCCCCGAGAGGGGATGGCCACGCCACAATCCCTTCTCCTCCATTCTCTTCTTGGGCTCTTGGGCACGCACGCACATGCGCCTGTCATGAGTTTAAGCCACTGGGTCTGGACTCAAACCACAGTTGACTACATGGGACAGCGACATAGCCATTATGCCAACTGCTGATCTCTCAGAGGTTAATGATTCTGTGTTTTTTTTTTTTTTTTTTAGTTTGCTCCACAGTGCGTGTGCTCACTGGAGAGAGGGTGAGAAAGTGAGGAATCATCTCTCACAGGGATGGCCCTGCTGCAATCCCTCCTCCTCTTGGGATTTTGGGCACACACACATACCTGGTATTATTTTCAAGCCACTGGGTACAGAGCTTGAACTGTGCAGTCAGCTTTGTGGGGTTCAGTCACCTTCACCACCCATGCCAGTGGTGGCTCTGATTCTGTGATTCTTAAGATGTGCACTTTTAATGGACAGTTGAGGTTATAAAATACTGCAACCTTCATTTTTCCTGAGAACTGATGCATCATAAGTGAGTTTATGACGACTGTAGTTTTCCACTCATGGATTGGTACCTTCTAAATTAAAGCAAAGGCATCACTTACCTCCATTTTTCTAGAACAGTGTTGTCTCAGCTGTGCTCTGGAGAGTGTTCATTGCACAGCACATTTAATTGATATTACATGATAAGCAGTCCAATGCTCTAATAAGTTCAGAGAATATGGATTAAGCAGGGTTAAAAAGGTTCTTTAAATTTAGGATAACTGAGAGCTTTTAATGCTGAAATGCCCATCACAAATCTTCAAAATGGCAAAGTACTATAGATTGTTGTCCAAAGTTCACTGACCTGATTTTGATGTGCTACTCTCAATGTAAATTCTTTTTTTTTTTTTTTTTTGGAGAGGTTTTCGCTATAGGGCGCGTGCGCTCACCAGACAGACAGAGAGAGACATAGAGACAGAAAGCGAGAAATCACCCCCCAGAGGGGATGGTCACGCCGCAATCCCTTCTCCTCCATTCTCCTCTCGGGGTCTTGGGCACGTACGCACACGCGCCCGGCGTGAGTTTTAAGCCACCGGGTCCGGGATGTGAACTGTGGTCAACTACATGAGAGTCCAGCGACATAGCCATTATGCCAACTGCTGGTTCCCTGTCAATGTAAATTTTTAAATGGCATTTTAGAATGTAGTAGAGGTAACTCCATATCTATTTTATGTATTGGGTTGGCAGGAAAGTCATGGCATATTTTTGCACAGAGAAACATAGACGTATGCCATGACTTTCCCAGCAACCTAACACTATCGGAATCCTGAGAATGACTACATTATAATTAATAGGATAACTGCTATGCTTCTTTCCCATTTTATGGTTCTGTACTACTAGAAGTACAGAACCATAGTATGGTTGTGGCGATAGTACTACTACTAGATCTATTGCCACAACCATACCTCTTGGTTAGGCTGGTGCTTAACGATGGCATTGGTTTCTGAAACTTGTTAAAACCAATCTTCCCGTTGTATCAATGTCCTGTTATTGTTGAAGCAAATTACTACAAATTAGGTGGCTTAATAAATCACAAATGTACTCTCTTACAGCACTGGAGGCCAGAAATCTAAAATCATGGTGTTAGGAGGGTCCTATTCCTTCTTGAGATTCTGGGAAACAATTTATTTCCTTGGTATTTTCAACTTCTAGAAGTGCCTGCATTCTTTGGCTCATAGATCCCTCCTCACATCGCATCGGCCTCTTACTTCTATCATCACAGGTGCACCTACCAACTCTAACCCACCTGCTTCCCCTCCTTATAAAGACCTTTATGATCACGTTGGTCCACCCAGGCAATTCAAGATAATCTCTCCATCCCAAAATGCTTAATCATATCCGTAAAGTCTCCTTGACTATGTCTGATGACCTAGTCACAGATTTGGAAGAACAGGTCACAGACATTGTTGGGGGGCCACTACTCAGCTTACTACTCCAATGATTTCTCACTGCACCTAAAATATGTATTGACATGTTGACTGTCTAAAAGATACCCACACACTTGGACACTGTCAGGGATCATAACAATGGTAAGACCAAGTCCCCAATCTTAAGAAATATATTAACTAATAAAGCAAATAAAATAAATTCATAAATTATTTTCAGTTCAAAGACTCGTACAGGCAAGCAAGAGGGACAGAACAATATAGTCTCTCAGAGCCAAACACAGGAAATTAAGTAGGACACTAAATTCAGAAAGTGCCAAAAGTTAAGGTTGTCATGGCAACATGAACTCAGCAACACAGCAAAACCTGTTCATCAAAAGTATACACTTAACAGCTTTGCACAATTATGATCTGCTGAAAGAGCAGCTTTCATTCAATGATCCAGAACCCTTTATAACTAGGGATAGTTCTTGTTCTGGGGCTGTAAGACAAGAAATGGCTCGACTAACCAAATTCAACTTCACAAATATTTAGCTGTCATATACTATGTGTGAGATGTGTAAGACACAGAGCCAAGTTCCAAGGAGATGCAAAGATGGATAAGATATCATTTCCTGACCCCGAGGAAATTTCATGTGCAGCTAAAATGATGCAGGCATGCAAACGACAGTAAAGAATCTTCTCTAAGCAGAAAGATGCAAATGAAGGTCAAAGGGCTGAGAGGGCTCGGCCCACTCGGCAACAGAAGATCCCCTGGATCAGGTATTTGAAATGGACTTCAAAGAATTGGATGAGATACTGTAAGAAAGTGGCATGGTGGAAAATGCCCAGATAAACATTCAGAAGTTGCTGGGATCAGAAGGTGGCGAAAAGGTTAATGCACTAGGTTTCACATGGCTGACTCCATGGTGCAAGTCCCAGACCTGGCAGCTTGAAAATCACACTGGGTGCACATGTGTGCATGCCCAGAATCAAAAGAGATGCCCAGAATCCTAAGAGGAGACTGGAGGAGAAGGGGTTGCAACATGGCCACCCCCTTGAGGGTGATCTCTCATTTTTTCTCTCTCTCTCTCTCTCTCTCTCTCTCTCTCTCTCTCTCTCTCTCTCTCTCTCTCTCTCTCTCTCTGTTTCTTGCTGGGACAAAAAAAAAAAAAAATAGGAGTTGTAAAGAGTAGGACATGAAGGGGAGCAGTAGCAGTATGCCTGAAACGAAGATTACAATAAGAGTCAAGTGGCTTGAAATGTTAGATTCTGACTTATCTTATAAAGCCAAGGCCTGGATGTAGGTTAGAATGTACTTAGCAGATTGCTGTATTTTCAATAAAGGTATGACATGAAGTTTAAAGGTCAGAGATCTCTTTTCTGTCTCTACCTTACCCGACTCCCCTGTTGTAAAAACTTACTTTCAGAAAACTCCTTTTCTGATTTTCTTGACCCTCTTCCTGTTGGTGCTCTTTTGTGGCTGCATGCCTTGACACACACTGGTCCCCTGCACTTCAAGTTACACCAGTTTTCAAACAAGGACTGCGGATCTGAGATAAATTTCCCAAGGATATTTCCTACCAGTGGTTAGACAGGCATTAAATGTCTGTGTGCATCCAAAGCTCAAACTCCTTTCTAACTTTGACTATTAAACTTACCACAAACAAGTATTGCAATTACTTGTTTAAGTGCTCTTCTCCTCAATTAAACTGTGAGAGTCTTATGGATCTAGATCCTACCTTGCTCAAGTTGGTATCCTTAGACTCCAGTTCAACACTTGACATATGGCAGAACCTAAGTGTCATTAAATGAAGATAAAATAAAGTAAGGAGTTCTTTCCTCGGTGAAGGTAAAATATTTTTCCACACTTTAGTAATATCAACTATAGGATCCATTGTAGGAATGATGAGTTTGATTTATCACCTATTTATTATCATTTCAAAAATAGATATGGGGGCCAGCAGGTGGCATGGTGGTAAAGGCACTGGACTCCCACATGCCTGTCCACGGGGCCCAGACCTGGTGGCTTTTTCTTTCTTTTTTTAAAAAAAATTACTCTATTGAACTTTATTTATCCATTTGTTTATTTCAATTTGACCAGAGAAGGATAGAACGAGAGAATGAAAGGGAGAACATGAGAAAGCAAGATGCCAGGTCCAGGACTCGAATTGCGGTTGGCCATGTGGGAGTCCAATGCTCTGCCTACCGGCTGTGACCTGGTGGCTTTCTTTCTCATTCTCTCTCTCTCTCTCTGGTAAGCACATGTGCCCTATAGTAAATTAAAAAATAATAATAAAAAATTAAATAAACAATAATTCTTTAAAGATTAATATGAACTTCTAGTTGTCCCTTCCCTCATCTTTTTGCTTTTTTAACTTTCCCAGAGGGCACACGTGCTTGGCAGAGAGAGAGAGACGCACACACACATAAAGAAGGGGAAAGTGAGAAAGCATCCCCTGTGAGGTGTGGTCATGTTGTAACCCTTTCCTCTCCATTTCTCCATCCTCAGGATTTGGGCATTCATACATATGCACCCAGTATGATTTTCAACCTGCTGGGTCCAGGACTCAAACTGTGCAGTTGGCCATGTGAGATCCGGTTGCCTTAACACCATGCTACCTGCTGACCCACTTTCCCTCAACTTAATTCTTACTTGAACTTTTCCCTTTGCACGTTCTGCCAATCTTGTTCCCAGCAGTGTTGAAGAAAATAATTTCCAATCCTACTGATATACTCGGATAAGGCCACATTCTAGCAGCCTTGTCACATGCTCCAGAGACCCCCATAAAACTTCCATATAACTTGCGACAGCATTGGGTACCGTTGGCTTCTCAGCATCCTGTTCGAGCTGACTTCTAGGACAGCTGTGGCCTGGATTGTGACTTCCTTCTGTCTTTCCCTCCTCTTCCAGACTTTTTTTTATCAGACATGGTGATGACCATTTAATTTCTGTAACTTAATAAGAGAAGCTCATTTGCTCTTTAGCTGTTACTTCACCTAACCCTGGTAACCAGCCCCCCAATTTCCTTGCACCCTGTACTTTCACCCTCTGAGTTTGTGTGTGCTGCTTGGTCTCTTCTATAAGATCTGTTGTGTTGAGTGTTTCTCTTAGAGCCATTACCTGCTCTTCATGCTTGGCCTTCCCTGGTTCTAGTTCCCAAGTATTGGAAAGACTCCCAGCATCTCTCCAAAGCTACAAAGTAGAAACTTTAGAGTAGTAAAGGTCAAAGAACTTCGTATCCCATACTCATAACGCTAAATTGCTTGCCAAATTTTGCCAGTGTTTTCTGTAACAAGTTTTTCATGCTATCCCTTCCCTTTAATCCCTCGTATAACATAGGTGTTGAATTTCTCCTACTTTTCCCAAAACTTTTTGCCTTTAGACTAGCCTTGGTACTGCTGACAAAGATATTTTCTCCATGTTCTGCTTTAAACAGGGACAATTTCACTCAAGGATCATGCTAAAGGAAATTAAGAGGGGACTTATAAAAAAGACCTGCAAATTAATCTAAAACATACAGCTTTTTTTATTTTCATTTTCATATACGTGTTGATCACAATCTTTTCTTCTCCATAAAGTTATATAAACTCAAAAAAAAAAAAAAAAAAAAAACTATATGGGATCCCACAGGTGTTTAGATCATGTCAAAAGTCTTCACCATGCTTTTCATCAAGATGCTATGAGTTTACTTCAGTTCTTTGGCCTCTCCCTCCAGGCCAAAGTCTCCATTATTTGTCAAGTTTATCTCTTTAATGATCCCACCCCACTCTGCTTGTTGTTTCCTCTGCTGTCTCCCTACTCACTTAAACCATTTTAGAAATTCTCTTCTCCTTGGAAGGCTTGCTCAGTAGATTCTAGAAATCAGGAAATACTACCAACAAGACCTCAAACCACCCACCGGGTCCAGCCTAGGTGGCATAGTTGGTAGCCTACTGGACGACAGAGCTGGAAACCACACGGAAGACCTTGAGCTCGGATACCGAGGCTGGCCTGTAAATGTGCCAAGTGCACTCAGGCCCCCAAGATCCTGAGGAACTGAAGGGCTGGGGAAAGATGACTGCAGCATGACAAGACCCCATAAAGGATGCTTTCTCTCTCTCTCCCTGTTTTTCTCATGCACACACACAGGGGTATACATATCCATATAGCGTGAGTGCATACACACACACAGATAGGCAGAGATGCAGTCGCCACTGCTGGCCCCTGGGGTAGGCCTCCATTACCTCCAAAAAAGGACCACAGCAATCGCTTCTACATGTCTTCCTTCCTGTCCCCTCTTGTCTGTCCCCAACATGGCAGCTTCACTGATCCTTTTAAAAATCAAATCACTGCATTCCACTGTTTAAAACCCTGAGTGGCTCCCCTAAGCCCCTCGAAGTGAAGGCAAAGTTTGCTCTGACCTCCAAGGGCCCACACGATCCAGCCCTCTTTCCTCTTTGACCTGGCATCACTCTCTCTCTTGCTCACACCACTCCAAGCCCCAGGGCCTGTCCTCATACTTGCCAGTCATTTGCTGTCCCTCCTGCTTGGGGCTCCTTTCCCCATGCATCCGCTCCTTCAAACGTCATTCTACCCATCCTGTGAGTGAGGCCTTCCTTGTAAAAATGCAGCTTGTCCCATCTCCTTACTTTGTTCCCCCTGCTCCTTGGCGCTGAGCACCTACTGATAAACCAAAATCACTTCTGCCTTTTGGTTTTTGTTTGTTCATTTGTTTAGTTTTGCTATAGGGTGCATGCACTCACCAGAGAAAGAGAGAGAGCCTACTGATAAACTAAAATCGTTTCTGCCTTTTGGTTTTTGTTTGTTTGTTCATTTATTTAGTTTTGCTATAGGGAGCATGCACTCACCAGAGAAAGAGAGAGAGGTGGGAAGTGAAAAATCACACCCCAGAGGCATGGCCACATCAAAGTCCTTTCTCTTCCAGTCTCTTCCTGGATTTGGGGTACACAGAGGCACCCAGCATGATATCCAAGCCGCATGGCCAGGGACGCAAACCATGCAGTCGGTCATTTGGATCTAGTCCCTTAACTTCCATGCCACCTGCTGGCCCCCAAAATTGGTTCTTCTTATCTATCTCATCCAAGTAAAAACTGAGTACCTTAAAGAACAGAATCTTTGTCTATTTTATTCACTAAACAATGACAGAAATAGTGTCTAGTACACAACCATTTCTA
The DNA here is from genome assembly GCA_026018925.1 of Tupaia tana. NCBI lineage: Eukaryota > Metazoa > Chordata > Mammalia > Scandentia > Tupaiidae > Tupaia > Tupaia tana. The sequence continues at coordinate 20,435,088 of JAKSZU010000008.1, forward strand.
AGTGCAAACTTGTTGAATGAATGAACTCAAAGCATTAATTCACTGCAAGTTTTCTACTTTGCACTTATCACTGTCAACTTCTGGAAACTTTCAAACACTGCTGCTGCAGTGCAGGCCGAGGGCACTTTCAGGGCCTCAATGTTTTGCTTTACTCACAGGCAGCAGAGCTGTGCTATTTTGTTTGTAAAGTCACAGCCAAAGCATTCAGTTCCTTTAGAACCTAAAAGTGGCCTCCGAGATGCCAGAATACTGTAGAATCCGTCTATGAAATAAGATGCAATTCAAAACTGGAACAAGCAGGCAGTCTGGTGGTTGGGATGCTAGACTCCAACAAGGCTGACTGAGGTTCAAGTCCCAGATCTGGTAACTTGTTTCCTCTCTCTCTCTCTGTCTGTCTCTCTCTCTCTCTCTCTCTCTCTCTCTCTTTCTCTTGCACACGTGCCCTATAGCAGAATTTTTAAATAATAATAATAAATAAAATGTAATGAAATAATTCTTTTTTAAAAACCTAGAACAAGAAGATAAATTATTCCTCATGAGTAAGAAAACTGCCTTACATGCAAGAAAAGAAAAATGTTTCTAGTGGTCTTACCTGCAAGTCTTAGGACCTTATAAGGGGTCAGGATCTTTTTCTGCAGTTGGTACAATCCCAGTCATATACCCCCAACCTCATCTCAACCACAAAAAGGCCAAATACCCAGCTTATGTAACCATGGGACATGAAAGTTGGTAAACAATAAAACAATTATGGGGCTTGAAAAGAAGTTCCGAATTGAAATGTGACCCCTTGTTGTCTTAGATTTGGTTTCCCACCATTGGTAGGAAATGGCTTTCATCTGCCCCGTGGAATGAACATGAGTCTGAATCCTGAGGCTGAGAAAGTCTATTACAAAACAGTACTTTGCCAGCCCAGCCCCTCCGTGTGAAGTGGCAAAGATGACAAGATGGGGCCGCTTTTCAGGCCGAGGGTGAGGGGAGCTGCCATAAGGCGACCACTCAGAACACCGCCCGGGTAAACAGATGGGGCCTCCGCGATGCCCCGCAGGCAAACAGGCCTAGCTCTGCCGGTGCATTCCAAAGCCCGTTTTCCTCCTCCACGACGCTCTGCCCCTGGGTTCCCAGACTTCAAACCTTGGGCTCCTTGATCTCCTCGCCGTCAAGGAATCAGAGGGAAAGGGGGACCCCAGGGAGGATCCTTGCCGATCTGCCGGCTGTGCAGAAAAAAGCCAACGCCAGAGCCCATTGGCGCAGGCCAGGTTCAGCGAGCTGGTGCCGCCAGGGAGCACAGGTGAGAGGGGAGCAGAGGCAGAGGAGGCCGAGCGCAGGGGTTCTGTGAACATCACTGCCCGGGCGAGGGAGGAAAACCTGAGACCAGAAAGCAGCCTCTGCCCTTCCTGCCGCTGTAGGGTTCATCCTGCTTTTCTAAAGAGCTTTCTCACAGGTGCCTGTGTTTAACGCACAGCTCTGCCCACTTGGCTACAATAACATCGCAGGGTTTTACCAGCGGGGCTGCCGTTCCAGTTTGGAAAATGTAAGTTGACCTAGCATATATATTAAAATATTTTAGTTACTTTTGTAGTATATCAAGGACACATTTCTCAAACAGTCCGACATTCAGAGTTAAAGCTTTGAGCTACCTTTTCTTGGTCAAAGTCAGTGACGGCTTGTCTAAGTTGATTTCAACATGGCTATTTTATTTTAATTACCAGAGATGTTTAAAATGCTTTACAATGACACACAGAGAACATACACATACAAATGAGTACATGGGTAATTTATTAAAATAGATTTGAAGGGAACTATTACAAAAAAGGAAACTGTGACTTGGTCAAAAGTTTAGATTGTAAATAGTCCAAGATACACACATGCAAAATTGTTTAGTGTGTTATCACAGCAACAAACCATGCAAAACAAGAGCCACCACCAGAGTTAGTCTAAAACATTGTGTTCACAAATAGACAGCGGAATACTCTGTAGCTTATGAAAAACCAAACATGGAAAGATGTTCATGGTAGAATAAGAGTAAAACATAAGCTGCAAAGCAATATTAGTACTGAGTGATCTCATTTTGTTTAAAAAATGGAAATATGTTTGTCTTAGAAAACTAGACGGATATCTGCTAAGTACCCTGGGGAATTATGGGAGACTTCCTTTGCTATTTCATATATTCTCATGTGACTTAAAAGTTTGCAACAAGCATCTCCCATTTACATAAACAAAAAATACATTCAGATGTGTGTGTCATTTGGTTCTCTAAGCTTCAAGAATAATGAAATCCAGCATAATAAATACTACAGTGTAATGATAATTACTTTGTTATTAATTATATATAGAACAGACTTACAGTGTGCCTTTTATCATGTCATAAGAAATACATAACCCCAGGGTTATTATTAACAGCAGTTAGCGTAATGGCTATGTCACTGGACTCCCATGTAGTCGACCGTGGTTCAAGTCCCGGACCTGGTGGCTTAAATTCACACTGGGCTCGTTTGCGTGCGTGCCCAAGATCCCTAGAGGAGAATGGAGGAGAAGGGATTGCGTGTGGCCATCTCCCCTGGGGGGTGATTTCTCACTTTCTCTCTCTCTCTCTCTCTCTCTCTCTCTCTCTCTCTCTCTCTCTGTCTTCCTGGCGAGTGCACGCACCCAAAGCAAGGGCCTCTCCAAAAAAAAGAAAGAAATACATAACCCCAGAAGTAGAAAATTGAGATGGTTTACAGGAAAACAATTTCTTCTGTGTTTTTAAAAAAACAATTATTTATTCATTTAACTATGTTATTATTATTTTTTAATTTGACCAGAGAGAGAGAGAAAGGGAAAGAGAAAGCAAGCTACCAGGTTCAGGACTTGAACCATGGTCGGCCATGTGGGAGTCCAATGCATTAACGATCATGCCACCTGCCAGCCCCACAACTTATTTTCTTCTGAGCAAAAGCATCTGCAACTACCTAGGGTTAACTCCCACTCTAATGAATGAGTGAAACCATAGCCAACAATATAAATAGCATGTACATGTCCGTGAAAAATGCAGTCTATATAAAATATGCTTTGTTCCCATGCATTCCCTCTCTTCTTACCCTCCCCACCATTTCCGTTCCCCCACCTAAACTGGGCCACAATAGCTGAAACACAACTCCTCACTTTCTTGTTTGTTCCTAAAGTAATGGTGGCAGCAGGTTGTAAATCACCACAAAGAATGCTCTTAGTAACACCCCAAAGTTTACTGTTCCCAGATTTTCTAGGGTTACTTATGAGAATGCTCACCATAGCAGAAACACGTAGACTGGCACGTTCGCTTCCACTTAGCCCTCTCACTGCAAAATACAGTCAGCAAAGAAAACCACTTTAAGACCAATAAAGAAAACAAAACCTTTGCTACATCTCTCATAAAACATCCAAGAAATTACTTGAAGGCTATTCTATGTTTAGAAAGGACCAAATTATAAAGGTTAGTCTATTTGTTGTTCAAGTGCACTCAGAACCATCTCTGCCGATAATGTGAAATGAACATTTCTCTGCTGCCATCTCGTGGGTTATTTAGGTAAGGCAGTCAAAGCTCTGGAGCAGGCTGCTGTAGTCTTTCTCAACAAAATGATACCAGCTATGAAAAGTCTTATTGTTTGCTTTACTCATCACACAGAACAACACATAACTTAATGGATATGACATATAGCTTACAACATACTAAACCTCTTCCTAAGAACAAGGTTTTAGACTCGTTAGTGTTTAAATGTTGTTAACCTCCATAAGAGAAAACAAAAGGGTGTTGCCACTGCATAGGTAATAATTACTACAAAAGACATTGTAAATGTATCTATGCACTGATCACTTTCAAAACGTAATTTTTTGGCCCAGTCTCTGTAGCACAGTTGGTAGTGTACTGAACCGCTGAGCTGGAAGCCACATGTCAACAGTGGTTCAAGTCTCCAGCCTGGCCGGCCTGAAAACACACCAGGTGCGTGTGTGCGTGCATGCCCAGGATTCTGGCAGGCTGGAGGACTGGAGGAAGGGGATTAGTGTATGACCAAGCCCCGTGGAGGGCGGCGCTCTCTCTCTCTCTCTTTCACATGCATGTACATGTATTCTAACATAAATGTTTAAAAAATGATTAGTAAAAACTAGTTTCTTCACATATCACACATTGTTGGTATTATCTCAGCTTCAGAGTTGCTCCCCTGACAAGGCTGGGAGCAGGGAAAGGTGGGGAAGCAGTGGCATCCCCGTCCGGGTCAGATTCTGAATGTGGTCCTGGTGGGCGAGTGTGACAGTGATGTGTGGGGTGTGCGTTTGCTTCCTGGCTGCACCCTGCTGTCAAGTGCTCTTAAAGAGTCACGTTACACTTTCTAAACCACTTCTCGATCTTCATATAGTCCTTGGAGCATCCAAGTTTTAGGGTGGGCAACAAACCCAGAAAGGGATAACAGGGGAAGACAGACATTTTTGTCCGTTACTATGTGTGTTTAGTAGAGAACTGAGGAAGAAACTGGAAACCAGTCCTGCTACCTAACCCCTGACTTCTTACCTCAGTAAACCTAAGGAAGCTCAGCATTTTCCCACCTGCAAAGAATTTAAAAGGATACAGAAAAATCTATGTGAGGTGTTTTGAGTTTGTTTCTCAGAATCTCATGAACAAGATCCAACGCTTTTTTTTTTTACCATTTTATATGTAAATTAAACAGTATTATCACAGCACACTTGATTTTGTTTTTTAAGAGATTATTCCTATAGGTTGCATGCACTGGCCAGAGAGATAGAGAGAGGCAGAGAGACAGAAAGCGAAAAATTGTCCCCCCAGCAGAGTTGGCCACACTGCAATCCCTTCTCCTCTCTTCTCCTCTTGGGACGTTGGGCATACACGCACATGTGCCCAGAGTGAGTTTAAGCCGCTGGGTCCAGGACTCAAACTATGATACATTACATGGGAATCCAGCAACATAACCATTATGTCATTTGCTGGTTCTAACACTTTTATTTACACTCATTGCCAGACTAACACCTTTCAGCAGGTTGCTCTTAGCATATACATGATAAATACGTTTTAAAGAAAGATGGGGTGGGCCAGTAGGTGACATGGTGTTTAAAGTGCTGGACTCCCACGTGGCTAACTATGGTTCAAGTGCTGGATCCAGTAGTTTTAAAACATGTCAGACACGTACACATGCATGCCCAAAATCCCAAGAAGAGAATGGAAGAGAAGGGATTGCAGCATGACCATCCCTACTGGGGGGAGGGATGTTTTTCACTTTCCATCTCTCTTTCTCTCTCTGGATAGCACATGTGCCCTATGATGAAAACCTAAGAAAAAAAGAGACAGAGAAAGAAAAAGAGAGAAAGAAAGAAAAGAGAGAGAGAGAGAGAGAGAGAGAGAAGAAAGAAAGAAAGAAAGAAAGAAAGAAAGAAAGAAAGAAAGAGAGAGAGAGAGAGAGAGAGAGAGAGAGAGAGAGGAAGGAAGGAAGGAAGGAAGGAAGGAAGGAAGGAAGGAAGGAAGGAAGGAAGGAAGGAAAGAAGGAAGGAAGGAAGGAAGGAAGGAGAAAGAAAGAAAAAGAGCGAGAAAGAGAGATGGAAAGGCAGGACATTAGCTACTCACTCTCAGCTGAATATTTCTTTACCTCTGGTTGTAATTTAAATGATTCTATAGGAAGAGACGAGTGCTGGCCTCACAGATAATGCCTTTTGACCCAGATCCTGGCCTCTGAGATTTTACTTTTTTGTGTTCTAAGTTTGGGAGACTTCAAGACAGAATATTAGAAAAATCAGAAGCAAAACCTGAGGTTGCTAGATTTAGGAATGGTTAAAAGAAAAAGAAGTCATCCAGTTAAATTAAAATTTCACACAAACAACAAATAATTGGGAACATATTTTTATTAAGAATGTATGTGTAGGGCCAGCCCTTATTACCACCAGTTAAGCCCTGTGCATGAGGAGCCCAATCACACATGGCCAACTGTGGTTCAAATCCCAGCCCTGGCAGCTTGAAAAGTATGCCGGCACGTGTATGTGCATGCCCCAAATCCTGACAGGGTAGAGAGTGGAGAAATATAGGAAAAACAGTTGTAACATGACCGTGCTCCACTGGGGAGGGCTTTCTCTCTTTCTGGTAAGCGCATATGCCCTCTTGCTAATAAAAAAGAAATGAAAGAAAGAAAAGAAAGGAAAATACAAATAACATGTTATCTACCTGAAACTCAAATCTCTTTCTTTTTTTTTTTTTTTTTTTTTTGGAGAGGTTTTTGCTATAGGGCGCGTGCGCTCGCCAGACAGACAGAGACAGACAGACAGACAGAGACAGAGAGATAGAAAGCGAGAAATCACTCCCCAGGGGGGATGGCCACGCCGCAATCCCTTCTCCTCCATTCTCCTCTTGGGATCCTGGGCACGCACGCACATGCGCCTGGCATGAGTTTTAAGCCACCAGGTCCGGGACACGAACTGTGGTCGACTACATGGGGTCCAGCGACATAGCCATTACGCTAACTGCTGGTCCCCTGAAACTCAAATTTCTAATGGACAGTCTGAATTTTATATGGCAACCCTAATCTTTCCATTCCCCAAAGTTTCATTGATACTAATAAAAGTCACCCTGAGAAGTGATTTCTCACTTTTTGCCTCACTGTCTTTCACTGTCTTTCTCTGTCTTGGTCTGACAGGTGCACGTGTCCTATGGCAAAAATCTTAATTTAAAAAAAAAAAAAAAAGAGGAGACCAAAAATATAACTCTCTGTGGGGCTGACCCACAGGAGGAAAGTTCCAGATTCATATCCAGAGATCTCCCTGAGTACACCAGGTACGTGTGTACCCATGATCCAGGCTGGCTGAGGCCAGAGGTGGGTTACAACATCAAAACCCTGTTGGGATTCTCTCTCTTTCTCTGTCTCTCTCTGTCTGTCTCTCTCTCCCTCCAATAGAAGAAATTACAAACAAAATAGAACCATGCATTGTCTATCAAATGTCAGCCGGGAAATAACCCTGGAGACCTCACGTAGCACAACCGTTTTATAAAATTGAAGCCTGGGATTCCACAGCAGCGGGCATCGAAGCGGCTGACTCGTCCGCAGGCTCGTCCACAGGGTTGACTGCTGCAGCCTTAGATGAGGTCTGTCCATGAGATGGGCTGGCCTATACCCCAGTTTCCAAATCATGAATAAGTTCATGCTTCCAGGGGTCAAAGCTAAGCAGAGAAAACTTTGTAAGAGTTACAAGGAAGACTGCTGCCCAGGTTGTGACACGCCTGTCAGAGCAAGGCACTCAATGAGCATAGAAAGGTGATCAGAAAGAAAGTTACAAACGTAGACAGGACGCTTCAGCTCCTTGGTCCCCACACAGTTGCTTCAAAAGAGAATCTGTGCATTTAGTAACAAACCAGATAGGAAATGCACACTGAGTTGACGATTGGTTCACAGAAACTGGTGAAGAGTGTTGGGACCAGCAGTTAGCGTAATGGCTCTGTCGCTGGACTCCCATGTAGTCGACCACGGTTCAAGTCCCGGACCCGGTGGCTTAAACTCATGCTGGTGTATGCGTGCATGCCCAAGATCCCGAGAGAAGAATGGAGGAGAAGGGATTGCGGCGTGGCCATCCCCCATGGCAGGGGGAGGGGTGATTTCTTGCTTTCTGTCTCTCTGTCTCTCTCTGTCTTTCTGGCAAGCGCACGTGCCCTATAGCGAAAACCTCTCCAAAAAAAAAAAAAAAAAGAGTGTAGAAATCGGCTTATAAAAAGTACCAGTGCTGGTTATTTATGCCACATCCTGCCTCTACTTGTCACTTTAACTTGAAAGAATAAAGAGGGGGAGGAAAAATAGAGCTGAGATTCATGCTCTGGAAGAAAAAGATAAAATGACTTCAAGATAGTGGAATGTAAATATTCATTTTCCTCTTATTTCCGGGTCTTCAAATCCTTCTTTCCCTGGGACATCTTCCTCGTAGACATCCTCCTTCCTCTTAGAAGTCCTTCATGTCAGATTGGGAAAGTCTCATCTCCTCTAGAAACAGAAAACGGGCCCAGCCACAGCAGCAGGTGCAGGGCGCTGCGGCGAGGTCAGTCCTGCCCACACCAAAGAGCCAGGCGTGGCGGCACGTACCCGTGGTCCCAGCTACTTGGGAGGCTGAGGCAGAAGGATCAAGCCATAGAGAGAGAGCCTGTCAAGAAAACACCACACGTGGGACCGGACATGGTGGGAAGCTACTGCCTTAACCACCATGCCACCTGCTGGCCTCATGGAGTGTTTTTTTCTTTTAATATTTGAAAAAGTGTATTTCTTCCATAAGCAAGATGGAGTGAGAGAAGGAGAAAGAGAGATGGAGACAGGTACCCCAAAAGGGGTCTTGACATTACAATTCACCCCACCTTCAGTCAGCCCCAGATGATGGGCACATGTGTGTGTACTTGGCATGTCCTGGTCTCCAAATGTGAATGTGGAACCTTCCCATGTGGGTCAGCCTTGCCGAACATCACATTTTACCACCAGCATGTGGCTGGCAAATGTGTGCTGAGGCAGGAAGCTGCGGATTTTTGCCACATGAAACTCTTCTTGAGTTGCTCAAGTGTCCTCATCATAGAGCAGCTAGCTGCCTGCCAGAGGGAGCAAATAGAAACCACCGTACCTTTCCTAACCTAGCCTTGGAGGAAACATACCATCATTTCCGCACTGCCCTGCTGGCTGTACACAGATTTAATGTGAAACAATCTATAAATATGAAGAAGTTGGGACCAGCAGATGGCGTAATGGTTGCATCTCTGGACTCCCACATAGTCACTGCAGTTGGAGTCCCAGACCCAGAGGATTAAAACTCACACCGGGCATGTGTGTGTGTATGCATGTCCAAAGTCCCAAGAGGAGAATGGAGAAGAAGGGATTGTGGCATGGCCATCACCTCTGGGGGCTGATTTCTTATTTTCTGTCTCTCTGGCGAATGTACACACTCTACAGCAAAAATCTCTAATATATGAAGTGAAGATGACTGAGGACAAGAGGAGACTGGTTTCTTAGGGTATCAAAAAACTTTTTGTCTAAGTTCAATGGAATAAAAAAAATAGATATTTAAGTACATTATTTTAAGTTCCAAAAGTACCTCCAAAGTAACAAAAAATAATAGTACAAGGATACCTGAAAAATTTCCTGGGAAAATAGAATTAAGGTATGAGTTTACTTGGTATAAAAACTTTTGAAATTCATGCATAGTATTTTTCAGAATGTACATTTTCCATGAACTTTTTGAAGACTTATTATATAGCAGACTCAATGCAAGAGGCAGAAAAGCATAATGGAAATTATCTTTCATATAGGAAGCAAACTAGCATAGAGTATTGATCTCATTAAGAAATAGAAAAGTAAGAATACTATTTACTATGTTGGTAACCCTCTTCAGAATTAAAAATAGAACAGTTGAAAAATGACTACCTCTGGGGTCTAGAGGGTTCTGCAGCAGTAAAATGTGACACTCTGCAAGGCAATCCCACATGGAAAGGTTCCTGGTTCAAGTCCAAAAACCTCCCTTTGCATGCCAGATATAAACGTGCCCATGATTCAGGGCTCCCTGAAGGCTGGGGTGAATGGTAGTGTCAAGACCCTGCTGGGGTGATATCTCTCTCTCTCTCTCTCTCTCAGGAAGAAAGACAAGACTGCCTCTGGAGAGTGATACTAAGGATAGAATGGAGATTTTTACTTCTTACTTAAAAACAATGTGGGGCAGCTAGTGGTGTTATCGGGAAGGAGCTAGATCCCACATGGCCTACTGTGTGATGACTGAGTCCCCAACCCAGTGGTTTGAGAAACGTCAGGCGTGTGTGTGTGTGTGTGTGTGTGTGTGCCAAAAACCCTGAGGACAAATGGAGGACAAAAGATTTCAGCATGCCTGTCCTCCACGGGAGGTGCTTTCTTCCTTTGTTTCTCTCTGTCTTTGCCTCTCTCTGGCATGTCCTTTAGCATTTTTTTTTTTTTTTTTGGAGAGGTTTTTGCTATAGGGCACATACACTCGCCAGAAAGACAGAGAGAGAGAGAGAGAGAGAGACAGAAAGAGCAAAATCACCCCCCAGGGGGGATGGCTACACTGCAATCCCTTTTCCTCCATTCTCCTCTCGGGATCTTGGGCACGCACACACATGCGCCTGGTGTGAGTTTTAAGCCACTGGGTCCAGGACTCGAACCGCAGTCGACTACATGGGAGCCCAGCGACACAGCCATTACGCTCACTGCTGGTCCCCTTTAGAATTTTTTTAATGTGTGTATACCAGTTGTTCAACTATGTACATGTATTACTTTAATAGCAATAACTTGAAATTTTATCTTCAGGATGTATGTCTTCCTGTACTGCATACACTGGTACTAACCCAGGAACGGTATACTGAAGTCCAATAAACTTCCTATACTTTCAGTCCCACAGCTACTCACCTAGCATCACTCGAATATGCTGAGCACAACTTTATGATTTAAGCAAACTGTTGTTCAAATGGTACACTGGACCGAACTTCTGTTCTGGTATAGTGCAACTCCTACAAAGAATTGTTTCAGAAGTTAAGAATTTGCTTACTATCCACAAATTCACACTCACTTCTTTAAGAATTGTTTGTTTTCTGGGACCAGCAGTTGGCGTAATGGCTATGTTGCTGGGCTCCCATGTAGTCCACCACAGTTTGAGTCCCAGACCCGGTGGCTTAAACTCACAACAGATGCGTGTGCGTGCGTGCCCAAGATCCTGAGAGGAGAATGGAGGAGAAGGGATTGCGACATGGCCATCCCCCTGGGGGGTGACTTCTCGCTTTCTGTCTCTCTGTCTTTCTGATGAGCACAAACGCCCTATAACAAAAACCTCTCCAAAAAAAAAAAAGGAATGGTTTGTTTTCATGTCTCAGAAGAGTCATAAAATGCAAATAAAAATAAAACCTCTTAGAGAAAGATTATATTCTTAAATTTGTGGCACTAGGGTTTATCGACCATTTTAGGACCCTAGTAAGAAACTTCAAGAAATGCAAGCTAGTTTATTGCAGAAAACTAATGAAAATATAGCATCCAATAGACATTTTCTTGTCAAGCATGTCTTTTAAACTCCAACTTGGGGCCAGCAGGTGGCGTGGAGGTTAAAGCGGTTAGATCCCACAGGACCAAGCATGTACTTTCAGGTTCAGGTCCCAGTCGGGGGGCTGCTTGAGAAACATGCTGTATGACATGGGAAAATGGTCATGACAAATCAAGAGAAACAAGCTATTGATAGAAAAGTATGTAGTGTGAACTCACTTAAGAGTACGTGTATGTATATTTACAAGTGCACAGAGAAGTGTTAATGGCTTTTTTTCAATGACGTAGATTTCATGAGACTTTCAACTTTATACATTTTTGTATTAGAGTATTTACATTATCCATATTACTTTTAAACTTATTTTCAAAATAAAGAAAATTTGGGGCCGGCAGGTAGTGTGATGGTTGGGCCACTGGACTCCCACATGGCTGACTGTGGTTCGAGTCCCAGACCTGGCAGCTTGCTTTCTCACGTTCTCTCTCTTATTCTCTCTTTCTCTCCCTGGGGAGCTCATGTGTCCTGTAGCACATTAAAAACTAATAATGATGATAAATAAAATTAAATAAATAATTCTTTACCCAAGAAAAATAAAAAAACATTTTACATTAAAACACACACACAGTGAGGGTGTGTGCTGGATGCATTCCCCGGAAAACCCCCAGAGGAGAATGGAGAAGAATCCCCCCTGGGGGGTGATTACAGGGTATAGCAAAAACCTCTCCAAAAAAAAAAAAAAGCCATCATGCCCCAAACAGAGGAGAATGGAGAAGAAGGGATTGCATGGAAGTAGGGCTGCTTTCTCTTTTTCTCTCTCTTTCTCTCGCAAGCTCATATGCCCTACAGCCAACTAACAAACAAGAAAACTCCAACTAAAATGAACCTGGCACGAAGCTGACTTAGGTGGGAGTCGAGTGGGCAGTATAATAGAAAAAAGGGCAACTTGTTTTACCTTGTCCCAGAAGGAACAGAGAAGCATGGACATGTCTAGACACAGGGAAGCAGATGCCAGCTCATCCAGAAGAAAACTTTCCTAAAGATCAGAGCTGTCTAAAACTAAAAAGAAGTGCCTAAATGGGGCTTTCAGATGGCGTGGTGGATAAGGGCACTGGACTCCCACATGGCTGGCCATGGTTCAAGTCCCAGACCTGGCAGCCTTCTCTCTCTCTCTCTCCTTTTCTGGTCAAATTAAAATAAATAAAATAAATAAAGGTAAATAAAATAATTAAAAAAGAGAACTGCCTAGAAAGGGTTAAATAGGTGGATATTAAAACAATTGCATACCTATTTCCCCTGGTCTAGATTTGGATGATGTTTTGTCCCCCAGAGTTTCAGGTTTGGGAATTTGACCTTGGGAGGTGAGGAGGCTTAAAAGGCGGTGATTGGATCATGGTGATTTCATTAGGCATGCAGTTGTCTCATGAGTAGGTTAATGTCTCTTGAGACCCAGTGAGTGCTAACTCTCTGGAGATGAGGCTAGTTCTCATGAGGGCCGGTTGTTATAGAAGCAAGAACTGTCAGAGCTCTCTCTCCCCCTCCCTCCCTCTCTCTCTCTCCATGCACCTGCCAGCTTCTGGGCCTCCATCAGCCTTGCTGTAGGCCTATGCTTTTGGACTTTCCAAAATAACTTACAAATAACTTACTACTTCCTTAAATTCACTCAATCTCAGGTATTTCTGTTAGCAATGTAATAGCAGACTACGACACTGCCCCCCTCACATACACGCATGGCTTTAGTTTTCCCGTACAGTAATAATACTTTTTCCACTTGGCGATAGAATGAGTTCTTGGTTAATTGTGAGGATGCAAATTACCCCCATTTTCTCAAGATTGTTTTATATTCTTTCAGAGATAAAAGGAAAGTGTTGACTAGTATTTTGTAAAAAGTTCAAGACTATTCTTGTTTTATAAACCTTACACTTTGAAATTGGTGTTGAGGTATAGTTTATTGTCATGTAATCACCAACCTGAATATTTGAATATTTCAGATTATTTTGGCTTTAGTAGTGAATTTCTATAGCATAATTGTTAACTTATGTAGAGCCAGATCATTTTTCTCATTTATAGTTTTGGTTCTTTTCAAATTGCTCATAATATATTTGTGACAAAGAATAAATTTTAGAACATAATTATACAGTTTATTCCAGTAATAGATAGAAAAATGGATGACAAAATGAATTGAATGCATATAAACTGTTAGTAAGATGTTTGCTATGAAGGTTTCTCTCAATAAATATTATTTGGGTATCATCTTATTTGGAAGAAAAAAGCAATTGCATGGCAAAGTGGGACTGAATTACTATTCTTCCTTTCAACTCTGAGATTTAAAAAATAAGATGTTTTACACTGAGTGAATGTTTTATGGATTTGAATAAAAAATATGTTATTCTTTTCTCAGTTTTTGAAATATTTCATGCTAAGTATGGTTAGTCCTCCATATATTCATGTTCCACATCCATGGACTCAGTCAATTGAGGATCAAAATATTAGAAAAAAATATTTAAAGTAACAATACAATAATTTTAAAAAGTACAAATTCAGGCTGACCCTGCAGCCTAAAGGAGCCAGATCCTTCATGGCTGACTATGGCTTGAGTCCTGGCCCCAGTGGCTTAAAAAATATACTGGGTGAATCAGCAGCTGGTGTAATGGTTACCTGGCTGGACTCCCACATGGTCCACTGCAGTTCGAGTCCTGGACCTGGCAGCTTGAAACTCAACACAAGGCACATGTGCATGCATGCCCAAAGTCCAAAGAGGAGAGTAGAGGAGAGGGGATTGCAGCATGGCCATCCCCCTGGGAGGTGATTTCTCGCTTTTTGTCTCTCTCTGGTGAGTGCACATGCCTTATAGCCAAAAATCTCTCTTAAAAAAATAACAAAATATGCTGGCCATGTGTGTGTGCATTCTCTCTTCCCAAAGGATGACTGGAGGAGAAAGAACTATGGTGTGACCATGCCTCATGGGGAGATGCTCCCTCTCTCCCCCTTTCTCTCTCAGTAAAATGCACTACTGTCCCAGAGTTGCTCATGTTGAAACCTGGTTGATGGGGTTTCACCACAGTGTTTCCCCTCATCTCCTGACTCCAGTCAGTCACCACACCTTCCAAAACCATCGTGTCCATTCCACCATCTAGCCTATCTCTGTATAATCTCCTCCATCCTTAGTTCTGTCACCCAAATCCTGGTCCCTGTTATCTCTTATCTAGATTTCTACCCGAGCAAATAGTTCTCCCAAAATATTTGTTGGGAAACTAGACAATTGGGAAATAACTTTACTACAGTTTTTGATCTATTATGGATAGTGAAAATTCCCCAAACCATCACATGCTACTAGACAAAAGAGTAAAGAACTACCTAGTCTTTCAGGACTCCAGGATCAATCAAGCATTAAGTCACAAATGTAGTTAACTATGTAGAGAATGGTTGCTTTTTTCAAGCTTCTTTATGGATTGTGAGGCTGTCACATTTCACTTGTTTCATGAGCATCATCTACAAGCCACGCTAAAAATTAGTCAGCAAAACAGAATAATCACTATGATTATAGGACACAAAGAGTCTAGACTTGTGAATGTAATGTTTGACACAGAACTGACTGGCTAGGGCACAGACTGACAGGATGACTGTCTGGCTGTAAGAGAATGATTCATCAAAGTTGCCCTAAGCAACTCTGGGGTCACCATCAAAGAAGTATTGCAAGATACACAGCAGAGTACAACTCAAAACAATGTGATACAACAATCGAAACAAGGGTAGGGAAGCCAATCTGATACATCAATCAGGAATAGAATGGGAAAGTCTAAACACAGGAAAATTACATAGGCGAAGACCTTCAGCTACAGACATGGATATATTATCCTCCCAACTAAAGGATGCATGTGGCAAACAAACTGGAGCAGCTGCCAACCATCACCCAGGCTCACATCTGTGCTCCTGCTCTTCACTGCTCTCTGGAGCAGGATATTGCCTCTCCATGACCCCAGAGATGGGCATATGATTGGGTTAATCGCAGAGTCCCATTCCCTCTCTATTATACTGGGCCTTGGTTGGAAACTAACCAAAGCTGTAGATAAGAAGCAGATTCTCTGTTACCTCTTGGATTGTAACTCTAGATGGGGAAGATTCTGGAGTAGTCTAAGGCTTGGACCCCATCATCTGGGGAAAGCCCTTTCTAAGAAGAGACAAAAAAATGAAGCCAATAGTCCTAGTGGCTTTCAAATTTCTAGATACGACGGACCGTAGGTGGATTCTATGCCAGCCCTTTTAGCATTTTTTCCTAGGTCAACCAATGCATTCTTTCTGGCTTTAATTAAAGTTGAATTAAGGAAGCCTAAGACCTATCATATATATGACAATTTTATTAGAGACATACCTTTTTGGAGAAATAAATGTAAAACTTTTTCCCCCTAATTATTGGCTCAAGCTGTACTATAATGAGGCTCCCTCTCATCTAAACAACGCAAATTTCAAATGTCTTTCAGTTACATAGGGATCAACAAACGTTTTCTATGCAAGGCTGCATAAGTTTTGTGGGCCACATGTGATCTCTGTTGCATATTCATGCTTATTTTACTATCCTTTAAAAATGTTGAAGCCGGGACCAGCAGTTAGCGTAATGGCTATGTCGCTGGACTCCCATGTAGCCGACCGCAGTTCACATCCCAGACCCGGTGGCTTAAAACTCACGCCAGGCGCGTGTGCATGCGTGCCCAAGATCCCAAGAGGAGAATGGAGGAGAAGGGATTGCGGTGTGGCCATCCCCCCTGGGGGTGATTTCTTGCTTTCTGTCTCTCTGTCTCTCTCTGTCTGGCTGGCGAGCGCACGCGCCCTATAGCAAAAACCTCTCAAAAAAAAAAAAATGTTGAAGCCACCAATGGGCTGGATTTGGCCCACGGGTTATTAAACCATTTCAGTTTTGAGCTTCGATCTCATCGTTGGGAGTGGGACTTTGGACTGTGAGAGTCCCCATACATTCCTGAGTGCACTGGACTGTCAAGTTTGCACATTCTCTGCCTTTAAGTGAACACTGTAGCTAGTCACAGACAACTGAGTGAGTCAAGGTGACCACACCAGGCGGTCCTGCATGGCCACCTGCACTAGGGTGAGGTTAAGGCAAGTAAGGCACCAGGGCATGAAATTTAAGGAAGCTCTCATTCCCAAGTGACAGTTCTGCAAAGAACAAACCTAAGAGTGAGTGCCTCCTTAAATTTTGCACCTTGGCACCATCCCTTACCTCATCCTTACTCCAGCCTGGATGACTACATCTAACTGCTCCTTCTCAACATGACCACAACTGGCTTATTGTTTGCTACACTGTTTGCTACTGCTCCAAAAGCACTGGGCTCTTGGCCCTGGGTTATTCTTTTAAAACATTACCCGCTGCATGTGTTTATGTTATCTCAGTCCATTAAATCACCTCCATGGGGCTGGGCGCATGAGGGAAACCAACACAAATGTGCTGAGGCTCATGCTTTTATAGTGTCATGAATAATCAAAGCCACTTGTTTCTGCCACAGGAGTCTGATGTCTTCCACTGGCAGACATGAAATGATATCAGACAGCTTATTAACCTGCAGACCCTTCACCTCTTCTCCCCTCATATCTAAAGGAAGAATCCCCGCCCATCTCCACTCCTGTGACCAGCTCCATCCCAGACTAGATGGCAGCTCCACAACCTTGTAACAGGATTGCCTGTGATGCCTTCTCTCCTTTCTCCTTTATGATTGGAGCTGGAGGCAGAGAACGATTAGGGAGACTGAAATAAAGATGTTCCTTGGCCAGCCCTGCAGCCTAACACTTAAGATAGACAGATCCCACACGGCCAACGGTGGTCTGAATCCTGGCCCTGGTGGCTTGAAAACGGTGCCAGGTGCATGTGCATACTTTCCCAGAACCCCTATAGGATGGAAAAATGGGAAGGGATTGTGATGTGACCATGTTCCATTTGGTGGTGCTTTCTCCTCCCCCCTTTCCCCAATCTCTCTGGCAAGTGCATGGACCCACTGGAAATTAAAAAAAAAAAAAAAAAAAAAAAAAAAAAAAAAGATGCTCCTCAATTTATAATGACATTACATGCTGATAAACCCATCACAACTTGATAATTCCATAAGTCAAAACTGCATTTAAGGCCAGCTGAAGTGGCACAAGGGTAACACGATGTTGGCTCCCCATGTTAAAGCCACATGGGAAAGTCCTGGATTTGTGTTCGTCTCCCCCTACACATGGGCATTCGTGTTCCCAAGATCCAGACTGGCTGAGGCTGGTGGTGGATCATGGTATGAAGACTCTGTTGGAGAGGCCTTCTCTGCCTCTCTTTCATGGAAGAAATAAAGTCTAAAAAGTGCATTTAATATACTTAACTTGAAACATAGCATAGCTTATCCTACCTTAAACACACCCAGAACACTTACATAAGCCTGCAGTTGGACAATACCACCTAACAGAGGCCTATTTTATAACAAAGTGTGGAATCTCTCATGCACTTTATTGAACAGTTCCTTGTGGAGCACAGAACTATTGTTTCTCCCTCATGATCGTGTGGGTGACTGGGAGTAGTCCCTTGCTCCCACTATGAGGCAATTTGTTTTCCTGCATATCACTAGCCAAGAAAACATAAAATTTTTAAATTTGAAGTTTCTACTGAATGCATATTGCTTCTGCACTATCAACAAAATTTTAAAAATCCTAAGTCTGACCATTATCCATTGGAAGCCATCTATCTAAAGTGTGGTTGTCTACCTGCCTGGTGGTGGTGGTGGTAGGAAGGGTCCCTCATTTCTACTGACTGGACTTGGTTCTGTCTGTTGCTGGTGGTCTCCAAAAAGCCATGTGTGTGTTCTTCTTGGTTTATGTCAGCATCCCCCAGCTCCTCAGGTTGCAGAGGAGCCCCTCGGGGTAAGAAGGAGTTGAGTCCCCCTCCTTTTTCTTTTTTTAATTTACTTACTTACTTTTAATTTGACCAGAGAGGGACAGAGCGAGAGTGAGAGCAAGAGAGAGAGAGAAAGGGAAAGTTAGAAAGCAAGCCACCAGTTCCAGGATTCAAACTGCAGTCAGTCATGTGGGAATCCAGTGCCCTTAACCACCACACCACCTGCTGGCCCTGAATTTAAATGGAGAGATCAGACCACAGCAGAAGATAAAGTACATGAGCTTAAATTGGTGAAATAGAATGTTATGACTTTTGACTAAAACATTACTGAACTTCTATGCTTTGTTTTCCAGTGTTAAGGAGTTTTGTCTTTTCTTAAGTTGTGGACAGGTACCTACTATTCAAACAGAATCCTAACCTGTTTCCTGGCTTTAAATATTAAGCAAAGTTCTCTAACATTTTTTGATTTTGATTTATTAAAGCTAAAACTGCCTTTCTTGAAATTAAAAAGTGTATTTAAAAAAATACCGATTTGGTAACCACAGTAAGCTATATAGCCTCAGCTCTGTGCTATTTTATTCTACCCACAGAGTTTCATGCCTAAAGTCAACTTTTGTTCACATATATGTATATATCAGCTGAACTTACTATTGAAAGTATTTAGATTAATTAAGACATTTTGTGAATCAATACAATGTGGGAAAGAATAAAGGAATGGAAAGCAACTGCAGAAACCAGAGACAGGGTGGAAAGAGGATGGGAAAAGGCAGAGGGTGAGAAATAGGGGGAATATATATATGTGTGTGTGTGTGTGTGTGTGTGTGTGTGTGTGTGTGTATAATTACAAGAAACATATACAAGAAACAAGAAATGGGAAATTATTTGTTGACGATAATATGTATGTTTAAGTCACTCTACAGTGTATTCTGCCTGATCTGGGTCTTTTTAAACCACACTTGAAATAATCACTGGCAACAACACTGCATTGTTAGGTTCTAAAGACAGGACATTTCGTACTATTTTCATGACCTTTGGTATATGATGATAGCACAAGTGAAAGCTGGTCTCAAATCAAAGGAGAAATCTTTTTCAAGAGAAATTTAAAATACATTCAAACATATTAAATGGAAAAGACAATTTTAGCAATTGGAAAACAAATATTTGCTTACCACAAATATAAAACTATTTTGACTTAGTAGAATGCTTACATTTATTTTACTGTTCAAATTACTGTCTTGTGCACCAAGAAAACATTACCAAAAAATATCTACTTCTGTGGTTTTAGGATTAGCCTTACAGGTGCCTAGACTTTTACAGGAGTGAGTTCTCAAACTTCAGTACGCAATCATGAGAATCCCTCCAAGAGCTGTTACAAGCCCAATTTTTTGACCCAACAGAAACAGAAATTTTGCATTGTTAATAAGTATCCAGGAGGGACCAGCAGTTGGCTTAATGGCTATGTCGCTGAACTCCCACGTAGCCGACCGTGGTTTGAGTCCCGGACCTAGTGGCTTAAACTCACGCTGGGCGCGTGTGCGTGCGTGCCCAAGATCCCAAGGGGAGAATGGAGGAGAAGGGATTGTGGTGTGGCCATCCCCTGAGGGGTGATTTCTTGCTTTCTGTCTCTCTGTCTCTCTGTCTTTCTGGCGAGCTCATGCACCCTATAGCAAAAACCTCTCCAAAAACAAATTTTTTTCAGGCTGCTGCTGCTGCTGGTCTGGGAATCACACTTTTTTTTTTTTTTTTCTTAAGTTTTGGCCATTGTTCGTCAGAGAGAGAGAGAGAGAGGGTGGGGGAGAAGGAAGAAATCACCCCTTAGGGGGATGGCCACTCTACAGTCGCTTCTCTTTCATTCTCCTCTTGGGATTTTGGGTATGCACACACATGTGCCTGGCATGTTTTTCAAATTGCCAGGTCTGGGACTTGAACTGCAGAGTCAACCATGTGAGATCCAGCTGTCTTAACCTCCACACCACCTCCTGGCCTCGAGATCACCATTTTTAATTCCCTTAATGAGATTTTTTTTAGCAGCTCTCACATAACCTTAAAAAATAGAAACCTGCTGCAATTATCTGTACTCTAGTAACAAAGAAAATTGGAAGGGTGTAGCATTTATTATAATGAAGTGGCATCTCCTAAAGAGTTGTACACACAAGGAAAAAAAATCTCATGGAGTCCAAATTATGCTTGGAAATCTAAGTCACCTTTAAAATACAGTATACAACATTTACAGACTATGTTGGAGGCAGATTTTCAATATGTCCAACACAGCCAGTTTTTCTTTCAGTGTTCAAACAGATGGCTCATTCTTTGGGTGAGCACCAGATGAAATAGTTGGCTTGGATTTGAGGCCATCTTGTAAAAAAAAAAAAAAAAAAACTTATCTTTAAACACTAGAATCACACTCTGCACAGTGAGAAGCTCAAACTGCAAGGCACAAAGAATCTCTGACCAATTGAAGAAATGGCAGAGTAATGTCTCCCTGTTACGCTTCCTCTACAAAATTCTGCTGAGAGAAATGGGCAGGCAGTGTGACTGCAACTCAGCCTCTCTCTCCTCTGTCTCTGGCTCAGCACATACAGTTGGATTCCAAAAACTTGAATGTGCCTCTGATGGGACTCCACTCTGCTCATGAAGATACTGATAGTAACATAAAGATCTTAAAATAGTGACTCATATCCTATTCCTGGTACCAATTGCTGTTATTACTATGCTCTGGTTACTAGTAAGAGATGAGCCCAGGTACATTTATAAGCGAAAGATGTATTTATAAGATCCGTGGGCATTGCTAGTGGCACTAGCGTTGTAGGCAGGCATTAGGAGCAGGAGGGACACCCTCCCCGTCAGTCACAGCTTATCAGGGAATATTTCAGGCTCTCTCCCAGGGACTGCTTCCTGCCTCCTGGCTCCTGTGCTGGGGAGGGGAAGCTGATCTCATTTTAAAATTTATTTATTACCTAAACTTTCTTCAAAGAACTTAGGAAAGATCTTCACTCCTGCCATTTTGCACATACACACAAGAATTCACTGATGTGCTTGGTCAACATCCTACTTCCCGCTCAGAACAAGTAACAAACTGATACGAGTAAAATCATCCCTGTGCGGATGTTCAGACCTTCCAAGTCCACGCTGGACATACGCAATGGGGTAATCGGACTCCTTACCTGACAAGAAGTAGGCAAGCATAGATAAAAGCCTGCAAACTCAAACAAAGAAGCCAGCTACAATGACAGACCTCCTCTCCTAAATATTTATGACAAGATCCCACAGTAAAAGGTAACACCTCACCCCATTCCCAGGGCAAGCTGTCCTTCTCTAGCAGCTGCCCCCTCACAAGCCTTTCTTGTGTGGAGTGTATTCTTTTTCTGTTAAAAATTTTCACCTTTTTAATTAAAAAAAAAAAAAAAAAAAAAAAAAAAAAAAAAAAAACTTCCCCTTTCTACTTTACTCCTGTTTGCAGCTTTATTCTCTAACTTTAGAGATCTGGATCCAAAGAGCCTAGTATTTCACCCAACACAGCACAGCTCCCTTGTCCAGTAACACGTGCACTTTAACATTGCTACCTCTGATTATATCAGGGCTTTATAGCTCTAAGTAAGCCAAGCTGAAGAGCTGACCGGGTCATTTAGTCACCATCCATCATCACTAATATGTGGAGTTGTGTCCATGCTTCTGATACCATGGCGGAACATCGAAAAAGCTGCTTTGGGCTACACTGCTCTAACAAAGGCACCTTAACAGGCCTTCACTTTAAGGCTCCATCCTTGTTTGGTACTATCTTAGTCTGCTGTTGCATTGCTAATAGAAACACATGAGATTGGGTTATTTATCTAGAAAGAAAGGCTAGACCAACCCTGTGGACTAGTGGTTAAGGGAACTAGATCTCATAGAGCCGACCTTGCAGTTTGAGTCCAGACCTCAGTGACTTGAATAACATGCTGGGTGAATGTGTGTGCCTGTACAAAATCCTGACAGGATGGAGAAACAGAGAGCGGACTGTGGTATGACTACGTCCCATGGTGAGGTGCTTTCTCTTTGTCTCTCTCTCTCTCTGGTGAGTGTACAGGCCTTTGGCAAGTAAATAAATAAATCCCTTATTAAAAAGAAATAGAGGTTTATTTGACTCATGATTCTGGTGACTAGAACTCTGGTGACAAGACTCATGATTCTGGTGACTAGAAATTCCTAAGGTATGAAGTTGGCATCAGGCCAGCCTACATCACATGGTTTGCGGAAGCAGAGAGGATAACAAGCATGTGCAAAAAGAGACCTGGGGGCAGCCATAATCCCTTTATAACAACTTGCTCTCTCAAGAACTAATCACTTTTCATCAGAGTTAGAACTCACTCAGTCTCTCACAAAGACTCCATTAATGATGCTGATGTCTTCAAGATCTAATTACTACTCCTTGGTCTTACCACCTCCCAATATCATTACAGTGGGGACTGCATTTCAAACCATGAATCTTTGGGGAACAAACCATTATCCAAACCACAACATTCCACCTCTGGCCCCACAGTCCACATCTTTCTCACATAAAATACAATCATCCACTCCAATAGTCTCAAACTTCTTAATTTGGGCCAGCACCAACTCAAAAGTCCAAAGTCTCACCTGAGATTCAAGGTGAACTCCTTCCAGCTATGAGCTTGTGACGTCAAAACAAACTACACACTCACAAAATACAATGATGGAACAGAAAAGGGATAGAAAATTTCCATTCCACAAGAAGGGAGTAACGGACACCAAGCAAAAACCCAATGGATCTTTCAATCTTGAAAATTCATTCCCTGTACCCTGGACACACTGAGGGGGTTGGGCCCTGAAGCATCAGGAAGCTTTGTTCCCACAGCCTACTGGGCTTAATCCGTGTTTCAGCTCACTCTAGTTGGAGTGTCACACCTGCAGTTCTCACAGGCTGGTGTTGAATGCAGTCAGTTCCTAGGGCACTTCCATCCCTGTGGCTTCACTAGGCATTTCTCTATAGGGACTCTCTGTAGCAGAGCTGACCCTACATTTCCACTTGGCATTTCCCTTGTGGAAGTTCTCTATGGTGGCTCCACCCCTGTAACCAGACTCTGCCTAGGCCCCCAGATTGTCTAAGACAGTCTTTGAAATTTCAATGGAGGCTTCCACAGTTCATGAATTCTATGATCCTGTAAATTTCCTTCATGTGCAGGGCACCGAAATCTGCTGCCACTTGGAGATTGTGGAAGAGAAGATGGAGAAATAGCCTTAATGGCAGATTAAGCTCCACCTGGGACCTTTTGAAATACAGCTGGGACAAAAGAATGCTTCACTAAGATTCAGGGAACAGAGTCCCAAGGTGGTTGCAATTCTGCCAACTACACAAATTTCTGTCTTGGTCCCCTATTGTGTTGCTAACAGAAATACTGGAGACTGGGTATAAAGAAATCGAGGTTTGCTTGACTTGTAGTTCTGGTGGCTGGAAAGTCCAAAGGCTTTAGGTCATCTGTCAATGATTAAAAAACATCTCACCAAGATGGTTTGAACAAGACGAAGACAAAACCGGAGCCAGGCACAGGCAGTATACACTGTTCCACTGAGAGCGGAAGATGGCAGTGAACGTGGACCCGACTTCAGTCATCACTGATAACCTAAGTTGACATGACATGCTGGCCTGTATCAATGAATCTCTGCAGTTGAATCTGACAAAGATCGAACAGTTGTGCTCATGCTTATTGTCACTTTATGGACATGTTGTTCCCTGGCTCCATTGCCTTGAAGAAAGTGAAATTTCAAGCAAAGCTAGAACACAAATATATGCAGAACTTCAAAAAATTACAGGCAGGTTTTGAGAGGAAGAGTGTTGACAAAATAATTCCTGTGGACAAATTAGTAAAAGGAAAGTTTCAGGACAATTTTGAATTTGTTCAGTGGTTCAAGACGTTTTTTGATGCAAACTATGATGGGAAAGATTATGACCCTGTAGCTGCCAGACAAGGTCAAGAGATTGTAGTGGCTCCCTGCCTTGTTGCTCCAGCTCTGAACAAGCCAAAGAAACCTCTCAGCGCTAGCAGTGCAGCCCCACAGAGGCTCATTTCAACACAGAGAACGACTGCATCTCTTAAGGCTGGCCCAGGGGTGGTGTGGAAAAATCCTGGTGTGGGCAACGGGGATGAAGCAGCAGCTGAACTGATGCAGCAGGTCAATGTATTGAAACTTACTGCCAAAGACTTGGAGAAAGAGAGATTTCTACTGTGGAAAGCTAAGGACCATTGAATTGATTTGCCAGGAGAACGAGGGGGAAAATGACCCTGTATTACAGTGGATTGTAGACATTCTCTATGCCACAGATGAAGGCTTTGTGATACCTGATGAAGGGGCCCACAGGAGGAACAATCAGAATATTAGCAGCCTGGACCAGCAGAGGCACATCCAGATTCTTCACGCCAAATCATGTGCTTAACTGTAAAATACTCCCTTTTATTATTCTTGGAGGGCTCACTGGTTTCTTTACCTAAGCAAAAAGTACCTCTTCTTAAAGTACACTGCAGAATTTTCACTCCTTTTCCAGTAAGTTTGAATTAGGAGCTTTTACCTTGTAGCAGAGCAGTATTAATATCTACTTGGTTGACCTGAGGAACAGAGGCTGACCACGGGGCTCCCCGTGTGGATGCTGGTCACACTGAGGCTGGAGAAGGGGTTTGTAATAGCTGAGGTGGTGACCTCAGTAGAAAAATGTAGACTGATTTGAATTTTAAGTTAATGTCAAGTCTTGGCAGAGAATGTTTTAATAAATAAGTGCCTTAAGAATATTTAAAATATGCTTCCGTATTTCAAAATAGAAAATATACACAATAGGAGTTTCTATGTGTTTGACACTGTGTCTGGGAAGGAAGGGCCAGACCTTGGAACTTTTGGAAGCTGCTGTGGCAGGCCTTGCAGGACTGCTTGAATCTTCGCAGGCCTGGGCTTTGGCCCAAAGAGAAAATTTTAAGTTGCCCTGTAAAGTCATTTGGTGTCATCGACCAATAGCATCCTGCTGAAAAGCATGAAGCATTGTTGCCTGGATGAACAGAGGGTGTGTTTCAGCCTTGAGTCAAAGAGCTCGATTTTCATTGAGCATCTATCTGACAGTTTTTCCAACTACACCTGAAATTTCTATGTATTGTGTTTTCTTATGAAATGAGGTGTGCCCAGATTTCTAATCTAATGACTACTTTTAGAGACTTGCCTGCCATCTCTGGGATCTGAATGGGGGTTTTGTCCCATTTTACTGTTTTTTCAGTTTACATTTAATGGGTTTCTCTTCTCTGTTCCCCTTGCCCAATGGGAACTCCTCGTTGGCTCCTTAAAGTTTGCTGCTTAGAATTGGAAGTTCAGCTGGAGGGTGATCATGATGCACATTCTTTCTGGACCTCTGGCAAAGGGAGTGATCGGTCAAGGCCATTGTTACCTTGGGATCTGCAAACTTGGGTGTTTTTGGTATTTGCTATCGACAGATCTCCACTGTTATCCGAATACTTTGCCAGTGCACTAATCTCTTTGGAGATAAAACTCATGTGTGTTACTAAGTGTTAATTTTCTTTTGCAGAAAATACAGTACAATATCTGAACTATGAATATTTAAAATATTTCATTCCTTAACTCTCCCTCATTTGCTCTGTCCCTGACCTTTATTGGTAGAATTCTACAAACTGTGTCGCCCACTACTGAGATTGTTTGGTCCCTGGGTGTATTTGTATTGATTTGTTTCTGGTGGTAGCTTGTCCTAAAATTTGTGTAGAAAGCAGATATCTTATAAAATTGTGTAGTTCATGCTTTGTGTGGAATTCAGAGGAAAGCCCAGATTCAGTGATTAACCATGCCAAAAAATGCAAGTAACTAGCCACTGTTCACATGACAGTGGTGCTATTTCTTTTGTGGACTTTTAGACTTTTGTCATCCCTAAATTCCATTTTATTGGGAACCCATTTACTACCTGATCTTTCTTTTTTTTTTTTTTTTTTTTTTTTGGAGAGGTTTTTGCTATAGGGCGCATGTGCTCACCAGACAGACAGAGACAGGGAGACAGAAAGCAAGAAATCACCCCCCGGGGGGATGGCCACGCCGCAATCCCTTCTCCTCCATTCTCCTCTAGGGATCTTGGGGGCACACACACACACACACACACACACACACAAACACACACTCCCGGCGTGAGTTTTAAGCCACCGGGTCTGGGACGCGAACCGCGATCAACTACATGGGAGTCCAGCAACATAGCCATTACGCTAACTGCTGGTCCCCTACCTGGTCTTTCTTGACAAAGGTTTTTTTGTTTTGTTTTGTTTTGTTTTCCTACTTTAAACAGTTTCTAAATAAAATTCTGTATCTCAAAAAAAAAAAAAATCTTACCATTAGTGATTTAGGACTTCAAGATTTCCTACTGGCTGTCATAATTTTCCTTTAAGATTTAACCAACGTAATACAGCAAGTCTTTTGTTTTAAAATCTGAGTCTGCAACTAATTTAATGCACAAGTAAAATATAAAACATCCAATCCAAATTTACATAGTATTTTACTGATCAATAAAATGATACTATTACTTGTGTGCACTCACTGAATTAGCCAGTGTTTAGTTTTGTTTTGCCTTAATTTGCTATCGTGTGCGTACGCTCACTATAGGGAGACAGAGTGAGGGAAAGTGAGAAAGCACCCCCCCAGGGGGAATAACCACAAGGCAATGTCTTCTCCTCCATTCTCCTCTTAGGATTTTGGCCACACACACACACACACACACACACACACACACACAAAGTCAAGATAGTTAAGGCAGCTGGATCCTACATGGACCTATGCAGCTCAAGTCCCTGGCAGCTTGAGAAACATGCTGGGCTTCTATGCATGTGTACCCAAAATCCCAAAAGGAGGGAAAGATGGAGAAGAGATTGCAGTGTGACCATGCTCCACGGGAGGGGGCGGGGGTGCTTTCTCCTGTCTGTCTCCCTGGCAAGTGCATGTGCCCTCTAGTGAAAAAAACAAAAACAAAAAAATGTGATTAAATAAATTATGGAACATTAATTTAGCATAATACAGTGAGGCTGTGAAAAAAGAAAACTGTTTTGGGAACAGCAGATGGTGCAATAGTTACATCACTGGACTCCCACCTAGTTGACCGCAGTTCTAATAACCACAAATCAATCTCTTCTCCTCCATTCTCCTCTTAGGATTTTGGCCACACACACACACACACACACACACACACACACACACACACAGAGTTTAGTGTGTTTGTATGTTTTTCAAACTGGGTCTAGGACTTGCACCACAGTTAGCCATGTGGGATCCAGCCACCTTACCCAACTGACCCACCAGTGTTTTCCTAGTTGACTTCTGGGCAGGTCAACCTTCAATATATGGTACCATCATCAACACTGAAGGACATTTAGCATCTCTGGGCTCAGCACACCAAGTGTTGCTAGTTCCTTCAGTTACCATAACCATAGTAACATGTACATCTAAAACAGGAATGTGTTCTCAGACATTTCCAAACTCTCTTGCATCATTCATCCCTTTCCAGAACCCCTATAACTACAGTAGATCTGGACAAAGTTGGCCAAGGTAGCCTGTTCTTTGCATGAGGTTTATAGGAACTGGATTTCAGTTGGGATTTTTTTTCTATAATACTCCATAATTTGACTTGATAATGTCTTCATTATTGAGCTGGATTTAAATTTAGAGGAATAAATCCACGATATTGACTAGACATAATGAAATTATTTACTAAGTGGCTGTGTTCATTTAAACTAAAGAAAGATCCGGTTCAGGACTCTAACCTCAGAAATTGTGCTTCTTTTCTGTCTCCCTACCACGTTCCCCATTCGGAGTCCCAGTCCGTACAAGGGAGACAAGTGTTTTAACTTGAAGAGAGTTATTGAAAATCAGGGTATCTCTATTTCTAAATTTCATGTATCATGTAAGACTTTCCTGTAAGGTGATTCAGGTATATTAATATTACTGATTTTTGTAGAGTGTAAATATCTGTACATTAGCTTTAGACTTAGGGAACTGTTAGGACTACCTTTCAAAAGACATTACTTTGTAAAGCCCTTGAACAATTATATATAGGAACTACAAAACAGAACATCTTAATTGAATAAGACTTCATGGAGGTAACTATTAAAATGCATGTAAAACTGAAATCTGAAAAGTAGATATAGAACCAATCTGTTTTCTTACTTTTACTTTAATAGCTCATGTTAAAAAAAAGTAGGTAAAATTTCATAAACAGCCTCCGAATCTTCAGTTGAAATTGAAACCATTCCTTAGAGAGCACACAAGCAAGAATCTTTGTTTTATATAAGCTTGTATTGAAAATAAACCAAAATGTCCATTACGCTTGTGTATTTGGTAGTTACAAATTGTAATGTACATCATAGATACCTGCATCTACATATGCACATAAACTGGCTATATTTATGTTATTAATGAGATTGCCTCTGTAGAGTAAATGACACAATAAATGTTCAACTATCTTGAATGGTTGTATTTCCATTTCATAGCCAGTGATATGTCTTCATTGTTTTGAAAATGAAGGCATCTGAAATTAAGTAGTCCACAGAATTCTTGTATAGTGAGTGCTAATAAGTATGTTATACATGAACACAGTCACTTAAAATAGCATTTTATGCATTCCTTTGGAACTGGTGAAGAGAAATAACAGCCATAACTTGCTAAAAAGTCATATAAAATAACTGCCTTTCCACCCTTAATATTTTTCCTTTGGATTACTATTTTTTTAGAGACTTATAAATGTGAAGGAAATGTGACACCCACTAACCAACATCTATAGACCAACATAACTGTTTATGTAATAATAGCTGTAATTTATAAGATACTAAATAACAATGCAACCTTATTACAACTATCAATAGTTTCTTCACCTTGAAACATTTATATTTATGCTGTTTGATTACTTGCTAGTTCTCAATCTTTTATATCCACTTTGTTAAGTATTTGATTACTTTAAGTGTTCTGCCTAGCAGTGGCTTGAGAAATTTTGAACCATATTCCTGCCATTTTAATACCTTTGTACTTTGATAAGGGTACAGATTCCAAATAACTGGAAAGTCCATCCATTTAAGGGCATATGTGCTGTCAAACTGTTTATTGTAGAATAGGTGATACTATTGAGTCATCAGAAAAATCATGACTTTTTTGGTATTGAAAAACATGTCATGACTTTTCCAACGACCCAATATTTGGGGGTAATACAAAGAACTTAAGGTTAAGAAACTCTGAATCTATGAAGAATATCTGCCATTTAGATGGAAGATGGAAGTATGTTAAATACTAGGAAGAAAGGGTTCCCTTACATTTATCATGTAAAATACATCAGACACAAGGGCAAATGAGCACACCAAAAATTATACGAAGCTGAGTAAAAAATGAAATAGTAAAGCTACCCAAATAACACTTAAAGGATTTTATCTACAAGAGTTTGTTCTAAATAAAGCAACAGCAGCTATCATTGGTGAGGAACCAGTGACTAGGGTTGAAAAGAGAGCAGATGACTTTCCACTATACCTATTTTTTTTTTTTTTTTTGGAGAGGTTTTTCGCTATAGGGCGCGCGTGCTCGCCAGACAGACAGAGAGAGACATAGAGACAGAAAGCGAGAAATCACCCCCCAGGGGGGATGGTCACGCCGCAATCCCTTCTCCTCCATTCTCCTCTCGGGATCTTGGGCACGCACGCACACGCGCCCGGCGTGAGTTGTAAGCCACCGGGTCCGAGACGCGAACCGCAGTCGACTACGTGGGAGTCCAGCGACATAGCCAGTACGCTAACTGCTGGTTCCCCCACTATACCTATTTTGAACCTGTTAAAAAATTTAAGTCTATACTTATCAACACAAATAAAACCAAAAAAAATTAAAAAATAAAACAAACACTCTGTTTCCTTTATTGTCAGTGTTGTGGAAGGATGGGTGCTTTCTTCATGTGTTTCTGTAATCTACCAAGCTTGTTTACACAATAAAATATTTTAAAAGGGAGGGGAGCGTGTAAAGAAGGAAATTCCAAATTCCAGATAAGTATAGGAGCAAAAGTCTAGAAGGCAAGATGAAAACAGTATCCAGGATGTAACAGAGAAGTAAAGCAAGACCATTTTTCTTAACAAAAACAAGATACAGGGGTAGTTGGTGATGTGGTGAAAGCAGCCGGATCCCACCTGGCTCACTGCGTGGTTCAAGTCCCGGACCCAACAGTTTGTAAAACATACTGGGTATGTGTGCATATGTGCCCCAAATCCTGAGACAATGGAGAAGGGATTGTGGAATGGCCATCCCCTCTGGGGAATGATTTACTTTCCTTCTCGTGCTCTCTCTCTTTCTCTCTCCAGTGAATGCATGTGTCCTATGACATATTAAATAATAATTTTTTAAAAAGTTAAAGGAAAAAAAGGATATACAATTGTGCCTTACATACAAAATCTATACTAACATTTGCACAATGTGTGAAAGACTTGGCTGGGGGTTTAACTGTCAGGACACTTTTGAAGCTAAACAAGGCAATGTAAACTTAAATCTGTAGGCCTTTGTTAACATTAGAAGAGAAAATAAGAATGTTATTAAAATTAATTTGATAGATTAGAATGATGCTAATCTCAAGTAGCCAATTTTTGGTCAACAGACATGGTTTATGTGGCTCAGGCAGTGTTTTATGGGTCTGGAAGAGCCACAAAGCCCAGCTCCGCATTCCAAAAAGCTACCAATCCACATGAGGAAAATGTGGTTTCCTTTACATGGACAGGGTGCTTTCTATGTATGTTATGCTGTTGCCTAATCAGTTTTCTTTCTTTCATATATATACAAATACATATACATAAATGTGAGTGTATATATATACATACATTTTTTTTTTTTTTAGTGAGCGGTGATTTTTGCTATAGGGCGGGCATATGCACTTGCCAGAGACAGAAAGTGAGAAATCACCCCCCAGAGGGGAAGGCCATGCCACAATACCTTCTCCTCCACTCTCCTCTCAGGATTTTGGGCACACATACACACGTGCCTGGCATGAGTTTTAAGCCTCTGGGTCCGGGACTCCAACTGTGGTGACTGCCTGGGAGTCCAGCAATAAAACCATTACGCCATTTCCTGGTCCCTTGTTCATACATTTAACGTTTCTGGTCTCTAGCAGTAAGTTTCATGGCTAGTAGCTGAGTTAAGTCATTTGACACAACGCCGGCAAGAGGATAAAAAACAAAAGTGTAGGTCATGGGTCCCCAACAGGAACAGGGCTTCAAAGCAGGAAATGAGTGAGCAAAGCTTCATCTGTATTTACTGCTGCTCTCCACTGCACACATCATGTGAGTTCTACCTCCTGTCAGTCATAGGAGTGCGAGCCCTACTGAGAACTGTGCGTTCAAGGGATCCAGGTTGTGTGCTCTCATAAACCATCCCCCTGAGCCCCCTCATCTGTGGAAAAACTGTCTTCCAGGAAACCAGTCCCCAGTGCCTAACAAGTTGGGGACCACTGGAACTGGAAAGGTAGAGCAGGGAAGATCTGAAGCAGGGCTGCCTTGTGAGAGTGGAAAATGTTGTAAAAATATGTACCTATCTCATAGTCGTTAAAAGTTAAATGAGAAAAATATCTGTGAAGTACAGTGCACAGAATTTAAATTTATTGTGTGTCATAAGCTTGGTTCTAAGAGAAATAAAAACCCGAGACTTCACATTTGATGGGTATTGAGAAAGAAAGTACACTGGAACCTAAAAGAGGAAGAAAATCAAGTCCAACTTCTATTAAGGGTAACTGTATCATATACGAGTAAACTTGTGGTTTGCAATGCATTCATGTTCTCACTGGATTCTAAGAAGTAGAGGAAAGAGCTTTGTTTTTCTAATGGAAGAAAAGTGCAGAGATTAAATTACTGTCTAGGATCACATAGCTAGTCATTTATAAAACAGAAAATCAATGGAGGACATTAAGTTAAGTGAAATAAACCAAGCATAGTAAGAGAAATACTTTATGTTCCCCCTTATATGTGGATGCTGAAACAACTGACCTCAGGAAGGGGAGAGCAGGACAGTGGTTACCGCAGGCTGGGAAGCCTGGCAGAGACAGGAGATGGATGAGCGTTCTTGGATTATAGCATTTTTGTTGGGGGTAGTGAAAATCTCCTGGGACTACATAGAAGCAATGGTTTTATAACATTCGGAATACATGAAAAACCCTTTACGTTCAAAATGGTTAAATGGTGAGTTTAATCTTATGTAAATTTTATTTCCATGAAAAATAGGTTAAAAAACATAATAAAATCAAAACCACTATTATATAATATATATAATATTTTCCCATAATTCTATAAGAATCAGGATAAGTTAATCCTAACTTTGTTCAAACAGTAATGAGAAGGAAAAGAGAGCTGTCATGCTCCTTGTTCAAATTTTTTTCAAACAAAAACTAAATGACAAATTAGATGAAGGAATTTGGTCAATAGTAACCACTAAATCAGAAATGAGGATGCCCACGGGACTAGCACTTAGCGTAATGGCTATGTTGCTGGACTCCCACGTAGTCGACCACGGTTCAAGTCCTGGACCCAGCGGCTTAAACTCACACTGGGCGCATGTGTGTGCATGCCCAAGATCCCAAGAGGAGAATGGAGGAGAAGGGATTGCGGCGTGGCCATCCCCCCTGGGGGGTGATTTCTCGCTTTCTGTCTCTCTGCCTCTCTCTGTCTTTCTGGCGAGCGCACGTGCCCTATAGCGAAAACCTCTCCAAAAAAAAGAAAAAAAAAAAAAAGAAATGAAGATGCCCAGATAAAAAACGATATACAATATATATAACCTAACATGCTTCCTTTTGCCCAAGAAGTTAGTTAAGTACAATTCATATATTTTAACTTGTTTTAAAAAAATTCCTTGTTGGTTCTCCAAAAAATTTTTGAGGAGTTATTACTAGCCAGGTATAGTTACAATCTTAATATGAACAGGAATCTCACTGTTCTCAAAGGGCTTAGTAGGGGAGAGGACACTGGAAAATACGCAGTTTGTCTATAATATGTTAAACGCTACAATGGGTATATGTATAGGAGCTGCTGATCCAGTCCTAGGAGAGTCAGATGTGGTGACAGGAAGGAGATAAGTGGAAGATGCACAAGAATTAGTCAGGTCACATTAATGCAGGAATATGGGAGAGTTTGCCAGGCAGTGTGTGAACAAACAGGCTTAAGGGTAATCAATAATGCTTATACAACAAGAATGCAATATCCAATTCCATTTTAATTATGTTACCTTTTATTATTTTACAATATATTTCCAAAAAATGCCATTACAGTTGCCTTAACTGCTCTATAAGACCTGGAATAAAGAACACTTAGAATTAGAACACACAAACATCAAACTGTAATACCTACTTGTAATGAACCATTACTACCAGAAGGATGTCGTTGTTTAAATAAGCAGATGTGTGGCAATGCAAAATTAAATATAAACTTGTTAAAACGGAACGGTAAACTTTGCTTTAATGGCTATAGAAAGGAGGTGGTTTTGTTTTCTTTTAGCAACACATCTGGTTCTGGCAGCCAGTTCTATTATATATTTAAAGCAATATGTGCCCTGAAAGCTTGTATTTTCAGTTTGTGCGTATCACTTGAACCAGAGGCCAGATACATGAAAAAAATATCATTCTCCATACCCTCAATAACTTCCTCCAGAAGGTCATGTTAGTGAACTCAAGACTCATTGGTTATGTTATTTTACAATTATTTTTCTCCAGTAACACTGGATGCTTTCAATATTCTCTAAAAGAGAAGTGATGAAAATGCAAGGAGACTCTCCAGGCTCCAATTTTCTCTTCACATTCTCCAAGTAGTAAAATAGCAGCTCTACATGCTGATGAAAAAAAATTTCTCTTCCTTCCTTTGTTTTTAACCATTTAACATTAAATGTATTCAAATTTAGTTGGATTTCTATAAAGAAAATTTTAGTTGCCAAATATTTCATAAATAAAGCATTACATACACATAATTAGCTCTATCTACCAAAAACATATATATTTATATATATATATATGTATAAATATTTATTTATCTTACCTTCACTGAAGTTCTTTTTTTTCTGGCTGGACATGAGAAACAAGAGTAGGCGACCAATGCTGGCTTTAATTCTTGATAAGCAATAATTTGGATTTCTTTTTCATTCAATACAACGGCAGCATTTTCATAATAAATTCATAAAAGGCAATGCAAAAAAAACACCTACTGAATAGGTGTCTGCCAAGCAATTCGTGTTTTAAAGTTAGACTCCACCAAAGTGGCACTATGGCATTATAGGCATTCAATTTTTATTTTCTTTTTTCAAGTTTGTCAGTTCTTTCCTACCACTATGTTTTTCTAAGAAAGGAGTAGATAGTGTGTAATCACCAAGTTAAGGGCTAAAGACCACTTACAATTGCTCGCAATATCATGGTGGACTGAATTCTCAAGAGCTGATATAAACCAAAGTGAACAGTCGTCAACCAGAACCACATTTGGTCACATTCAAATAGTCTCCAAAAGCACTTCGCTTATATACATGTTCCCTTCTTCTAGGCTGATTTTATGCTAATCTTATTATCATGGTAACAAATAAGACTGCAAAGTTTCCATTAAATTGAATTTTTAGGGGACTATGTTCAAATGAATATGTTTTAGTTTGCAAAATATCATTAGTAATGTTCTTTCTATAAACATGGTTGGCAAAATAAAAAAGGCACAAAAGGAGGGTAACAAATGTTTGCAACTTTCAGTGAAGAGTACCAAAGCATGTATCTTTCATGAAGGAAAGCAGAGGAAAATGTTCAGTAATTCATGCACAACTCGAGCTACCAAAAAACTTCTCTTCAGATAGGTCCTGAGGCTTGAGGAGAAAACAGGTTTCCTAATCACATGCTTCATGTAAAATAAAATGTAAAGCTGCACATACATGTTTGGTTTTAACAATGGACCCATGTTTCTAAAAAAGGGAGGCAATTGAAACAAAGGAAAACAAAACCAAAATACCTTCATAAACAAAATGATTCCACCAGTAGCCTCTGTCCTTTGTACCAGACACTTGGGTAAAATGTCCAATAAAATGTAAAATGCAGCATACGCAATAATGTGATCTAAAAACTCTTCATGATAACTTATTGCAAATTGCACTTGACAGTTCACCACAACAATGGAAAACTGGCCCTTTGTTGGCTCACACAGTCCTTCAGCCTCAAATTGAAGTCACCAGTAAAAAGATCTGGATAAAAAGTTTGCAGCTGTGCTCAGCCAGCTAGCTCCACCCTCTGGGTGTGAGCCGACCCTGGACACCGCTTTGTCCTGCTCCTTTGTAGGACTCTCATCCTCAGGCAGGTAGTCAGGCAGCTCTGTGTTCTGTTCTACTTCCACAGGAGTATCTTGGAATGGGACCAGCATCTGACACAGAGGACATGTTAAAAGTCATTACAAAATCAACTTAGTGAGATATGTCTATTTGTATTCAAGTTGAAGGTTCATTTTACTCGTCTAATGATATAATTTACTCCCCAGAGCTCTAATCCTTCCAAAATTTTCTTCTCACATGACAGTGGGCCCAATTATCGAACACTATGGAAGCATAGAAGGAACTGCATTGAGGACTCAGATGTGGATTTGCTGAGGTTCTGGAAGTAAATGAGCTATCTCTGTGTAAAGACTAAACCAACCACCTGGCCGGGTAAGGCCCTAGCCACAGAACACCCACTCTATGGAGGAAGACAGTGATGGGTTCAAGGCCCAGATGGGCTCAAGGCATACAGACTCATTTCCTCTCACAAAACTAGCAGAAAGAATAGCAATAGGGGGCCAGTAAATGGCGTGGTAGCTGGGGCACTGAACTTCCACACAGCCCACCATGGGTCGGTATCTGGACCTGGTAACTTGAAATTCACGCTATGTGTGTGTGTGTGTGTGTGTGTGTGTGTGTGTCCAAAATACTGAGGAGAACAGAGGAGAGGGACTGCAGCATGGCCACCTCCCCCAGGGGGATGATTTCTCACTTCCTGTGTCTTTCTCTGTCTCTGGCAAGTGCACATGCCCAATGGCAAAAATTGAGGATTTTTACCTTGCTTGTAGCCCAATTCTTGCACTTTCAGATTGGCAAGGCTCATTAACGTTACGAAGTATTTAAAAGTCAATGCGAGAAGACGATGTATCTTTTTTTCCATATAAAATCAGCAAGCTATCTCCATTAAGATATCTGAGTCTTAGGTAGAAAGAAAACTAAATGAAACTGTTACCTCTTCTCCACTTTCACTTTTTACAACTTGCTGAGCTTTCATAACCTTGGTTGATGCTATTGCTGATGCCAAAGCCTAAGACGGGATAGAAAGAACGATTTAGAACACGGATTTGTTTACCTGTAAGCTCACAACACTCTGTCATTTAAAATACTAACCTCTGCTTTCAAATCTGAACGAATTCGCACCACACATCTCTGAACTGCCATTTGGAAAGTAAAGCTAATAACACCTTTAATTTTTAACAAAGCCTCTTCACACAGATTTCTCCGAGTCTGAAAAAAACGAAAGCAAACTGTTATGAAAATAGGGGAAACAATAAAAGGTTAACAAATCAACTTAAACCACACTGAACTAGTCGTCATATTTGGGAGGGAAGGGGAACAAGTACACCTATTTCAGTCCATCTCATGTTTCACAGCACGGAGCTGGGGGGACTTGGGGAAGTTCATAAAATGGCATGTGATCAACAAAAGAGTCATTCTTGCTAGATATTTTAAGCTTTAACATTGATATATAGCTTTAATAATTTTATATCAGAAAGAAGCTAGCCAATATTAATTTACATCTTAAATGTCACAAAACAAGAAAATACAGAGAGAAAAGCAGAAAGTCAGAAACTCATTTGCTCAAGTCCATCAGTTATTTTTGAAAGTAAAGTTTTTAGTTGTGTTGTTTCTTTAGAAAAGAAGCTCACTATATCACGAGTCTCCTGCTTCAATCTACCAAATGGACAGAACTATAGGTTCACCCCAGCTTTCAGGGTGGGCTGGAATCAAACCTGAGCCTCCCCTGTAGTCTCAGCCTCTGGTCTAGCAGCATGCACTGCCACTGCTACAACCACTGACACTGCCACCTTAGGCTTGGCTGGATACAAAGTTCAAATTGCAACACAGATACACTCATTTGTTTACATAGTGTCTAAAGCTACTTTTCTGCTAAGGGAGTTTATAGGTACAACAGAAACTATTATGGCCTGCAAAGTCAAAAGTATTTACTCTCTGGCCCCATAAAGAAAAGGTTTGGGACCAGCAGTTAGTGTAATGGCTATGTCGCTGGACTCCCATGTAGTGGACTGTGGTTTGAGTCCCGGACCCGGTGGCTTAAACTCATGCCGGGCGCGTGTGCATGCATGCCCAAGATCCAGAGAGGAGAAAGGAGGAGAAGGGATTGTGGCGTGGCCATCCCCCCAGTGGGTGATTTCTTGCTTTCTGTCTCTCTGTCTCTGTCTTTCTGGCAAGCGCACGCACTCTATAGCAAAAACCTCTCAAAAAAAAAAAAAAAAAAAAAAAAAAAAAAAAAAAAAAAAAGAGAAAAGGTTTGCCAATTTTGATCTTGCTTAAAACCCTCTAGTCATAAGTTCTAAGAGACTAAAATTATAAGGAGTGAGAGGAGTGAGTATTCATGTCGAGTCACTCACTCACTGTTCATTAACCCCCTTGGTATTTCTTTCTTTTTTTTTTAACTTAAGAGAGATTTTTGCTTCAAGGTGTACATGTTCACGGGGGAGAGAAAGGCAGAAACAAAAAATCCCCCCATCTCCCATCCCCACCAGGGAACAGTCACGACACAATCCGTTCTCTACTGTTCTCCTGGGATGCTGGACACACGCGCTCAGTGAGGTTCCAGCTGCCAGGTCTGGGACTCAAACCGCAGTCGACCATGTGGGAGTCCAGCATCTTAGCCACTACTCCGCCTGCTGGCCCCATTCACTTGGTAGTTATAAATATCACCCTTCATTTATGGCATTCTCAGCGGTTACTTCTGCATTCTCAAGGGTTATTAATATCTTCTTTTTGGCTCCCATTTTCTTGATGGATTCGCACCACATTTTCCTGACAATATTCATAGTACAAGAGAACATATCCACTTCAAGGCTTCAACGAAATTACCCACTGTCCTGCTCTTCCACTTGCCTCACTGATTGCTCCATCTGTCTCGTCTGACCTCCACGGTCCAGGGCCTAAAACCGAGTGACTGACTTTCTGCTCAGCCTCTCAGGAGACTATTCCCACTACCTCAGCTATCGCTGTCATCGCTAACTCCAGTACGACTTTCTCGTTTTCATTTGTCTAGCAGAGATATCCACTTGGATATCAGGTGGTCATCTCAATACAAGACCCAAAGTGAAAATGGAGTAAAATTATATTTTCTCATCCCTGCTTCTACTCCAGCTCACCTGCGGGCCAGCAGCCAGCCAGTACAAAAGGCTGCAGCCTAATTTATCAGGCCAACCTTCACACTGTGTTTTGGTAGTTCGTGTGTATAAGCTGTGCCCCTTCTACACGGGCATGAGCAATCTGATGATATCTCCATTTGTTACACAAGCTGTCATCCTGTATTTGGGCGTGTTGTATTTATTTTTATCCTGGATCACCAAACGTTGCTGAGCATAGTAATCAGTTTTACCCTCCCGTCACCTTCTACATTTCACTTTGTATCTCTTAAAGTAGGCCTTATTCTTGACAACGCCCATCCTGCACAAGAGAGACCCACGGCCGCAGCCGACCTGCGGGCCCACAAGCACTACGGGGGAAAGCTCTAAATTGTCCTCTTTCTGTACTGAGACATGTTTCAAATCACTCTCTCTATATTTTCCGATTTCTGTATTAAGACCATGTTCTGATTCAGTACATCTGAGGAATCTGTAAGTGACACCAGTCTCTGATTACCACTTCTTTCAAACTTTTTCCAAAATCCTTTAAAACAATTCTCACATCATTACTTATCTCCCCATGTAAATCATGTCTCACTTCTACACTCCAACGTCCTTCAGGGAAGGTTCGTGGCAGAACACAGACCCACACAGGGCTCATCTAGGGCACTGGTTCTGGACTCCGCTCTGCACAGGCCTGGGTTCCGGGAACCCCTTTAAGGAACTGGCACAAACAGTTCCACGTTTTTCTCTCTCACATATTCTTTCTTTGGAGATATTTTTGCTATAGAGCACGTGCGCTTGCCAGAAAGATAGAGAGAGAGACAGAAAATGAGAAATCACCCCCCAGGGGGCATGCATGGTCATGCCACAACCCCTTCTTCTCCATTCTCCTCTTGGGATCTTGGGCACGCACGCACACGTGCCCAGCATGAGTTTAAGCCACCAGGTCCGGGACTCGAACTGCGGTCGACTATATGGGAGTCCAGAAACATAGCCATTATGCCAACTACTGGTCTGTCTCTCTCATGTATCCAATAGCAGGTAAACTGAAGCTACATAAAAGCTTGTACAGCAAATATAACATCAGAGTAGAATACTATTAGTGTAACCCAGTTACTCACTTTAAATGTGAGAGGAAAAAAACAAGGTAACTTGGCTAGTTTATCACAAGTACAGGGTCTGGCACTAAATTCCAACCATATGTGACGGCGAGAAATGAGATCCTTAAGACTCTTTCACCTGGCTTATCATCTGTCTCTCCCAACCATGATGAGAGCTTTATGAGAGCAAAAATTTGTGTTCATTTTAGCCACTCCTGTATCCTTGGTACCTAAAATACTGCCTAACACCACGTGCTCCTTTTTATTGTAAAAATTAGTACACTCAACAAGTGACACTTTAGATCAGGTAGTAAAGTCTCCAAATCAATCAAACTGATGGGTATTATTTTAAGTCTATGAATTTAGGATGAACTCACATCTCTACAACTTTCAGATGGCTTATCCAGAAATAGGCATTTCATTCAAATCTTTTAATATCATTGAAGTTCTTTAGTTTTCTCTTTATAGGCTCTACATTTTTTTCTTAGGAATACGCTTGCATTCTTCCCAACTTTTCGTTTTGTACTGTTTTGGGGAAACAAAATTACTTTTTGTAATTAGTGACTGATTTGGGGCCAGCTCATGATGTGTGGTTAAGGCAGCTGAATCCCACACGGACTATTGCGTGATCCAAGTCCTGGACTCTGCAGCTTGAGAACCATGCTGGGTACACGTGCATATGTGCCTGAATAGAAAAACTAAGGAAGGGACTGAGCAAAACCCTGCCCAAGGGGGTGCTTTCTCACTTTCCCTCTCTGTTTCTCTCTGGTGAGTGCAAGTGCCTTCTGGTAAAAAGTTAAAAAAAAAAAAAAAAGGAAGTGATTGATTTCTATATTTAATTATGTCATTAATTTTTTCTGTTTTAGTTATTTATTTATTTTGGGGGGACAGGGAATACAATGTGTGCACTTTACCTGAGAGAACCAGAGAAACAGAGAGGGAAAATAAGAAATCACCGCCCGGGAGGATGGTCATGCCGCCATCTCTTCTCCTCTAGTCCCCTCTCAGGGTTTTGGGCACACATGCACGTGTGCCTAGGATGATTTTCAAACTGTTAGATCCTTGACTAGAACCGTGCAGCTGGCCATGCGGGAGCCACATCTTAACTTCCATGCTACCTGCCAGCCCGTGTCATATTAGGCTTTCTTAGT
The DNA here is from genome assembly GCA_026018925.1 of Tupaia tana. Lineage (NCBI taxonomy): Eukaryota > Metazoa > Chordata > Mammalia > Scandentia > Tupaiidae > Tupaia > Tupaia tana. Next base: position 20,475,613 of record JAKSZU010000008.1, read on the forward strand.
CATATTAATTTTTTTAAATTTTAGATATTTTTATGAGTTTTCTATATCTGCAATCATATCAATACCGAATTATTGACTTATTTATGGATGATACACTAAAATATTCATTATATTAAGTCATGTTTACATTCTCAGGATTAAACTAGATTGCTTCTAGGATGTTACAACATAATCATCCTTGGTCAGCCCTATAGCCTAGTGGTAAGAGGAGCTGTATCTGACCTGGTTGACTGTATTAGAATCTCAAACCCAGTGTCTTGAAAAGGTGCTGGGTACATGTGTATGTGCACCCCAAATCCCAACAGTATGTGAAAATGAAGAAGGGATTGAGCTATGGCCGCGCCCAACTGCAAAGTGCTTTCTTTCCACCTTCTCTGTCTCTCTCTGGCAAGCACACATGCCCTCTGACCATTAAAAAAATATAATAATAATATAAACATCCAATTATTATAAAAGAAGGCAGAAAAAAAGGGAACAGAGAACGGATGAGACAAAAAGCAATTAGTAAGAAAGTTATTTTAAAACTCAACCATATTGATAATCGTGTTAAAGATAAATTGCCTAAATATCTCAACTAAAGGGCAGAGATATTCAAACTGGATAAAAAGGTGAGACCCAACTATATGTCTGTAAAAAATCCACTTGAGGGACCAGCAGTTGGCGTAATGGCTATGTTGCTGGACTCCCACGTAGTCGACCGCAGTTTGAGTCCCAGACCTGGTGGCTTAAACTCACGTCAGGCACGTGTGCGTGCGTGCCCAAGATCCCGAGAGGAGAATGGAGGAGAAGGGGTTGTGGCATGGCCATCCACCTAGGGGGTGATTTCTGTCTTGCTGTCTCTCTCTTTCTGATGAGTACACGCACCCTATACAAAAACCTCTCAAAAAAAAATTTTTTTTAAAATTCACTTGAAATATAGATACAAAGAGAAGATATGCATTAATCAAAAGAAGTGTCTAATATTAAAGAGAAGATATGCATTAATCAAAAGAAGTGTCTAATATTAAAGACAAAGTAGAGTAAACTTGAAACAAAACACAAATTACAGAGAACTACTATTATAGTTCTCCAAAATTCTGAAAGATTTTGTACCACTAGTATTGTTTCTATTCTAATTCTCCAATAAAGCCATATGGTCCTTAAATTTTCTTTATGGGAAGATTTTTAACTACAAATTTCATTTCTTTAATAGATAAAAGAGCTAATTAGGTTACCTATTTTTTTCTTCAATGAGCTTTGGTAACTTGTGCCTTTTAAAAAATTCTCCTTTTTCATCTACATTATCAAATGTCCTGGCATAAAGTTATTTATAATATTCACTATCCTTTTAATGCCTGTAAAATCTATAGTGATGTCTGTGGTTTCATTTCTGAAATTTATTATTTGGGACGTCTCCCTTCTCTTCTTTTTAAAAGTTTATTTCTTCCATGAGAGACAGAGACAGAGAATAATAAAAGAGCCTAACAGGGTCTCATACGTATCACCATCTTCCTCCACCTGCTAGAATCATGGACATTCAAGTCCCAGCATGTAAAGGTCAACCCAGGAACTGAAACCCAGTCTTCCACATAGACCCACATCACGAAGCAGTTGCTACCGCTGTGCCACAGCAGCTGGCCCTCTCTGTTATTCCTAAGCAGTTTGACTAGAGGTTTATCAATTTTACTGATCATGTCGAAAACCAGCTTTTGATTTCACTGTCTACTTTGTCTATTTTTCACTTCACTCATCTCTGTTCTCTTTTGTTTCCTCTCTTCTGCTTGTCTTGGCTTTAATTTGCTCTTCTCTTTTAAATTTCTTAATGTAGAGGCTTAAGGCACGGAAACCTTTTCTCTTTTGTATATAAACATTGAGGGGTTCGGTGGTAAAGCATTTATACTCCAAACAATTGTTTTAAGCTGCTTCTTACAAATTTTTATATTACACTTTCATTTTTATTTAGTTCAGAATGCTTTCGATCAGGGGACCAGCAGTTAGCATAATGGCTATGTTGCTGGACTCCCATGAAGTCGACCGCGGTTTGAGTCCCGGACCTGGTGGCTTAAACTCACGCCGGGTGCTGTGTGTGCGTGCTCAAGATCCTGAGAGGAGAATGGAGGAGAAGGGACTGCAGCGTGGCCATTCCCCCTTGGGGGGTGATTTCTTGCTTTCTGTCTCTCTGTCTCTCTCTGTCTTTCTGGCAAGTGCATGCGCCCTATAGCAAAAACCTCTCCAAAAAAAAAAAACAAAAAGGAAAATAAAAATGCTTTCTATCAGTAATTTTGCCTTTTTTATTCACTGACTCAAGAATTATTTTAGAAGTGTTTAATTTAGTTTCTCAACGTCTGGAAGGTAGGGAGGTGATGGATTTCTAGCTATCTTTCTGTTATTGATCTCTAACTTTCTTTTATCTTGCCCAAAGACCATACTTTGTATGATCTCAATCCTTTTAAACTTATTAAGACGGTTGGGTAGTCTATAAATATTAAGTAGTTGGCGTAATGGCTATGTCAGTGGACTCCCATGTAGTCGACCACAGTTTGAGTCCCAGACCCGGTGGCTTAAAATTCACGCCGGGCGCGTGTGCCCAAGATCCGGAGAGGAGAATGGAGGAATGCATGCCCAAGATCCCGAGAGGAGAATGGAGAAGGGATTGCGACATGGCCATGATCCCTGGGAGGTGAGTTCTTCCTTTCTGTCTCTATGCCTTTCTTTGTCTTTCTGGCGAATGCATGTGCCCTATAGCAAAAACCTCTTCGGAAAAAAAAAAAAAAAATTAAGAAAAAAATTGAATTTGATAGTGTCATTCAAGTTGTCTATATCCTTACTGATCTTCTGTATACTTGTTCTATTAATTGAGAGATCTGTGTTGAAATCTATACTGTAACTATGGATTTGTTTATTTCTCCATGCATTCTTGTATTTCTTTTACTCCATACATTTTAAAACTCTAGTACTAAAGGCATAAGTATTTAAATTATTATAGCCTCTGAGCAATTAAGTCATTTAGCACAAAATGACATTCTTTATCACTGTAAAATACAAATATTGGGAAATATTCTTAATGATTGTTAGCAAGTGACACTGAAGAAATTTCATCTGACATGATTTCTCTTTCTCAATTTAAAAAGTATGTGTTTATAAAACTCTTACCGTATCATCAAGACCATCTATATGCAAAACCACTGTTTTGGCACGTTTGTTTGTAGTTCCTAGAAAAAACTGAGCTTTCCTTCGACGTGAATTCATTTCATTGAAACTGTCACCATCCGCCATATTAGATGATTGAAGAATGTCATAGATTTCAGAGGCCAGAAGTTTTGTTTCTCCTGGAGTTGTAGTCCTGGAAAAGAAACATGTATACATTAATAAGGCAGTCTAATCATTATTGACTCTATCATCTCACTTCTCACTTTGAGAAGCCTTGTTCCTTCATGCTAATGCCTTGTCCAATGTAAAAGCAGTATCAGTGAATCCTAGGACAATCAATAATGGGGAAAAAACATGTAGTCTACAGCAGAGTCGTAATTTCATTTGAAACCTGTGGTTCATTAAGATTTAAAACCCATCACTATAGCACATTTAATCAAAATCATTAATTAAGTAGTAAATCAACTAATGAGATCAGGTTATAATATGTCCCTGGATTATCACTAACATTCAACTCTCCATCTGAAAATACCCTGACCTTCAAGAAAATATAACATGTAAAAATCAAAAAGAAAAAACAAATTATGTTAAGATCACTCATATTATTAACAATTAGTTATTTCAAGAAAGAGATCTCTTACTACATTCAAACTGATTCTTATTTTACATTTACATTTTATTTATTTATGTATTTATTTATTTTACAAAGCATGCATATATCATAAGCCCACAACCAAAATACATTTTCATTGTTAAAATTTTCAATCCTACTATAGCTCCTCCCATCAACATCTAGCAACATGCTATCCAATAGATCTTTCTGCAATGACAACGATGTTTCTTATCTGCACTCTCCATTCACATGTGAGCACTTAAAATGTGGCAACTGTAGAAACAATTTTATTTACTTTAAATTAATTTAAATTGCCACATGTAGTGAGTGGCTACTATATTAAATAGCACAGATCTAATGGTTCTAATGAATGAAATGCTGAGTTAAATAAACAGAAAGCACACATAACTATAAGCTAATCTTCATTTCACTTATAAATGAGCTCAAAAAAACATATATTCAAGGCCTTAAAATCTTTCTCCATTTGGCTGTCTACATCTTGCTCTCTTATAATTCAAGTTAACTGATTATGATAGTAGGTCATCTCCTACAAAGACCATGCATTTTTAAATATTCTTCTTTGCAGTTACTTGTTCTAGAATGGTTTTTACAATTAGATATTTGTTCATGCCTTTCCTCAGCCAGAAAGGCTTCACAGACCATGGTTCCAATTCTTTTCTTTTTTACTCGTGAGAGAGTTGTGCATGAGAAAGAGAGAGAATGGTAGGAGCACTCTCTACAAAGGCTGGTTACGCTGTACCTGCCTTTCTATAGCAAATCAGATCTTGGGCACTCACATGCCTGCTTGTCTGGCATGTTTCAGGCTGACCGGGCTGAGGATTTGAACTGTGGTTGCCAAGTAAGTTCCAGCTTCTCTTAGTGCATTACTGCTGTGCCAGCTAGCCAGCCATTTTCCAATTCTTATTTCCACCTAAGGCTCAGCCTGACCACCACCTTCTATGTGGAGTCTCCCCCAAACGACCCATTTCTTCCCCTATATTCAAAGTACTATCCTTGTACTTATGCCACAGATATTAGCTTTCTATTTCTTTGACAAGTATATAAACTAAAAGTAGAGATGTATTTTCTTTGTATCTTCCACTGAAACGAACTTTTGCAAGCTATCTGTTTACCAAACAAACAGACACACTTCAATTTGATTTTCAGACTGTACATGTTCTTGATATATAGAGCTTTAATTCCAGGAGTGACTATCTGATGTTTTCTGGACATTCCATTTACTCTCTCAGGTGCTTTTCTGGACCACTGTAGATTATAGACATAAATCACTTTGAAAGGTTTTGGCTGTGTTGTAGGAAGCTATCAAAAAACTACTTACTTATTTACTTTTAGGTTTGGTCATAGGGTGTGTACACTCATTAGAGACAGACAGAGAGGGAAAGTGAGAAATCACCCTCCAAGATGGCCATGCCACAATCCCTTCTCCTCCATTCTCTCCTTGAGCTGTTGGACATGCACACAAAAACATGCCCAGTGTGTTTTTCAAGCTTCCGGGTCTGGGACATGAACCATACAGTCAGCCATGTGGGATCCAGCTTAATCACCACACAGCCTAGCGGGCCCAGAAATTTTGAACAATTATTCATTAGAATTTTCTGAGATAATGGAAATATTAGAATATGACTAGTGGGACCAGTAGGTGGCATGGTGGTTAAGGTGCTGGACACTCCCACATGGCCGACCATGGTTCAAGTCCTGAATCTGGTGGCTTGCTTTCTCATTTCCCCTCTCTCTCCTTCTCTGCCTCTCTCTGGTCAATTAAAATAAATGAATGAATAAATAAAATTTTTTAAAAAAGAATATGACTAGTATGGCTGAGGAAATTACTATTATTTTTAAAAATGTCTTTTATAAAAATGAGAAAAACAGAGAGATAGAGACACACATGCAGACAGGGTTCTAGACAAGGTTTTGCCATACTGCAACCCCTCCCCCGCACCTCTGCCACAGGCTCCCAGTCAGCCCGAGCTGCAGATACACACTATGTTGGGACAGACCCAGGATCTGAACCCCAGGCTGTCTCATATGTCTCCAGAATGGCACAGCAGTGCTCTACTGTCTGAGCCACTGTGGCTGGGCTAGGAACTGATTTTTTTTAGAGAATTATTATATTATTTAATTTTTATTCATTCATTCATTTATTTTAATTTAACCAGAGAAAGACAGAGAGAGAGACAGAGAGAGAGAGAGAGAGAGAGAGTGAGAAAGCAAGCTACCAGGTCTGGGACTCGAACTGTGGTCAGCCATGTAGAAGTTTCTAGCGCCTTAACCATCATGCCACCTGCTGGTCCCCAGGAACTGACTTTTTAAATTAAATGTAATGAATTTAAATGGCCACATGTGGTTAATGACGATCATACTAGATTGAACAGTTTTAGGGGGGAAAAAAGGTGCTTTTACAGCCTGTTTTCTTGAATGAGACTTCCTTTTTCTGGTTAATTATTGCCACTTTGCCTCTGACTAACCATTCCTCTAGCACCTTTCTGAACAGAGGTCCTGCTCTACAGAAAGAAAACTATGTGCGGAATTACCTTCTCAATTCTCCCAAGGATGGTACGGAACTAGAACCATCCCAGAATTTACAACGGTGCTTTATCTATAAGCCACACAGGTATACATCTATCTACTTACTACTGATATTTATGTATAGATCCCGATCTCTCCTAAAACAAAATAAAATTTTGTCTTAAACAAAATGAACAAAATTTATAAACAAACGAAGTCTATAAACAAGATGTTTAAGCAAAAATACTAAGCTATTTCCTAATTTGGGCACTATATGAAATATCACAAACATCTACAGATATGTTATTCAATAAATCCTAGTTACAAATGATTTAATCCTGACTTTATTTATTTATTTGAATGTACCAGAGGGTGCACGCACTCACCAGAGACAGGGACAGAGAGAGAGAGAGAGAGAGAGAGAGAGCGCGCGCGCGCACACAAGTGAGCACAAAAGAAACTCCCACAGGCAGTGATCATGCCATAATCCCTTCTCCTCCATCTTTCCCTCCTTTTGGGATTTTGGGCACACATGGACACATGCTCAGCGTGTTTTTCTAGCTGCCGGGTTCAGGATTTGAACCATACACTCGGCCATATGGGATCCAGCTCACATAACCCCAGGCTATAGCAGTCGTCTGACTTAAAAACAAAACAAAACAAAACACAACAAAAATACCTTTAGAACTGAAAAGAAAAATTCCGAAGAATCTACAGGTTTGAAATTTACCTTGGTCTTGTTTTATTTTATTTTTCCAGGTTTTTGCCATAGGGCATGTGTACTCACAGGAAAGAGACAGAGAGAGGGAAAGTGAGAAACCACTCTACCCCACAGGGGGCATGGTCTATCTGCAACCTCTTTTTCTCCATTCTCCTCTCAGGATTTTGGGCATCGTGCACACGTGCCCAGTGTGATTTTCAAGCCAACGGAACTCTAGTACTTGAACCAGGGTCAGTCATGTGGGAATCCAGTGCCTTAACCACCGAATCATCTGCTGGCCCCTTTTTTTGCTTTTCATTAGTAAAAAAGTTAATAAACAAAATTACTGTTCAAATATGATTGAACGCAAATTCATGTAGAAAAGATCAGAGTTACAATGGTACACGTGGTCATGTGAGAAGGACTATAATTAAACAAATAGAAATTTTCTAACCTTAGGCAAAGGAACATTTTAAGAGATGATTAATGCTTTGGATTTAGCTCAGTCTTTAACATCTGACATCCAGAAAACAAACAAACAAACAAAAAAACCACTATTTTGAAAAGCTCTTTTATCTAAGTAATTGGAATTTTGCTCTCAGTAATTTACTATTCCATAATGAAATATACTGATTTTCATAATTTTTCCTAATTACTTTATCTATATTGAAAAGTTCTAAAATGATATGCATAAAAAATAACTGAAAGGTAGACCGAGACCTTCATTATATACGAAAATAACCTTCATTCTGAATAGATTTCCTTATTTAACATAAACACTAATTCACTCTAATTCTAGATGCTGCTAATACCACTTTATATTGTGTATATAAAGTCCAGTTAAGATTTTCCTGTATTTCATGAAAGTAATGAATATACTATTTCACTGTTAAAGTCTTACTGCTGTTTCTTGAAAAAAAATCTTCCTAATTTTTCCTTTAGGAACTGCTTTTGTATTTTTTCTGCATTGTTTGCTAAGAACAGGGTTCTTGCAATATTTATGTAACACTAAAAATTATCTCTCATCTTTTAATAATAAAAAAAAATGCTAACTTTAAACAGGGTTCCAAGAAAGAAGTAAATTAGGCCCTTGGGCCAAAGCTCACTTGCTCAACCTATTGACTGTGGCTGCTTTCCCTCACAAGAGCATGGCTGAGTAGTTACAATTAAGACTCTCTGTTTCACAAAAGCTTAAGATATTTACCATTGGGCCAGCAGGTGGTGTAGAGATTAAGGCGGCTGGATCTCACGTGCCCAACTGTGTAGTTTGAGTCCTGGACCCAGTGGCTTAAAAAATCCTGTGCGGGGACCAGCAGTTAACGTAATGGCTATGTTGCTGAACTCCCATGTAGCGACTGTAGTTCCAGTCCCGGACCTGGTGGCTTAAATGCACGTCGGGTGCGTGTGCATGCGTGCCCAGGATCCTGAGAGGAGAATGGAGGAGAAAGGATTGAGGCGTGGCCATCCCCCATGGGGGATGATTTCTCGCTTTCTGTCTCTCTGTCTCTCTCTCTGTCTTTCTGGTGAGCACATGTACCCTATAGCAAAAACCTCTCCAAAAAAAAAAAAAAATCCTGTGGGGCTGGGGCCAGCAGGTGTCATGGTGGTTAAGGCTCTGGACTCCCTCATTGCTGACCTCAGTTCAAGACCTGGACTCGAAGGTGTGGAAAAATTACATCAGGCACATGTGTGTGAAAGCCCAAAATGTTGAGAGGAGAATGGAGGAGAAGGGATTGCAACATGGCCATTTTCCTGGGAGGTGATTTCACTCTCCCTCTCTGTCTGTGTCTGGTGAGCACATGTGCACTATGGCAAAAATCTTTAAAAAAAAAAAAAAAAAAGAAAAGAAAAGAAAAAGAAAAAGAAAAGAAAAAAAAAGGGCAAACCAACTATCCAGTCTAGTGCTTCAAATATCAAAGGTTTTTTTTTTATATAAAAAGCTTTAAATATCAAAGAAGTCAAAGAAATCAAATTCTTGAGCTTTTCTTGAGCAATCAAGTAGAATATGAGCTTTAACCAATCAAGAGATAACAAGAAAAACTGCAGCTAAAGGACCGATGCTGAACTCTATGTATTTAGTTGTGTATCTGAGACTAAAACAAAGATGACAAAGAGAATAGAATATATAAATGGCCTGATCAAGGAGAAATGATGTAACTTAAAAAAAAAACAAGAGAGAAAAACAGAAAAAAACTCAGTGACTACTAAACACATAATAGGTTGGACTCGAAGATATCATTAAAAACCAGGCCAGCCAGTGGCATGATGGTTAAGGCAACTGGATTCAACATGGTCGACTGCATGGTTTGAGTCCCAGGTCTCGTGGCTTGAAAAACATGTATAGTGTGTGTGTGTGCATGCCCCAAACCCTGAGAGGACATCAGAAGAGAGGGGATTACGGAACGGTCATCCCACATAGGCAGTGATTTCTCACTTGCCCTTTTGCTCTCTCTGGCAAGCACCCACATCCTACAGCAAATTTTAAAAATATTTTAAAATACTATTAAAAACTAACAGGTGGGGCCAAATGGCAGTGCACTGGTTAAGCAGGATGCTCTGCCAGGCTAATCCATGTGAGAAGGCTCCAGGTTTGAATCTGAAGACCTGCCTGAGGTCAGGTACAAAATGTGGCATGATGCAGGGCTGGGCAAAATGAAGCTCAGGTGGGTCACTGCATCTAGACTCTGTTGGAGAGGCTAAACCTCATCTCTTTGACTCATAAAAGCAACAAATAAAATTTAAATAAAAAAAAAAAGAAACAAAGAAAAGTTCAACAACAGGAAATCTGGATTTTTTAAAAGCACAAAGGTAATCCCCAAAACATTAAGACAAATCTTTCCAAATAACAAAGACATTTTCAAAGTAAGATACATTACACAGAGAGAGAAACATGGCAACTAAAACAAAACTGAGTTAATATGAAATTTATCGGTTACATCAATGAATCAAAAAAACTGAGCTCACTAATTAAAGGATTTTTCAATATGGCTCACAAAACAAGATGTAGCTAAACCAGTGATTCAGAAATAAAGGAAGGGGCAAAAGTGAACCAGGCGAATGGAAGCACTGAGAGTCGAGCTCTTATACTGACATCAAACAAAGCAGAATGTCGGCACCACATCCAAAACACCTTTTTAGTCCTCAAGAAACAATGATAATTAATAAAAATATCCATACCAAATACCAGAAGTAATATGTATATAGAGAAAGTTATGAAGCACATGTAGCAAAACGTTAAACTTTGGAAAACCTCTATAAGGTATATGGAGATTCTTTGTACTATTTTTCCAACTTTTTTTTAAGGTATTATTTCAATACAGTTGTTTTTTTTTTTTTTTTTTTAAATGAAAGAACACAGAGAAAAAGCATAAAGAAATACATATTCTTACCATTCACATCAAAGATTTTAGCACAAGGAACAGATTATCATTTATTTTTCTTTCTTTCCCTTTCTTCCTTCCTTCCTTCTCTCCTTTCTTTCTTTTTTAAAGAATTATTTTATACATCACTGGACTCCCATGTAGTCAACTGCGGTTCGAGTCCCAGAACCGGTGGCTTAAACTCTTGCCGGGTGCGTGTGCATGCATGCCCAAGATCCTGAGAGGAAAATGGAGAGGAAAATGTCTCTCTGTCTCTCTCTGTCTTTCTGGAGAGTGCACGTGCCCTATAGCAAAAACCTCTCCAAAAAAAAGAATTATTTTATTTATTTAACTTTATTTATTTATTTTTATTAATTTGACCAGTGAAAAACATAACGAGAGTGAGAAAGAGAGAAAGAGGTAAAGTGAGAAAGTAAGTCACCAGGTCCAGGACTTGAACTGCAGTCAGCCATGTGGGAGTCCAGCACCCTTAACCACCATGCCATCAGTAGCCCTCTTTCTTTCTTTAAGGTTTTTGTCATAGGGCATGTGTGCTCACTGGAAAGAGACAGACAGAAGTAAAAAATCACCCTGTGGGAGGGGAGGTTGGGGAGGGGTCCGGGGAGAAGGTGGCCACACTACAATTCCTTCTTCGTTCTCCTCTAGGATTTTTGGGCACACATGCCCAACGTGTGCCAGGTCTGGGACTTGAACCGTTTTCAGTCATGTGGGAATCCAGAGCCTTAATTGCTATGCTACCTACTGGCCCCTCACTTTCTTTGTTAAATTGCCAGAGGTTGTGTGTGCTCACCAGAGAGAACAAAGAAACAGAAAGAGAAAGCATCTCTCAGTGTGGCACAACCCCCTTTCCTCCCTGTTGGGATTTTGGACACGAGCACACACACACTCGGTGTGTTTTTTGAGCTGCTAGGGCTGGGATTCAAATTGTTAAGCTATGTAGGGCATAACTCCCTTACCCAGTGGACAGGGCCAACCCTGACCTACATTTATTATGGTACTTTTCCAAAATCTTGAATTTTCCTAAGTTCCCTGGTGATATTTTAAAGTTGAGCTGTCTAGGGACCAGCAGTTAGTGTAATGGCTATGTCGCTGGACTCCCATGTAGTCGACTACGGTTCGTATCCCGGACCTGGTGGCTTAAAACTCATGCCAGGCATGTGTGTGTGTGTGTGTGCGTGCCCAAGATCCCAAGAGGAGAATGGAGGAGAAGGGACCCACCATCCCCCCGGGGGGTGATTCCTCACTTTCTGTCTCTCTCTGTCTGGCGAGCGCACATGCCCTATAGCAAAAACCTCTCAAAAAAAAAAAAAAGTTGAGCTGTCTAAAAATGTATACCTTTTAGACCTTCAGAACTTAAGGAAATGCATTTTATATCAGAAGTATTACTTGTGAGAAAACAATTAACAAATATCTTAAAACTAGATTTAGATGTTCTCCTAAGTTGACATTTTGAAAATTCTCTTCACAAAGGGATCCAGGTATAAAACTACAAGTTTAAAAGATTCTAACCTCTAATAACAAGTTCATATTTATGGAAGAAATTAAAATTAAAATATAATGCCGGATTTACTTTGAATGACAGAGAACCTAAAATCCTCTCACAATAAGAAAACTGTAAGTGCCTTTGAAATCGATCCAATTTTCAATCTGTAAACACCAATTTGACCTCGACACAAGTAAATTTTGCAACTGAATAACATACTAAAATCACATTTTCTAGCAAAGCCTAATATGGTGATTAAAGGACAGAAATTGAGTACGCAAATTTTTTTTTGTTTGAATTGTTGCTAGTGGTCTGTGATTGAGCCTCAATCTCTTCTCCATTTTTCCATTCTGTTGGGATTTTAGACACGTATGCACACAAATCCAGCATGTTTTTTCAAACTGCCACAGCTGGGATTTGAACCACAGTTGGCCATGTAGAATCTGGTTCCTTTAACCACTAGGCTATAGGGCTCACCCTTCCCTATTTTTTAGTGTTTTTCCCTACTTCCCAGTGAATAATAACTTCCACTCTCACTACCTACTTCTATCTTACAGGTGTTCACGGGGATCACTGCCAGATGGGTAACATTCCCTCACAACAGATTTTCTCTGGTCTCTTGGTCTTTCTAGAGTATGGGAATATCCTTCTTTTTCTTTTTTTTTCTTTTGCTATAGTTCGCGTGCGCTCGCCAGAAAGCGAGAAATAACCCCCCCAAGGGGGATGGCCACACTGCAATCCCTTCTCCTCCATTCTCCTCTCGGGATTTTGGGCACACACGCACACTCACCTGGCGTGAGTTTAAGCTACCGGGTCTGGGACTCGAACTGCAGTTCACTACATGGGAGTCCAGCGACATAGCCATTACGCTAACTGCTGGTCCCTGGGAATATCCTTCTGATACTTCTTTTTTCTTTTTACTTTATTCATGATAAAGAGCACATGTGTGCACGAGAGAGAGGTAGAGAGAGAGAGAGAAGCACACAACAGGGTCTCCTCATGCTGCAAACCCCTTTAAGCCCTCCAGTTCATCACGATCTTGAGCACACGCCAAGCTAGCATGTTTTCATGTAGACTCCAGGATCCGAACCCATGGTTGGCCATGTGTCTCCCAGCATTGCAGTTCAGTTTGCTACCAAATGAGCCACCAGGATGGGCCTTTCTGGCACTTCTTAAAGTTGCACAGTTTCACAACAGCACAAATGAATCATATATAACTCCGTACTCCTAGAGGGCTGTGCATTGGGAAGTTAGCTTTAATCCCATCCTGCCTGGCTGGATATCATAGGATATTTAAGTACATCAAATCATATACACACTACGGTATATTTGGTTTCTTGGGCTTCCAAGGTGACTGACTATACAAGAATAAGATATCAATAAGTTTTTGAGCTAATTAAATCAGAATAGCAGTAACCCAGTCACCTGTATCTAATAATAGCTGTCAAAATGCAACATATCTAAAGGACAGATATTTATAGTGTTACATTAGTTTTATAGGTATACAACTCACCCTGCTCTATGTGATAAAGATAAAAACTTTCATTTTGATTTTTAAGAAAAATAATTTTTTTAGAGGTTTTCGCCTTAGGGTGTATACACTCACCAGGAAGAGAGTGAGCGAGACAGAGGCAGTGAGAGGGAAAGTAAGAAATCACTACCCTAGGGGGATGGCCACTCCACAATCCTTTCTCCTCCATTTTCCTCCCGGGATCTTGGGCATGTGTACACACCAACCTGGCGTGAGTTTCAAGCCATGGGGTCTGGGACTTGAACTGTGGTTGGCCATGTGGAAGTCCAACAATGTAACTGCTATGCCATCTGATGGCCCTGATTTTTAAGAAATTTTAATAGAGGTACTCAAAAGAAACAAGTATGTGAAGCATTATAATAAAAATGTCAGAACAGCCTATTTTTAAAATTTTTAAAAATGTATTTGCCATCGGGTGCATGCACCTGCAAGAAAAAAACAGAGGGAAAGTGAGAAATCACCACCCCTGGGGGGTCGTTCAGACCACAACCCCTTCTCTATTCTCCTCTCAGGATTTTGGGCACACACGTACACACACCTGGTGTAAATTTCTAGCTGCCAGGTCCGGGACTCAAACTGTGCAAGTCCGATACCTTAACCATCATTTCACCTGCTGACCTCAAAAGCATTTTTTTTTTTTTTTTTTGGAGAGGTTTTTGCTATAGGGCGCGTGCGCTCGCCAGACAGACAGAGAGAGACATAGAGAGAGAAAGCGAGAAATCACCCCCCAGGGAGGATGGTCACGCCTCAATCCCTTTTCCTCCATTCTCCTCTCGGGATCTTGGGCACGCACGCACACGCGCCCAGCGTGAGTTTTAAGCCACCGGGTCCGGGACGCGAACCGCGGTCGACTATGTGGGAGTCCAGCGACATAGCCATTACGCTAACTGCTGGTTCCCTCAAAAGCAATTTTATAACGCCTGAGAAGCAACCTTCAAATCTGAGATGTCCAGCAGCTAAGAAAGATACAAAATTTACATAAAAATTGTTATATCATATCTCCACTTTTAAGAGGGCTATAGAACCAAATTATAATCAAGTATGCCATGCATGTACACCTATTTTACCATTGGAGGAGTAAGCAGCCATCACCATATTGTTCTAAAAAATGAACGCTATTTGAATTAAGAAACACATTAAACATGAGCACAAGTGCCCGAGATCCAATGAGCTGGAGAAAGGGGATCATGGTGTGACCAGACTTAATGAAGGGTGCTCCTCTCTCTCACTCTCATGTGTGTGCACATGCACCCTTATCGTGAATAAAGGAAAAACATTTGAGAAGAAAGAAGTCAGGGAACTTGCCCTTCTGCTGCAGTGGTAGAGATGCCAGTCGGAGTGGCTTTGCATCCATCACATACCCAAGAGACAAACCAGAGAGGACATGCTCCCAGGCAGTCCCCAGCCAATGACTGAGCAGTAGGGGCGCTAGGACCTGGTCATTTCCTATCAATGTCATGCTCCTTTGAAGAGCAAACTTAGTTGGAGCTCTCTACTGGTTGGCTGTCAGATCTGTGCTATAGTCTAAAGACCAAAGGGCTTCATCCCCCTTTATCTTTACAGACCTTTTCCAGATCACAGACAAACTGATAATATACCTCTTTAGGGACAATAAACCTCTTTCATTTCTGATTCCATCCCAGAATCTCCTTCCAGGATATTATGCCATGATAACAACCTGAACCGACATCACTTCTCCTACAAAGATATAAGCAGTCTCCTTACTATTTTACAGAGGTCTCTCTCACTTACATGTATTCACAATACATATGCAGACATACATAACCACATCCTTGAGACAAGCTAATTAGCTGTTTTATAGGTTAAATTTATGGTATCTCTAAAACTTACTTTATTTTTAATGCTTCTGCAGGGCTGTTTTATTCACATGATAAACTTAAAATTGTGTATTCCTTTTGTAGGTTTAGTTGTTGAAGTTGAAAATAAGTGGTAAAAATAAAATAAAAAGATAGGGTAAATTAGATGAATAATGTTGAAATGTTAAGATATATTTCATAATTGTGGGGCCAGCAGGTGGCATGGTGTTTAAGGATGCAGGACTCCCACATGGCCGACCACGGTTCGAGTCCTGGATCTGGTGGCTTTCTTTCTCACTTTCTCTCTCTCTCTTTTTTCTTCCTCTCTGGTCAAATTAAAATAAATAAATGAATAAATAAAGTTAAATAAAATAATTATTTTTTAAAAAAGAAAAAACTTAACATTTCAACCTTATTCATCTAATTTTCCATATCTTTTAATTTTATTTTTACCACTTATTTTCAACTTTAATAACTAACCCTGTAAAAGGAATCCACAATTTTAAGTTTATCATGTGAATAAAACAGCCCTGCAGAAGCATTAAAAATAGAGTTAACTATAGGACATTAAAGCATATTGTGTAAAATAATGCTGCAATCCTACATATTTTAGATAACACCTTAGAATTTGCAAAGCTTTTGTACACATATTATTCCACTGGATACTCAATGGCACTGCCTGTGCTATTCCAGGTTTATAGACAAGGAAACTGAGCATCAAAAGGTTACTCTTCTCAAGTTAGAACTAGAACCCACAGTTTTTGCTATTAATAGAATTAACCCCAAACCATACGCAATGATTAACACAATTTGTACTGGTCAGTATTTCCTGTTATTGATTTCAAATTGATCATTTGAATAAAATCAAAAATACCCTCCCGTTTTTATCTCATCATTATCAAAGATCAAGATACCACAGAACTACCTTATCTGATGGCTGACCAAATAAAAACAAATATTGGGTTGTTGGAAAAGTTATGACACATTTTTGCATAGGAAGACATAGAAAAAAATACATCACAACTTTTCTGACAGTCCATTATTTAAATAATGTATAAAAAAGTGAGATTAATGAGCCAGCAGATGTCGTAAAGGTTACATCGCTATACTTCCATGTAGTCAACTGTGGTTTGAGTCCTGGACCTGGCGGCTTAAAACTCACACCAGGTGCCTGTGCATGTATGCCCAAAATCCTAAGAGGAGAATGGAGGAGAAGGGATTGCGGCATGGCCATCACACTGGGATAGTGATTTCTGTCTCTCTGCTGAGTGTAAGTACCTTATAGCAAAAATCTCTTTTAAAAAGCCCCTTAGCTTCATTGTCCCGCTGAAAGCAGGATGGGTCATCAGCAGCTCTACTGGAGCCACCCGTGAAAATTCGGCCAGGGCTCTCGCTCTTGTCGCATGTGCTGGAACTGGCATGGTCGGATCCGGAAATACAGCATTAACATAACATGTGCCATCATTGTTTCTGTCAGTATGCGAAGGACATAGGCTTCAAGTTGGACTAAATGATCTTCCTTGAATGGACTGTCCAAGATATCCACCCAGTGAAAGAAATCATGCTGGCTATTTGTATATAAAATAAAATAAATAAAACCCTTCAAAAAAAACTCTTTAAAAATTAGATTAACAAAATATCAAAACTATTTTTTTCTTTTTCTTCCTTTGGAGAGGTTTTTGCTATAGGGTGCATGCGTTCGCCGGAAAGACAGAGAGACAGAGAGACAGAAAGCGACAAATCACCCCCCCCCCCCCGCCCCAGGGGGGATGGCCATGCCACAATCTGTTCTCCTCCATTCTCTCGGGATCTTGGGCACACTCACACACATGCCCAACTTGAGTTTAAGCCACGGGGTCAGGGACTCAACTACATGGGAGTCAACTACATGGGAGTTCAGTGACATAGCCATTATGCTAACTGTTGGTCCCAGTATCAAAACTATTTATTTAGAACCAAGAACACTAACAAAAAAATACATACTGCCTTGTATGTCAGTTCAGATGATTCTCCCTGTATATAATCTAATTTATAATGCTTGAAAATTCTATCAATAGAAGGACTATTGTCCTTGTTCAAGGGTAAGAAATTGAAAGGTAAGTTTTAAATGAAATAAACTAAAAGGTTACTTATTATACTTTTAAAGGCAGTCATGTCTCATTTAAGATCTGAACACAAAATAAACTAAGTAATACTTCAGAAACCATAGCCATTTTTGTTTCCAGACACAGCAGAAACATCAAAACCCTTCACCTTCAGTTTTTAGCCTTCTTTCAATACAAGGAAATCAGCAAGGCCTCAGGAATAGAACCAACAGTCCCAGAGGCAGCACAGCTGAAGGACTCCAGATAAGTATTTGGTCTCCCTGTATTTCCCTCATTTATAAAACAAAGCTAGTATCTGTTAAGCCTACCTCAAAAAGTTGTAGATAACAAAATGAGAAAATGTATATGAAAAATTAAAATGAAAGGTACAATTAAAAAACACCCATTTGTTAAAAATTAAATTAAATGGCTCTAAGTCCCCAAGAGACCTTTCAATAAGACTTATGAAAATCACGATAAGTTTTTTAATTGCCATGACTCTGATGAAGGAAAGTTCTTTTGAATAAAAACTAGGATAACAAAACAACTTTGCACCATACAATAATACTACATTACTGTCAAATGTGATAATCACCTATGTTGCTCTGATAGCCTATCAATTCACACTTACTTTCCAAAACTTCATTTGATATACGAGTTTTTCTTTTTTAAAAAATCCGCACATGGGCCAGCAGATGGCGTGGATGTTAAGGCAGCTGGAACATGGTCAACTGGGTAGTCTGAGTACTGAACCTGGCAGCTTAAAGAACACACAGGACACATGTGCACGCAAGCCCAAAATACTCAGAGAATGGAGGAGAACGGACTGTGGCATATCCATCCCCTCTAGGGGGTGCTCTCTCAGTTTTTCTCTCTGTCTCTGTCTCTGTCTCCAGCAAGCATGCATACCCTATAGCAAAAAATTTAATAAAATTTTAAAAAATTTATTCATATGAATATTGTCAATATTTTAAATAAAATATGAATCCTTTGGTATGAACCATTACTAAGGGCCAGCCTAGTACCTAGTGATTTAGGGAGCCAATCCCACATAGCCAACTGTAGTTGCAACCACAGCTCTGGCGGCTGCATGCCAGGTACGTGTGCATGTGTTCCCTAAATCATGACAGGAGGGAGAAATGGAGGAGGAAAGATTTCAGCGTAACCATGTCCCATGAGGGATACTGTCTCATCGTCCCCCTCCCTTTCATAAGCACACATACCCTCTAGTTAAAAAAAAAAAAAAAAAAGCCCGAATGTCAAGTGCCTCAGCAGTTGATTCCCCAAAACTGGACTGTGGTCTCACTGCATAATAACCAGCTAGGAAGACAACCCTCACAAAAAAGAAAAAGAACTAATATAAAGAGTGAGGAATAATCCGAGATTAACCATCAAACCATGTTTATTAACCATAAACCATTTTTAGATGTATAACCTACAAACGTATGACTTTACATTACAATGAAAACCTTGGTAAGATTATATATAATAGTTTACATTTAACGAGATCCATTTCTCTACTGCATTAGGACCCACTATCTACTGTACTTACTTCTGTATGACATTTTGCAAGCTCAACATCATACCCAGTTCGCCTTTCATCTTTTCTCTGTTTGCCCGGCATTCTGCCAAGTATCGGAGAGCCTACAGCAGAAACAGCAATAGGTTAATTTGCAGATCCAGGACATTCAAAATTAAACTACTACTAACCATAAGAGGAAAAATAGAAACAAATGCTCTGTCTTTAGAATCAATTAGTTTTGAAGTGTTCTGAAACTCTACTTCAAATGTGATAATCATAGTAATCCCCTAGGGAAGAAATGATCCTATTAGCTGTAGTATCTGAACCTGTTCTTTGAAATGAAGGCTCCTAACTTAGCTGCAAGGTCAAAATTAGGTTGTTCTGGTTTTATGTTCACCACTTCATCTTGACAAGGATACAAGGAACTCTAATTATTAATTTCAGGGAATAATCCCAATAGTGATCACTTAACTAAATGCTTTTTACACATTAATTAAAATAAACTGCTAGGCCAGCAGGTGGCATGGTGGTTAGGGCGCCGAATCCTACATGCCTGTGGTTGGGGTCTCTCAGACTTGGCAGCTGAAAAAAACAATGAATGTGTACGTGCGTGCCCAAAATACTGAGAGGAGAATGGCGGAGAAGAGACTGCACCATGGTCATTCCTCAGGGGGCTGAAGGGGGTGTGATTTCTCACTTTCCCTGTCTCTCTCGTGACTACATGCATGCTATGGAAAAAAAAAAAAAAAAGAGTAATAATAAAATAAATTGCTAACTAAGAAAAAAACATAAACCCACTGTTTATAGGATGAACTGATTCTAGTTTTACTACAATTCACCTTTAAATTTTTTTTTAATTGAGAATTAATGTTCGCAAATTTTCTATTTTGTGAGCTTAACTCTTTTGGAGTGTTTTTCTCTTAATACTGAACATACATTTTTACAAGTCTTTCCTTCACATGCGGCTTCCTCAGGTCTCTCATCTCACTGCTCCCTTTATACCTCACTGCCGCTTACACTTATAGAGCTCCTCCTTACTCATTCTCCTCCGAAGACTTTGGTACTTGATTCTCAGAAAAACTCTGTGGACTACACCACCTAAAATTCTACCATCTCAGTCCACTGACTGTTTACCTTTTCACTGATCTTTCACATTCCATTCCTGATCATTATAAAAAAAAATGTACCACCTATGAAGTCCCAAATTCAGTGACCTCTGATTACAGCCGATCCTTTCTGAAACTACTCCAACTCTGACTTCTACTTTAGCCCATAAAAAATTAACTGCTATGGGAACTGCCCTCCCATGAAAAACTAAAAATGAGGATAACATATACTAAATACTTATTTACAGACACTAGACAAGAACCAGTAGAGAACTGTAAGCCCAGAGAGAAGACAAATGATAAGCTGGGCCCCGCAACTGGCCACTTCACTGCCATGGAAGCAGTTTCCAGTCTACAAGGAGGCGAAGTCCAAAAGAAGCCCAGTGCTCTTGCTAAGTTTGAGGCAGAAATCAGAGCTGGAGCCTAGGACAACAACAGAGTAAAGGAATCCACACAGCCACAAAGGTCTAGAGACCTACAGGTAGTAGATCTGTATGCAACCAAGAATCTTTGGTTGCATATGGATCTACACATGTCTGGGGTAAAAGGCCACAGGGATAGGGAATTAGAACCACCAGAAACTACAGAAAACAGTTCCTGGAACTCACAATAGGCTGGGAGTAGATTGGGATACCACTGGCCAGAGGTGAGACCTAGCCATAAATGAGGCAAAGGGAAGAATCTTCCGTCTAAAACAGCATCACCTTACCACTGGAGATATAGAATAAAACCTGGTTTAGATCCATCCTAACAGAGCCCCAGAAGAGGTTGGCAGGTATCAGACTTTTCCATCAAAAATCTTTTTTGGGGACCAGCAGATGGCACAATGGTTATGACACTGGATGTCCGCGTAGCTGACTGTGGTTCGAAGCTAGGATCCAGTGACTTAAACTCATGCCATACACGTGTACATATGTGCCCAAGATCCTAAGATGAGAATGGAGGAGAAGGGATTGAGGTGTGGCCATCCCCCCTGGGGAGTGATTTCTTGCTTTCTGTCTCTCTGTCTCTCTGGCAAGTGTATGCACCTTATAGCAAAAAATCTCTCTATAAAAAACTTATTCTGAAGAATAATAGATGATAATTTCCAAAATCTGATGAAAACTATAAACCCACAAATCTAAGAGGCCCAACAAATCCCAAGTAAAACAACAAACAAAAACAAAGCACAAAGAAAACCACCCATATTAATCATATCATAATCACTTGCTGAAAAATGGTTAAGGAAGTTTCAGAAGCCAAAAATGGAAAATATATGAAGAGAGGAACAAAGATTAAAAATTACAGCAGTTTTCTTATTAGAAATTAAGCCAAAAGACAATGCACCAACATCTTTTGAAGTACTGGGAAAAAAACAACAAAAAAAAAAACACCAGCAATTCGGGCCAGCAGGTGGCATGGTAGTTAGGGCTCTTGACTCACAAGTGGCTGACCATAATTTGAGCCTAGGACCTGGTGGCTTGAGAAATCACACTAAGCACATATGCATGGATGTCCAAAATCCCAGGAGGGAGTGGATGAGAAGAGACAGAGGCACGGTCATCCCCCTGAGAGATGATTTCTCACTTCCCTCTGTCTGTCTCTGTCTCACTCCAGTGAGCACATGTGCCCTCTGGCAAAAAAACAAACAAACAAACAAAAAACTAGCAAACCTACATTACAAGAAATATTAAAGGAAGTTTTTCAGGCAGGATAAAAAAAAATTACACCAATACTAATCTAAATGTATTTTAGAGAATGGAGAATGAAGAAGGAAGAGTAACAGAAATGGTAGAAATGAAGATAAATATGACATTTAAAAAATTATAATCTCCTCTGAGTCCTGAAAATTGACCACTTCTGTGTATCCAGGAGGCTGCTCCCGGCAACTCTGCAGCTATCATAGAATATACTGAATTACACCGTAAACACTATGGATACCATATAGGTTACCATGAAAAAGAGAAAGAAAGAAAGAGGCTCATGAACGTTCAAAAATGGCAACAAAGATGACTGGTCTGAAGGCTAAGCTCTATCAGAAATATCTCCATGCAGGGAACCAGCAGTTAGCGTAATGGCTGTGTCGCTGGACTCCCACGTAGTCAACCGCGGTTTGTGTCCCGGACCCGGTGGCTTAAAACTCATGCCGGGCGCGTGTGCGTGCGTGCCCAAGATCCCGAGAGGAGAATGGAGGAGAAGGGATTGCGGCATGACCATCCCCCCTGGGGGGTGATTTCTCGCTTTCTGTCTCTATGTCTCTCTCTGTCTGTCTGGCGAGCGCATGCGCCCTATAGCGAAAATCTCTCCAAAAAAAAAAAAGAAATATCTCCATGCTGAGAAAATACAAATGAAAAAAAGACTATCAAGATGCATGTAAAGAGGAACACCAAACAGAAGAATGATAAAAGAGTCCACAAAGAGCAGTATCTATCTGGTGGACAGAGAAGGAAGGTCCCGAGCTAAAGTACTTTCCGATATGATTAAACAAAAACGAAAAGAGAAAGCGGGAAAATGGGAAATCTCTCTACCCAAAGTTCAAGCCCAGGGAGAAATGGAAGTATTAAAAGTTATTTGAATAGGAAAGAGAAAGAAGGGGGCATGGAAAAGGATGATTACAGAAGACTGCTCTGTTGGAAATGGCTTTACTAGAAAACCAACTAAATATGAAAGATTCATTAGGCCAATGGGTTTACGTTTCAAGAAAGCCCACATAACACATCCTGAACTGAAAGCCACCTTTTGCCTGCCAATATTCAGTGTAAAGAAGAATCTCTCATCTCCACTATACACAACTGTGGGTGTTATCACTAAAGGTACAGTCACTGAGGTGAACGTGAGCGAGTTGGGCTTTGTGACACAAGGAAACAAGGTTATTTGGGGGAAATATGCCCAAGTTACCAACAATCCTGAAAACGATGGATGCATAAATGCTGTCTTACTGGTTTGATAGCAGTTGCATACAAGTAATTCCTTTTTGAAGATGATACACCAATCTGGGAAACCACCATGATTGTAATATTTCTGAATATAGCCAGTCTTACATGTCTGCAGTCATCAAAACATTATTAAATTGTACAAAAACATTAAAGTGGGCCGGCAGGTGGTGTGGTGGTTAAGGACACTAAACTCCCACATGGCCAACTGCGGTTCAAATCCTGGACCTGGAAGCTTGCTTTCTCTCTATCTGTCTCTCCCTGGTTAAATTTAAAAAAGTAAATAAATAAAGTTAAATAAAATAATTATTTTAAAAAAATTAAAGTGGCCTGGTTTTTTAAAAAAATTATAATCTCTTTAAGATAATTGACTGTTAAAAAGAAATGTACAGACTTTTTTTTTTTTTTTTTTTTTTTGAGAGGTTTTTGCTATAGGGCGCGTGTGCTCACCAGACAGAGAGAGACAGAGAGACAGAAAGCAAGAAATCACCCCCCCGGGGGGATGGCCACGCCGCAATCCCTTCTCCTCCATTCTCCTCTAGCGATCTTGGGCACGCACGCACACGCGCCCCGGCGTGAGTTTTAAGCCACCGGGTCCGGGACGCGAACTGCGGTCGACTACATGGGACTCCAGTGACATAGCCATTATGCTAACTGCTGGTCCCCAAGAAATGTACAGCAGACTTTTAAACACATGTAGAAGTAAAATGTATGACAAAAATAGCACAAAAGGTGAGAAAAAGAAATGGAGAAATACTCTTGTGTATTTCTCATGTTACAGATGACGTATATAAATCCATTTAACTGGACAACCGTAAGTTAAAGATGCCTATTGTAAAACCTAGAGCAGCTACTAAATAAAATAAAAACAAGAGGTTATATACTAATAAGCCAACAGTGATAATAAAAAGGAATTATAAATATCATACTTGTGTTTCGACCTCACTGGGAACTCTGAACCACTGACCCTTCTACTTTCTCATTAGCTCTGTTCCTCTATGACTTCCCTTCCCTTCCTATTGAGTCTAGCAAACGTAATTTTATCATTTCAATCACTCTCCTGCCAAAATCCTAAACTCCCTTGCATAGTTGTTCAGTCCAACTTACCTGGCCAAGTATCAACCCTGGACAAATCCAACTATTTGGCTCTCAGGGCCTATAGAAGGCCTGAAGGGAGGAGAAAAAGGAGTTTCATAATCAAGAAGTAAGTATCATATCAATTCAATGTTACCAAACTAATCAGCCTCTCAAGGCTGGTAACCGATCTTACCATTCTCCTCGGTTGGCAACCTTTCCCAATTTTCCATAATTATGAGAGCCTTCTGGGGCCGCAAATGGCATGGTGATTAAGGACGCGGGACTCCCACACAGCCGACTGTGTTAAAAGTCCCAGACCTAGTGGCTTGCTTTCTCACTTTCTCTCTCTCTCACTCTCGCTCTGTCCCTTTCTGATCAAATTATAAATAAATAAAATCATTCTTTAAAAAAAATTATGAGAGCCTTCTCCTCAAACCTTTCCCACTCTAATAGGTCTTACCTTCTGCAGTTAGATACGTTCAATGCTAGTCTATTAAAAAAAAAAAAAAAAAAAAGAAAAAGAAAAAAAACTTCCTTTACTACCAAGTCTCTACCTAGAGACCAATGACCTCTCCCCCTCTTTCTCTTCTCATCTTTACTGCACTTTTTTTCTTTCTTTCTTTCTTTCTTTTTTTTTTTTTTAGAGATTTTTGTTATAGGGCATCTGTGCTTGCCAGAGAGACAGAAACAGAGAAATCACCCCCCAGGAGGGATGGTCACTGCTGCAATCCCCTCTTCTCCATTCTCTTCTCAGGATTTTGGGCATGCACATACACCCGGCCTGAGTTTCAAGCTGCCAGTCCAGGACTTAAATGGTGTTGACCATGTGGGAGTCCAGCGCCTTAACCACTGCACCACCTCCCTTTATTGCATTTCTTAATAAAACAGGTTCTAAACTAAGGGTCATGCAACTTTTCCCACTTGTTACTATTATTCTCTTTTCTAATAATGTTTGTTCTGACTTTCAAACTTCATTGTGTGTAGGCAAAATAGAACATTTGTATTATACAGTTTTACTTTGCACAAGGAAAAGCATATTTAATACAAGTTCATGAAATTAGACTAAATGGGGAATTTATCATGGTTCTCAAGTAATGGGTGATGATTAAAATTTCTATTACATTAATTTTCTTTTACATTTTTGCTAGGAAAATTTTAGAATGCTTTAAAGAGAAAATGTGTAGTAATAACACCTATGTCCCCATCATGTAGCTTCAACTCCGAAAGCAATCTTGTTTCATCTATCTCCCGTCCATAACCACACTGCAGAATTGCATGTTTTACAGCAAGTATCAGAGAACATACAATTTCATTTGTAAATACTTCAGTACACACCTAAGATTTTTTTCAAAAATTAATTTAATAGAAACATTCTTATAATACTCTGAGAAAGCAATGAGTCTTTAATACTATGTACTATCTGATCCATATTCATTTCCAGTTATGTACAAATCCTACGGTTAACTTGTTCAAGTCAGAATTGCAATACCTACATATTACATTTGGCTGATATGTCCCTTAGGTATCTTTTAATTTATAGCACTTACTGCAATCCCTCTTTTCTATCCCAACTGCCTTTTTTTTTTAAATACCATTTATTGGTCAAGGAACCAGACTGTTTTCAAGAAATAGCTACATTCTGGACTTGCAGTACTTTCTATTGTTCTTTAGCCTATTTTTCTAGCCCCCACAGTTCTCATAATAGTTCCTTTTGTATTATTAACTATGATCTTGTATATTTGTGTCTTCCTTTCTCATCTTATATTTAAAATAAGGGCTGTGTCCATTAACTAATACTGGACAAACAGAAAGTAGCATGTTCATACACTGGAATATCATTCATTCATAAAAAGAAATGATGTATTGATACATAACACAGTATAGATAAACCTTGAAAATATTACACTGGAGCAGACCAGTAGCCTAATGGTTAAGTGAACCAGATCCCATGTGGTCAACCTCGGTTTAAATTCTGGCCCTGACCACTGGAAAAACATGCCAGTGCATGTATGTATGTGCCCCGAATTCCAATAGGATGGAGAAATGGAGATGGGATTGTGGTTTGACCACATCCCACTAAGGAGGTGCTCTCTCCCTTTCCTTCTCTGTCCCTCTCTCTCTCTCTCTGATGAGGGCACATCCCCTCTAACAATTAAAAAAACAAATTCAGTCGGCCCTGTGGTCTGATGTTTAAGGGAGTCAGATCACACGTAGCCAGCCACGGAATTTGGGTCCCAGCCCAGAGGCTTGGAAACACACCAGGTACATGTACATGCCCAAAATCCTGACAGGATGGAGAAATGGAGAAGGGACTGTGGTATAACTATGCCCCACTAGGGAGTAGTTTTTCCCTTTCTCTCTCTTTGTGTATATATATAATATTATATATAAAATACATATATTCACATATATTATAAATATATTATATATAATAATGCTAAGTGAAATAAACCAGTCACAAAAGGCCACATGTTATATGATTCTATTACAAGAGAAACATAAACATTTTTGTGAAAATAAGCAAATAGGAACAGAAAACAGATTAATGGTTGCTTAGGATGGGACTAGGCAGTTTGAGAGCAATAGGTAAAGGGTATGTTTTTTTTGATAAAATAAAGGTGATAAAAGTGTTTCAAATTTGGTAATGGTGGCTCAACTCTGTGAATATACTAAAAACTAATGACTGCTCCAAAAAGATGAATTATATAATGGTATCTGATCTCAATCTTAAAAAGCTGTTATACTGGGGACCAGATGATATAATGGTTAGGCTGCTGGACTCCTATGTAGTCAACCACAGTTCAAGTCCCAGACCCAGCAGCTTAAAACTCACGCCAGGTTCATGCATGCCTAAAGTCCTGAAGAGAATGGAGAAGGGACTGTGGCGTGGCCACCCTCTCCCCCGGGGCAGGGGGTGATTTCTCGCTTTCTGTTCCTCCAGTAAGCATATGCACCCTACAGCAAAAATCTCTATAAAAAAAAAAAAAAAACCTGCTATAAACTGCTATAGTAAGACCCAGCCTGATGACATAGTCTCAAGTATTTAAGACTGCGGTGCTGGAAGCCATACAGCCAACCACAGTTTGGATCCCCAGCCTGGTCACCCTAAAATGCTCCAGGAGTACATGGTTATGTCCATGATCCCTGTGTGCTGGAAAAAGGGGATCAAAGAGTGACCAGATCCAACCAAGGGTGCTTGTTTCTCTCTCTCTCACGCACATGCTCACTACCATGAATAATAGCAAACACATGAAAGAATACTACCACTTGCAAATAAAAATTAGAAACTTGCTTGCTCTATAGTCTCTTAATTTTTTTTAATCATATCATTTAACACTTGTTCAAATTCTCCTTAATTGCAAAATTAAAACACTGAGTCTGTAAGTACTAAAGGCAACTTACGAGCAAAGCTGAGTGGACGACCGGGGGGTTGGGATGGTCCATAAACAAAATAAGGCCAGGCAGACATCCCTGATCCTGAACGATAGCTCTTCTATTTAACGGGTCTGCTGCTAGATCCCGTAGCTGGTTTACTACCGACAGAGCGTCAGGCTCTTCATTCATGGTGGAGGAGGAAGAATTCATCTTCTAGGCCATGCACGTGAACAAAATCTTCTTAAATTCTGTAGAAAAGGTTTGCAAAATTAATTCTAGGCTGCAGAGATTATGTTGTGGCATTTGTTAAATAACCAGGATTATAATACCTTTAGAAGGAGGTTAAGTCTAAATCGTACAAAAATTTAAGAACTAGTAATTTCGTAGTTTCAGAGAAGTAAATGAACTTAAAAACCAGAATAAAGAAATCAAGCTATTCATGCATGCACGATGTTTAAAGAACACAGGTCCACCTCAACAGTCCCAGAAATTCCTGTTTTGCCATACATATTTTAAAACTAAAGTCACTATTAACCAATGCTTTACAATTCAAACTGCAACCTTTGCAATTTTTTTATACCTTTTTTTTTTTTTTAAGAGGTTTTTGCTATAGGGCGCGTGCGCTCGCCAGACAGATAGAGAGACAGAAAGCCAGAAATCACTCCCCAGGGGGGATTGGCCACGCCACAATCCCTTCTCCTCCGTTCTCCTCTCGGGATCTTGGGCACACACGCACACGTGCCCAGCGTGAGTTTTAAGCCACCGGGTCCGGAACGCGAACCACGGTCGACTACATGGGAGTCCAGCGACATAGCCATTACGCTAACTGTTGGTCCCACCTTTGCAATATTTTTCAAACTGTGATACTGCCTGTGTTTTTTCCCCTTGCAGAGCATTTCTGGGTTTAAAACAAGTGCCTCGAGGGAAGTGGCTAGGTGACAGCTTTTTTTCTTATTCATCTATGAACAAGAAACCCAGTATACTAGTTCTACAAAAGATAAAATCCCCTAAGAAAAAGGAGGGAGTAATAAAACGAACCAAGAAGCCAGGAAGGGTCCCTTGCCTGTGCCTCAGGCCCATAGTTTGGGAGATCACAGAGAATCTGAACTGAATCGAAGCACATCTGTCCATCTTTGAGTATGACATACTCTACTCTCTAGAAAGAAGCAAGACTAAGAAGAATGAAAGAGAATTTGAGCAAATTAATTTGACAGGTAAGGAAACTGTCACGGAGAAGTTTAATTTGCCCAGGTAGTAGAAACTAGTATAAAACCGGACTAAAATCCTTGTTACTATTTTTTTTTTTAATTTTGCTATTGGGCATGGGCACTCTTTAGAGAGAGACAGAGAATGAGAGAGAGAGAGAGAGAGAGAGAGAGAGAGAGAGAGAGAGGGGGGGGGGGGGAGGGAGGGAGGGAGGGAGGAGGGGGGAAAAGTGAGGAAGTGCCCCTCAGGGCAGATGGCCAGATCCAAATCCTTGCTCTTCCATTCTTTTATCAGGATTTTGGGCACACATGCATAGGCACCTGGCATGTTTTTTTAAGCCACTGAGTCCAGGACTCAAATCATGCAGTCAGCCATGTGAAATCAAATCACCTTAACCCCACACCACCAGCTGGCTTATTATTTATTATTTCTTAAACTGGTCAGTGTTCTATCTTCTACATAGTTCTTTTAAATCCAGCACATCTTTTTTCCATAAAAGAGGATATTTTAGAAAATGCAATATGCTAAACACACAAAAGCCAAAAAAAAAACACAAAAGATTGAGAAACCATATATGCAGAAAGCTAAAAATTCTAGCTTTAATTAGCCAGATTATATCATACATTCCTTATTAGGAAGGATATAAAAGTATAAATACTTTCCACGGATTAATGGAGTTTGCTAACTTCAATAACAATGTCAACTAGGAGACTGACAGGGATAATGTTCTCTAAGTTCCTTAAGCGTATTCAAAAGTTATCAGGGGAGAAAAAGGTGGCAAAGTAGAAATGACCTTACTATATATTGAAATATACAAAGCTATAAGAATAAAGCAGTAGTACTAATTGGAGGTCTGGGGAGAGGTAGATACTTCTCCCAATAAAGTTACTTACGCATTCATTACAAAAAAAGCTCTGGGGTGGCTGGATCCCACTAGGATAACCACACTGTTCAGCATCCTCTCAATATCCCTGTGGACAGCTTATCCTTAAGCTTTAGGTGTTGTTACCAGCACAAATCCTACCCAAACTAGAACCTGCAGAACTAATTACTGGATCAAAGATCCAAGAGCCAAGTCACATTTAAAGGACCAAGCATTCAATCTAGCAATCCCACTTTTAAGTAATTACCTAAAAGACTCAATTCAGTATGTTAAACAGATGTCTGAATTTCCATGTTCATGTAACAAAATAAACTAGAGTCAAGAAATGGAATCAACCTAAGGTCCATTAACAATGAATGGATAGGAATGTGCTATACATACAAAATGGAATACTATTCAACCTTTAAAAAGGAGGAAATTCTGGGGCCAGTGGGTGTACAGAAGTAATACAAATGGGCCAACATGAAGATTCTGATCTCAGGACCAGCAGGTGGCATGGTGGTTAAGGTGCTGGATACTCCTACATGACTGACCACGGTTCAAGTCCTGGACCTTGTGGCTTGCTTTCTCACTTTCCCTCTCTTTCTCTGTCCCCCTCTAGTTGAATGAAAATAAAATGAATGAATGAATAAAATTAAATAAATAATTCTTTAAAAAAAAAAAAAGAGATTCTGATCTCATGTCCTAGGACCTTCCTAAGCGTAGCAGGTGTGCATACACATGCCCATGGTGCAGACCAGCTTACATTTGGGGTGGATCATGGTGTGAGGACCCTGCTGAGGAAAGGAGGTGTCTGTCTGTCTCTCTGTCTCTCTCATGGAGGAAATAAGTAAATAAATTTTATTTTTTTTTAATTGCTAGAGGGCTTGTGTACTTTACCAGAGCTAGAGAGGGAGAACGCGTTCCCAATGGGGTGTGATCACACCAAATCCCTTCTCCATTTCTCTATTCTTTCAGGAGTTGGGGCATGCACATACACTTGCCTGGCATGTTTTTCAACTGCCAGAGCAAGGATGTGAACCCTGATTGGCCATATGGGACCTGAGCTCCTTTAACCACTAGGCTATAGAGCAAGCCCTAAAGTTAAGAAGGAAATTCTGTCATTTGCAATAAGGTAGGTAAAAACTGAGAATGCTATACTATATGAAATAAGTCAGGCACAGAAAGACAAATACTACATAATCTCATTTAAATGGGGAATCTAAAATAGTAAAACTCATAGAAGCAGTGAATAGAATAGTGGCACAACAGTTAACACAACGGGAGGATCATAAAGAATGGTTAGAAAGGCCAGTAGGTGGCGTAGTGGTTAAGGCACTGGATTCTCAAATGCCTGAACATGGTTCTAGTCCTGGACCTGGCAGCTTGAAATTCATGCCAGGCGTATATATGTACATACACAAAATTTCAAGAGAATGGAAGAGAAGGAACTGCAGAGTGGCAATCCCCCCTGGGGGGTGGGGGGGTGATTGCTTGCTTTCTGTCTCTCTGTCTCTGTAACTCTGGTGAGTATATGCACTCTACAGCAAAAATCTCTATCTCAAAAGAAAATAATAAAAGGCTAGGTATGGTAAAAGGATACAAAGTCTAAAATAAGAGGGGACTAACTGGGTTTTATTTACTTATTTAGAGAGATTTTTGCTATAGGGTGCAAGCACTCCCTGAGATAGAGACAGAGAAAGCAAGAAATCACCCCTCAAGGGATGGCCACATTACAATCCCTTCTTCTCCACTCTCCTCTTAGGATTTTGAGTATGCATGTACAGGTGCCCAGCATGAATTCCAAGCCGCTGAGTCTGGGACTCAAATCACAGTGGACGACATGGGAGTCCAGGGCCTTAATCACTGGACTGGCCCCAGTGGATTTCATTTTTAATCTAAATATGACAATGTAGTGAAAATTAAATTGTTTAAAATTGCTAAGATAGTAAATTTAATGTCCTCACCACAAAAAATAAGTGTTTGAGGTAACAGAGATGCTAACTAGCTTGATTTATATTTCACAATGATTCATAAATCATGACATCACTTTGTACTTCATACAAACAATCATAGGGCTAGTCCCATGACCTAGTGGTTAAAGGGAGCTGAATCCCATTTGGTTGATCAGAGTTCAAGTCCCAGCCCCAGTGGCTTGAGAAACACGCGTGCCCCAAAAATTTCAATAGGATGGAGAAATAAGAGGGACTGCAGGATGAACACACCCCCTTAGGGGTGCTTTCTCCCTCCTCGTCTGTCTTCCTGGCAAGCAACACACTCTCTAGCAATTAAAAAAAAAAAAAAAAAAAAGATATAGGGCCATCAGGTGGTGTGGAGGTTAAGGCACTGGATACCCTATGGCCAACTGCACAGTTTGAGTCCTGAACCTGGAGGCTAGGAAGTCACATTGGGTGTAAGAGTGTGTTACTGTCTGCCCAAGATCCAGAGAGGTGAATGAAGGAACTGTGATGTGGCCATCCACCCTAGGAGGTGATTTCTCACTTTCTCTCCCTCTCTGTCTCTCTGGTGAGTATAAGTACCCTACAGGAAAAACCAACCAAAAAAGATATATACGTCCATGCTTACACAGACACTTATAAATTGTCAATTTACAATAAAACGTTTAAAAATAAAATAAACTCGAGGAGGAAAACAAATATTCTGGGTAAAGCTCTTGTGCATACAATGGCCTTGCAACTGCAGAATTGCACTTTTTTTTTTTTTTTGGAGAGGTTTTTGCTATAGGGCACGTGCACTCGCCAGAAAGACAAAGAGAGACAGAAAGTGAGAAATCAGGAATGGCCACATTGCAACCCCTTCTTCTCCATTCTCCTCTCGGGATCTTGGGCACACGCACATGCGCCTGGCATGAGTTTAAGCTACCAGTTCCAGGACTTGAACCACAGTCGACTACATGGGAGTACAGTGACATAGCCATTACACCAACTGCTGGTCCCAAGAGAATTCCACTCTTAATGAAGTAGTCAAGGAGCCATCAGGTGGCACAGCAGTAACACAACTGGACCCACAAGGGTTTGCATCCGTGGACCTCCCTGAGCACACCTGGTGCTTGCATATGACCTATAAGGAGTCTTAGAAAGTCTATTCAATGGGAATGACTCTAAAAAAAGATAATTCCTTCCAGTTTGTTTGAAATAAAAAGTCAAAATAGTTAAAACTTCTAACCAACTATGGTGGTACACAGGTAGCACCACTGCTTAGGAGGCAGGAAGCCACACGAGAGGTCTGTTTGGTTTCTGGGCCATCTTGAACAGGTTAGGCGTGTGCCTGTAATCCTAACCGAGTTGCTAGGACAAGGAAGATCACCACACAATGAGATCTTGTCAAAAAAATACCTATCTGCCTGTGTGTCTTGCTTTCTTATAAAGGGAAAAAAAAGAAAACAAAACAAAACAAAAACAAACACACAGCAGGCTAAACACTATGTGGAGGGATCCAGATCCTGTAATCGCCAATCTTGGTTTGAATACCAGGTCTGAAGCTTGAAAAATATGCAGGGCACTCACACAAATGCCCAGGACCCTGAATGGAAGGAAAAATGGAGGGAAGGAGATTGTGGCATGACCAGGCCTGCTTGGGGAGAGCTTTCTTTCTCTATGACATGCACATGTGCCCTCTAGAATGAAAAAACATATACGTTAAAAATACGGGGCTGGCAGGTGGCATGCAGGTTAAGCACTGGATTCCAACATGGCTGACCACAGTTCAGGTACTGAACCTGCTGGTTTGTTTTTTCACTTTTTCTCTCTCATCAAATTCAATAATAACAATAATAATTAATAAAATTAAATACTTTAAAAAACTAGAAATCAAACAATATAAACTTTCAATCTTTAAAACACACTAAGAAAAGGGCTTAAATAAGGAATACCTTAGGAAAAGATAAGCAACACCAGGGGACATCATTTCCTATGGTACTTAGATTAAGGTCAGAAAAGCAAGTGGAAGCTATGCTTTGCCCTTAGATTAGAAAGATGTTTTGGTTTCTTATCTTTTTTTTTTTTTTTCTATAAGGTACATGCACTCACTGGAGACATAAGAGAGAAAGAGAGAGAGAGAGAGAGAGAGAGAGAGAGAGAGAGAGAGAGAGAAAAGCACTCCCAAGGGGAGAAGGCCACAATCCCTTCCCCTTCATCTCTCCTCTCAGAACCTTGAGCATGCACGCACACATGCCCAGCATGCTTTTCGTCACTGGGTGGGGAACTTGTACTACACAGTTGACCTTCTGAGATCCAGTCATCCTAACCACAATACCTTGAAATGGCCCTCTTCTTTTAATATTCCTTATGACATCAAGTTACTTTCTAAGCACCACATAGTCTGAATCCTGTTAAATGATCATTATGTCTGTGGGTAGCACAATTGACAAATTTGATGTTATAAGAGTTAGCTATATAGAACAGTTAAGAGAATAAAAACAGATAAACAAGTTATAATTTTAACCTCAAGTCATGTATCAGAAACACTGTGTTTTTCTGTTAATTCTATCATTTTTACTCAAGTTGTATGACAGAAGTGTCTGCCTTCATAAGAGAGAAAAAATATTTTTAAATTAGTATGTCAGGGGGACCAGCAGTTAGCGTAATGGCTATGTCGCTGGACTCCCACATAGTCGACCATGGTTCGAGTACTGGACCCGGTGGCTTAAATTCACACCGGGCACGTGTGCATGCGTGAGAAGGGATTGTGGCGTGGCCATCCCCCCTGGCGGGTGATTTCTCGCTTTCCATCTCTCTGTCTCTCTGTCTGTCTGACGAGTTCATGCGCCCTATAGCAAAAACCTCTACCAAAAAAAAAAAAAATTAGTATGTCAGGACTTATTCTACTCTATTCTCTCTATTCCCTACTTGGTACATCTCAAAATAGCTTTAAATAAAATAGTTTAAATACACTGATATGAGCAATTCTACATCAGCCAATAAACCATAATGTGAATAAAAAAATAAATAAATAAAATCTTGTTTCTTCTATCTTCTACAATGAGTTTAAGTTTTAAGAGAAATTAAGTTTTCTTCTAGGTGTGTTTTTACCTAAAACACTAATGCCAAGAAATGTAGACCTGGATGGTCTATAGCAAAATAAATGGGGACTACTGTAAATGCAAATTCTTAGGACCTACCCCAATCCAAAGCAGGAAATCTTTGGAGGCAGAGTCTGAAATTTATCATTTTAATAAGCACACTTGGTGATCTCTTGTGCAAATAAGAGCCAGTAAAACTTTGTTGGTCTATAAACGCAGGTCTTTTTAACACAGTTACGAGCAGCTAAATAAAAACTCTGCAAGTGGGCCACCAGGTGGCATGGTGGCTAAGGCAGGTGGATCCCACACAGCCCATTTGGCAGTTCAAGGCCAGGACCCAGCAGCTTGAAAAACAAGCTGGGCCCATGTGCATGGTTGCCCCAAGTCCCAGCAGACAAATGGGGAAGGAATGGTGGCATGGCTATTCCCTCTGCGGGGTGATTTCTCTTTCCCCCTTTGTCTTTCTTCAGTGAATACACACACACCCTATAGCAAAAAGTAAAAAAAAGAAGAAAAAAAAAAACTCTTCGAGAGACTTTAATTACTAAGCAACATGCAATTATGTGAATTTGGGACTAGGTTTCAGTTTTATTTTCAAATAACCAAATAAATAAACTGGAAAAACCACAAACTGTAGCTAATCTATTCTTTCCTTACAAATTAATTGACTGGAAGCTGAATCAATGGAATAAAACTGTAGGGGAAAATCATAATGGGAATTAAGTTTGGGAACTAATTACATGGAGGTAAAAACAAGGCCCTTCAAATTTTATTTAATTTCCAGGAGTAGTAGCTAATACTTCTTTGTCTCAGCCTGCTTTCTAAGACCAGCACCTTATACCTTACAAGGCAGTTTTGAATTACTGTTTAAAGGTTCATGTCTACCTAAGGTTTATTATGTTTGCTAAGCTGATATTGCCAATAGAAACATTTAATTTTTAAAAAAGCAGTGCCTATCAAACAATGAACTTAAAAACTTTTCCCTTGTCTTTACATTCCAGGTTAATTAGAACACAGGGAGATATACTGTATACTTCCATTTACTCTGTTCAGTTCAGTTTGGGTAAACAAATCATTATAACACAATGAATGTTTCCCAAACTTTCATGGCCACTCTGATAACCTATAGGATCTTGTTAAAAAGCAAATTCTGATTCAGCAAGTGGGGTGGGCTCTGAGATTCTAACACTTCCAACTTGCTTTCAGGTGAGGCCTATGCTGCTTGTCAGGGACTCAACTTCTAGAAGCAAGGAGACAGATGATCCATGTAAGATATCTGTAATTAGCCTGACAGATGCCTTTTGTTTAATGCAAGACTCACCATTCAATTCAGAGCTTTCACATGCTATCAGTGTATTAACCTAAATCTTCATTAGACTAGTTTTAATAAAATAAACATTGAGATCAGGTCTGTCTATGCCCTTACTATCAACTCACTTTAACTCTTTGAGAAGTGAGATGACCTCCTCAGAGTCTGTTTCCTCACGTTACAATCCTGAGCATTATCAGGATCAACGAAAATAACGCGAGACAATAAAACAACGCCAGCAACAACCAGACACGAACAATACTTATACTGTGAATTCTGCCAGGTGTTGAGATATCTTCTGCACAGCCCAGTACACTAGGCAGGTATGACGAAAGGACTTGCTAACACGAACGCCTTCCTAGAACAATTTTTAAGACAGACGTGAACACTAGTCTCTCTTGAATTATGACAAACCTAACCACGGCCTTCCGCTCTTTGGAGACATGCAGCTGCACAAAACTAACAGAAAGTTACAGCGAACGATCTGAAGAGAGATGACACGTTTGCTAAGGTTCGTAAAAGTCTGATATAAGGGGTACAGTAAAAGCTAACAATCTCACAAGGCACAAGCGCGCAGCGAGTTGTAAAGAGGCTCGGTGGAGCGCACTGCGGGATCCTGACAAGGCATTCGGGGCACCCCCGGTTCCTCCCCGGCCGATTCTCCGCCTCGGTTCAGGGCCCGCTTTCCGCGGCCTGCCCAGTTGCACCGCTTTGTCTCCCGCCCCTAGACCCCACATACCGCTCCAGAGCTTTAGAAGGCCAGAGCCTGCCGCACCATCCGGGCCACACCGCAAGGCAGGGGGACCCAGGCAGTGCGGACCAACCCCCTCCGTTGGGCAGCCCCGGCCTCGGTGACTGCAAACAACCAGACTCACTCCAGGAGCCAAAGACCGAAGGAGCTGGTGGCAAAAAGCTCTGCAGACTCTCCCAGTGACCCTGGAACTCCCGTCAGTTCTGCTCTTCTATTGGCTGATCGTCAATTCAACGCGAGGATAAAACACCCAATCAGCGATGCTCTTCTTAGACTAAAGCGTTCATTGGTGATCTAAGAAAATGCACAAAGTGTGCAATGGACCGGTCCAATGAGGACCCAGGTACACTGGTTTGGACCTAGTGACTCTCCGTCTACCAAGCACCTACCCAAAGAAAAGTGATCCCGGCTGAGAAAGGCTACTACGCCTTGCAGCGTTCAGGCGGTGGTGAGTGTAGTTTCAGATGTTCCGTAATTCCGAGTGGACTCATCGTCCTTACCAACCCTTGTAGTTCTAATAAAGCAATTTCTTACTATTCCATTCACTTCTGTGGGTCTTTATTCATAAGCCTTAAATGTTTAAAAAGTTTTTACGATAAACGTAAGCATAGTATTAGGGGTTCCTTGGATTTCGTCTTTTTTTTTTTTTAAGAGGTTTTTTGCTATAGGGCGCGTGCGCTCGCCAGACAGAGAGACAGAGATAGAAAGCGAGAAATCACCCCCCGGGGGGATGGCCACGCCGCAATCCCTTCTCCTCCGTTCTCTTCTCGGGGTCTTGGGCACGCACGCGCATGCGCCTGGCGTGAGTTTTAAGCCACCAGTCCGGGACGCGAACCATGGTGGACTACATGGGAGTCCAGCGACATAGCCATTACGCTAACTGCTGGTCCCGGATTTCGTCCATTTAACTGGTGTTCACTTTCTAGTAACGCTAAGGACCCAAGTATAGGTTTAAAAAAAAATCATTATTTACTTTTAATTGTTGTTACTATTTTTTAAGTTGACCAGAGAGAAAGGGAAAGTGAGAAAGCAAGCCGTCAGGTCCAGGATTCAAACCATTGCCTGTCACGTGAGAGTCCAGCGCCATAACTACCACGCCACCAGTCGGTCTCCAGGTTTATTTTATAGCAGTAGTAAGGGTTTACTTGGATTGAATTTTTTCTTGTTTGTAAGGGGCTTCTGATCAGAGAATTTTCTTCACTTAGTCATGAGGTATTTTTGTTTGTTTTCTAATTTACCACAGGGCCTGTGTGATCCCTGGGGAGAGATAGAGGTGGGGTGAGGAGGGAATGCAATCCCCTCTATCTAGTTTTTCAAAGTAAGGAATTAATTATATACTTATTTTGACCACTGCAGTCAATGAAGTTTTTATTTGGTATAGATTTTATTTTTCAAAGTATTAGGCTAACTATTATAAATTTAATATAAATCCTCAGGCCAACCTTTGAGAATAATGCATCCATTGTACTCAGTAATCCAATGTGTAGATTCTGGATTCACCCTTTAGACTTTGAATCTGCCATGAGCTCATACACTGAATGTAGAAAGAATTTACCAGGCTCCTAATGGGGAGACTGTGAGTGAGAATAGACCCCCTGTGTGCTGTGCTAACTTCTCCTATACTTTGTAAGTAAATTTAAAAACAAAATGGATACTTGGGGACCAGCAGGTGGTGTGGTGGTTAAGGTGCTGGACACTCCCACGTGGCTGAGCACCATACAAGTCCAGGAGCTGGTGGCTTGCTTTCTCACTTTCCCTCTCTCTGTGTATGTGTGTGTAAATGAAATTAAATGAATGAATTTTTTTTTTTTTTTTTTTTTTTTTTTTTTTGGCTATAGGGCGCGTGCACTTGCCAGACAGAGAGAGACAGAGAGACAGAAAGCGAGAAATCACCCCCCAGGGGAGATGGCCATGCCGCAATCCCTTCTCCTCCATTCTCCTCTCGGGATCTTGGGCACGCACGCACTCGTGCCCGGCGTGAGTTTAAGCCGCAGGGTCCGGGACTCAAACCACGGTCGACTAGGTGGGAGTCCAGCGACATCGCCATTACGCTAACTGCTGGTCCCATATAAATAAAATTTTTAAAAATGGATACTAGTATTTCAATTTCTTGTGTTCCCTTGTTCTTGGTTATCCTTCCTTCTAGTAAATTCAAGAAGAAAATAGCAAAACAATCATTGGTGTTGCACAACATTTGACGTACAGGGCACAAAAACAAGTCTGGTGAAGTTTCTGCTACTCAAAGCCACAAGAAAGAGTGGTGTTGAGTGATCACTGAGTCTAAAGAAAAAGAGATGATGCATAATATTCAGTGGTAGAGGGAACCAGCAGTTAGCATAATGGCTATGTCACTCGACTCCCACGTAGTCGACCGCGGTTCGTGTCCCGGACCCGGTGGCTTAAAACTCACGCCGGGCGCGTGTGTGTGCGTGCCCAAGATCCCGAGAGGAGAATGGAGGAGAAGGGATTGCAGCATGACCATCCCCCCTGGGGGGTGATTTCTCGCTTTCTGTCTCTATGTCTCTCTCTGTCTGGCGAGCGCACGCGCCCTATAGCGAAAATCTCTCAAAAAAAAAAAAATATTCAGTGGTAGAAGCACCATCCTCATCTGTAAGAATTAACTAGGCCTGTCAACCTATCAACTGCTGGAATTGGAAAAAGGAAATCAATCATAAATGTAGAAAGCTATAAAAAAAGTATAAGAAGTCCAAAGGGCACATCCATTTAAACATAACCCATGTGGTTGAGTAAATGAAATGTTGTTCAGAAAGGCAATTGCCCAG
The DNA here is from genome assembly GCA_026018925.1 of Tupaia tana. NCBI lineage: Eukaryota > Metazoa > Chordata > Mammalia > Scandentia > Tupaiidae > Tupaia > Tupaia tana. The sequence goes on from JAKSZU010000008.1 coordinate 20,514,820, forward strand.
GAAAATAAGCCTGCTATTTTTGCTAAGGTTAATTTGTATATTAGGAAGAGAAAAATATTTGGCATTTTCTTCACTATTATTGATGGCAAAGGTTTTTGGCAGTCTGGAAGACGTTTTATAGTCTTTGTCTTTTGGAACTTCACAATTGCAAAGTAAACATGATATTTCTGCTATTAAAGTATTGAGGAGAGTAATTCTTGCCTCAGACTACCATTATAGAGGATAGATGACTGGCTTTTTAAAAGAGGTATTCACAAACAATAATTAGCAGTTTCCTAAGCACCTATGGATTACAAGCCACAGGAAGGTCTTTAATAATTTAAGGATTCATATTCCCATGTTAAAAATAATCTGAATTTGACACTAATGAATTTATACTACCTGCCATTATGAATCATTGCTTGTTCTTAGCTTTAGGTATCTTGCTTCAAGACACAGCTGGAATGTCAAGTTTCTCAATAGCTGCATTGCTTAACATACATAATTCAGACACTGGCAGTTTTATCCTTTCAATTATTTAACAACCGTTGTTCAAACACAATGTGCCAGAGACAATTATCAAGCAACTCTTTCTCCTTAAAAAAATTTTGGGGGACCAGCAGGTGGTGGTGTAGTTAAGGACACTAACTCCCCACATTGGTGGATCACGGTTCAAGTTCTGGACCTGACGGCTTGCTTTCTCTTTTTCTCTTACTCTGTCGTCCCTCTCTGGTCAAATTCAATCAATCAATTAATTTAAAAACTTTTGAGGGCTTAGTTCTGATATATGTATATGAATTTTTTAAGCGTTTATTTTATTGGACAATCAGAGAGAAAGAGAGTGGCACCCTGAAGAGTGTCCTCACACTGTGATCCACCCCCAAACTCAACCAGCACGGATCATGAACAAACATGCATGCCTGGTGCACACAGGGAGACCCTGGGATATGGGCCTGGGACCTTCCCATGTGGGTCCATTTGTGTTACTGCTGTGCCACTATCTGGCCACTCTGCACATGTATTTATTCATAAATTTTACCTGTATACTATCAAGCTCTTAGGTATATTTAAAAACGTCTTAGAATACAAATTTTAAGGCTGGCCCTGTGGCTTATTGATTAAGGGAGCTAGATCCCATAAAGCTAGCTGCATGGTTTGAATCCTAGCCCTGGCGATTTGAAAAACATGCTGAGTGCGATGTTACATATCACCAATCCTAGCAGAATGGAAAAATGAGAACAGAGAATGGCATGACCATGCCCCATTGTGAGAACTTCTTCCTCTTGTCTCCTTGTCTTTCTTGGGTTAACACATGTTCTCTGGCAATATATCTATGTACTAAAAAGCAATTTTTATACTATGGTAAAAATACAAGCAATGTAAATAGACAAAACACTAGGGGGTAAATTTGGAACCTAGTGGCAGATAGATAGTAACACATAAAAAAATTACAAATTGTCAAGAAGGAAATAAACCCTTTAGAAATTGGTCAAAGAATATAAATTGGCATTTAATAAAGAGAAAAATCTATGTGGCAAATAACAAGAAAAGATATGTAAACTCACTTGCAATAAGGGATGGCAAGTTAACAAACAATGAGAATAATGACTTGATGTTGACCAGACTAACAAAAATCAAAATGACATATGTTGCTGGCAGGGAGAAAGACTAGAAAGAGAACTTAAGTGTATCGCTATGGAAATGTAAATGATAATAATATTTTAGAAAGCAGTTTAGCAAAATATATCCTAAAAAGCTTTGATCTAAAAAGAAAAGTTTTGGGACCAGCGGTTAGCGTAATGGCTATGTCGTTGAACTCCCATGTAGCGGACCGTGGTTCGAGTCCCAGACCCGGTGGTTTAAAACTCACACCAGGCGCGTGTGCGTGCGTGCCCAAGATTCCAAGAGGAGAATGGAGGAGAAGGGATTGCAGCGTGGCCATCCCCCCTGGGGGGTGATTTCTCGTTTTCTGTCTCTCTGTCTGGCGAGCGCATGCGCCCTATAGCAAAAACCTCTCAAAAAAAAAAAAAAGTGTATGGTTGCAGAAGGGTACTGAGCAGTTCCAAAGGACTCCTTTTGTAAATATGAGAGTGACAAACTCAACATCACATAAAAACAGTTATTAGTGAAGACTATAGTCTCATAAGAAATAGGACAAGAGGCTAAGCGGTCATCAGTTAGTCCTGATTAGGGACTCAGTGTATTGAATACATCATTCAAGAAAGCTATATGGCCCCAGCTGCAGTGGTATATACTGCTAAGACACTGTTGTGCAAGCTGGGATCACCTGGGAGGTCCGGGTTCAATTTCCAGTCCAACCTAAAAAGTTAGGAGCAGATACCTGTGGCACCAGCTGGGAGGCTGAGGTAGAAGGATCTCAACAGTAACATCATGTCTTATCTTAAAAAAAAAAAAAAAAAGACAAGAAAAAGGAATAAAGCTATGGTGCCATGTGTGTCAGAAAAAGCGGACCTCTTATTGGCTGTGTAACTTTGGACTAGCCATGGGGCTAGTGAGGACCTTGGTTTCCTACTCTAAGAATGATTATGGCATCTGCCTTCCAAGACTGCTGTAGGGATTAAAGAGTGTGTATAAAAGACTGGGAGTACTGTGTCTTAAAGACTTTCCCAAAATGTAAATTCAGTCCCAATTCTCCCTATAAAAATCTGGTCTCCAGAAAAGATCTAATTAAAGCCAATTCATTATAATAAAATTATGAGTGCTTAACAATTCTGAGAATAAAAGAGAATTAAGAGTAAACATCACTTTTAAAGATGCCCAATCCATAGCTCAATTATTAAGAGAGCCAGATCCCACATGGCCAACTGCAGTTCAAATTCTGGCCCTGCTGGCTTTGACAACATGCCAGGCCTGTATGTGTAGGTGCCCCAAATCCTGACAGGATGGAGAGATGGAGGACAAAGAATCACACATGACCACACCCAGCCAGCGTTGTATTTACCTTCTCTCTCTTTCTGTCTCTCTCTAACAAGCGCACCTGCGTTCTGGCATTTTGAAAAAATAGAAAAAAAAAAAGACTGAAGAAACCAATTTATTTTTCTGAAAACTGGTAAGTAAAGGTTGAGAATAAAATAAAACTTTTTTTAGAATTATTTTATTTCATTTATTATCATCATCATTTGTTTGACTAAAGAGAGACAGAGAAAAAGGGAAAGTAGGAAAGCAAGCCTTCAGGTCTGGAACTCAAAACTGTGGTTGGCCATATGGGAGTCCAGTGTCTTAACCACTATGCCAAGTACCAGCCCCAGAGAATAAAATCAAATTTTAAACTTGCTTTTATCGGATCAACAGATGGCATAATGATTATGTTGCTGGACTCCCATTTAGTCAACCGTGGTTCAAGTCCCAGACTCGGCAGCTTACAACTCACACTGGGCATGTGTGTGTGTGTCCAAAATCCCAAGAGGAGAATGGAGAAGGGATTGGCAGCATATTCTCTTGCAAATTCCCTCACCAAGACCATTTATCTACATAATGATCAATGCTGCCAATGTTAGAAGAGAAACACTTGAACATTATGTTTCTTATGATAGAAGTACACACACCGACACCTGTGAAGTACTCTTGACAAAAAACTGAACCTGACAGCCAGCAGATGGTGTAATGGTTATGTCACTGGACTCCCACATGGCCAACCATAGTTCGAGTGTCGGACCTGGAGGCTTCAAACTCACTCTGGGTGCATGTGTGTGCATGCCCAAGGTCCTGAAAGAATGGAGAAGGGATTGTGGCATGGCCATTCCCCCTGGGGGCAGGGGGGTGATTACTTGCTTTCTCTCTCTCTCTCAGTCTCCCTGGTGAATGCATGTACCCTATAGCAAAATTCTCCCCTAAAAAAAAAAAAAAAAACTGAACTTGAATTAGATCATATCTAATTACTACTTTACAAAAAATAAAGAGAGACAAAGGAATTTGTTAAATGCTACCATTTAACCATCAGGAATGTGAACATTGAAATCTTTACTGTGAGAATTTTTCTTTTAATTTTATTTTTTTAATTTTTTTTTTGAAGAGGTTTTTGCTATAGGGCGCATGCGCTCGCCAGACAGACAGAGACAGAGCGACAGAAAGCGAGAAATCACCCCCCCACCCGGGATGGCCACGCCGCAATCCCTTCTCCTCCATTCTCCTCTCGGGATCTGGGGCATGCACACACATGCGCCTGGCGTAAGTTTTAAGCCACCTGGTCCGGGACGCGAACTGCAGTCAACTACATGGGAGTCCAGCGACATAGCCATTAACACCAACTGCTGGTCCCCACATGAGAATTTTTTTTTAAGAGAGAGATTTTTGCTATAAGGTACAAAGAGACATAAGATAGAAAGCAAGAAATCACCCCCCCAGGGAAGATTGTCATGCCACAACCCCTTCTCTTCCAGTCTCCTCTTGGGATTTTGGGCACCCATGCACATGTACCCCGTGTGAGTTTTAAGCCTCCAGGTCCAGGACTCAAACTGCAGTCCACTACATGGAAGTCTAACAATGTAACCATCACGCCACCTGCTGGTTCCTAACGTGAGAATTTTGAAAGGACAAAATTCTTAGTATCAACAACACACACATGTAAAAGGGGTGGAGGGTATGAATTCATAAAGTAGATTTAAGAGCTATATTTACCAAATATAATATATAAGATATTCTGAATTCTGATTCAAAGAAACCAACCACGTTAAAACAAACAAAATAAAGACAACTCAGGTGAATTTTTTTTAAAAAGTTTATTTATTTACTTATTCCATGATTGAGACTATGTGAGAGTGACAGACCCTCCTCCCCCCGCCCCCCCCCCCCCCTTACACACCATCTTCATACTGCAGCCCACCTCCAGTCCTACCCAGCCCAGACCATGGGCATTCATGAGTTCTCCCTGCATGCTTAGGGAAGTCCTGGGACATGAAAGCACGGCCTTTCTTATGTGAGTCCTACTGCACAATCATTGTGTCACCATCTAACACTTACCAGGTGAATCTAAGCACTGATTTGATATTAGGAAATAATTACTAATGTTTTAGGTCTGATAATTACTGATTTTAGATGTTGTAATTATTATTATTATTTTCCTAGAGGGCATGTGTACTCACTAGAGAGATAAAGAGAAAGAGAGGGCAAGTGAGAAAGCATCCCCTCCATAGGGAATGGTCATGCTGCAATCGTTTCTCCATTTCTTCTTCCTTTTGGGCACACATGCACAGGACCCAGTGTGCTTTTCAAGCTGCTGGGTCTGTGACTAGAACCTGCAGTCTGTTACATGAGATCCAGCTGGCTTAACCAGTATGTTGCCAGCTGGTCCAGTATAATTATTTTTTTTTTAAGACTCTTTACTTTTTTTTTTTTTTGGAGAGGTTTTTGCTATAGGGTACGTGTGCTTGTCAGAAAAAGCAACAGAAAGCAAAAAATCACCCCCCGGGGGCATGGCCACGCCACAACCCCTTCTTCTCCATTCTCCTCTAGGGATTTTGGGCACGCAAGCACATGTGCCTGGTATGTTTTTCAAGCTGCCAGATCTAGGGTTCAAAACATGGAATGGGCCATGTGGGATTGAGCACTTCACCACCATGCCACCTACTAGTCTGTCCGTTGCTTTGTTAACCACTCAATCACAACTGCACAGTTGATTTTCTGACCTTTACAATGATTATTTATTGGGTCCTAGCCAGGCATTGCCCTTCGCATTGGACAAACGTTACACAATCAGCCTCAAGGCTATTCTTTAAGGTGGCTACTATCTCCACTGTGCAACTCAGGCACTTGAAACCCAAGGAGGCTAATTGGCTTGCTCAAGGCCACACAAATGGTCACCAGCAGAGACATATTTTAAACATGGGTCTGTCTGACTCCAAAGCCCACATTCTTCCTACAATAGTGTACAGCCTCACTTTCCCTCAATATGAATAAACGGGGATCTGATGATCTATTAAATTTCTACTGGGGAGGAAGCACCATTAGCCTTGGCTACTATTCTATTTCTAACACACCTAATAATGGGTAACTCTCTTTGCCTAAATAATGATACTATAGTCCTTTAACTTACTGTTATGAATTTGGAGGCACAGAATAGTCAAGGATATATTTTTAAGGCCACCCAGTGAGTCAGAGAGCTCTGATTCTTTTTTCTCTGTCCAATAAATACTCCAAGTAGGAGATTAAGTTTCATTTGTTCAAGGTCTGCCAAGAAAACTGAACCATTAATCTGGTCAAGAACTCTAGAATCGAATACACTAAAAACGATGTCTATTTTCTTTTAATAGCCCCAAATGGATTGCCCTGTAACCTCCTATATTTGTTTCCAAACTTAGCTATGCAGAATAATCACCGAAGAGGATAGGGGTCTGGATATAAGTATTTTTACACAGCTCCCAACCCAGTCACACTGGTATTCGCTGCTAAGCTGTACTCATCAGGCTGGAACCCCATGGTAAGCCCAAGTTCAATTCCGGGCCCAACCAAAATGCCAAGTGTGGTGGCATGTATCTGTAACATGGGAGACAATTTGGGAGATGGAGGCAGGAGGCTCTTGAGTTCAAGGGTGTGGCGGCACACACCTGTAGTCCTAGGTAATCGGGGTGTAAGGCAGGATAATCACAATATAGCACGACCCATTCTTTAAACACACACACACACACACACACACACACAAAAACAAAACAAGCACCAATGTGAAATTCAGGAGTCACTGATCATGTAGAGAAGACAGAAATTGCGTAGTTATCTATTGTTTCCTGACAAATTACAAAACTTACGAGCTTAACACAATCACCACTTACTGTCTCAGTTTCTGTGCAGCGGGAATCCCATGTGCTGGTTAGCTGGGGACGTCTGGCTCAGGTCTCTACAAGACTGTAATTAAGATGTCAGCCAGGGCTGTAGTCATCTCAAGGCATGAGTGAGAGAGGATCTTTTCCCAGACTCAACTCACATGGATGTTAGCAGGATTCAGTTTACAATAGGCTGATGGACAGAGGGCCTTGATTCCTTGCTGACAGCTAGCCAGAGGCCTCCCTCAATTTGTCACATGGATCCCTCTGTAGTACAAGCTCACAATATGACACTGGCTTCTTTAAGACTGAGTGAAAGAGACCAAAAGAGAGCAAGCGAGATGGAAGCCATAATTATTTTGTATAGTAGAGAACTAGCAAACACTACTATGGACAGGTGATCATGGTTAATATAATAGTAATAAGTAATGCTAATATCATGTACTCCCTGATACAACGCAGTAAGGCATCTCATTGTGTGGTATTTTCCTCAAGCCCTATAATCAGTCTAGCATGAGAAAATCATCAGACAAATTAAAAACGAGAAACATCTTACAAAACGAATGACTGGATTTCTTAGAACAGCATGGTCAAGGTTATGAAAACAAGAAAAGATTTGTTAAACTGTCACAGGCTAGTGGAGACCAAGGAGACATAATGACTAAAGGCAATGTGACATTTTGGAGTGGATTCTGAAATTCACTCAATGGATTCTGAAACTGGACATTTGTAAAATCTGAATAAAGCCTGCAATTTAGTAAGCAGTAATGTATCAATGTAGGCTTCTAAGTTTATGAATGTATCATGGTAATTAATGTAAGATGTATCATGATAATGTAAGACAAGGGGAGACTTGGTGAGGAGCACACAAGAACTTTCTGTGTTATCTTTGCAACTTTTCTGTAAATCAAGTCATTCAAAAATAGTTTATTAAAAACAAAAAGCGGGGCCAACAGGCAGTGTGGTGGTTAAGGCACTGGACTCCCACATGGCCGACTGTGGTTTGAGTCCCAGACCCAGTGGCTTGAAAATCATGCTGGGGACATAGGTGTACGTGCACCCAAAATCCTGAGAGGAAAATAGAGAAGGGACCGTGGTGTGGTCACCTCCCCGCCCCCCCATGAGTGGGACTTCTCACTTTCCCTGCGTCTGTCTCTGTTTCTCCTGTAAGTACACACACTGGCAAAAACCTTACAAAAAGAAAAAAGAAAAGAGGCAAAGTATCCTGCTTCCTGTTTTAAAGCCAAGATGACTGTAAGATTTTCCCCTACATTACCTTATGGCTCAGCACATTCCAGATCCTTTCTCCTCCTCTAGCCACGTACTTACAGTGCCAGCTGCCATTGATAGGCCATTTGTGTCACAGTATTGAGAGATGGTACAGAACATGGCTAGGAGTATTCCCAGAAGCCATTGCTGCATCAGAAGAGTCAGCGATAACTTATCATAAAAGGGCCCAGGTTCGATTCTTCTCTTTTTTCCCTCATCCAGATTCCCAAAATGTCCAGTGCCATTCCAGGGCACCCACTCCTGAAGGGAAGTATGAAAAAAGGAAAGTTGGGAAGAAAAAACAGAGGTCAGAACCAATTCCTGTTCGAGTGGTATTTTAAGACAGCTTCCTATTTAAAAGTAGAAAACAACACATATGACCGTGTGCTCTCAGTGCTGGGGTTCCTCACCGAGCCTTGAAAAGGGCTGATGCAAGTCAGAGGGTGTGAAGCATAAGCTTCAGTAGCTTCGCAGTAAATTCACCCTATAAAGAACTCAGAAGAAACAAGTGACTTTTGCCAGAAATGCCACCATCAGCTGTCTTTACCCCCTCGGCTCAGAAACTCTTGCTCATTCCTCGGCTTCCGGCCAAGCACCCACCTCTCTGAAGTGTGCCCTGAGTCACCCCACAGGCTTGGCTATTTCTCCCAGGCTCCCTCCATGCTTCCATTATAGTACTGGATCATACGTGTTAACTCCGTAATTTTAACTCCCTTTCATACTTAAGGCTCACTTAGGGCATGGGCCAAGGCATTTTTTTTTTTTTTAATCTTTGTACTTACTGTCATAGTTGGGCTCCAACAAGCCATTATGGAGTGAATGAATTAATGCTCTTGCTGAAGAAAGGAAGCCCTCTCCTGGAGAAGTCTTGGGCCATCAGGGCAAGAATATCAGAGCTCCAGTGGCCTGCTGAGGGGCCTCCAGAATCAATTGCAGAGGGAGGGTAAGGACAGCCAACAAGCTACAGCCTCTTGCAAGGTTGAAAATCAATTCTGCCAGGTTTCTCACCTTACAGATGAATAGTATATGACGCCTACACCCATTACCATGCCAAATATGGTTATCTATAAATGTAGCGATCACATTCATGTGATTTCGAGTTAAATATTTAACTATTTAAAAAGCACATGCTCCCAATGAATCAGACTAAACAGAAGGTGGATCGAAGACATAAAGTAAACCCCTGTCCAGCAAGCACTGTTAACGACCTGCCGTCCTACTCCCATCAAACAACAACACGCTCCCCGGATGTGAGGTACCACGGGCAGAAGTTCTGCCCGGTAAACACAAGTCCCCCCAGTGTGGGATAAACAGCTCAACGTATTTCAGGTTCACAAGGACTGAAGACCCACAGCTTCTTTCCAGCTCATACACACTTACGGCTCGTTCAGGACGTAAGTCTCTGGGCAAACCTAGAGCATGACGTTTACAAACAAAAGTACTTCCCAGGGCAAGGCACTAAAGACGCAAAGCGAAGACCGCGCGAAAGTGCACACGCCTCACCGATCCCCGCGCGTGCGCACACAGACTGTGAATGAAGGCTACGGGCGCTAGGGGCGATTGTCTCGTCTTCCGCCGGAGGCACCATGGGCCCGCCTCCGAGCCGGAACAAACAGCTGATTGGTCGGCTCGGCCCTGGCCCGGGGCGGGGATCGGCTGATTGGCAGCCACGCGCCGGGACAGCCAAGCTGGAAGCCTGAAGAGCTGGTTGAGGTGCTGGCTGCGGTACGGCCGAGGTGAGTGGGGCTGGGAACTCGGACAGGCGGTTGGCGACGGAGTAAAAGAGGTGACTCCGGAGCCTGACGGCCGTGGGCCACCGGAATAACAGGGCGGGAGCCGAAGGAGCCTGGCTCGGGAATACTGAAAGGCTGAGGGCTCCTTGGGCCGGTTAGGTGTTTGCGCCGGGGCCGAAGGAAGGCGGAGACGTGCCGGGGCAGCCGGGCGAGGGTCCTCGTGGGTCTGGAGCTTGGGCGGAGTTGCCGGGAAGGCGGCCGGCGGGTACGGAAAACTGGCGCGCGCCCACCCTCCGTTCTGCCCGGATCTCTCCTGCCCCCTCCCGTATCGAGGCCAGCCTTTCGCAACCCCAGTCCCCGCGCAGGCCGCCAGGCGGCGGTTCCCTTGGGTGGTGTTCCCTTTCTTGGGACTCCGGGAGCCGACTGCTTGGGTGCAGCTCCAGCTGGGCCTCGGGGGTTCCGGAAGGCGGAGTGCACCGGGAGGTTTGCCCAACCTCACCTGGCCTGGGTTGCTCTGTCACTTTTCGCCTCCCAGACTTTCCAGTGTGACTTCCCTGCCCGTGGCCGGGTTAGCACTGAAGCCCTCAAGAAGCCTTTGAGCACTGGAAAAAACTTATATATATATATATATATATATATTTTTTTTTTTTTTTTTTTTTTTTTTTTTTGAGAGGTTTTCGCTATAGGGCGCGTGCGCTCGCCAGACAGACAGAGACATAGAGACAGAAAGCGAGAAATCACCCCCCAGGGGGGATGGTCACGCCGCAATCCCTTCTCCATTCCCTTCTTGGGATCTTGGGCACGCATGCACACGCACCCGGCATGAGTTTTAAGTCACCGGGTCTGGGACGCGAACCGCGGTCGACTACGTGGGAGTCCAGCGACATAGCCATTATGCCAACTGCTGGTTCCCTGGAAAAAACTTTTTATTATGGAGATCGTCAAACTATAGAGGGGTTGAGCGAGTCATATAAAGAACTCAGGTGTCCACATCACCCAGTTTCAGTAATGATCAATACCTGACCAGTCTCCTCCCCTTCCTCGGGTTATTTTGAAATAAATCCCAGACATCTTTATTATTTCATCTCTTTCACATATTTGTAGCCTCTGTTAGGTTCACAATCATACTACCTTTCTTCATTTTATTTTATTTATTTTTTGAGAGGTTTTTGCTATAGGGCTTGTGCGCCAGACAGACAGAGACAGAGAGACAGAAAGGGAGAAATCACCCCCCCCCCCCAGGGGGGATGGCCACGCCGCAATCCCTTCTCCTGTGTGAGTTTAAGCCACTGGGTTGGGGACTGAAACCTCGGTCACTACATGGGAGTTCAGCAACATAGTCAATACACCAACTACTGGTCCCCATACTACCTTTCTAATTATTTGCTTTCTAGTGATGAAATGAATACAGTAAGGCACATATTAAAATGTAGATACTGCTGATTTATTGTGGTCTCTGCTATAAAACTGGGCAGTTTTTTGACAATGCGCTTTCACTATCCTGTGCTTATGTTTTCAAAAATAGTTGAAAACAAAAGTTACAAGTAATCTAGGCAGTAAATAGTATTACTGCTTTTATATTGATAATGTCTGTTTTTTAGTATATAAAATACTGTGCAATTGTTTTCACTTATTCCCTGTGAAGTAAGTAGGTGTTAGATTTGATGTTTTTGCACAAAACTGTAGTGAAAGAAATAGAATTGTTTCTTTGAAATAGCAAAAGACTAGTACAGTGGAAGGTAGATTTTAACAAACTATATAAATGTAGCTCAACAAATGGAAACGTTAAAACATTTTATTCTCAGGCCAGCCAGTAGTCTGATAGTTAAGGCAACTGGGTTCCCATATTACCGACTGGGGTTGGCACCTGGGGACTGAGAGGCTTGAAAAACACTGGGCACATGTACTTGCCAGTCCAAAATCCCAAGAGTGGAAGGAGAAATGGAGGCGAAAACCACCTAACTAGACTCCATAGAGGGAGATGTTCATTCTCTTTCTCTCTTTCTCTCTCTCTCTATATATAGTGAGCATACACACACGCACTACAAACTAAAAAAAAATAATAATATACATATATATATATATATATATATATATTCTTGGGCCAGCAGGTGGTGTGGTGATTAAGGCCCTGGACTCGCAGTTAAGCCGACCATGGTTCAAATCTTGGACATGGCAGCTTTCTCTCTCTTTCTCACTCTGGTGCTAACATGCCCTATAGCAAATTAAAAAAAATAGTAATAAATAAAATTTAATAAATATTTTAAAAAAGGAATACTATTTTTAAGACCGTTAAAAGGAGAAAGGAAAAGGGAAAGTACATCAGTGAATAGTCTACACTAGTTTAGTTAGCTCTTAGCATATACTAGATAATTATACTGGATATTTTTTCTGTATTCTTCATCTTTCAATCTTATACTACTTTTGTGACAGCATCTTTATCCAAAGAGGAATAAAGAATTAGAGATAGCTGTGCTTAATCAGAGGACTGTAAAGAAGGTTTGTTAAATTATTTTTTAGGATTTCTACTGTAGGAGCATAATTCAAAAGTCCAGAAGTAAGGTCAGACTTGCTTTCAAAGGAACTTAAATACCATGTCTAAGGAATTTGAACTTAATGAGCAAGGTGACGTGATCAAAACCATCTCGTAGGAAGATAGTCAGCTAGCACTTGGAAGATGGTTTCTCCTCAGATATGAAAGATTAGTGGGTTGACCTGATGTTCATCATCTAAAGATAGATAAACATGTTCATCTATAAAGAAAATAGATGTGGGTAACTGGTTAGTTTAATGATATAAGGAAAGGAATGGAGAACAAAAATAACCTAAAAAAGAGACAAAAGGTCATTGTGGGAGACTAACAGGTGGCATAATGGTTACATGCTGTACTCCGAGTCTCAGACCCAGTAGCTTAAGACTCATGCCAGGTATGTGTGCATGCCCAAAATCCTAAGAGGAGAAGGGATTGCAGTATGGCCATCCTCCCAAAAGGGTGATTTCTTGCCTTCTGTCTTTCTTTCCCTCTCTGTCTCTCCAGTGTGCACATAAGGCCTATAGCGAAAAACAAACAAACAAAAAACTCTAAAAAGAAAAAAAAAATCTCTAAAAAGAAAAAAAATGTCATTGTGATACAGTAGGTTCTGAAATGCTGGTAAACTTTAGTTTCCACAGATTTGTTTTATTGAACAATCTTCATAATGAATCTTACTGTACTCCTGCTTTTGAAATGTTAATTACCCACTCAGTTATTCTTGAACTTTTCTTAAGAAAGATTTTTGCTATACAGTGCATGCACTCCCGAGAGAGACAGAATGACAATAAAGAAGTCACCCCCCCAGGGGGGGGTAGCCACACCACAGTCCCTTCTCCATTCTCCTCTTGGGATTTTGGGCACGCACACACACCTGACCCCCCCATCCCCCCCCCCCCCCCCCCCCGCACACACATGTGCCTGGTGTGAGTTGTAAGCTATTGGGTCCAGGACTTGAACTGTGGTTGATGATGTGGGAGAACAGGGCCTTTAACCACTACAACACCTGCTGGCCCCCTTTAACATCTTTATTATGTACTATTAATAGAACTTACATAAATCAAATTCTAATAAATGACACTGTAATCCCATAAGGGGTCTTTTAAATTTCATGGAAAATGTATATTATGAAAAAGCTAGGGAACCAGCAGTTAGTGTAATGGCTATGTCGCTGGACTCCCACGTAGTCGACCGCGGTTCGCGTCCCGGACCCGGTGGCTTAGAACTCACGCCGGGTGCGTGTGTGTGCGTGCCCAAGATCCCGAGAAGAGAATGGAGGAGAAGGGATTGCGGCGTGACCATCCCCCCTGGGGGGTGATTTCTCTCTTTCTGTCTCTATGTCTCTCTCTGTCTGTCTGGCGAGCGCACGCGCCCTATAGCAAAAAACAACTCTCAAAAAAAAAAAAAGCTACGTGAATTTCAAAAAATTTGGCACCAAAATAAGCTCATACTTTAGTTCCATTTTTCCACAAACTTTATCAAATTCCCCAATATATTGCCTAGACAGGGGGTTGGCAAACAGTGGCCCACAGCCTAGACCTGATTTTGTGTGTACTGTTGCATGACCTGTAAAAATTGTATGATCTTTTAGTGGAATCCAGCCATGTTTAATTGGTTTACGTATTATCTGTGGCTACCTTTGCACAAGGTCATAATTGAGCAAGTTGTTGGATTGACCATGTGACCTACAAGCCAAAAATACTCTTACTCTGACCCTTCATGTTAAAAGTTTGTCAACGTTTTTTTTTTTTTTTTTTGGAGAGGTTTTTGCTATAGGGCACGTGCACTTGCCCGAGATACAGAAAGTGAGAAATCATCCTCAGGGCAGATGGCCACACTGCAATCCCTTCTCCTCCATTCTCCTCTCAGGATCTTGGGCACGCATGCACACGCACCCTGCGTGAGTTTAAGCCGCTGGATCCAGGACTTGAACCACGATCAACTACATGGGAGTTCAGCAACATAGCCATTATGCTAACTACTGATCCCAAGAGTTTATCAATTTCTAATCCTAACTTTTGCTTGTTTGTTTATTTGTTTGTTTTGAGAAATATTTGCTATTGGGCACATGTGTGCACTGGAGAGAGAGACAGACAGAGAGAAATCACCCCCCCAAGGGGATAGCCACACCTCAGCCCCTTTTTCTCCATTTTCTTCTTGTGATTTTGAGCATTCACACACACTTACCCAGTGTGAGTTTCAAGCTGCGGATTTGGGCCTCAAACTGTGGTTGATCATGTGGGAGCCCAGCTCCTTAACCACTACACCACTTGCTGGATGAATCCTGACATTTTAAATGGATGTGTTTTATACACCACATTTATTTTCAGAAGTGAGATTATACACAGTATTTTATAATCTAATTTCCATATTGTGCATTTCTCTTTTTTTCACTTAAAACTCCTTATCATCACTTTAATGTCTATTATGTATTTCAGGGTACAGATGAGGTACCATTGTATATTTTGGTTTTGTTTCTAATTTTTTTCAATTACCAGAAGGCATATGTACTCACCAGTAACAGAAACAGAGAGAAAGTGAACCTCCCCAGTGGGGTGTAGTCACACCGCAGTCCCTTTTCTGTTTTATGCTGTCAGAATTTTGCATGCACATGAGCCCTGTGTGTTTTTCAAGCTGCCAGCGCCAGGATGCCAACCTCAGTTAGCTATGTGAGATCTGGCTCCCTTACCACTAGGCTATGGGACCAGCCTTCCAGTTTTTAAAAAATAATTACAATATTTAAGAAGCTAGCTTTTTGGGTTTTTTGTTTGATTTTTTTATTATTTTTCTTTCTTTTTCTTTTTTGTAGAGGTTTTTCTTATAGGGCGCATGCGCTCGCCAGAAAGACAGAGACAGAGAGATAAAAAGCGAGAAATCACCCCTCGGAGGGATGGCCACACCGCAGTCCCTTCTCCTCCATTCTCCTCTCGGGATCTTGGGCACACATGCACACACGCCCGGCGTAAGTAAGCCACCACTGGAACCACGGTTGGCTACATGAGAGTTCAGCCACATAGCCATTACACTAACTGCTGGTCCCATCATTTTTCTTTCTTTTCTAGGTTTTGTTTCTGTTTTAAAAAAATTTTAAATTCGTTGTCTTCTGTGACAGAAAGAGGGAGAGGTATGCTGTGACAGAAAGAGAGAGAGGTAGGGAGGCAGGCAGCACCACCCTGGTCTTCATGCCACAATCTACCCCCAGTTTCAGCCAGCCAAGATGGTAGGCACAAGCACACACCTGGTGTTCACAGGGAGGTCTTGAGATACAAACCTAGGACCTTTCCCATGTCGGTACCACTGCATTGTCACTGCTCTGCCACCTGGTTTGGATTATTTCTTTAGGATGCATTTCTAAAATGAAGTTAGTGTGTCTGGAAGTGAAATTGTCTTTACATATATATTGCCAGAATTTTACTTTGCCCATGCTTTTACAAGTAGTGAGTTGCTCGCATTTTCATTTTTGCCAATTTGATAGGGAAAAAGTGGTAACAGTTTTAATTAACATTTTTTTTTTTTTTTTTTTTTTTTTTTGAGAGTTTTTTTTTTTTTTTCGCTATAGGGCGCGTGCGCTCGCCAGACAGACAGACAGAGACATAGAGACAGAAAGCGAGAAATCACCCCCCAGGGGGGATGGTCACGCCGCAATCCCTTCTCCTCCATTCTCTTCTCGGGATCTTGGGCACGCACACACACGCACCCGGCGTGAGTTCTAAGCCACCGGGTCCGGGACGCGAACCGCGGTCGACTACGTGGGAGTCCAGCGACATAGCCATTACGCTAACTGCTGGTTCCCATTAATTAACATTTTTTTGATTACTAGTGAGATCCTTAAACACTTTTCACGTTTTATTATCCATTTGTGTTTATACTTATAAAATGCTTATCTATTCATTTTCTATGCCTATTTTTATCACTGTGCTTCTGATCCTTTGTTTCTTGGTTTACAATTACTTTATATTCACTAGGGATATATTAAGTTGCAAATAGGTTTCTCAATTACATGTCCATTGTATCTTAAAAACTGTAGAGTGGGACAGCCCCCACCACAGTAGTTAAGGGAGTCAGATCCCACATAGCTCATAGAGGCTTGAATTCCAGTCCTTGTGACTTGAAAAACACGCTGGGTGCATGTGTATACATGCATGCCCCAAGTCCCAGTGGAATGGAGAAATGAAGAATGTATTGTGGCGTGACCATGCCTCATTAGTAGGGGGGGGTGTGGGGGGGTGGGGCAGTGCTTGCTTTCTCTTCTTCCTTTCTGTCTCTGGTGAGCACATGGGCCCTCTGGCCATTAAGGACACACACACACAGAAAAAATGTGGCAGGTGACTAGTAAAATACATATATCAACTGGAAGGGCACTTGGGGCTGTTTTAAGGATCAGTATATGCCACTTTCCTAACAGTTCCTTCAAATATGTAATAAAGTTGTTATCAGCCAGTAAATCTACAAGTCACTATTACCGAATAAATTGTATTATATAAATATTTGGTATCACCTAACAGATTAATGTATATGCCTGGACTTAACTAGTGAATTTGACTAGTGTGAGTTGCTAGTGACTAAAATGTAAGTCAGGTAACTTAAATAGAAATGTTTAAGTCCCTGGTGACTAAAAAACATACATTTTTTAAAAAAGAATTATTCATTTAATTTTATTTATTTATTATGTTTGCTACAGGGCATGTGTACTCACCAGAAAGAGAGAAAGTGAGGAAGCAAGCTGCCAGGTCCAGGACTCAAACCACAGTCAGCCATGTGGGACTCCAGCTGCCCCAGCCATCATGCTATCTGCTCACCCAAAAACATATATTATAATACACTCCTTAATAAATAAATGTGTTAATATATTGGGTTGCTGGAAAAGTCAGGATGCATTTTTGCATAGAAAAACACATCATGATTTTTCCAATGACCCGATTTAAAGCAGTATAAGGATTTTTTTTTAACCTTTGAGAAATGTTACATCCTTTATGAAATGAGATTTCTTGTATACTAGTAAATACTGAATTTATTTATAATATATGTTGTCAGAGATGATCTTAGGTTAAATAGAAATCAACTTTCTATTCATTTTAGTCAAGATAGCTCTTCTTAATCTGTTTAGGTTGAAATAGGGAGTACAATTTATAGTTAAGTATTTTGAAGTATACAGGGAAAAATATTCTGGAACACAAAATTCACATAGATATTATTGCAAGTGATTTGAAGGGGCCAGTGGGTGGCGTGGTGGTTAAGACTGACTCCAACATGGCCGACCTCAGTTTAAGTCCTAGACCCATAGGCTTGAGAATTAGGTTGGATGTTTCTTTGTGCATGTCCAAAATCCTGAAAGGAGAATAGAGGAGAGGGGATTATGTGGTGGCCATCAACCTGGGGAGTGATTTCTTACTTTTTCTCTCTCTAGCCAGTACATGTGCCCTATAGCAAAAACCTAGGAAACAAAAATGAGTTGAAGGCCAGCAGGTGGCATGGAGATTAAGGTGGCTGGATCCCATACTACCGACTACACAATTTGAGTCCCAGATTCAGCAGCCTGAAAAACACTCCGGGCCTACGTGGATGTGCTCTTAAAAACCTGAGAAAATAGAGAAGAGATTGTGGCGTGGCTATCCCCCACAAGGGGCAATTCTCACTTTCTCTTTCTCTCTGGGTATGCCTCTCTCTAGGGTGCGCACACATACCCTATAGGAAAAACTTAAAAATAAAAAAATAGTTGATTTTGTGCAGCCACCCTGGCACAGTCACAACACTGTACAGTGTTGTAGCCACCTGGGAAGATCCCAGATTCATGTACCAAGGCCTGCCTGTACGTGCCTCTGGTCTGGGCTGGCTGGTGCTAGGGGTGGATTGTGGCATGAAGACTCTGTTGGGAGTGTCTGTCTCTTTCTCATGGAAGAAATATGTTAATTTAAAAATAAGTGAGTCGATTTAAGCATAAGCATTGAGAACATCTTGCTGTGACAAAAAAGCAGGGACTAGACAATAGAGGAGTAATACATAAAACTCTACAAAACTCACTGACACGTGAGGGTTATAGTCTCTTTCCTGAGTACATTTGGCACATGCTTGCCCTTGATCTAGGGCTGACTGAAGTGGGAATGGATCATGGCATGGAGACCCTGTTGGGAGTGCTGTCTCTCTCTCTCTCTTATGGAAAAAAATAAGTAAACTTTAAAAATCGTAAAGCAAGTATGAATATCTAACATTGGGAAATACTGCTATAACCTATTAGGTTTCCCCAAAGTTTATATATTACTAATGTTTATTATTTATTTATATGGTCCAAAATTTGAATAATTTTTGTATTTCTACTTGGATTTTACTTTTTTAATTTAAAAGATTACTAGTCTTTAAAAATTGCCAAAGTAGGGACCAGCAGTTAGCGTAATGGCTATGTCGCTAGACTCCCATGTAGTCGACTGCGGTTTGAATCCCAGACCCCGTGGCTTAAACTCATGCCGGGCGCGTGTGCGTGCGTGCCCAAGATCCCAAGAGGAGAATGGAGGAGAAGGGATTGCGGTGTGGCCATCCCCCCTGGGGGGTGATTTCTTGCTTTCTGTCTCGCTGTCTCTTGTCTTTCTGGCAAGCGCACATGCCCAATAAGAAAAAACCTCTCCAAAAAAAAAAAAGAAAAATTGCCAAAGTAGACTTAGCTACATTGGTGTTAGCAGAAGAACACTACTACACCATGGGGCTGCAGTTCCCTGCCCCACCTGATACAGGCTGGGTACTGGCTAACTAGGAGGCCTAGGGCAGGAGCATCAGGACCTGGGGAGACTGTCAAAAACACCTCTCCCACCTACCTTTCCCCTTCTATTCCTCCTCACCGTCTTACTTTGTCTTTCTCTGCTCTACCTCGTTTTCTTCTCTCCACCACGCTTGCTTACCTTTGTTTAAAAGATGCAAAAATTTGTATTATAAATAAGCAGGTTTTTTTTTTTTTTAATTAAGAGAGTTGTTTTTCTATAGGGCATGTGTGCATGCTGAAGAGACAAAGAGACAGAAAGCAAGAAAGGGCTATCGCCCCTCAGGAGGGAATAGCCATGCTGCAGTCCTTCCTCCATTTACCTAGTGGGACTAGGGGCACACATGCACAGGTTCCTAGTGTGGGTTTTAAGCCACCTGGTCCAGGACTCAAACTGTAGTGGACTACCTGGGAGTCCAGTGATGTAACCATTACACCATCTGCTGCTGGTCCCCAGTAGAGCAGTTTCTTATACACATATTATTTAGGGGACAAAAATAATTATGTGGCAGGGAACCAGCAGTTAGCATAATGGCTATGTCGCTGGACTCCCACGTAGTCGACCGCGGTTCGCGTCCCGGACCCAGTGGCTTAAAACTCACACCGGGTGTGTGTGCGTGCGTGCCCAAGATCCCGAGAGGAGAATGGAAGAGAAGGGATTACGGCATGACCATCCCCCCTGGGGGATGATTTCTTGCTTCCTGTCTCTATGTCTCTCTCTGTCTCTCTGGCGAGCGCACACACCCTATAGCGAAAACCTCTCAAAAAAAAAAAATTATGTGGCATAGCAAAATACCTTTAATGAATTTTCATCCTTTGGATGCAAGGGCACCATCTTCAGTCAGAAAAAAGTATTGTTGACTTTCAAGTAGCTTGCTTTTTACTCATATCTAGGATCACTTAAAATAATTGAATAGTCTCTTCTCCCCAGATACACATGTACTTGCCAGAGAAAGAGAGAGACAGACAGAGTAAAGCAATTACCCCATGGGAGATGCTCGTGCCTTAGTCTCTTCTCTTCTTTTTCTTTTTTTTTTTCCCTCTTTAAATTTATTTATTTTTTACATTAATTCACTATACATCATTACAGCATACAAATGAATTTTCCATCCAAAATACACTGTGTATTGGCTCAATCAAGCACATCAACATAGATGTTTTCAGCAAATAATTTTCCAATTCTTATGTTTTGTATACTTTGTTTTTTGTTTTGGCATCCTTGATTCCTTATCCCTCACCCTCTGGCCATGTCCCACCCTCCTCCCACATTGTCTCTGGTATCCATGGTTGCTTTCTATGCCTCCCCCCCCCCCATTTAATTGATTTGCTAATGAACTTAATTAGTCTAAATATATCCAATAGTTAGCACAGCTGATATATACCTATACATGAACCCAAGTCTGACTTTAGGCATAAACCCCAGTGAGTAGAATGAACATATTATAAAGTAGTACCCAGCTGGGGCTGTATAGCTTACTGCAGTCATCAAATATGCATTTTTTTTTAAATTTCTATATGAACAGTTTTACCTTTTTTTTTCCTCCTGCAACTTTTTTTTTAATTACTTAACATTCATTCCCTGAGCATCATCACAACGTACTAAATGTGGTTTCCCATCTAGAATAAACATGCATAGTGATGCATGTTATCATCAATAATATTCCATTTCTACTTTCATACATATGTATACATATATATATGTTTTTTACCCCATGTTTGACCCTCTGCCCTTTCCCACTCTCTTATTACACTATCTCTGCTATATACAGTTGTCTTCCATTCCTTTTTCCCCAACATTTTGTTGATCACACAATATCATAAGTAATCTAACTACTTTCAGCAGGTAATTTCAAGAAGAACAGTTTTGAACTGGTAATGATATTTCCTTGAAACTTAAAGCCTAGAAACAGGTTAGTATTCTGTTCAAATAGTAGGTACATGCACCTATCAACAGCTCAAGACAGGACAAAAATCCTTTAAAACCGGAAAACAAAGCTTAGGAGAAAAGCAGCAATAATTTAGTCAAGTCACAGAATGTTGTTTCATCGGTTCAGTCTCATGTACTTAATCTTTCTTCTGTTAAGGTTCGGTCTTCCAGATTGAATTCTGGGATATAATATTCATCTCCAAACATTGTCCCTACAATTAAGTTGCCCATTTTCTTAGTTTTTGAACTCTTATTTCTGTGTGTCTGCTTTTAATTTTACTGACATAGCACTCCCTTAAGAACTTCTTGGAGATCTGGTCTGGTGCTGGTAAATTCTTTCAGGTTTTGTTTATCTGGGAAAGTTCGTGTCTTTTCTTTCCAAATGAACGATAACCTTGCTGGGTACAGAATTCTCGGTTGAAATTGCTTTTCCCTTAATATTTTGAATATATTTTCCCATTCTCTCCTTGCTCACATTGTTTCCGATGAGACGTCTGCCGTTAGTCTGATGGGATAACCTTTGCAGGTAACTTGCCTTTTTTCTCTTGCCAGTCTTGGTATCTTGTCTTTGTCTGTGGTTTTGGTCAGTCTGGCTATAATGTGTCTTGGAGAAGATCTTCTTGGGTTGATTCTATTTGGGGTCCTCTGTATTTCTTGGGACTGAATCTTTGAGTGCCTCTCCAGGTTTGGAAAGTTTTCTTGCAGGATTTCATGGAATAGATTATCAATGCCCTTATGAGTCTCTTCACCCTCTGGGATGCCTATTATCCAAATGTTTGGACATTTAATTGTATCTAGTACTTCTCGCATATTATTCCCAAATTTTTGGGCCATTTTCTCGGTCTTCATGGTGAATTTTTCTAGGCCAGCCATTTTCTCTTCTACATTAGAGATTCTATTTTCTGTATGATCTAGTCTGCTTTTAATACTTTCAAGGGAGATTTTGACTTCTTGTATTATAGCCTTCATCTCTAACAGTTCCATCTGATTCTTTTGTAAAGTATGAAATTCCTCTTTTAGATCTTTCATGAATTTCCTCACCTCCTGGAACTCTTCAGCTCCTTTCTCCTTCCTCTTCAGCAGTTCCTTGTCTCTCTTCTCTTCCATCTCTGTTAGCTTTGCCATTATGAATGTTCAGAATTCTTTATCAGACATTTTCATGATTTCCATTGAACTGTGTGTGGCTGAAGAGGAGCTATCTGTTTTCCTTGGAGGAGAGGCATTTTCCTGCTTCCCCATATTTCTTGTGATCCTGCAGCGATTTCTAGTCATCTGGTGGATGGTCGGTTTCTTCCCAAACTTGGAAGTTCAATCTGAGGGTCGAGGAGTGTGCAGAAAAGGAAGCAGAGAGAGGGAAACAATGCCAACAACAGCAAAAAAACAGACAAGAAACAGAGAAAAAGAAGAGAAAAACTTTTAAATAAATCTAAAAAAGAAAAATTAATATTCAAAAAATGTCAGTATAACTCAAAAATTAGAAAACCGCGCAGCGCGCTAGATCGCAGGAGCCATGGAGCTGTCTGTCTCTTGAAGAAGGGCTGTTCTGGGAGGAGGAGAGGGGATTATTAACAAGATAAAGGCCTAGGAGGGGACAAAGGGCCCTTTAAAAGGCCTCACCTTAAAAAATTCTAAAAAGTAAAAATTAAAAAAGAGAGAGAGAGAGGACAGAGACAGAGGTAGAGAGAGACAAAGACTGATACAGAGACAGGAGACTTGAAAGGGGTCTTCCTACCACATGGGTTTTGTATGCTGGAGGCCCAGTTATCAGTGGGACATCTTCCTTTCTCCCGAAATGGCTAGATCGCAGGAGCCATGGAGCTGTCTCCCTTCTTTTTCTATGTATTTCTTAAGCTCCTGGGAACAGGACTCCAGCTATAGGGTTAGCCATGTGGGATCCAATTGCCTTAACCACCAGGCCAAGGAGGTGGCCCTGAACAGTTTTTGTTTGTTTTTGTTTCGTTTGACTGGGGTATGTAGAAGAAGGAAAGAAAGAGAAAAAAATACTTCCTGTGGAAGATGGTCACACCACAATCTCTATTCCATTTTTCCCTCCTTTTGGGATTTTAGGCACACACATGTGCCTGGCATGGTTTTCAGGATGCTGGTCCCAGGACTTGAACGTTGCTGTTGATCATGTAGGATCCAGCCACTTACAACCACCCAGCCACCAGCTGGCCCATGAACAGTTTTTTCAAAAGATTGTTTTAAAATTGATGCCAAGGTACTTAACTCATTTGTGTGGGACTGCTCAAAATGTTAAAAATATTTAAATATATACTCATAAATTATAAATATAATAGTTTATATTTGTAATAATTTATACTATAAATTATTTATTTGTAAATAGAGATATTTAAAAATCCTCGCATGAAAATGGCAGACCTTCAGTTCAAATGGAAATACACCCTCTATCTCTAACTTTTTTTTTTAGGTTTTTGTGATAGGGCACATGCGCTTGCCATAGAAAGACAAAGAGAAAGTGAGAAATCACCCTCCCCGGAGGGATGGCCACACTGTAATCCCTTCTCCATTCTCTCAGGATTTGGAGCACACATGCACACAGACCCAGCATGATTTTCAAGCCATTGGGTCTAGGACTCAAACCACGATTGGCTGTGTGAGCATCTTAACCAACACACCACTGTATCTCATTTTTTTAAAAAATGGTAGGGACCAGTAGATAGCGTAATGGTTACATCACTGGGTAGTCAGCCACAGTTCGAGTCCTGGACCCAATGGCTTGAAACTCATGTTGGGCATGTGCGCATGCATGTCCCAGATCCCGAGAGGAGAATTGGAGGACAAAGGATTGCTGCATGGCCATCCCCCTTGGGGAGTGGTTTCTCACTTTCTGTCTCTCTGTCTCTCCAGCAAGGGCACGTGCCCTATAGCAAAAATCTCTCTCTCTTTTTTAGATATTTGTTTAATTTTTTTTTTTTTTTTTGGAGAGGTTTTTGCTATAGGGCACGTGCGCTCGCCAGACAGACAGAGAGAGACAGAGAGATAGAAAGCGAGAAATCACCCCCCAGGGGGGATGACCACGCCGCAATCCCTTCTCCTCCATTCTCCTCTCGGGATCTTGGGCACGCACGCACACGCGCCTGGCGTGAGTTTTAAGCCACCAGGTCCGGGACGCGAACCGCAGTCGACTACGTGGGAGTCCAGCGACATAGCCATTACGCTAACTGCTGGTTCCCAATATTTGTTTAATTTTATTCATTATTATTATTTTAATTTGATGGGGGAGGAGTGAGAAAACAAGCCACTGGGTCCAGGACTCAAACCGTAGTCAGCCACATGAGAGTCCAGTGCCTCAACCCCACACTACCTGTCAGCCCCACGAAAACCTCTCTTAAAAAAAAAGGGGGGGTAGATGGGCCAGTCAGTGGTTTAGTGGTTAAGGTGGCTGGATCGCACATGGCCAACTATGCTGTTCAAATCCTGGACCTGGCAGCTTGAAGAACATGCTAGGGGGAACCAGCAGTTAGCGTAATGGCTATGTTGCTGGACTCCCACATAGTCGACCATGGTTCGCGTCCCTGACCCGGTGGCTTAGAACTCACGCCGGGCGCGTGTGCATGCGTGCCCAAGATCCTGAGAGGAGAATGGAGGAGAAGGGATTATGGCGTGACCATCCCCCCTGGGGGGTGATTTCTCGCTTTCTGTCTTTATGTCTCTCTCTTCTCTCTCTCTCTCTGTCTGGCGAGCGCATGCGCCCTATAGCGAAAACCTCTCCAAAAAAAAAAGAACATGATGGGCATGTATGGGCATGTGTCCCCAGTGTCCCCAAAATTCCTAAAGGAGAAATGAGAGGGGATTGTAGAGTGACTATCCCCAATGGGGGGGGGGGGGTGCTTTCTCTCTTTCTCTGCTTCTGTCTCCAGTGAGTGTCTGTACCCTCTAGCAAATTTTTTAATAAAAGAAAGTGGTAGAGGGAACCAGCAGTTAGCGTAATGGCTATGTCGCTGGGCTCCCACGTGGTCGACTGCGGTTTGCGTCCCGGACCCGGTGGCTTGAAACTCACGCCAGGCACGTGTGCGTGCATGCCCAAGATCCCGAGAAAAGAATGGAGGAGAAGGGATTGCAGCGTGACCATCCCCCCCAGGGGGTGATTTCTCGCTTTCTGTCTCTCTGTTTCTCTCTGTCTGTCTGGCAAGTGCACGCGCCCTATAGCAAAAACCTCTCAAAAAAAAAGAAAGTGGTAGAGCGTGAAGTGTGGTAGCGCACTACTTGAGAGAAGCCAGATTCTGTTGGATACATGGCAATTGTGGTTTGAATCCCTGACCCAGTTGGCCTCAAAAAACCTGGCATGCGCACTAGCTCCCTTGGAGAACTGGAGGAAGGGGCTTGTGGCATGGCCAGACCAGGTAGAAGGTGCTCATCTCTCTTACTGTCAAGTGAGCATACACTCTATCATGAATAAGGAAATGAAATGCTTTTTAAAAAAATGTGATAGATTTTCAAACCCCCACCTGAGGGGAGAGTCACATAAGGTTGTCATTTCTCATTGCCCAGATTTTGCTAGTCATTTCCAGTTTTGATAGTGTTTTCAGCCCTTTGTTCTTTTTGTTCCCTTAACTCTAAATTAATTCATCCAACAAATAGTAGAGCTTGGCAACATTAAAATACATGTCTGACCAAAAATCTAGTCATGGACATTTCATAGCAGTCAGTAAATACATATTCCTGGCAGTCCTTAGATACAATTCTGTCATTTTAGACTCATCTTCATTCATTAAAGAGCTTTACTCTGCAACATTTTCTTACCCATCAGCCATAATTTCCATTATCTCTGACTTTGGAGTCATTTGATTTTCCCCCTCTTTTTTCCTCTACCCAGTCACTTAACCAAATCTAGTTAGTTCCTATTTTTGTTGTTATCCTGAATCCATCTCTTCTTTTCCATTCCTGCTAATACCAACCTACTCTTATAATATTTTAACTGATATGGTTTATATATATATATATATATATATATATATATATATATTTTTTTTTTTAGAGACTTTTTTTGCCATAGGGCACGTGCGCTCGCCAGACAGAGAGAGACAGAGAGACAGAAAGCGAGAAATCACCCCCCCAGGGGGGATGGCCACGCCACAATCCCTTCTCCTCCATTCTCCTCTCGGGATCTTGGGCATGCACACGCGCCTGGCGTGAGTTTCTAGCCACCGGGTCCGGGACGTGAACCACGGTTGACTACGTGGGAGTCCAGCGACATAGCCATTATGCTAACTGCTGGTCCCTGATATGGTTTATGTATTATCTCCAATTCTCACCACTCTGTGAGGCACTGTTACTATCTGAAGGTAATTAATTTGTTTATACTTACCAGTTGGTAGGTGGCACAACAGGGGCATAAACTCAAGTCCGGCTCCTTGAAACTTTTCTATTTTATTTCACTAGTTTAAAAATATAAACATGTTGGAGTTGAGTAGGATTGATATATGGAAATACAAAAAATGGAAAACACTCAAAATTCCCAATGGGTTCCCACAAAGTTAAAAGTTCCCATTCAAGAGTAGTATTGCATTAATAAAAACACAAACTTTTATCTAAACATGTAGCTTGTGTCCTAACTATGCCATTCACAAGTATTCGATGCTAAGCTTCAGTTTGTCTCTGTACAAATAAATGGAAGGTAATTTGTTATTTACCTTCGTATGGTGGTTATGGTTCCAGTGTGTGTAGAAGGACTTTGTCATTATTTTTTTTACCTTTTTAGCATCTAAATTTCTGTGGTGTGTTTTTGGAATTCCCTTCTTCATGTCTTGTGGTGGGAAACAGAACCTACTTAACGTCTGTAGCTGGGCACGTCTATTACTTTCCCAGCCTCCATTTTACTAGGACACATGAGCTTTAGACTAAGCCAAGCATAGACAGCGATTTAGGAGCTGTTGACACAGACAAGGAAGAACTACATGGACTCTGTTCTGTCGTTGGTGGCAGTCGTAGTTGCAGTGGTGTCTTCTAGGAAGGACCAGGTCTGCTGCAGTGTTGGACATCTTTCCTGGCTGTATATCTTATAAATTGGGTTCATGCTGAAGATTATTATCTACCAGGTATATTTTCATAAATGCCTTTTTTATTTAAATTAGTAGCATGAGGCTTTTGTTGCTCTCAACCGACAACTTCAATTAGAAAAAATACTTCAAAAAATCTTGTACTGTTATAGTTACTTTATGTAAGTGGATGAAAAGAAACTAATGTCTGCACTACAGGGCTGACCCTATTAAAGAACATTTTTTTTAAGATTATTTCTTCTGTGTGTGTGAGAGAGAGGGACAGCCAGGCAGATAGATAACAGCCACCCCCAACAGGGTCTTTATACTGCAGTTTACTCCCAGTTTCAGCTAGCCTGCATTACTTACTGGCAAACACATGGGTGCACAAATGCTCAGGAAAGTTCCTGAATGTGAACTCAGAGCCCCTCCTTTGTGAGTTCATCTGTGCCACCACCTGGCCCCTGTTTTCTTTTAATTTACAAAGTTTTAGAATGCTTTAGGCTTTCTTTGTGAGACACATAGACAGTTAAGAGTTTAAATAATAATTATTTTATTTTAGTGTTTGCATTTGAATTTTCAGTGTGCTTTATGGACCATGTGCTGCTATGTATGCCTGAAATACTTGAAATGCAAATGTGGGGAGACTTTGCCATCTAAATGCTTGGCTGGATTAAGCGCCTAATTAGGATGGTTTTTCAACAAGTTGGAGTAAGCATGCAATCGGTGAGTACTCCGAATTCATTTTTAAAATCCAGACATTCAGATATGTTAAGAATTTTTTCTGAGAAAATG
Source organism: Tupaia tana (assembly GCA_026018925.1). NCBI lineage: Eukaryota > Metazoa > Chordata > Mammalia > Scandentia > Tupaiidae > Tupaia > Tupaia tana. Next base: position 20,542,579 of record JAKSZU010000008.1, read on the forward strand.
AAATCTATATATGATCAACCAACATTTTGAATTCGATATGTTTATTTATTATTTAGTTTGCTTACTGTTTAAATCATTGAAGTCTGTCTTTTTCCAGCATCCTAAGTAAGGCAGAAACTTTCTTTATTATAGTGAAAATTTACCAGTAGTCATGCACTTGTTATTAGTGAAGAAAAAGCCAACTATTGATATATAAGAAAATCATTGAATAAAATTTGACTATCATATACAACTCTTAATGTTGTAAAATTATAATATTGAAGGCTGTTATGTGATTTATCATGCAATTGTTTAAAGTAAAAGGTAAGTCATACCTCTTAAAATATAGCAACTGTAAATAGGAAGGGAAAAAACTAGTGTAATATGGTTGATTGTTCAATGCCAGAGATGTTTTGAGTTTTTTGTTTGTTTTTCCTTAGGTTTTTGCTATAGAGTGCTTACACCTTCCAGAAAGACAAAGAGAGACAGAAAGAAGGGAAAGAGAGAAATCACCCCCTGAGGGAATGGCCATGCACAATCCCTTTTCCCATTCTTCTCTCAGGACTTTTGGACACATATGCACCTGGCATGTTTTTCAAGCCACTGGGTCTGGGGACTCAAACTGCGTAGTTGCCCATGTGGGACCCAGCACTATAACCATCACACCATCTGGCCCTGTGTATTCTCTATTAAACTAAACCTGGTTTTGAAATTTGTCTCTGCAAGGTTAGCTTAGGGATTAGATGTCAGTGTTTGTAAAGCACCCAGTACAAAGGCTTGTATATAGTGCAGGTACATTCAGTTATGGTCATTTCTTTCTCTTTTTTTCTGTAAATTTGCTCTAGAGTATGTGTGCTTACTGGGGGGAGAGAGAAAAAAAGAGAAAAAAAGTGAGAAAGCACCCTCCAGGGGTAACAGCCGTGCTGCAGTCCCTTCTCCATTCTCCTGGGGTTTTTAGGCACACATGCACACACACTGGCATGATTTTCAAGCCACCAGGTCCAGGTCTCAAATCACGGTCACCCGTGTGGGAGTCTAGCATCTTAACCACCACACTACCTGCTGGTCCCCAAGAGTTTATATTTTGCTGGTCCAAGACTCCTTAAAATTTTGATTGATGACATGGACTTTCTTCCCAGCAAAATACCACATTAACTCACAGTTTTGGGTGTAACTTTAGGGATATGTGAACCTTTGCATTAATATTACAGATGTCTTGAGAACAATATTTTAAATGTATAGTTTTTTGGGGTTTTTTTTGCTAAATCATTTCTTTCAGATAAAAATATAGATTAAATTAGTCCATAATAAATCTCACATAAAGCACGAGTGCAGTCACCATGGGCCAGACAGATGACAACTTCAGATTCCAGCCTCACACGTCAACACTTCTACAGTAGCATTTCATAATGTTAAAAAAGAGCAAATTGCTGTCCTGTTGTCATCTTCTTGCTATCATCACTTTCAAACACTATTGCTAAATGTTATAGACTGTCATTACTAGACACAGACATGCATACACATACACACACATAGATATGTTATTAGATTATTTATAAGTAGTTTTTATAGATAAAGCAGAGCATTTTTTTATGTTATTTCTTAATGGAATGGAATTGTCTTCTTTCTTAATGAGATTGAATTAGCTAGTAATGGCAGTTTTCTCCCTTCCTTTCTTCTTATACCTGAAGAAATATTAATGGCAGCTTATCTTTTGAGGAAGTCTTTCCTTCTCCAAACCACTATACCGACAAGACACGGTTCAGCCACCAGTGAGGGTAGGAGATTCACGTGGGTCATACAGCCTCCCAGTGCACAGATGGTGACTTTTTAGTACCATCTGTTCACTGTTTCTTCACAGCCATTTATAATTTCTCTCCCTCCATGAGGGCTGAATTAAAAAAATAGAAATAAGTACTAAAACCTAGTTTTAGAGTTCCTGAAAGTTGTTCTTTCCTCTTACTTTTTCTTAACATCCAGTAAAGGTTGTGACTCTTCTTCCCAAATGTCCTGGTCATTATTAGATTATACAGGCTCTTGCATCATATTTCTTGGTAGTAAATACTGTGTAATTCACAAGGAACAGAAAAACATCATAATGTTAGTTTACTGTTTGTGCTTGAAAAAATAATCACATAAAGCACTGTTTTTTCTTTTATTTTGTAGAATAAATCTAAATAGTCTACCTTTTTTATAATTAAAAGCTGAATCATTGGCCATTTCTCTTGCAGAAGTCACCTGGTTTTTTGTGTTTTCTTGTTATTTTAAGTTTGCATAGTGCTCATGTGCTCACTGGAGAGAACAGAGGGAAGGTGAGAAAGCACACCCCCCCCCAACTCCCCGCCATGGGAGATGGCCACACCATCTTTTCTTCTACATTCTTCTCTCAGGATTTTGGGCATGCACACATAATCTCCTGGTGTGTTTTTCAAGCCACCAGGTTCAGTACTAGAACCGTGCATTTAGCCAGGTGGGTTCTGGCCTCCTTAGCCACCACACCACTGATTGGCCCAAGTATTCTTTTCTTATGATATTAGACAGATGGAAAGATCATTGTTGAAGCTTAGCCCTACAGCTTACATAGTGAAGAATGCCAAAAAGAATCATTAATTCCTGACCTTGGCACTTCCTTTCTAAATTTGTCTTTGTGAGCTTTTACTCCTCTTCCTCTCCACCCAGAATCTTTGCCAACTGCAGAAGAGGGCTATTCACTTTAGACTGTGTAATTGTTACACCGTAATGCACAAATAGCATTCCACTTCTCCTATGTCATAGGAGAGTCTCAACTTGTGATTAAATAGAATATTCAAGAAGAGAGATAACTGAATGATGTAAATTCTATTGCCCTATTGATTTATTTTTAAAAGACCCAGACTTATTAAAGTGTAAGATATAAAGAGTTTGCTTAAACATTGTCTGTTTTAGAATTACTTACCTATGTTTTTTGGGGGAAAGGGGCTGAAAGGACTGTTCTATTGGCTTTGTAGAACTGTGAGGCTTCCCATTTTCCTCAAGTAAGATTATTTTCCTTCTCTTAGTCTTCAAGTGTTATTAAGACTATTAACGTGATAACCTTCTGAGTCATTATTATTGTGAATGACGTTTGCTGTAAATCTCAGAGTAATTCTCCTTCTTAAATTTTTTTTTTTCTTTTTGGAGAGGTTTTTGCTATAGGGCGTGTGCGTTCCCCAGAAAGACAGAGAGAGGCAGAGAGATAGAAATCGAGAAATCACCCCCCAGAGGGGATGGCCACACTTCAATCCCTTCTCCATTCTCCTCCCGGGATCTTGGACACGCATGCATACGGGCACAGCGTGAGTTTAAGTCACCAGGTCAGGGACTCGAACCTTGGTCGGCTACATGAGAGTTCAGTGACATAGCCATTACGCTAACTGCTGGTCCCCCTCTTAAATTCTTCATATGATATTCACATTTTACAATAATACTGATATCTTTCTACTGACCATTTGTACTATCTAATTTTTTTCCAGTTTGTTTCTTTCTTTTCTTGAGAAAGACACTGAGACAAAAAGGAGAGACAGGTAACCTCAACAGGGTCTCACCGTGCCATGAAGTGCATCTTGTGTTCAAATGGACTTGAGATCTGAACCCAGACCTCCCATGTTGTTCCAATATTATGCAGCAGCACCCCAGTGCCTCTGCCATTATGCTGGGCCTGCGCCATCTTTTATTTGCATTTCCAAAGCAAGTGTTATAATGTTGTTGGTGTCCTAGCCAATGTAGATTGTAAAACTTCGAGGAACTCTCCTAGGTGTCAGTGAAACCTTGAACATATGTGATAAATACTGAGCAGATGCCGGGGATATTATATCCTCTTGAACCTCACTTTGACTCATACTGTTATTCCTAAATTGGATTTAGTTGCTAAAATCTAAGAAATCATTACTTCTGTGCTCATGTTGTAAGATATACATGCTTTTAAAATGTCAAAGGGTCTGGTTTGCGTTAGCTGTGGGAGCCATCACTATCACTGTTCATAGTGACCAATCACGTGGTCATACTATTTGTGTAAGCGTAATTCCTTTCTTTAAATTAAACTGGCCATGAGATAACTTTAAAAAAAGATGGTGTTGGGACCAGCAGTTAGCATAATGGCTATGTCGCTGGACTCCCACGTGGTCGACCGCGGTTCGAGTCCCGGACCCGGCGGCTTAAACTCACGCCGGGCGCGTGTGCGTGCGTGCCCAAGATCCCGAGAGGAGAATGGAGGAGAAGGGATTGCGGCGTGGCCATCCCCCCTGGGGGGTGATTTCCTGCTTTCTATCTCTCTGTCTCTCTCTGTCTGTCTGGCGAGCGCACGCGCCCTGTAGCAAAAACCTCTCCAAAAAAAGAAAAAATAAAAAAAAAAAAAAAAGATGGTGTTCATTGTTTGGAATTCATACCCTACTAATTTAATACTGTTTATTTTAGTCTTGAGGATATAATTTAATTTTAAAATTTTTTTGACTTAAGTTTAATAGTCATATCATTTTGACTCTTTCCTTTTAAAATTGCTCTGAATAGCATACTGCCTTTCTTTATCTCTTTTGTCTGGGCTTTCAAGTGTAGCACTCAAAACAGATGGGTAGTTTTTTTTCTTTAGGGAAAGATGTACTTGGGGAGAAGTTGTAAGGTACAATTTAATAATGATTTAACTTTCTGCATGTGTGTTTTTTTGTTTACTTTTTGCTGTGGAGGTTTCTGTTTTTGCTTTTAGCATAACATAACATCCTATGTATTATTATTTCATCTGAGGTATTCTCAGCAGAGGCACTACTAGCTCATATAAGTGCCTTCGTGCAATGAGACAAAGTACTTTTCCTCTGGTGACAGGCCTCCCAAGCAGTGTGTGGTGCGCAGTGTGACTGGATTTTAGCGCCTGTTTGGCCTCAGCCAGGTGCTCTTCTGTGGCTGGCAGCATGCTGGTGCACATTCAGATTCTGAACTTTGATTCTTTGCTTTGGATTTGTTTTGCAAAGTCCATTATAGCAAAAGTAGCCCATATTTTAAATTTATTTGTATTGAAAATCTGCAACTAAAAACAAAGCAAAAGAGGTAAAAATAGTGTTTTGCAGAACATTATAAAAATCAGGAAATAAACGTTTTTACTCCAAATATAGGATTATTTAAAAATTATTACTGTTCTACTTTTTTAATAAATCAAACTTTATTGCCTAATAGTAACTAGCTATATGTATTCATTTTGAGTTAACAAATATTTTCTTATTTCTCATAACATTTAGAACATTCTGTTCCTATAATTAATATGTTAGCATGTCATGCAGTTTCATTGTCGAGTGCTTTGTATTAGCAAATTTATAAGTTTTATAATTAAATTTTTGATTTTTGCTCCTTAGGTACTTTGGTCTGGAAAACCATATGGTTCATCTCGAAGTATTGTAAGGAAAATTGGCACTAACTTGTCTCTGATTCAGTGTCCAAGAGTTCAGTTTCAGGTACTATGATTTATATATTCAAATTTGATATTAATATGTATAGTAGAAGTATAAATAGGCAAGATGACTTACAAAGTATTTTCTTTCTTGTTTTTGAATCTTTTTCTGGTCCAGTTTATTTACTGGGTCATTGGGAAAGTCATGGACACATTTTTGCATAGAAAAACTGAAAAATATGTCATGGCTTTTCTGACAACCCAATATTTCTTCTTTGAGAGACAGAGAGAGAGAAACAGGTCTCCAATAGGGTCTATATGCCTTATTCCACTCCCATTCTCACCTGGCCCTGATCAGACACCTGACATGCTCAGGGAGTTTCTAGGACGTGAACCCAAGACCTTTCTGTTTGGGTCCAGTTGCATTACCACTGTGCCAACACTTGGCCTTTGAACCTTTTGCTTCATTGATGCCACTATCAATAAAATAAGGTTAAAAACCACCTTAAAAAGTAAAGCCTTTCTCATTTTAGTTAATCTATGAAGGAATTACTTAAGATCTTTTTTCTTTTTTTTAAACTTTATTTTAATTTGACCAGAGAGGGACAGAGAGACAGAGAGAGAGAGAAAGCAAGCCACCAGGTCTGAGACTTGAACCAGTCAGTCATGTGGGAGTCCAGAGCCCTTCTCTACCATTCCACCTGCTGGCCCCATGGTATTACTCAAGATCTTTAAGATGTTTATCTTAAGATTATATATGTAAAGATTTAGCATCATATAATAAGCTAAGCAGTTGTTAATTTCCAGGTTACTTTGAACTTAGGTACTTAGGTGCAACCATTATTTTTTCTTTAGTTATTATACCTTTAGATAGTTACCCTACTCCTAGTTTGTTTTTAGATGAATATATGCTATACAAGATGCCTTCTCCATCATTGGTTTCAAGTATAGCATTATAATTGCAGGATCCATTGTCTTGGCAATGACAGTGTTGAAACAAAGAGGTAATTGTAGTTCTCTGAATGAGGTGATAGTCAGATCCTGAATTAGGAGTACTTTTAAACAAGTCTTAATGTTCTGTTGTAGCACCGAATCAAAGGCAACTCTACTCTTTGCTTAGAGATACTACTATTTTCTTTCACTTATGCTTTTGTTCTTTATTTTTAAAGTGTTCAACATATATATCACAAAGCTCTATTTCTATTTTTTAGTAATTCTTAATGACCGTAATAAAACAAACCGTTTCAGCTTAACATTTCATAATGTGAAGTTCAAGATATATGTACACCAATGTTAAATAATAGATTAGCATGTGAGATTGGAGATTGTGTTTAACTTACAATTCAGATGTCAAAAGTGCCCAGCTATATGCCTATTTGATGTCATATCATACTCATAAATCTCTCCTGCTAGGAGGAAGTAAAAATCTTTTCCTAAGTGAACAGGAGAAATTAGCATTTGTTCATTGGCTAACAAGGCTGTGCATTGCTGTTTTCATAAACTTGCTTGCAAATTAACAGGCTAGCCCATTGTTTATCAGTGTAGAAACTGACAGATTGGAACTTTCCAAAAAGAAATTTTTATCAAACTATAGAATTTTTTAGAAAAATAATTAAAATGAAGAAATGTGTGATAGTAAGACTATCAAATACATTTTCTAAGAATTTGGTTTATTTGGACACAAATTGCTGTTTGCTTTATTTTCCAACTTCCTTCAAGTAGCTATAATGCCAACTAAAGCTTAATAACTTTTTTTAAAAAGAGAGATTTTTGCTATATAGCACATGCATTCGACAGAGAGACAGAAAGCGAGAAATCACTCCCCAGGGTGGTGGCCATACCACAGTCCCTTCTCCTCCATTCTCCTCTCAGGATTTTGGGCACGCATGTACACCCAGCCTGAGTTTTAAGCCACTGGGTCTGGGACTTTAACCACGATCAACTATATGGGAGTCCAGCGACATAACCTCTATGCCATCTACTGGTCACAATTTTTTCCTAATTAATCAGTTTAATTAAAATTCACTATCTATTTATAGGTTTAGACATAATTTCCTATCTGTAGCAGAATTTACTTAACTATTATTTTTATGTAGCTGGAGACATGTAAAAAGACATGGAGAAATCTAGTTTACTGACTGCAACCCAAATCTGTCTTGATTGCCAGTGGGTCAAAATATCAGTACTATAGCCAAGTACATTTACTTGGGAGGATTCTCTTTCTTGGTGGTATTCTCAGTCACTTAAAAAGGGTCTGAGCAAAAAGAGTATTATTAGATTTAGGAACTGCATTTGAAAGCGATAGAATAACATACGGAGAGGAATAAAGTACGAGAAATATTAGTGACCTACTTGAGAATATTGTGGAATTCAGAAACCATTTGTTTATAGTATGATTTTTTATTTCCAGGCATACTTAGTCTTTTAAAATTCAACACTAATGTAAAGTGAATATTTTCTTCTCTACTACTACTGTTTTACATGTATTATTTTTCTACATCTCTTTTTTTTCCTTTCTTTTCTATCAGCAATAAAAAAAAATAGGGTCTGCAAAAAATTTAGATTATGAAGTTTAGAGTAATACAATTAAAAGGTTTTTTTTGCTGTTTTTCCTGCTTATTTGTAGGCTAATAGATAGGGAATGTATTTGGGCTGTCTAGAAATCCAATCTGTGCAGTACTGTTATAGAAGGTCTGGGACTGGGGAACCATTCTGAGGCCCAAGGAGAGTAGATACCATCTATTGGATTGTCAGAAAAGTCACAGTGTATTTTCTGTTTTTCTGGGCAAAAACATGTCGGGACTTTTCAGACGACCCCGTAGTTTACAAGCACAATGGGCGCATTGACTACATCCTGGGAATGAAATGAGTTAGTCAGTGTACAGGTATATAGTAGGCACTCAATAAATGCTTCTTTGTTCAATGTTATTTGAAGGCCTACCTATAACCACAGGTTGTATTGTTTATATTACATTACTTCATGTAATGAGTATTAGGAACGAGTTTACTTCTTTACATTCAAGACAGGCTCTCCAGACCTTCATGTTTATTTTGGTTGGAGAAAAATAGCTTCTCCCGGCCCTTTCACATAAGTGCATTTCAGCCTTGGTTTACAGCTGTACACTTCTAGTCATTAGCATTTTGTGTATTTGGATATTGTGGCCTCGTTAGAGGTAGAAACCCAGATTAAGACAAATTAGGAGAGCAAGCTTTTCTTTAAGTCTCTTACACCTTTTTCTAGACTTGTGACACCAAAAGAAAATTCAGACCATAGAAGTACTTGTAAAAGTGAGCTCTGGGGGATCTGGAGGAATGAGCTTTTGATTTGCAGTGATTCTCAGCACTGAATGCACATTCAGATCATCAAGTAACCACTCAGGCTATTTTCTGAGACAGTTTCTCTATTTTTACAATCTTATTGGAATTGGTGGGGGGGCACGAACATTCTGTAACCAAACAAGTAATGAATAAGATTCTCACTAAAGTTCACACACCATAACTAAATCTGGAGGTGATAATATCCAGCTGTTAAGGCCTATCTTCATTCATTTAGCAGATAAACTTGAAATCTGTACTTTATTCTAAATGCTAGTACTCAGTGGTCTACAAAATAGACATGTAAATCTGCCCTTATTGGTTATATAATTCAGTGGGAGAGATATTAAACAAGTAAATAGACTAATAAATGTATAATTACAATTTTTAATAAATGCCAAGTAGGAGAAAGTAGTATTGCATGCAGAAAAATAACAGGTGGTCAGGCTAGCTCTGATGAGTTGCAGAAGAAGAATGGGGGTTGGAGGAGTATTGTGCGCAGAAAGAACAGCATGTATGGCAGTCCTGAGACAAGACTGAAGTTGCTGTTTGAGGAGTAAGAGAAGACCCATCTGTCAGGAGATAGTGAGCTGGCAGACTTCATAGCATGCTATAATGCTCTTTGATGCCTGAGACATCTGCGATACATAGCTAAATTTATATTTAAAATAACTGTTAGGGGCCAGCTGGTGGTGTGGTGGTTAAGGCCTTGGACTCCCACATGGCCATTCACAGTTTGAGTCCTGAGCCTGGTGGCTTGAAAATTATGCTGGGCACTTGTGTGCGTGCCCAAAATCTTGAGAGGAGAATGGAGGATAAGGGATTGCAGTATTGCCATCTGCCCCAGGGGGTGATTTCTCACTTTCCTTCTCCCTCTCTCTTTTTGTCTGTAGTGAGCATACCTGCCCCTGTGACAAAAACCTGGGGTGGGGAGAGGCAAAACTGTTAAACACACCCATTTTTTCAGTTATATTTGACAATCTGAAATACACTGCATTTGACATGTGGTATATGATGTCCACGTACTGATATTTTTAGTTGTAAAGTGCCCTAAAACCACATAGTGGTTAAGGTACTAGATTCCCATGTAGTCAACCGTGGTTCAAGTCCTGGACCCAGTAGCTTGGACTCCGGGGGGTGTGTGTGTGCATGCGTACCTAAGATCCTGATAGGAGAATAGAGGAGAAGGGATTGCAGCGTGACCATTCCCCATTGGAGGTGATTTCTCACTTTCTGTCTCTCTCTGTCTCTCTGGTGAGCACATGGGCCATATAGCAAAAATCTCTCTTTAAAAAATAAAAAGAAAAGCTAGGACTGACAGGTGGTGTGTTGGTTAAGGCACTGGACAGTTCCATGTGGCTGACCATAGTTTGAGACCTGGACCTGGTGGCTCTCTCTCTGGTCAATTTGGGGAAAAAAAAAAAAAAAAAGAATAAATAAAATAAAATTAATAATTCCATACAAAAAACCTTAAAAGATAACTGGATGTAGCCATGCGGATTATGTCTTATAAATTTGGCAGAGGGGAATAATAGTTTGAGGACTAACTCACTAACTAACAAATGTCTGTGGCCATTTTATTCAGTCTCATTAACTGATCTCCTAAAGACTTGTTTCTTTATGGAGATACTCTTACTTACTCTACAAGGTTATTTTCAAAGATACATGAATATTTTCCTCCTCTTGTCTCTCTGATCTTGCCTTTTTCCCTTTTTTCCTCCTCCTTCATTCTAGGTGGGTCATGTATAGAACATTTAATAAATGTTGAATTTTTAAAAAATGACTATACTAGAGATCTGTTGTATAACATGGTGACTGTCATTAATAACTATATTTTTTTAATTGCTAAGAGGATAGATTTTAATGATCCTCATCAGAAAAAAATAGGGATATGAGGTAATGCATATATATATTTTTTAGTTGCCAGAGGATACACACACTTGCCACAGAGAGACAGCAGTGGTGGGAGTGGGGAGCACCCTCCACCCCATGGGCCATAGTCACGGTGCAGTCCTTTCTCCTCCGTTTCTCCATCTTGTGGGGATTTGGGACACACAAGCGTAAGTGCCTGGCATGTCCTTTAAACTACAAGGGCCAGGTCTTAAACTACAATCATCAATATGGAATCTGACACCCCCGACCACGAGACTACAGGGCCAGCCCCAGTAATATGCATGTTAATTTGTTCAATTGAGCCATTTTATAATGTATACATATTTCAAAACAACATGTTGTACATGATAAATATCCATAATTTTATTTGTCAATTAAAAAGTAAGAGGGACTAGATGGTAGCACAGCAGTAAAACACAATGCTCTACAAGGCTAACCCACGTGAGAAGGTTCTGGGTTCACACCTGGAGACCTCTCCGAGTACACCTGGCATACCTGTGCCCATGATGCAGGGCTAGCTGGGGCTGGGGATGAATGACAGAGTGAAGATCCTATTGGTGTGTTCTCTGTCTCTCCCTCACTCTCTTTTGCTCATAAAAGAAATAAACTTTAAAATAAAATAACACTTTTAAAAAAAGAAAAAAGTAACCACATCATTCAGAAACATCAGTGGCTGAGTCTGGGCTAGAATATTCAGTTGAGCGTTCTTTCTTTCAGATAGGTGTTCTTTTTTTTTTCCCCCCATATTTCTTTTTCTTTTTCTTTTTTTTTTTTTTAATTTCCTGTAGAGTGCATATGCTCCCCAGAGAGACACAGAGAGGGAAAGTGAGAAAGCACCCTCCCATAAGGGATGGTCATACCACAGTTCTTCCTCCATTCTCCTCTTGGGATTTTGGGCATGCACACACATGTGCCCAGTGTGTTTTTCAAGGCATTGGTCCAGGATTTGAACCATGCAGTTGGCCATGTGGGATTCAGCCACCTTAACCTCCACATCACCTGCTGGACCCCCTAAGACTCATATTCTTTTTTTTTTCATAGGCTTGTGTGCATGCCAGAGAGAGACAGAGAAAAAGTAAATCATTCCCCACACTGCAGTCCTTTCTCTATTCTCCTCCTGAGATTTTAGATACACACACACATGCAATGAATATGATTTTCAAGCTGCTTCATCCAGAACTTGAACAGTGGTCAACCATGTGGGAGTTCAGCACCTTAACCACTATATCACCTGCTGGCCCCAAGACTCATATTCTCTTTTTTTTTTTAAGAGTTTTTTTCCCTTAGGGCACATAAACTCGCCAAAGAGAGAGACAGAGACAGTGACAGAGGGAACGTGAGAAACTATCCCCCCAGGGGGTGGTCATGCCAAAATCATACCAAAATCCCTTCTCCTCCATTCTCCTCCTGGACTCTTGGGCACACATGCATACACAACTTGCATGATTTTCAAGCCACCAGGTCTGGTATTTGAACTGTAGTCAGCCATGTGGGAGTCCAGCGACGTAATTGCTATGCCATCTGCTGGTCCCAAGACTGATATTCTTTATAGAGTATACCACCTGGCCAGTTGGTGTCACTGTATGTCACTGTATTAAAATATAAAAATTCTGCTTCATCTTTTTTTTCTATTTTTTTTTACAATGGCAGCAATTGGTAGAAAAAGAGGAATAATTCTATGTAGGTAAAAGCGTGTTATTTTAAGAACCTGTTTTGCATTTGGCTATAGGTGGTAAAATAGAGTTGAGTTTATTTACTGTTGAGTTGTCTGAAAAGTCATGACATATTTTTGCCTAGAAGGACATAGAAAAATACATGACTTTTTAGATAACCTAATATTATACATTTTTTTTTTTCTATATTCCTGATAGAGTACGTGTACATACGAGAGCGAGAGAGAGAGAGAGAGAGAGAGAGAAGGGCACATACTCTCCACAGGGTCTGGTCACACTGGATATTCTCCCAGTCCTCTAGCCCTTCAGATCTAGGGCACTCACAAGCATGCCTAGAATGTTTCATGCTGACTGGGCCCAGGATTTGGATCACTGTCCGCATGTAGAATCCAGTTTCTTTGGGCAGTGCATTATTACTGCTGCACCACAGAACTAGCCCTTTAACATGCTCGTGGTAGAGAATCTTAATTTCCAGTACCAGTGTGTTCGTTTTATGAAAAGTCACAGGAGGACCAAATTAGCTTTTCTAATATTTTTATTCTAAGTATCTTAATTTTTGTGTGATGTTTATACTTTACATCTATGCATTTTATTAAATGAATCAATTTCCTCAATATACTTTCACATTATCAAAATATTTTAAATTAATAGTAATAGATTAAGTTATTGTTTTAATTGCTTCAGTAAGCTCTTAAAATATAATTAAATTTTGGGTGATACAAATTTTTCCAATGTTAAATTGAACTTCTTAAAGCCAGTTAAAAATATAATGCTACTACTGAATTTTTGCTGTGAATGAAATGTGATTTTGAATAAAAAATGCTTCTATCTCTTCACTTTTTTTTTTCCTTTTCTGCTAAAAATAGCTGTAGTAGGACAGGATCTTGCTGGGAACTTTCAGTAAGTTGTCCTTTTCTTTTTCAAACTTCCTATCAGTCACCCATGCATGTCAGTAGTAATGTCTTAACCATACTTCCAAGACCTCACCGTCAGTCCCCTCTTGCCATTGCTGACTTAACCTTAACTTGTATTTTACTAAGTGGATTGTCCTAGGATTTGTCCTTCTCATTCCATACTTAAGTCACTCCATAAGTGTTCCCCTCAGCAACACCTAACATAGCCTTTCAAAGAAAGCTTTTTTTATTAGTTTTATTTTGTCTTTTGAATTTGCTTTACTTAAGTGTCAAAACTCCTTTTTATCGTGGGACAGGATGTCATGTAGAAATGACACAGATACTATTAATTTTATCATTGATTCTTGACAGTGTCATTAACATTTTCATCTCATTGAATACGTGTTATGGACATGGTATCATTACTAAGCACGATTAATGCCTAAATAAAATTAAAAATTCAGTTCATGGACTAGGTTGTGTATTGTGTTCTGCTTTTTACAAGCTTATGCGAAACAACATTTCATGATTAATGTATGAATTATACAGATGTTCAACTGAGAAATATGCTTGATCCTTTACCATTTATTATACTCCAAAACTTGGTTAACTTATATGTCTTTGAGTATGTATTCTTTGTCTTGAATAGTACTTTGTTTTCTCTTGTATGAATTTTGGAAGGAAACATCAATTTTTGTAACTTTTATGGGAACATAAAAAGCCTTTTTTTATTTTTAAGGTTTTTTGCCCAAGGGCACATGTGCTGGCCAGAGAGAAACAGAGATAGAGCAGAAGTGAGAAATCACAACCCAGTGGGGATGGCCATGCCACAATCCTTTCTTCTCCATTCTCTTCCTGGGGTTTTGGACGTGCACGCACACATTCCTGGTGTGATTTTCAAACTTTCAGGTCTTGGACTTGAGCCACGGCTGGCTGTGTGGGAGTCCAGTGCCGAAACTACTATGCCACCTGCTAACCCAAGAAAGTAAAAAGTCTTAAAATCAAAACTAGATTTTTATCTTAAATATACACTCAGCCCTCCTTATCTGCATCCACGAATTTAAGCAGCTGTGGACCAGAAATGAAATGTTGCTGCTGATGTGCAGATAGGCCTATGATGGTTGTAGAACATGTACAGGCTTTTTTCTTGTCATTATTCTCTAAATAATACAATATTATAATTGTTTACATGGCATTTATATTGTATTACATATTATAAATAGGGATGATTGAAAGTATGTAGTATAAAGTAAAGGAGAATGTGCGTAGGTTATATGCACATACTATGCCATGTAAGGGTTTGAGCATGTGTGGATTTTAGTGTCCATGAGGGATTCTGGAACTAGTCCCCTGTGGCTACTGGGGGACGACTATACCTAACTTACTACCAACTAATGACTATATTAGAATAACATTTTCTGAACAAAGTGTTATGATGAGATTTTCATGAACTAGCACCTTAGGAAAGCAACATTCAGATTTTAGTCTTAAAATTTCTTTCACTTTTACAGAATACCTTATTTCCTAAAACCTTTCAGAGAGCTTGGGGATCTCCATGAAACCCACTTAGAATCTCCCTGTTAAAATCTTACAGGAATATCAAGGGACTATTCTATCTTCAGTAATGGATAGGGACAGAATATCACCAGATTTCTTGGTCTCTTAAAATCAGATGTGTTGCCTAGTTATGTTATTTAAGTTGTATAAGATCCCCATTTGCTGAATATCTGTTTGGATATTAACTTGTATGGATAAGTTTCTGATGTACATTGGGAAAGTTAAAAATTCTCTGATCACTTACTGAAGTGTTTACTTAAGTTTTCCCTTCTGACTCAAAATACATTTACTACTTGTAAAACATTAGAATTTTGGAAGGCTTTTCATTTTAAGTCCATTATCAGTTTTCCTATTTTTTTTTAACTTTTATTTATTCAATTAGTTAGTTATTTAGTTTTTTGGGTTTTTTTTTTGTTTTTTGTTTGTTTGTTTGTTTGTTTTTCCCTATAGGCCACTTGCACTCGCTAAAAAGAGAAAGAAACAGTGAGAGGGAAAGTGAGAAATCACCCCCAGGAGGGATGGTCATGCTGTCCCTTCTCCATTCTCATGCTTTGGGCATGCACACACTAGCACCCTGTGTGATTGGCCATGAGGGAGTCCAGCGCCTTAATCACTGTGCTACTGACTGGCTCCAGTATCTAATCTTTTAATACAGCTTGTTTTCGCGCTACCTATCTTCCTCAAAGACCATAATTTAGGTATTTTAGAGACTGGTTTTTGGGTGGAGAGAGTTTATGCTATAGGGTCCGAGCACTTGCCAGAGAGACAAAGAAAGAGACAGGAAGCGAGAAATCACCACCCAGGGGTGATTTTTTTTTTTCTTCATTCTCCTCTCTGGATTTTAGGCATGGATGCACACGTGCCCAGCATGATTTTTAAACCACTGGATCTGGGACTTGAACCATGGTTGACTACATGGGAGTCAAGCAATGTAATCATTATGCATTTGCTGGTCCCCCCCCCCTTCTTTTCCCCCCCTTAATTTGCTGAGGTTGCATGGCTTGCTGGAGAAAGTGAGAAAGCATTCTTCTGGGGAATGGTCATGCCACAACTCCATTTCTCCTTAGAGGATTTTGGGCACACATGCACGTGTATTCTGCATGTTTTTCAAGTGGCTTCATTGGAGACTTGAACCATGGCCATCAGCCATGTGGGATCCAGATACCTTAACCACCATGTCACTAACTGGCCTATTAAAATGTCACCTATAAAAAAATTTTTTTTGCTGTAGGGTGCATGTGCTTGCTGTAGACAGAGATTGACAGAGGGAAAGTGCGAAAGCATCTCCCAGGGAGATGGCCACATTGCCATCCTTTTTCTCCATTTTACTTTTGGGATTTTGGGGCATATATGCACACACATCCAAAATGTCACTTTTTTATGTTTTTAGGTTTTTTTTACTTTTTCCTATAGGACACGTGCATTTGGGCTCAAGGGGATGGGCACGCTACAATCCCTTCTCCTCCAGTCTGCCATCAGGATTTTGGGCCTGCATGCACAGGCGCCTGGCATGGTTTTCAGGTTGCCAGTCCAGGACTCAAACTGCATAATTGAGCATGTGGGGTCCAGGACCTTACTTCCATGCCACCTGCTGGCCTCAAAATGTCATTTTTAAATGTTCCTTGATAACGTCAGGTTAAATGACACCAGAATGAGTACACATACCAACAGCTGATATAACTAGTTAAAATTTTATTCATGATATCTATTGAAGGACATCTTAAACTTTATATTAAATGCATTATGTGCTAGTATGGCATATTTTGCATTTTAAAAAGAGGCATTATTTAACTAACTATCAAAAGCTTGAGCTGGAAATGATTAGATTAAGATTTCAGTAGTGCATGTGCTCTAGTATAACCTTTCTTAAAAACACAATAAAGAGCAAATCAGCTTAGGCTTTACATTTTTTTCTTTAAAGTGTGTGAATTTTTTTTATTTACGTCTAATTTTATTAAGTATGGTGTATCAATCTGATAACATTATTTTAAAATTAATTATTGACTTGATTCTGAGGCATAACAATTGTAACAAAACTAAATTTAATTCAATTAACCTGCTTTCCCCTTTTTTTTTCAAGATAAATTTCAGAATTCATTTCCCTGAGTTTATGAATTCAGGAAATTCTGACTTCCTGAATTTATGCATGTTTTTTCTTCGTTGTATTTATTTCAAAATAGTCTTCATATATGTTTAAGCTTAGAGAATTCTGTTCTATTTGAAATTTTTTAATTATTAATACTTTTACTTAAAAATCAAGAGATTTAAGGAGTTTTTAAAAACATTTTCACCATAGCAACAATTGTCTGAGGGGACTTCAGAAAGCTTGTGGAGAGGTGGTATGCTTGTCAAAGCACTGAACTCCCACATGGCTGACTGCGGTTCGAGTCCCAGACCCTGTGGCTTGAAGATCCTGCCAGGTACATGTGGGTGCATGCTTGAGAGGAAGATGGAGGAGAGAGAACTTCTTCATAGCCATCCTCTCTGGGGAGTAATTTCTCACTTTCCCTCTCTGTCAAGGACACGCTTCCTATGGAAAAAATTTTAAAAAGTTGGTGGAAAAGTGGAATTAGACTACAGTTTTATTTTGACACAACAAATTTTGAATTTCATTCATAGTTTTCTTAATAATCTATTCTGTAGACTTTGTGAAGATGCCACACATGAATACACACACTTATACCTATATGTAAAATGTTATACCAACATAGCTATAAATGTCATTTTAAAATACTCCTAGATGGGACCAGCAGGTGACATAATGATTATGTCACTGGGTTCCCACGTCGTCCGCCGCAGTTCGAGTCTGGACCTGGAAGTTTAAAATTCAAGCCGGGCACATTGCATGCATGCCCAAAAACCTGAGAGGAGAATGGAGGAGATTGGGTTGTAGCATGGCCATCCTGCCGGGGTGATTTCTCACTTACTGTCTCTCTGTCTCTTTGGTGAGCACATGTGCCCCATAGCAGAAATCTCTAATATATATAGGCCTAGATTTAACACAAGTTGGTCACTTGCTTTATTCTTATACTTTGTAGCCTCCTTTTTCTTAGAATCTAAAATTTTTCTTAATGTTTTAGGAAAAATGGAGGTTTTTAAAATTAACTTGCAAAATAAAAATTGAACAAAGTTAAATTATAATTTAGAGATTGTCATACACTATTAGACAACAGTATGATAATGACTACTAATCTCTTTCATGGACACCTTCAGTGGAAAGGTTAGAAACCATCAATGTGTTGGCACCGGCAGACATGATGATTTTCCTTAAGTGATTAAAAACGTTTTACTCTTAATATACTGATGCCAAATAAAGAACTTCCCTATTTGTAACTTATAGCTTACCAGCCATGCAGCAGAGGGAAGTCCCAGTCACCCAGGAGGGGATGCAGTGGCCTCCTTTGCTGACATTGGATGGGTAGCCAAAGAAGAAGGAGAGTGCTCAACAAGACTAAGGTTAGTTTGGAAGACTATCAGAGCTGAGGTACCATATCTGTTATTTTAAAGGATATAGTACTTTATTGTTTTAAATATTTGCAATACTGCCTGTTATCTACCTAATGCGATCCCCAATAACTAACCCAGTTGTTGTTGTGTTTTTTTTTTTTTTTTTCTGAGCAGTCTTCTTAAATGATTTGGCTAGTATTTATAAAGTTCCTAGAGACATAATTGTGTCCAAACTCCTTGTGAAATACAGCATTCCCTACCTTTTAGAAGTTTACATTCTAATATGAGAGACCAGAAAGAACTATCATAACTATGTTTCAGTAAGTGGAGTAATTATAATATCTCACTGAGGCAGAGGACTCAGTCTGGATCATAGTAGAAAATTTGAAACTAGAGAATGTTTTCTAAAAATAGTGAGTTAAGAATTGGGATTCAAAAAAAGTCTCCCTTAATTTAAAAGATCCTGAATAGAATACTGACCATGCATTCAATGTAATAGTTATTCAACATATACCTATTAGACATCAAGATTATTACAGAGATACATAATCCTATTATATTAAGACTCTTATTCAACATTAAGATTACAGAGATATATTGGGTCATTGGAAAATTCATGACATTTTTGCATAGAAAAATATGTCATGACTTTTTTGATGACCTAATATAATCCTTGTGTTTCAGGAATACTTGATATGATAGAGAAGATGAAAAAGGAAATCAGTATTACTGGTGCTGTATGAAGGAGCTTCTAAAAAGTTCATTCAAGGGTTGGCTCTACATTATGGGATAATGTATTGCTCAAGAGAAGCTGGATACTACTACATGGCTATCACACTTTGAATCCGGGGCCCAGTGAGCCTGAAATGTTCCAGACCTGTGTTTCAGTGCCCAGGACCCAATGGGCTGGAAGATTAGAGGAAGGGAATTCCAGTATGACTAGACCCTGGAGGATGCTCCTATCTCTCTCACACGCACACATTCACATATACAACACACACACCAATACATTCTCTCATAGATTTAAAAAGGTTTATGGAAAATGAAATTAAGGTAATTATTTTGGTGCAAAAATTTTGAAATTCATGCACATTTCTCATGATACACATTTTTCGTGAGCTTTTTGGAAGTAATTATAGCAGAGTGGAAGAGGTTTGCAAAGTTTCTTAGCAGGAAATGCCAGAACTGAGTGATAAGGAGTCAGTAGAAGCCAAACAGATGGGAGGGTAGAATCTAGGAAGAGTAAAGCACTTGTTTGAAGGTGCAGTCAGGAAACAATGTGCCACGTTTGGGAAGCGCATAAAGAATGGCGAGAAAGGGAACAGGTAGATGAGGATAGGGTAGGTGGAGGTTTAAAAATCATACATATTATGGGAACCAGCAGTTAGCGTAATGGCTATGTCGCTGGACTCCCACGTAGTCGACCACAGTTCGTGTCCCGGACCCGATGACTTAAAACTCATGCCAGGCGCCTGTGCGTGCGTGCCCAAGATCCCGAAAGGAGAATGAAGGAGAAGGGATTGCAGCGTGACCATCCCCCCTGGGGGGTGATTTCTCGCTTTCTGTCTCTGTGTCTCTGTCTGGTGAGCACACGCGCCGTATAGCGAAAACCTCTCCAAAAAAAAAATCATACATATTACACTAAGAAATTCCAGCTTTTTCCTGAAAGCAATATAGAGCCAAGGAAGAACTTTAAGTACTATAGTAATATGATCAGACTTGTATTTTAATAAAACTAACCTGTAAACAATATAAAGAATAGAAGGAAACCAGACCGGGAGACAGATCAACTAATAAATGATCAGAACTT
The DNA here is from genome assembly GCA_026018925.1 of Tupaia tana. NCBI lineage: Eukaryota > Metazoa > Chordata > Mammalia > Scandentia > Tupaiidae > Tupaia > Tupaia tana. Next base: position 20,562,538 of record JAKSZU010000008.1, read on the forward strand.
GACTAAATTAAGAAACTAGTAAATGAGGTCAAAGCCAGGAGAGAGTAGGAGAAATGAAGGGACATAAAAAACTAATACATAAGAGGATTGAGGAAGGAAAAATCTAGGAGAATGCCTAGGTTTCCTGGATTGGATAGTTACAAGGATGATGGGGGGGAATTATAAAGATATGGGAAAACAATTTATTGGTGTTTCTGTTTTGTTGTTTTATTTTGGTACAGGGCACATAGGAGTATTCCAGTCTGTAAATGTTATGTTTGTGTTTCTTATGAGACATTCACATTGACTAGAACAGGTTATATGAATAGATACTGATAAAGAAGGCTTGCATGCCGTAACATGTATTAATAGATAAATGATTGAGAATGAGAGTGTCCATGGAGCATACATAGAGCACGAAGAACATTTGTATCCTGAACAAAGCTGGCATTTGAGTTAAAAAAGAAAAAATATCCCCACCCCTAACAAAGGAGAGGAGTGGCAGGTGGAGAACTAGTTAGTAGAGTGGTTATTGTGGAAGCAGAGGTGAGAATCGGGTTTTCATAGAAATGAAGTAAAGTTGTCTTCAGGGTCAAACATTGGATAATCAGAAAAGTCATGACACGTCTTTGCATAGAAAAATATGTCATGACTTCTCTGACAACCCAGTATGTAGAGGCCAAGCAAATCAAAAACTAGCAAGTTTTCAATTTTGTTTCTCAGTTGGAAGATTATCATTGACTTTAACCCAGAGGCTTGAAACTCACACTGGGTGCATGTGCGTATGTGCCCAAAATTTTGAGCAAAGAATGAAGGAGAAGGGACTGTGGCAAGACCATCCCCCGTTTGGGAGTGATTTCTCGGTTTTTGTCTCTCTGGTGAGCACATGCCCCATATAGCAAAAAATCTCTCTTAAAAAAAAAAATTACACCTAAGTATTTTTTTTTTTTTTTGAGCAACTGTAAACAGTATTGTATTTTTAATTTTGGTGTCCACATGCTCATTTATAGTGAATTGTCAGAAAAGTCATGACATATTTTTATATGTTTTTCTATGCAAAAATGCATCATGATTTTCCTGATGACCCAATAGTATAGTGTGATACAGTTGGTTAAAAAAAATTTACTATGTATCCTGTGACCTTGCTGAACTCACTTATTAGTTCTAGGAGTTTTTCTGTTGGTTCCTTGAGGTTTTCTGTACAGATAATCCTGTAATCTAAACAGGGAAAAGTTTTATTTCTTCCTTTTGATATACATACCTTTTCTTTTTCTTGCCTGGTACACTGGTTAGAATTAGCTGTATTTTATGTTGAATATGATTGACTGGTGAAGGTGGACATCCTGGCCTTATTCACTATTTTAAGAGGAAAGCATTCCATAGGGTTTTTATATATTCTGTTTATGAAGTTGAGGAAGTTTCTTTTTTATTTTGCTATAGGGCTTGTGTGCTTGCTGGGAAGAGAGACAAAGAGAAAGAGAATGAGAAAGCACTTCCTAGGGGATGGACACTTCACAATCTCTTCTTCTCCATTCTCCTCTAAGGATTTTGGGCATGCAGGCACACTCACTTGATGTGTTGTTTTTTAGTCACCAAGTCCAGAACTCAAACCACATATTTGGCCATATAGGATCCAGCTGCCTTAACCTCTATGCTACCAGCTGGCCCATACAGAGCTCTTTAACAATTTATTTGAACTCTCACATAAAGAGGATAGAAATCAGAATTAACCTGTTGTAACAACAAGGAGCCAGAGTAAACTTTTAAATTGTTATTATTTTTTAATTGCTAAAGGGTGTGTGTACTCAACAGAGAGAGACAGACAGGGAAAAAGTACCCCCCCTCAATGAGATGTAGCTACACCACATCCCTTCTCTTTCATTTCTCCATACTGTCAGGATTTGGAGCATGCATGCACATGTCCTGGGTGTGTTTTTGTTTGTTAGTTTTTAAAGTACATGTACTTGCCAAGTATAGACAGAGAGACAGAGGGAAAGTTAGAAAGCACACCCCAGGACCAGCACGTAGTGTGGTGGTTAAGGTGTTGGACTCCCACATGGCCAACCATGGTTTGAGTCCTGGACCTGGTGACTTGCTTTCTCATTTTCTTCCTCATTCTCTTTCTCTTTCTGTCTTCCTCTCTCTGGTGAATACATGTGTACTATAGCAAACAAAATAATAATAACAATAATAAATAAAATTAAATAATAATTTATATAAAAAAAAAAGAAACCAAGCACACCCCTCCCCCCTCAAGTGAGGATGGTCGTGCTGCAACCAGTTTCCTCCATTCTTCTCTCAGGATTTTGGGCACACAAGTACACGCACTCAGCATGTTTCTCAAGCTGCTAGGTCCAGGACTTGAACTGCACAGTTGGCCATGTGGGATCCAGCCACCTTAGCTACTATGCCACCTTGCTGGCCATGGTTTACCATATTGAAGAGTGTTAAATTTCTTCTCTGGGCCAGCCTGTGGCATGGTGGTTAATGTGACTGGATGCCACATGGCCAACTGTAATCGCGGACTCTGTGGCTTGAGAAACGTGCAAGGCCTTTTGGTGTGCATGCCCAAACTCCTAAAAGGAAGGAGAAATGAAGGAGAAGGAAGGGATTGTGGCATGACCATGCCCCAATGTGGGGGTTGCTTTCTGTCACGAGCATGTGAGCAAATGCAACCTCTGGCAGTTAAATAGAAGGCTTTCTTCTTAGTTGAAACTAAAAACATGAATAAGCAAACCTTTTGCTGGAATCTGTGCTGCTTCCTGGTTTGTGCATATTGTTATAGAGATTCATAGTGACGGTCAGGAACAATTCTGGGCATGCTATGCAGCTTCGTAAGGTTAACAAGCACTTCGTTGTTGCACACTCAGAGGAGGCAGAGGTAAGAGCAGCCTGCAGAGTGGTTCTCGAGTGTTATCTTCTGCAGCTCTAGTCATCGGTGATGACTTTTCATGGCCTCTTGTGAAGCCTATGACAGCCGCTCTGATGTCTTCTTGCAGGACAGAGGTGAGGTCAAGGCTACCGCTTCAGGATGACCTTCTGCTCTCTGAGAACCTGCCACGCCAGCACGTTCCCTTACCAAACTTGTTTTATGAAGAACCTCGGCCAAAGACCCCAGCACTGGCAAACGAGGAAGCGCTGCAGAAGATCTGTGCCCTCGAAAATGAACTTGCTGCCCTCAGAGCTCAGATAGCCAAAATTGTGACCCTACAAGAACAGCAAAGTCTCACTGCAGGTCTGTAAGTCCTACAGTTGTTTGTTTTACCTAGCACACTAGAAATGAGATCACAGCTTATTAATTATAAGTAACAGCTATTGGGGTTGTTAGAAGACCAGGTGCCACTTATACAGAGTCCAATATATGTGCCTAGTCAAGTTTAGGTGGCACATCTATGTTTTCAACAGTTTTGATGCTATTAGAGGTGATTAGGAAATACCTTAGAGAACAATTTTTGTTCTAGAGCAGAAAGAAACCCAGTATGCCAAATATGCTAGAGATCCTTAAAGATATGAACAGTGTTAAACTTTGGTCAGAAGAGTTGAGGGTGCATTTATTTACCTTCTTTCTTGCTTTGGCTTTTTGAGCATTCTGTTTTATAATATCATGAATTGTTAAATTTTAAATTTAAAAAGAGTCTACCCCAGTGTCTCCTATACCCAGTAATGAAGAAATTAGATTTTTTTCCTTCTCTGTTCGCACTAGAGAGACAGAGACAGAAAGTGAGAAATCCACCCCCATCCCACACCCCCTCATCCTCCTGGCAATCCCTTCTCCTCCATTCTCTCTGGATTTTGGTCACTCATGTACATGTGCCTGGCATGAGTTTTAAGCCACTGGGTCTGGGACTTGAACTGAGGTAAGCTATGTGGAAGTCCAGCAACCTATTACTCCATCTGCTGGTCCTACACATGTAACTTTTTAAGAACCTAAGGTTTTGCCCTTTTTAAATTTAATTTTAAATTGTATTTTTCTTTTGCTTTACCTCCCTCTCCTGAAAGACTAGGACAACTACTATAAATAGTGAAGTAATTTTGGAGCTTATGTTTAGATGTTCTACTTATAGTCTGAATCTTTGGAGTAAAACTCAGGCTTGCATCAATACTGTTTTCTCCCCCAGTATGGTTCACTCAGTAAACAATTTTCTAACTTCCTGTTATTTACAAAAATGAATTTTAGGTCCTTATTTTGTAACCTCTTTAACTCTTAATTTAGTTCTTATTTTTGAAGTGAAATGTAAGATTTTTTCTTCCTTCCAAACATATTCAAGTTTATGCAGGCTTTTAGTGCTTAATAAATCTAATATAAAAACTTCCTTAAAGTGAATCACAAGTTTATCAAAGTTTTTTCAAATAGTGTTAATAGTACTAAATTGTTAAACTACATTGAAGACACAGGTGTTTGTGCAGTATAGTCTGCTTTATACTTTTGCTAAAAGTCATTGCAAACTCTGTCACACTCATATTGAACACTTGATAGCACAGAAACACCCCTGTTAAATGGAATTTTTCCATCTGGCAGTTTTGGGATTGAAAAGATACAGTGGCTGAGATTTAGGCACTTACGAAGTAACTGAAACTGCCTTTCTTCTTATATAACTGAGATTCTTTCTTTCTTTCTTTCTTTCTTTCTTTCTTTCTTTCTTTCTTTCTTTCTTTCTTTCTTTCTTTTTAAGTTTATTTGCTTCTTCTATAAGGCACACACAGAAGTGGGGAGATACACAGAGATAAGTGCCCTGACAGGTCTGCACATTATGATCCCCCTTCAGTCTTAGCTGGCCTGGATCGTAGCTGCATGTATACCTGACATGATCAGGGAGGGCCTGGGATGTGAACCCAGGACCTTTCCCATGTGGGTCCAGTTGTAAGCACTACACTAACACCTGGACCTTGGGTTCTTTTGAAGGCTATTATTTTTAGGGACACAAAAGTCTTTATGTAGTTCTTCTAAAATTTGATATTTTGGGCCATCCTCCTAGTACAGTGGTAGAGGGAGCTAGATCCCATGTGGCTGACCATGGTTTGCATCCCAGTCCTGGCAGCTTGAAAAACAAACTGGGCACATGTGTATGCATGTGTTCCCAAAATCCTGACAGGAAGGAGAAATGAAGGAAAAAGGGTTGCAGCATGACCACGCCTCATGGAAGAGGTGCTCTTTGGTGAGCTCATACACTCTCTAGCAATTAAAAAACAAAAAAAAACCTGATATTTTGTTTGCTTATACTAACAAGATTAAATTTATTTTTTTATTATTTTTGTAGGTGACTCAGATTCTACTTCATCTGTTACCGCGGCACCACCTCCTCCCCCACCACCTCCACCTCCCTTGCCACCCCCACCTCCCCCTCTTCCAGGGCTTCACCAAAGTGTGTCTGCTATTGATCTGATTAAAGAGAGAAGAGAGAAAAAAGTCAATGCTGGAAAGACTTTGGTTAACAATCCAAAGAAACCCGACATGCCAAATATGCTAGAGATCCTTAAAGATATGAACAGTGTTAAACTTCGGTCAGTGAAGAGGTGAGGACGCATTTACCTTCTATCTCACTTTGGCTTTTTGAGGATTCTGTTTTATAACATGACTATCATGAATTGTTAAATTTTTAGTTCAAAAAGGATGGACCCCAGTGTCTCCTGTACCTAGTAGGTGAAGAGATTAGCAAAGTAAACCAATTATTTTAAGTGATACTTTTAGTTTTCCCATTTTACTTAAAATATCACCCCTTTCATGTGATGTCATTATTGTGATTGCTCACTTACTCAATACAGGTATGTTATATACCCACAAAGGTAGTTAGTGATTATGCATGGAAGATGGAACCCCTGATTGCTCTGACTGAACAACTGATGTTCTAGAGATTCATTAAGTGGTTCTTTATTGGAGTCTTGTGTGTTCTTTGGTTGAGTCTTAAATCCACGTTTCCATCTCACTGCTACCAGTATTTGCCACTGCCTTGAATGCTAGAGATGTGCTGTTGGGTTAGTAAAAGCCAACAAAGTACTTCCCTGAGAGATGGCAGTATATTATCCTGTCCCCTTGATTTCTGTCTCTAAGGTCAGAACAAGACGTAAAGCCCAAGCCAGTGGATACTACTGACCCTGCTGCCCTCATAGCAGAGGCTCTGAAAAAGAAATTTGCATATCGGTATCAAAGTGATAACCATGGTGAAGTTGAAAAAGGAATTCCAAAGTCTGAATCAGAGACCACCTCCGAGACAGTGTTGGTGAGTGTGAGCCCAGGTTTCTTTCCTGTTACATGGGAGAATCTCCTAGTTGCTGAGCATAGGTTTTACAAGTCATTCAACTGTGTTCTGTCCAGGATTCAGTGATTGTGTACATGATGTAGTACCTACCTACAAGTAGATTGTGGCTAGCTGGGGGACAGATGGCAACTTTGCTTAGCACCTATGCTTTTTTTTTTTTTTTTTTTAACTATAAAATAATTGTTCATTTGGAAATTTATAAATCTGAAACTTATAAAAGAACATAAAGCAAAATGTAAGCCCTAATCTTACAACTTAGCAGTTGCCAATGTTGTATTTTCCATGAGGGCTACATTTTTAAAAATTATTTATTTATTTATTTATTTATTTTTTTGAGAGGTTTTCACTATAGGGCACGTGCGCTTGCCAGCCAGCCAGAGAGAGACATCGAGACAGAAAGCGAGAAATCACCCCCCAGGGGGGATGGTCACGCTGCAATCCCTTCTCCTCCATTCCCCTCTCAGGATCTTGGGCATGCACGCACACACGCCCAGCGTGAGTTTTTTAAGCCACCGGGTCCGGGACATGAACCGCGGTCAACTACGTGAGAGTCCAGCGACATAGCCATTACGCTAACTGCTGGTTCCCATTTATGTATTATTTTTAAAGTTTGCTATAAGGTACATGTGCTCACCAAAGAGAGAGGGAAAGTAAGAAAGCAAGCCACCAGGTCCAGGACTCAAACTATGTTCGGCCAACACCTTAGCTACCACGCCACCTGTTGTCCCCATAGTTAGATTTTTATTTAAGCATATCAAAGTAAAATTCATTATAATAGGGGCCATTAGGTAATGTGGTGTTTAAGGTGCTTGACTCCCACATGGCCGGTTCAAAGTCTCAGACATAGCAGCTTAAAAATCACACTGGGGAGACCAGCAGTTAGCGTAATGGCTATGTCGCTGGACTCCCACGTAGTCGACCGTGGTTCGAGTCCCGGACCCGGCGGCTTAAACTCACGCCGGGCGCGTGTGCGTGCGTGCCCAAGATCCCGAGAGGAGAATGGAGGAGAAGGGATTGCGGCGTGGCCATCCCCCCTGGGGGGTGATTTCTCGCTTTCTGTCTCTGTCTGTCTGGCAAGCGCACGCACCCTATAGCAAAAACCTCTCCCCAAAAAAAAAAAAATCACACTGGGCACATATATGTCCATGCCCCAAATCCCGAGAGGAGACTGGAGGAGAAGGGATTACAGTATGGCCATCCCCCATGGGGGGTGATTTCTCACTTTCCCTCTCTCTGTCTCTTTTTGGCAAGCACACACACCCTATGACAAAAACCTAAAAATAAAAAAAATGTAGTAATACCTCTTATCTTAGTAAAGCAATTATTTTCTCTCAGGGTACTCTGGGAAAGTCTTGTGAAGAGAGAGAGACTGGATATGGACCTCATAGGATATTTGCCACGTCATAGGTGGGGATGGGGCAGACTTGATGGGATTTCTCTCAAAGCCTAACTCATACATTCCTGTTGGTCATGTTGCTGACATAGGGGTTAATGTGCTGTGTGTTCTAGAGAGGCAGGTATCTCTGAGATCCTAGCACCTTTGAAATTCTTTTAGATATTGGAAAGGAAACTTCATTTGTTCTCTGTGTACTCGGAGAAAAGTTTGAACTAAGATGCTTATAGTCTTCCAGAAAATAGTTTGGCTACCTCTCTGCCATTCATTCAGTTGATATATCCTGTGTTTATAACAACCTGTTAGTTCATAAAGGTTCTAATAATACTAGCTGCACGTTATGTTCTTCAGAACATACTGAACCCTCTGACTCATGATGGGGGGGTCTGTCCTTACTGTTACATGAACCAGTATCTTTGATGCATGCATTTTATATGTTTCTTTTCTAGTTTGGGCCACACATGCTGAAGTCTACAGGAAAAATGAAGGCTTTAATTGAAAATGTTTCAAACTCCTAATATATAGTGACTAAGTGGAGAAAGACTATCCTGGTTCAGCTATTGGTTTGTGAGGGCCAAGTTTGACTAGTAGAAATCAACACTATTTAGTAAATACCTGATTTTAGTATTTGGTTTCCTTTTTAACCTAATTAGAGGGTTAAGCTATAATGAAAGTACTCTGGTTTTGCTTTTATGAGATGGTCAGTTCTCGAGTTCTCCATAACATACGTATTCTGACATGTTTTTAATGGGTAGCCCAGGTGTCAGGTTTCCAGGCTTGAAAACAGTTGTATAGACTTCAGGACATAGAAAGGACATTTGTTAATGTTACTGTGTATTTTTAATTCTTAACACTAATTTATCTGTACAAATGTTTTATATGCATATATTTGGATATAAAACAGTTGATATAAAAATTAGTAATGAGTTACAGCAACGAGGGTACTGTTATCTTCATTTGTTTTCAGTGATCATTTACTATTTGATGACAGAACAGCTGGTATAACATAAGTTGTTGGAGTGAAATATGAGGTTGGAATATGTTGAGGTTGGAATCTTCTTGCCTTGAACATAATTTGTCTGAGATCCTCTCTCACACTTTCCTGGAGCTGGGGTTTGAGTAGGAACCAGAAGATGATTACTGCGCAATTCCATGTTTCCCATTAAGGGGAAGTTGAAGACCAGGAAAGCTGCTTTCGCCTCACTGCCATCCAGTACTGAGGAAGAAAATGGGGAGTGTTCAGGTAGTGATGTGACTTAAATCCTTTCTGAAATAAAAGAATACAACATCTCTTTTGTTTTAATAATGACATCATAAAGATGACTTGTTGCTAAGTTAATATTTCTGAAATGTCCACATAATGGAGTTTAAAATTTTTTAATATTGGCCAGAATATTAACTGTATAGTGAAACATGATTGAATAGGCAAATGAATTCAGTGCATAAATTATTTATCATTGGTCAGAATGCTGTTACATTGAAGTATATTATGTATTATAAATCTTAGGTATTAGTAGAAAGTGGAGAACTGCCTTTGTCACCTAGGGCTTCTAAGGACTTGCTACAAATGAACATTTTTAAATGCTTGATAAATTGTCATGATTTTCTATTTCTGATAAGCTTAGTTATAGTTAATGCCAGAAAATCCTACCATGAGTAAATATTCGGATTTATTATATAAATCTAGTATAAGATAGTTACACTTCCAGGGACGATTAAGAAATGGGAGTAATAGATATTCAATTTAAGTTATTGAAAGTATGTGCGTTGTTCTAAATATTAACAAAAACTATTTGGAATAATTTACATGGTTTGGTTTTTCAGCCTAAATTTGAACTGTGGCTTATTTTATGTATGTTGTGGTAAATTGTTTCTAATTGTTTTATATGGTTTAAAAATTCTGCCCTTAAAGAAATTCAGAAAATTTGCCTGATATATATATTTTTTGACCTCTTAAGGAATTTATATTTGTATCAGTATTGAATTCTGGCCAGTGCTCCAATATGAGGAAGTTACCAAATAAAGCAAACTTTTACTTTTCTTGGACCATAGCATAATCTTTCTGTTTTTCCCTACAATAGGTAAAATTCTTTTATATTACACATGTAGCTTCTTTAGAATAATTTCCTTTCTGCATTTTTCAAGTGGAAATATATTCCTTAAAATAGCTGTGTCCTCTCATTCACTTTTAAAGGTTTCTCAGCATTAAAACATGAGTGGGGCCAAGAGGGGGCATGGTGGTTAAGGAACTAGAGTCCAACGTGGCCAACTGCAGCTTGAGTCCCAGAACTGTTGGTTTGCTTTTCACTTTCCCTTTCTCTCTGGTCAAAATTAAAAATAATAATAATAATAAATAAAATTGTTTAAACACACACACATCAGGAGGGCTGTCACAAGACAGTGAGATTGTGTCAGGGATTTGAAATCTATAATGGGATTGGTAATATCTGTTTTTCCATCATCTCTCACACCCACCTTGTTTGGTTTCTGGTTCTCTTACCCAACATAATACCTGAAGTAAAAGACAGTAAAAGCAAACTACATTTTTAGCCAAGTCACAGAAAAGTAAATAACTTACTTTTTTTTTTTTCCTATTATAAATTCAGTCTAGTCCAGTGACTTATTTTAGATAAACAGACAGAGAAAATATCTGGGTCAGAAAACACTGGACTTGGAGCTTTTTTTTTTTTTTTTTTTCTTTTTTTTTCTTTTTTTGGAGAGGTTTTTGCTATAGGGCGCGTGCGCTCGCCAGACAGACAGAGAGAGACAGAGAGATAGAAAGCAGGAAATCACCCCCCGGGGGGATGGCCACGCCGCAATCCCTTCTCCTCCATTCTCCTCTTGGGATCTTGGGCACGCACGCACACGCGCCCGGCGTGAGTTTAAGCCGCCGGGTCCGGGACTCAAACCGCGGTCGACTACGTGGGAGTCCAGCGACATAGCCATTACGCTAACTGCTGGTCCCTGGACTTGGAGCTTTATGTGATCCTGGCCAAGTCACCCCCTCCGTTTGAAAAACGGGACTGGTTCTCAGTAGCCCCCTCCCCCTAAATTCCTGAGGATTAAATGAAATGATTCTGAACACATTTTATGAATAGTAGATTGTTAAATAAGTTATTACTGGTGCGTTATTTTACCTGAAGTTTCTGTAGCTTCCAGTAGAGTGATTTCTCCTAGAGTATATGAACCCTGGCACCTTTAAATGGTGTTATTCTGTGCACCTGCTTGCACAGATTGGGGCAGAAAGGGTAGGATTTAGCCTTTAATTCTGGTTGTCTCTCCAGACACAGTAGGTTCCAGACACATTAGATGTGTGTCTTGCTATGTTGACAATTCCTAAGTCTGTGTCTCAGTAAGGAAGAGGACAACATGAGGTAATAACTACCAGAAAAAAATATTTCAGAAAGAAACCAAAGTCTCGTAACTTCAAACATAGGTCATCTCTGTGGGATAGATTCTTAGAAACAGAAGCTGAATATTTTAGGAGTTCACCCAGCAAAGTCAGCTCTGGGGTTGACAAGTAGGAGGAGACACAATGGTTTTAATGACCTGCATCACTGTCATGCCCATTTTCACTACAGCATTTCTCATGAGCCTCCATACACCCTTAGGGCCCACTCCTGTGTCCTCTTTCCCCTTCCCATCTTAGACATGAATTGAGTATTCTGTGAGCAACTCTGTTGAACCTATTTCTTAAGATTTTTCCTAGACATGCCTTTTAAGTAGGCTAGCTCTTCATTGGTTTTACTGCTATCCCTTGATAACGGATAGGAAAATAAAAATGGGGTAGCTAAGTAAGGATCCAGGAGTCTTGTACCTTTCTGAAACTACGTCCTTTGTCCACTTCATAGGGACTATCCCTTATTGTTCCCACAACCAGAACGTCTCAGGCTTCTCTGGTAGGTTCTCCAGCTCCTTGTAAATGTCACATTGGGTTCCTATTATGAAGTTAGAGTAGAACATGGATGTAATTTAGACATTCTTAAAAGGGTAAATATTAACATCAAAGCAATAGTGCCCCAATTCAACTATTACAGGGCAGTTTTTCATAGTTTCTTTTTTCTCATCTAGAAAAGTCTTGAGTTAGGGAGAAGAGCCAGAATGTATACAATAGGATTTCTACCATAAAGTACAGAAAATCTTGTGTTAATGTGGCCTAAGGCCACTCCTCTTCATTGGCCAGCTATGCTTTCTATCAAAGGGGGTGGAAACCAGATTATCACCGAAAGGGTGAGAAAGATCTAGAACTAGAGTGTGGCGAGAAGTCACTCTGAAATCCTGGTGTTAGCAGAAAGGGTTGAGAAGACACTGACCTCAGGTCGTGTACAGTTTTAACCTTTGGAGTGCAGAGATTGCTCTGTGACCAAGGACACATCTTGGATGAACTGTTCCAGTCACAGTATTCTGTCTGTCTTTCTCTCTCTCTCTCGAATTTGAACAGGAAACCTTGGGAGAGTGAGGCACAGTACCAGGAACTCAATTATGGATGTCTTGAGGTACCACTATATCCATGAGGAGTTTGTACAAAGTTATTATGAAGAAATGAGACAGGAAAATTACCCAGAGCAACCACTGTTTCAGCAGTTGCTATGTGTCAGTGAAATTTCATTTTGAGAAACATTTTACAAGTTAGGAAACCACTCATTAACTTGCCTAGAGACCCAGGTCTGTCAAGCGGGAAAGACAAAGCTCTTACAGACTGTCCAACATTATGCTGCCTTCCTGAGTAGAAAACTGCATGGTAAAGGAGACAGGAGGGGGAGCAGGAGTGTGGAAGACAGCAGCAGATACCCACAGGACCTGTGTCAGCCCCAGCCCCAGGCTCTGCTCCCTCAGAGCCCACCACTGTCTCCATTCCCATGCACGCCAATTCTCAGAATGAAGCTCCCAGTTACCTGAAGTGATCTGAATCCCTGGGCTCTGTAGTGAGAAAGCCTTCCGTATTTTATGACTCTTGGGTCGAATTCAAAAGTTTTGTGTTTTGCAAATGTTCACTTAGGGAACTCAGCACTGTTAGAAACTCCAGTAAAGTTGGTAATAGGAAGTGGGGCTTTGGGGAGGTAGGTAGGTTTTGAGGGTAAGACCCCATGAGGGGATTGGTGGTCTTAGGAAAAGAGGAAGACAGCTAGCCCTCGCTCATTCCCCACATGTGAGGATATAACTAGAAACTGGCCATCTGCAACAGAGAAGATAGCCCCCTTATCAGAACCAGCCATGCTGGACTTCCAGCCCCCAGAACCACAGGAAATAAATATAGTATCTGTTGTTTATAGGTGACGCCAGTTCATGATATTTGGGTATAGCAGCCTGAGCGAACCAAAACAAGCACATTCCTTTATAATATTTCCTTCAGGGACCAATAGCGTAATGGCTATGTCACCGAACTCCCATGTAGTCAACTGCGGTTCAAGTCCTGGACCCAGTGACTTAAACTCACACCGGGCGCGTGTGTGTGTGTGTGTGCCCAAGATCCTGAGAGGAGAATGGAGGAGAAGGGCTTGTGGCATGGCCATCTCCCCTGGAGGGTGATTTCTCACTTTCTATCTCTCTGTCTTTCTGGTGAGCGCACGCACCCTATAGCAGAAACCTCTCAAAAAAAAAATAATAATAATTTTATATATACTATATATATATATACTATATATATATATATATATATATTTCCTTTTTATAAAGTTTCAGCTAAGATAAAACTTGAGATACCATTACAGTGTCCTGCTTCTTTATGGGACATGGCTCAACAATACTTCAGATCTGTGTTCAAAAACTCTCATATAAATCAACACATAGCTTAAACATAAGTGCTAATAGAAGATAGAATTTTTTTTTTTTGAGAGGTTTTTGCTATAGGGCACGTGCACTCGCCAGGCAGAGAGATACAGAGAGACAGAAAGCGAGAAATCACCCACCCCGAGGGGGGATAGCCCATGACACAATCCCTGTCTCCATTCTCCTTTTGGGATCTTTGGCACGCAAGCACATGCCCCCGGCGTGAGTGTAAGCCACCAGGTCCTGGACGCGAACTGCGGTCGACTACATGGGAGTCCAACAATATAGCCATTACGCCAACTGCTGGTCCCAAGATAGAATGTCTTAACAAAGGCTTGATGGGACCAGTATAAAGCTGCAATAAACCAATTGAATCATCTGCTTCAGTTGTAAATTACAGCCAACAAATCTAGTATTAAAAGCAGGAGGGTTGGGAACCAGCAGTTAGTGTAATGGCTATGTCGCTGGACTCCCACGTAGTCGACCGTGGTTCGCGTCCCGGACCCGGTGGCTTAAAACCCACGTCAGGCGCGTGTGAGTGCATGCCCAAGATCCTGAGAGGAGAATGGAGGAGAAGGGGATTGCGGCGTGGCCATCCCCTCTGGGGGGTGATTTCTCACTTTCTGTCTCTCTGTCTCTCTCTGCCTGTCTGGCGAGCGCACGCGCCCTATAGCAAAAACCTCTCAAAAAAAAAAAAAAAGCAGGAGTGTTGGGGCCGGCAGGTAACATTGTGGTAAAGGGCACTGGACTCCCACATGGCTGACTGCAATTCGAGCCCCAGACCTGGCATCTTGCTTTTTTCCACCCCCCACCCCACCCTGGTCCCTCTCTGGTCAAATTAAAATAAATTAATAAATCTTTAAAAAAAAAAAAAAAGGTGCTGGATCTCATATGGCCAACTCTGTGGTTCGAGTCCCAGACCTGGAGGCTTGAAAACCACACAGGGTGCATGTGCATTCATGCCAAAATCTCAAGGGGAGAATGGAAGAGAAGGGATTGCAGTATGGTCATTCCCGCCCCCCCCCCAGGGAATGATTTCCTTCCTGTCTGTCTGTCTCCAGCAAGCACATGTGCCCTGTGGCAAAAAAAAAATCTAAAAAATAGAAAAAAAAATGGCATTAAATCAGCATGGATCAGCAGGTGGCATGAAAGGTAAGGCACGAGATCTCACGTGGCTGACTGCACATTTTGAGTCCCAGCCCCAAAGCTTGAAAATCCTACCAGGCACCTGTGCATGTGTGCCCAAAATCCCAAGAGGAGAGGACAAGGGACTATGCCATGTGGCCATCTTCCCTGGGGGTTGATTTCTCACTTTCTCTTCTCTCTCTGATTCTCCCTGGCAAGTGCATGCACCCAGTAGCATAAAAGGAATGTCTCTGTTTTCCCCATCATCCTACCAGACTTTATGGCCATGTACACACATATGCCCAGTGTTTTGTTTTTGTTTTGTTTTTTTGATTTTTCAAGCCACTGGGTCTAGGACTTGAACCCCACAGTTGGCCATGTGGAATCCTGCTGCCTTAACCACCACACCACTCGGCTGGCCCCGGACTTTTGAGATGTTTTATATAATATGTATATTTTTGTTGTTTTGTTTTTGTATTTTGCCAAAGAGCACATGTGCTTGTTGGAGAGAGACACAGAGAATGAAAACACATCTCATGGGGAGTGGTCACACCACAGTCCCTTTTCCATTTCTTATTCCTTTTGGAATTTTGGGCAAATGCCCCTCTGCATTGTTTTTCAAGCCTTAGTGTCTGGGACTCTGAACTGTGAGATTGGCCATGTGGGATCCAGCCACCTTAACCACCAAATCACTGGCTGGCTGGCCCACCCAAGACTTTAAGATGGGTTTCAGAACAACTTAGAAAGTTAAGTATAAAACTTAAGTATAAAAACTAAAAAATACAATTGATAAAAGTATTTTACTGAAAGTATCATATTGAACACTTAAAATTAATTTTAGGATCAATTTTAAACACTAAGCAATTTTACTAGTCATAGATACATAGATTTCTAGAAAAACAAACAAACAAAAAAAACAACAAAACAAAAAACCCACAATGACTAGAAACGGTGTCATTTTCATCAGTAACCAACATCAACCATTCACTTTTCTAAACACCCCGGCACTTTAGTGATATTGTACTTTAGTGATATTGTACAGTATGGAAACCTGCCATATCATATAACACTCTGCATATATTATTCTGTCATCCAAACATTTCGAGTAGAGACCATGGTTTATAATTGGTAATGCCCCCTACTGCATCCAGTGATGTGCCCTGCACACACGAGGAACTAACACACTGTTACCACGTGACTTCATAGATGTTTCAGTATAAGTTCTAGTGATTATGGTGATAGCTAGAAAGGAACATTCCAAATTACTTTGTTCAACAAATGTAATACTGAGCACAGGAAGCAGGAAGGTGGAGACCCATGGCATGTCTGCTGTCAGCTCATTCCCTGTAGACACAGGTCATCTGCAAGTAGGTCCTTAGCAAGAATGGCTGCAGGCTGTCTTGCAAATCCTCATTGATACATTCCATGTGTGTGCTAATGCTGTGGGGACAAGAATACCTGGTTCATCAAAAACAATGCTGAGTTCACATGGTCATTGTGTATTTTCCCAGTCAGAAGACACAGATAGGGGAAGATTTAAACTACTTATACATTAAAATATTTATACGAGCCCGAAAACATGAGAAACCTCTGATGTGAAAGCTTCAAGATGATAGCAAGCTTAATAAAAGCCAAAAGAGCAATTTGGAAAGAGACCTATTCTCAGAATCTTTAAGGAATTACCTTCAGTAACTCTGATCTTCCCTCAGATACAAATATGTTTGCAAGGTTTGCAGAGAACATAAAATAGTTTTTACTTCTTTTGTACAAAGAGAATCATCATAAACCATCACATTTACAATGAGTACAGATGTTGACCAGGAATAAAAAAAAATAAAATAAAATAAAATAAATAAAAAAAATAAAAAGGTGGGGGGAGAGTCTCATTAAGCTGGGATTGTCAAAATTTTAACTCCAAGGATCTTTATCCCTAGAGACTCTTCCTCTCACTGAAGTGTTGGGCTGAGAGCCCCTAAGAGTTGATGCATGCTCAACAATTCTTTGAAATCGTCTATTTTATCTTGAAAATGGATATGAATTTTAATTCTGTTCCCTAATATTTATTTCCTAAAAAATATGATCTTCTGTTAGCTGTTTGCTCAAATTTTCCTAGAAAAATCTATGTTTAAGTAATACAGATTGTATTTAAGAAGCAGAGCTTAAAAAGGCGATAGATTGTATACACACACAAAAATAGCTTTTCAGTGAGTTTATCATATGTGTAGGCAGGAAGTAGGAGCTATATCAGTATGTCCCCCTGAGAATGAGAATAAGATAACCCTTCTAAATGTTGAACTGTAACAGTGATCAGAAGTAAACAATCATATACACGATAGAGCCTAGGCAGGGTCAACTGAAACCGTTGGAAAGAGATATGGATCTTGGCCGTGCCAGTCAGAAGCTGATGTAGAGAAGCAGCTAGTGGCAGGGAGACTCTAGCATCACCCAAGGAAAGAGGGTACCCTGGTCCACAAATGTGGGTATCAGCAGGTATATCTCCACAGGGAGATGGGTATATGAGGCAGCTTGCTTACCTTCCTCAGGATCTGTGCTCACCAAGTAACCAAGTGGTCATAATTTGGCTTCCAAGAAGATCTGCCTATAAGGGAGATAAGTTTATAGTTCTCACTATAATTTAAAACACTGATACTGTTTTTTTTTTTTTTTTTTTTTAGAGGTTTTTGCTATAGGGTGTGTGCGCTTGCCAGAAAGCCGGAGAGAGACAGAAAGCGAGAAATCACCCCCCAGGGGGGATGGCCATACCGCAATCCCTTCTCCTCCATTCTCCTCTTGGGACCTTGGGCATGCATGCACACACGCCCACGTGAGTTTAAGCCACTGGGTCCGGGATTCGAACTGCGGTCGACTACATGGGAGTTCAGCGACATAGCCATTATGCTAACTGCTGGTCCCAAAACACTAATACTGTTTTCAAGATCAGGCACTGTGAGCTTGGTTTATGTGTCTGCCATGAGGTAGTCCTACTTTCTTTGTTGACAGAGTCTGACGTGAAGATTCTTATCAGACTCTGGACACATCAGATTCCCAAGGTGATGCCACCTCTCCTAAGTAGCCAGTTGACCTTCCCCAGTTAACTCTGCTACCCTAAAACTCTATACCCATACTGTCCAACATGGAAGCTAGTGGCTACATATGGATATTAGGTACTTGAAATGTGTTAGTACAAAAATAGGATGTAAAGCTCCTCTCTCTCTTTATATATATGTGTGTGTGTGTGTGTGTGTGTGTGTGTGTGTGTGTGTTTTCCGTTTTATGCTATAGGGCATGTGCACTTGCCTGTGTGTGTGTGTGTGTGTGTGTGTGTGTGTGTGTTTTCCGTTTTATGCTATAGGGCATGTGCACTTGCCAGAGAGAGAAAGAGTAAAATGAGAAATGATCTGCCTGGGAGGATGGTTGTGCCACTATCCCTTCTCCATTCTCCTCTAGGGATTTGGGGCACGTACGCACATTTGCCCAGTGTTTTTTTCAAGCCAAGAGGTCTGGGACTTGAATAGTGCAGTCAGCCATGTGGAATCCAGTGTCTTCACCTCTATGCCATCTGCTGGCTCCATATCTTTTTTTATATTGACTATGAGTTAAAATACTGAAATATTTTGAATACATTAAAATAATAAAATATTATGAAAATTACTTCCATTTGTTTCTTTCAATGTGGCTACTTTAGAAAACTTAAAATTACTTACATGCGTGGCTTGTGTGGTATTTCTGTTGGGTATCAAGTCTTCTAAACATGTAATGACGGTATGTTTGATTTAAAAGTTTGCACTGTGTCCCTTCTAATGAACTGAACCTGGAGAGGCCTAGTGTTTTTCTTACACTGGCATCAGTCGAGTAGAACTATGGCTATTTCTTACGACTTTAAAAAGGCCAATGACAGACATAAATACAGCAAGTATTTTAGTAATAGGAAGAGATGATGGTCTTATGCAATTCCCAAGTGTTGAAACCAAAGGCTTTGGAGGCAAGAAACCTGGCTCAAAGTTGATCTCCACAGTGTATTTAAGTAAGGTGATTTTGAGCAAGCTGCATAACCCGGCCTCAGCCTGCTCGCCAGTTAAGTGCAGATGAGAGTAGGTGACCCTGCCATTGGGTCTGCTCTGGATGCACAGATCTCTGACGAGCAAGTGTATGAGCCAAGAAGCTGACTGCTCCCCCTCCCTTGAGTGTTGTGATTTATAAATGACTGAGTGGTAAGGTAAATATCAAAGGTAAAAATGTGAAAAGATAGGTTTTTATTCATCAAAAGTTAACAGCAACAGGCACATATTAAAATGAGTATGGCAAAGCCGTTTACAAATGGCTTTACACTCAAGCTTTCTCCCAAGAAAATGGCTGTTGCAACAAACTGTAAACATAATTAATAAACAGTCTTTTACAGTAACAAGGGAAATACAAATGAACTAAAAGAAAGCACCGGTTTCTCTTAAAACTAGATTACAGTTGTGCTTACTATACATAAAACAATTTAAAACAAATTACAAAAGTGGAATGTTTCGAGTTTAAAATTAGTCCTTAAATGTCCTAGAAAACATCTGTTCACGTCAAAAGGCCCATCAAAGGGTAACGTTTCATCAAAGGGAGGGACAAGAAAACAATGCACTTTTTCAAATCAAAACAAGAAGTTTGGTCACTTAGCTTTGTGCATAGTTTAAGGCAACTGGAGCCGTCTGTTACAGCGTACCTACCTTCCCCTCCCACGTGTGGCTGCCCGTTACATCACATTCTAAAGTAATAAATAAGAGTTTACATTTCACATCCTTTCCCACATGGAAAACATGACACATGCACAGTCATACATGCACAAACATGCACGCAAACACACTCATACATCCACACACAACACAGCGCTCACTCACTGCAGCGAAAGGGACTTAGTACCCTTGATCTGAAGGACGCACTTCCCCATCCCACTTTATTTCGGATTGGCAAATACCCTGAGCTGATTATGGTGTTTTAAACATTCCACCTTTTTTCTTGCATGTGCAGGTCAAGTGTACAGTAGTGAAAACAACATGCAATGTCTTCACTGCAGAATCATAATACAGCTAGGACATTGGTGTTCTTCCCCTCCCACCCCCAAATTAAAAACTAATAGTTAAAACAAAAAAGATTGCATTGCCAAACAGCGCTGGAGTGAAAGCTCGGCGGTACTGTATGTTAACTGCTCAGTTTCCAGTGCACGAAATAAAACCATAGCAAACGGGAGGCTTTGGTGGCATCCACAGAAGAAAAAAGGCAAACCAGGGAGAAAGAGCTGCAGTCTAAGGTTTGATCTTTAAATGTGTTTAGTGGTTCCTTCACAGTCATGCTCCAAGGCAAGTTAGAACCAGTATTTTCAGAGTTGATTTGTAAACATTTGAGTCTTGCCAGAGGCAGCAGAGGCTGGGCACTTCACATTTCTGTTTTCTCAGAGAGAACTTAGTGGAAGGTACAGACACACATTGTTGCATCAAACTGGTTATATTCCAAGAAATTGCTGCTAAAGGATCCAGTTCAAGTTTCAAGGTCTGAAGAATAAATGCTATGAAAAACATGTGGCACACCTTAAAACCTCCTTCTGTTGCTCCTGTCTGATTCTCTCCTGCTGGGCTTTGCATATTCAAGGTTTCACACAAAAGCCAAACGCATATTGCTGTATGTTCAGGTCTAATAATTAAAAAGTGGGTTCAAATGATCCAACGGAGATCTTGGAAATAAATAATGCTGGCATCGTTCACTTGGAAACCTTGGCAGTCAAGAGTTAAGTTCTCTCACCTCAAGACCCCATTTCACATTTCTAAAAACCTCCAGGAGGCAGTCTGTCCACTGGTCTGGGGGTTACGGTAACCGATGTTCCTGAGGTAATAACTGTGAGTTCAACTCGAATGCAGCATCGGCATCCTCACTGCTGGACTGTTCTCTCTGCAGTCCCTTCCAGCTGGCCTTATTCAGCCCCACGTGTCCGAGCATTGTCTGGGATAGCCTTGTGTTAGAAAACCTGGCCCATTCTGTAAATAAAGGCTCCACTAGGTAAGTCATAAAACCTTGAGAAAAGAAGAGAAAAAAGTTATTACCACATATTCTAAAACTATCTTTAAATCATCATGTAAGGTTAAGCTTCTTATAAGGTTAAGCTTCATTATTACCTAAGTCTTATTTTTCCAAAGATTCTAGTGTGTGCATTTGAGTATAATTCAAATGTCTTCTCTGAAGAATCGATTCCTTTTTTTTTTTTATTTTAGATAGCCACAGGGCACATGATTAGACCAGATACAGAGATAGAGGAGAGGGAGAAAGCACCCCTCATTGGGGTATGGACACGCCGAATCCTTTCTACTCCATTTCTCCTTCTAGTTGGGATCTTGGACATATACACAGTACCTACCCAGTGTTTCTGTCAAGCTGTTGGGGCCAGGATTTGAGCCACTGTCAGCTATGTGGGGTCTGGCTCCCTTAACCACTAGGCTACTGGGCCAGTCAAGAATCGCTTCCTTAAGTAACTCAATGGCACCTGAAGTAAATACATCCCTCTCAGTTGCACAACCTCATTTTCTCCATAAGCAAACACGCAGCGGCCATAACCAGCCTGAGGGATACTGGGGCATAGCAATTCAAGGGAAAGTTCCCATGCCACAACTGGGGACCAGGAATAGGTCTTGTCCAGGAATGTAGATGATGTGGCCAGAACTGAAGTGGAGCTGGACACCATCCTATCCCCTCAGGGAAGGAAATCGCCACATCTGATCATGATTCCACTGGCTACTTTAACTCAGAATAGGAAAAAAAAAAAAATTCATGACATGAATTAATCAATCTGAAAATAATAGATCAGTTCAAAATTATTACGATGAGTACCAAACATGTAGCAGGGTCTTATTTTATAAACAACTGATATGACTGATCTCAATTTGCAGAACAGAAAAGTGAGCAATTGCAGGACTGCGCCGTTGGGTTATACAGCACTCCACCGCACACTCTATGTGGTTTTAATACTAAACAATATCTTATACAGGGTCCGAGCAGCCTCTGAGGGAATGCCCCACATACCAATCATATTACATGATGGGAACAAATAACATCTACCTGAAATTTTGATCTGTTAAGGATAGGGAAAATAGATACAGATATTTACATAATAGACATTTAACTTATATCATTACTCTTGAAACAGTTCTTACATTTTCTTCATATTCAATACTTTCTGTTTATAGCAAAAACACCATGTGGATCACAGTCAACACTAAACATTCCCTTTAGCCAACATAAAAATTTCACTGGAATTAAAGCAATTAGCATTCACTATATATATATATATATTTTTTTTTTTTTGGAGAGGTTTTTGCTATAGGGCGCGTGTGCTCGCCATACAAAGAGAGACAGAAAGCGAGAAACCACCCCCCAGGGGGGATGGCCACGCCGCAATCCCTTCTCCTCTCAGGATCTTGGGCATGCACGCACACACGCCCAGCGTGAGTTTTAAGCCACCGGTTCCGGGACGCGAACCACGGTCGACTACGTGGGAGTCCAGCGACATAGCCATTACGCTAACTGCTGGTCCCTCTAGCATTCACTATTTTAATTAGGAAACTCAAAAATGGTTTGATGGCTAATTTTTTTAAGTACACATAATTATCGTATCTAAAATAGTAATTATATATGCAATAAGGCTTCCATCAGTTCATTCTCCCCACACATACTAACTAGAGCCTGCTATGTGCCAGGCCCTACTCTCAGGTGGCTGGAATAAAATAGCAGCAAATAAAGCAGCCAAGATCCCTGCCTTCAAGGAGCTGACCTGAAAGGAGAGAGAACACACAGAGAAACGTCATGACCGCAGTCCACGGACATCGCAGCTTTGGGCAGCTGCCTCACACCACTGTGATTCTGAGCCTGCCACCTGAAGCCTGTCCATCTTGCCTGCCACAGTTAAGTCGGAAGCAGCTACAGTTCTATGCCTAAGTGCAGAGCCTAATTATCACAGCTGTGATACACCTTATTTGTGCCTACTGTCTGAAATCCGTGGGGACACTGCCTCCAACAGCCAGCAAACTAGCTATTACTTCTGTCTGGATGCTAACTTAAAAGACTTAAAGTACCTGATGAAAATGAATAGGCCTGGGCCCTTTTCAAAGGGCCAGATTCCATTAATCAGAACCTTGAGCAATGGCTGTTCCCTGACGTATATGGTACCAGCCCTTCAGGCCTCCACTGTATCCTCACAGATCTCCCAGGCTGTGCCTTGCCAAATGCCTTGCTCTTATCTGGTACATAGTATTTTCTTATTCAAAAAAACTAATATTCCTATAAAGAAGGAAAATGTATTAACTAAACATAACTTGAGAGTCAGCCCCATAGCACAGCTATTAAACACTGCACAGAGGAAGCTGGATCCCACATTGTGGCCAGTGTTCAGGTCCTGGGCCCAAGGCTTGATCAACACACCAGGTGCATGCATGTGTGCAACCACAATTATAATGGGATGGAGAACGGGAGGAAAAGGGATTCTAGTGTGAGCAGGCCCTGTTGTGGGGTAAGGAAGATCTCTGCTCCTGCCCATGCGCCCTCTGGCATAAGAACTAAAACATGACTTGTACTTACTGACTTGTACTTTGTGCTGGTAGTAGTAATCCCTGCTCTGTGTACTAGTTAAGAGGCTGGGATTTGATATCGTAAATGCCTGGATTTGAAGCTGAACGCCAACTGCTAACTATGTAAATTGGGCAAGCTCTGAAAAGGGGGTACTCAGTGCTTGCCTCCCAGGGCCATTGAGAGGATTCAGTAGATGGCAACCATCATCATTCACCTCATCCCTGTCTCTCTGACGACCCATTCTAGAACTGCCCAACACAGATAGGACCTATAGTTTGGTATGAACAGTTTAAAGGACCTAACTTCTGTTCCCTTATAAAAATCACAATTTTTTAAAAATTTCATTTCCAAATTCTCATTAAACAAGGGACTACTTTTCTCTGGCAAAAAGACATTTATTTAAAGAAACGAGTAAATTTACAAACCATTTACTCCTATTCAATCTAATTTTCTTTTGCCCATTTTTTCATCTATTCTTTTGCATTTGAACATTACTATACTTAAGAATTAAGACAAGGCAGACTTCTTAACTGTCTTGCCATTCTTCCAAAAGAAAAACATCCCTTCTGATAAGCTCAGTCATTCCAGTCAATGTGAGCAGCCTCAGAGGTTTGGCATCCCTGCCCCTTCCCCTGCCCACAGCCTGTGCCACGCTCGTCTGCACACTTATCTTCACGGTCTCCACTATCCCTCTGCGCCAAATCAGCTAACTCCCACTTTATTCCATGTGAGGACCCTTTGCAATGATAATTGCAAAAAACAGTAATTACATTTCTGAACGTCTGGCCCTGCACTTCTTTTCAGAGTACAGATAGAGCACCCCTTATTCAAAAATCTGAAATCTAAAATGCTCCAAAATCTGAAACTTTTTAAAAATAAGTATTTATTTAATTTTATTTATTCATTCATTTAATTTGACTAGAGAGAGATACAGAGAGAGAAAGAGAGAGAGAAGGAAAGTGAGAAAGCAAGCCACCAGGTCTGGGACTCAAACCATGGTAGGCCATGTGGGAGTGTCCAGTGCCTTCACCACACCACCTGCTGGTCCTTTTTTTTTTTAAAAAAAAAAATTATTTATTTATTCCAAAATCTGAAACCTTTTAAACACCAATATGACAAGTGGAAATTCCACACCTGATTTCATGTGATAGGTCACAGTCAAAATGATGCAATACAAAAGCATTGTATAAAATTACCTTAGGCGACATGTATATGGAACATAAACGAATTTCTTATTTAGCTTTGGGTCCCATCCATAAGATATTTTATTACAGTTATACAAACATTCCAAAATCCAAAGAAACCCCAAATATGAAATACTTCTGGTGCCAAGCATTTCGTACAAGAAATTCTCAATCAGTATCATGCTACAGTATTGTGTTATCTTCTGAATTCCAGAAAGCCTCATCCTTCTAAAGACTGGGGACACATTCCACTATGTTCAACCTAATCCTCAAAGGCCTTACTCAATACCAGCTACCACAAGTACACTCCTCCCTCAGTACCTTGTTGAGTTGTCTCTGCCCGTTTCCCCGGTACTGTACACCCAAACCCCAAAATGCTCAATCCTATGGGACCTTCCTGTGCTCTTTTCTACCAGGCTGCACAGCATGCTCTCTGTTACAGTGACTAGTTCACCCACCAAATCATGCCCAAGTGCTTCCTGTCCAGGTACAGGTAGAGGCTGTAGGAACATACAACCAAAAGCAAGGCAAGGATGGGAAAGATTTATCAAGGGAGTCTGGAAAAGGAGTGACTAAATGCCTACAGAGAGAGGAAGACAGCTTCTCGAGAAGGTGACATTTGAGTTGGGTCTTCAAGAAAAATAAGTCTACTGAGTAGGCAGGAGGAACTGCCAAGGCACAGAATGAAGGGGCATCATGGATCTGGGGACACAGAAACATGCCAGGTTGCTACAGGTAAATGACAGGGTGTTGGGGGTGATGTGAAGAGACAAATCAAGGCCAAACAACAAGAGGCCAATGTGGGAGGTTGGGGAGTTAGGTTTGGCCAATCAACAGAGGTAACAGAGAAAAGAAAGCAGCGATGGAACTGGTCTTCACATTATGGTTCTCTTCAGTGGGTCACCATTTTCATTTTCAAATGGTGGCCCTAGCATTATGTGAAAGTGTCCATATAAAATGTATTGCAAATACAAATACAAAAAAGAAATTAGCAAATAATGTATTCTTTCAGTTTCAGAACAGAAACAAAATCACTGCTGCCTGTTCTGCAAAAGTAAGCTCTTCACCTAAATTAAATGAGAGCAAATTATAAGAACCCCAACAAGGGAAAAACAAAAAACAAGCACAATTTTAATTTTATATATCTAATATCTTTCTCTTCTTGACAAAATTAAAATCAGTAGCATCTGAAGAGGTATAGTTACCAATCTGGATGTTGGCAATAGACTCAGTCTGACGATCACAGAGGGGACTCACACCCAAATGATACTTTTTTTCAATGTCTCCTATAAATGAAAAAGAAAGACACAATTATTAATATGGAACACACCTACAGATTAGATATATAATTTAAGTGTTCATTAGCTCCTTAAATCACACCTACGGATTAGATACATTTAAGTGTTGATTAGATCTTTAAATTCCTCAGGAAAAATATACTTAATCTTCATGAGAGGATGGCTTCTCACTATGTTCACTTTTAAATTCTAAGTGATTCATGCATAGAAAAAATTGCCACACTGGTATCTTTATTCAAATGGAGGAAGTAGAAAACTTTTACTGGATGTTTCCCCAACACTATATTCTGCTGGTATTTTAATTTACAACTTAGATTTTAAAAAGAAAAGCGAAGGAAATGAAAGCTCTTTGGATCTTGGCTTTACATCACAAAAACCATCCTACATGCCTCCCACATAGGATGAGGATGGAGAAAGCTCAATTTACTGTACCTTACTATACAGTAAAATTTCCAGCCTGATCTATGTAAAATGTACAGATACACATATCCATCATTCCAAGAGGACAAGTAATTTTCAAAAGAGATGCTAAATTGGCACACTATTGATTATATACAAATCTACTGTGAAGTGTCATGAAAAACATCAAGTACTATGGGGCAGCAGATGGCATAGCGGTTATGTCACTAGACTCCCGCGTGATCAGATGCAGTTTCAATTCCAGACCTGGTGGCTTAAAATTCACACCAGGTGTGTGTGCGGGCATGTCCAAGATCCCAGGAGAATGGAGGAAAAGGGATTGTGGATTGGTCACCTCCCCAGGGGTTGATTTCTCACTTTATCTCTCTCTCTCTCTCTCTCTCTCTCTCTCTCTCTCTCTCTATATATATATATATATATATATATATATATATATATATATAAAAATCTCTCAAAAAAACAAAAACTACAAAACAGCTGCCAATGCATCCTATAAATAATTTGAGTTCTTGCTGTATTCTTATGTTGCTAAAAAGTGAACTGAATATTATTTTTTTTTTTTTGAGAGGTTTTCGCTATAGGGCACGTGCGCTTGCCAGACAGACAGAGAAAGACAGAGAGACAGAAAGCGAGAAATCACCCCCCGGGGGGGATGGTCACGCCGCAATCCCTTCTCCTCCATTCTCCTCTCGGGATCTGGGGCACGCATGCACACGCACCCGGCATGAGTTTTAAGCCACCGGATCCGGGACGCGAACCGCGGTCGACTACGTGGGAGTCCAGCGACATAGCCATTACGCTAACTGCTGGTTCCCAAAAGTGAACTGAATATTAATTATCATTCACTACTGTAACTTGCCTTGATGAAAGAATTCCTCTGTTACTTTTTCACTCCACTGCTTGCTTAATTCCCAGGTCCGACAAGGATTACAAATATCAGCACATTTCAGAGCCATCTAGCAAACAAAATATTAAAATTATTTTATGAAAAGAAGGTAAAATCTCAACTTCACTAAGTCTAAGTATGCTCTAATTAGTAGTGAGGAAAAAGAATGCTTCAAAAAAGAAAATATGGCAACAGAAAATTCATTGTGTTTTACATTAATTCTGTCATGCTAGCCAATCTATCAGTGGTTTATAAAAACGCAGAAGAGGAGGGTAGAAGATGGCTAACCTAATTATACGTGCTTGATAATACCAAAGAACCATGCATAAGGGCTGGAGAAACCATTAAATATAAAGAAATAAGCTAGGAATAAATAAGCCAACTCCCTTAATTTTTAGATGTGAGAAATGATTTGAATAAAATAGTATTTGTTTACTATTATCCTAATCTTGCAGAAACTATTGCTGCCAGAAGACTCGAGAATTAAAAAACAGAGAAGTTATGGTGCTTTCATCAGTAGCAGATTTGTTGGAAAGCTCCTTCTAAAGTTGTGTACTAATTGAAAGAAACTTTCCTAGCTCCCCTTAAGATTTAAACACTCTAGAAAACTGTTGGGATATTTTATTTTTATTCTAATAGTCATATCATTGAGCCTAGAAATAGAATCTTTCCGGAGATGGATACTGTACTTCAGCTGTGAAATATTGGTTTTCTTGACCAAAATGAAGATTTTTCTGCTGAGACTACCCCCTCCAGACTCATTTCCAGTGGCCTCTATGCACTAAATGTCTAGACAGGTCCAAGTGAACTGTTTCCAAACATCTGAATATGATTAGGGTCAGAATATTCCTCTCTTCACCTTGAATGTGATGCACAAAGAGTGAAAACGAAACAGAAGAAAGATTGCAGATCACCTTCTGCTCACCTCCGAATGCTCAGATTGAACTTCAAGAATTAGGAAGAAACACACCATCTATCAGATAACTAGAAGTCACTGCAGGATCACAAGAAATATGGAAAAGCAATATAATACCCTTCCTCCAAGGGAAAAGAATAACACCTCTTCATCCTCAGACAGTACAATGAAACTCATGGAAATGTCTAATAAATCTTTTAGAATATTCATAATGGCAAAGCTAGGAGATGGAAGAGAAGAGAGACAATGAACTGCTAAAGAGGCAGGAGAAAGGAGCTGATGAGTTCCAGGAGGTGAGAAAATTCTTGTAAGAGCTAAAAGAGGAAATACACACTCTTCGCTATAGGGCATGATCACTCGCCAGAAAGACAGAGAGACAGAAAGCAAGAAATCACCCCTCAGGGGGATGGCCACGCTATAATCCCTTCTCCTCCATTCTCTTCTCGGGATCTTGGGAACACAAGCTCATGCTCCCAGCCTGAGTTTAAGCCACCAGGTCCAGGACTCGAACCGCAGTCAACTACATGGGAGTCCAGCAACATAGCCATTATGCCAACTGCTAGTCCTGAGGAAATACACACTCTAAAAAAGAATCAAATGGACCTGTTAGAAATGAAGGGTATAATACATGAAGTCAAAATCTCCCTCGAAAGTATTAAAAGCAGACTAGATCATACAGAAAATCAAATCTCAGATGTAGAAGATAGAATTGCTGGCCTAAAAAAATTCACCACAAAGACTGAGAAAATTGCCCCCCAAAATGAGAATATATGAAGAGTACTAGATACCATCAAACATACAAATATCTGGATAATTGATATCCCAGAAGGCGAAGACTCATAAGGGCATTGATCATCTATTTCATGAAATCATGCAAGAAAACTTTCCAAGCCTAGAGAGGCATTCGAAGATCCAGTCCCAAGAAATACAAAGGATCCCAAATAGAATCAGCCCAAGAAGATCTTCTCCAAGACACATTATAGCCACATTGACCAAAACCACAAAGACAAGATACTAAGATTGGCAAGAGAGAAACGACAAGTTACCTACAAAGGATATCCCATAAGGCTAACAGCAGACCTCTCATCAGAAACAATGTGAGCAAGGGAAGAATTGAAAAATACGTTCAAAGTGTTAAGGGAAAAGCAATTTCAGCCAAGAATACTATACCCAGCAAGATTATCTTTCAAATGGGAAGAAAAGACAAAGAATATTCTTAGATAAACAAAATCTGAAAGAATTTACCAACACCAGACCAGATCTCCAAGAAGTTCTCAAGGGAGTGTTATATCAGGAACATTAAATACAGACACACAGAAATAAGAGTTCAAAGACTAAGAAAACGGCCAACTTAATCATAGAGACACATTTGGAGTTGAATATTATATCATAGAATTTAACCAGGAAGATGGGACCACATCAGAAGATAAAGTACATGAGACTGAACTGGTGAAATAGCATTTTATGACTTTTGACTAAAACATTGCTGATTTTCTTTTAGGCTTTGTTTTTCAGTTTTAAGGATTTTTGTCTTGTCTTGAGCTGCTGGTAGGTTTATATACCTACTATTTGAACAGAATCCTAACCTGCTTCCTGGCTCTAAGTTTTAAGTGAAGTTCCTTAGCATTTCTTTGATTTATTAAAGCTAAAACAGCTTTTCTTGAAATTAAAAAATATATTAAAAAATACCTATTTAATGACTATAGTCAGCTTTATAGCATCAGCTAGGTGCTACCTTATAGTATATTCATTCTACTCAGTTTCACATCTAAAGTCAGACATGTATTCACTGATATGTATATACCAGCTGAACTTGCTATTGAAAGTAGTTAGATTACTGAAGAAATTTTGTGAATCAATAAAATGTGGGGGGAAAAAGGAATGGAAAATAACTGTAGACACCTGAGATAGTGTGGGAAGAGGGTGGGAAATGGCAGGGACTGAGAAACAGGAGTAAAAAATATGAAACTAGAAATGGAAAATTAATGACGATAACATGTATGATTAAGCCACTATGCAGTATATTCTGGACAGGAAATCACATTTTGTATGCTGTGACAATGCTCAGGAAATTAATGTAAAGTAATCATCAGAAGAAAATTACAGTGCACTTGTAACTAGATTCTTGCTTTGTGGATAGTTTTAAAGCATTCTGTGAATCAATAATATGTTGAAAAAATTTTAAAAATAAGACAAAATTTAAAAAAAGAGAATCTTTCCAAGCCCCATTTTACCTGTAACACCAAATGCCTGTGTCTGGTGTCTTCTAGGTGTAAGTCGCCTCTATCCAAGTGGGACCTAAACAACGACAGATACTCATTCTGGCGACTGATATCTGTGGCTAGTATCAAAGCACCTATCTGAGTCTCCATTTGTTTCCTGGAATTAGAGAAATATAAAGAGAAAATATAAGACTCTCAACTAGTTACCTTGTTATTTTTTGTAAATATTCAGACAGCTTTATAGAGCCCTAAGATATTTTAAAGGTCATTCCTTTTAAGCTATTCAACTTAAAATTTACCACAAAGAAATGAATTTTAAAGAAAGAACCAAAAGAAAACCCCCAAAACTGATTAAAATAATCAAAACTAAAACCAAGCATGTTTGTAGGATAATACCAATTTGCAAACATTTCAAAAGGAGTGTATTTTGCTAGCCAAGCTGAATTTGCTTGGGAAAAAAAAAATCAATATAACATTAGCATGTTGTATGAGAAAATTCTTTGTTTGGAAAATTTGTACTGAAAGTAAACAACTTTGGTTTCTTTTCTGGTGCTTGAGATCTGAAAGGCAAAAGAAGATTCCAATGGAAAGAATGATAGCCCATTCAACAACTGACTTCCTTTTTTATTTAACTATTTTATTTATCTTTATTTATTTACTTCCTTAGTTTTTAATTTTTCTAGAAAGGAACAGAGTGAGGGGGAGAGAGAGAGAAGGAAAGTGAGAAAGCAAGCCACCAGGTCTGGGACTTGAACTGTGGTTGGCCATGTGGGAGTCCAGTGCCCTTAACCACCAAGTCACCTGCTGGCCTCTCAACAACTGACTTCTATGGACATTTTGACTAACATGCCTGATGAAATTCCAATAAACAATTTAATTAAATTTATTTTTAGGTTTTTGCTATAGGGCACATGCACTCACCAGAGAGAGAGAGAGAGGAAAGAGAGGGAGGGAAAGTGATTAATCACCCCTAGAGGGTATGGCCATGCTCCAACCTTCTCTTAGGATTTTGGGCATGCACCCACATGTGCCCGGCATGTTTTCTAAGCCACCTGGTCTGAGATTCAAACTACAGGGTTTGCCATATGGGATCTAGCACCTTCACCCCCACACTACCTGCTGGCCCAATTTATTAAATTTAGATTCAACTACTGGATTGTTGGGAAAGTTCATGACACATCTTTGCACAGAAAAAACAAAAAGAAAAAGTCATGACTTTTCCAAAAACCTTCTTTTATTTTCAGGATCAAACTCAACAATCAATAAATTATCTATATGTGAGTATCCAAATTTTCTGGAAGAAAAAAGGTAACATGTTAATACAAGTAGTACATACACTATATCATTTCAAAAACCACCTCAAGTCAAACAAGGACACATGTTTTTAAAAACCTTCCTGCTTTTTTTCTTTTTTTTTTTTAAAGAGATTTTTGCTATAGGTGCATGTGCTCTCTGAGACAGACAGAAACCAAGAGATCATGCCCTGCAGGGATGCCTTCTCTTTCATTCTCCTCTCAGGATCCTAAGCATGTGCACACTCAAGCTGCTGGGTCTGGGAGTCAAACTGAGGTTGACCATGTGGGAGTCCAATGCCTTAACCACTATGACACTTGCTGCCCCCCCTTCCTTGTAATGGGCAATAGAAAACAACATCTTTGACAGTAAAGATCTGTCAATTACTGGGTTGTCATATTTTTGCATATAAAAATATGTCATGACTTTTCCAATAGATTAAAAGGTTCACTATACTAAATATTAAATAAATTAACTATAAATGGAGAAAATACAGAAGACATTAAATAGTATTCCTTATTTCGTTTTTTATTTTTAATTAAATCTGACTATTCAACAAGGTTAATCATCAAATACAAAACATGATTAAAAGTGAATCATGAGGTAAACATGTCAATCTGTCTCAATGGGAAAAATCCTTAATTTATATAGGTTTACTGTATGATCTAAGTAGTTTCTAATATTTGTACTACAGCAAGAAATAATTTTACTTACCAGAAGTATTGGCATACTCCCAATGGTATCCATGAATAAAGATTTAAAAAAATAAAAAATAAAGTCCAGCTTTTTTCTTATGGTCATGACACAAAACACTTTTTTATAAAGTTGTTTTAAATTATGAAAGGAACAGGACTAAACGAGTGCAACTTAAATTTTAATACCCAAGTATTCTTCTACACCTCAGGTAATATTTTTTTAAGAGATTTTTGCTTCTTGGGACCAGCAGTTAGCGTAATGGCTATGTCGCTGGACTCCCACGTAGTCGACCACGGTTCGCGTCCCGGACCCAGTGGCTTAAATTCATGCTGGGCGCGTGTGCGTGCATGCCCAAGATCCCGAGAGGAGAATGGAGGAGAAAGGATTGCGGTGTGGCCATCCCCCCTGGGGAGTGATTTCTCGCTTTCTATCTCTCTGTCTGTCTCTGTCTGTCTGGCGAGCGCACGCACCCTATAGCAAAAACCTCTAAAAAAAAAAAGAAAAAAAAAAGAGATTTTTGCTTCTCACAGAAGAGACAGAGAGAGAGAAAGTGAGAAACCATCCATCAGAGGAGATGGCTATACTGCAATCCCTGCTTCTCCATTATCCTCTCAGGATTTTGGGCATACACACACATTTGCTCGGCATGAGTTCCAAGCCGCTGCATCTGGGACTCAAACCACGGTCAGCCATGTGAGAGTCCAGCTCCTTAACCACTACACAACCTGCTGGCCCCGCCCTCACCACTGTCTTTTTTTTGAGAGGTTTTTGCTTTAGGGCATGTGTGCTCACCAGAGAGAGAGAGAGACAGAGACTGTGAGAGGGAAAGTGAGAAATCACCCCCCAGGGGAACGGCCACACCGCAATCCCTTCTCCTCTATTCTCCTGGGATCTTGGGCACATGTACACACGTGCCCAGCATGAGTTTAAAGCCAAGTCTGGGACTCAAACTGTGGTCAGCCATGTGGGAGTCAAGCAAACGTAACCACTGTGCACTTGCTGGCCCCACCTCACTACTCTCTTAACTTAGATGGTCTGTGTGCCACCTACAGGCTTTCTGAAGTGTGTGGGCTCCGAGCCCGCGGCCACTGAAAGTGTGTTGGACCACACTGTGGCAATGACGTGAGACTGCGCACCACCACCATCACGTTGGGCCTATGTATAGTAACACTTTTACTAGGCTTTCAGTCTGCCTAGCATTAAGCTATTTTTTTCTAAAATGTTAGTATTTTCTGTTATTCCTCCATTCATTGACTTCCCTGTAGCTCCAGAAGTGACTCCACTATGCTACTGAGGAAATATAAAGCACTCACTGTCTTTATTTCCTTATCAGTTTTGAAAATTTCCTGAAACAAAATTTAGTGACTATTTATTATACAAAAAAGGTTACTTTATATCTAATTTACCTTTGTACCTAGACTTAAGGTTTTATTCAGCGAAGTATAAAGTAGAAATATATTATATCTATTTATATAAATAAGTAGGAAATTGTGACTGAGCTATTGTGTGTCTGCAGTGAATTTTATAGTAATCTAAGCCATGGAACAGTCCTTCAGAAAATGATGAATATTCACTAACTATTACTATCCTGTAGAACAGGTTTACATTATTAAAATTTTGATATAAATTTTCAAGATAATTTATCCATTAAATTTTGCAAAAACTGAGAAACACTGGAATATCATAGCAACTTTTAAAACTTTACAAAATTACTTTGCCAACGTACTTTTCATAGTTGAAAACAAATACAAATTAGTTTTGCCTTCATCCCACCTACCTGCTTTCTAATGGCATATGTGAGAATAGCCCGGATTCTCTCAATAAGCCCACTGCAGATCTCCAGTGGTGATTTTCCAATACTGAGGTATTCTACAAAAAAGTATGTTTCTGAGTTACTTAACAGTTAAGTCTCTTTCTGAACATAAAAAAAGTTATTTGTTAGTAATATTAATCTGGTTAAAATTCTAACATTCATTGAGAATTTATTTTCATTTCTTCAAAACATGAACCATTTTCTAGAATGCAGAAATAAGAAATTTTAATGACTGCACTAACCTTGTATAAAGTTGCCAAGTAATGGTTAGTTTTAATAAGGAAAGGTTGATTAACACCTGGATGATCCAGATCATGAGTGGCAGCTGCGATTAAGCTCAACAAGATATCCCAAGGAGTTACAGAACTGGCAAGCTAAAGTGTAAGAAAAGAATAATTAATTACAAGCATATCTAGAATAAACTCTATACCATTACAACAGCTTCGAATCAGCACTAAGCGGGAGTACTGACAGTCCTCTCACCCTTCCTGTCATTTTTCTCAGGCAGACTGTTCACTGACACCACCAGACACCCACCAGGGCTGGCCTCATCAGGTCACTGGGGCAGGTGAATACCACAGCATCTGGGCCCACATGGAGTTTACGGAGTTCATCCTCACACTGCTTCATTTTTATCAAGCTTGATTAATACAGTAGCTAAAGTATAAGCCATCCTTTTTAGGAAATAATGGCGTTACAGTGATAAACAGGTTTGCAAGTTTTTATTATTGCAGCCATTATCAAACAGAAGATCTACAATTTTGAGGATGTTTATCAACAAACTGGTTATTGGATTTCAATAACATAATCTAAATGGCAAAGTTATTCCTATCGTCCTAGT
Source organism: Tupaia tana (assembly GCA_026018925.1). Classification (NCBI taxonomy): domain Eukaryota; kingdom Metazoa; phylum Chordata; class Mammalia; order Scandentia; family Tupaiidae; genus Tupaia; species Tupaia tana. The sequence continues at coordinate 20,597,219 of JAKSZU010000008.1, forward strand.
GTTTAAGGAACACATTACTATCCAGTAATCCTGTGAGCAGAAGCCTGTCAAGTTTGTAATAAAAATCTTCTTCGTTTGGAAGGTCATATTCAGATCAATGTACAAAATGTATTCATGTCAGAAAAAGTAACCCTGTAAACTGGCAACTGTAATTTTACTTTCATTAATCACTGCCAAACATATTTGATACAATAAAATCATCACAAGAAATAAAATTTAATATTGGCTGACTGACTGGTATCATTTGCCTTCCATGAATTGTAACTCTTTTTTTTTTTTTTTTTTTGGAGAGGTTTCTTTTTTTTTTTTTTGTTATGGGGCATACGTGCTCTACAGAGAGACAGAGACAGAGAGACAGAAAGCAAGAAATCACTCCCCTGGGGGGGATGGCCACGCCGCAATCCCTTCTCCTCTAGGGATCTTAGGCATGCACGCACACGCGCCTGGCATGAGTTTAAACCACTGGGTCCAGGACTTGAACCGCGGTCGACTATATAGGAGTTCAGTGACATAGCCATCATGCTAACTGCTGGTCCCACGAATTGTAACTCATCATCTGCCAAACTTCTCATCTTTAAAGGTCCAATTCCAGTGGCCTGCCCCTCCTTGTCCTGTTTCCAGCCGATTCCCCGGCAAAGGACTGACCTATGTCCCTACAGCCCCTCACACATCCTGCCACAGAGGCACTTCTGAGAACACACTTTTACTCAGGTTTACATTAGGACATGCTTCATAGACTTTTATGACTCTGTAACCTGACAGTGAAAATATAGGTATATTTACTTATAGAGTGATAGTGACCTAACATACTGCATATTATAAAACAAAAATGAAAACAGAAAACATTTTAAATGATGAAAAAATTTAGATTCCAATTCTATTACATTTTTTCTATGCTAGAATGATCATCATTTTTCTATTTCTTCTGTTAAGTTCACTGCAGTCAGAAAAAAAAATCAGTGTCTAAGGTCTTGAATCTCCTAGAAAGCTGTAAGCTGGCTGAAGGCAGAGAATGTGTTATTGTTTATTTCTTACTGTATATGATTGATAAGTGGAGACACTCAATGAATAGGGAGGAGATGGCAAAGAAAATTATTTGTTCTCCTGGAGATGCAAGAGTTTTGTTTTGTTTTGTAAGAGAAATTTTTGCTATTAGGGTATGTGCACTTGCCAGAGAGACAGAGAAATCACCCCTGAGGGATGGTGGCCACGCTGCAATCCCTTCTCCTCCATTTTCCTCTCAGGATTTGGGACATACACACGTGCCCAGCATGAGTTTTAGGTTGCAGGATCTGGGACTCAAATTGCGGTCAGCTACGCAGGAGTCCAGCAACATAACCATTATGCCATCTGCTGGTCCTGAGGCAAGAGATTTCTTAAAGCATTGTTTACTAACCCAGATAAACAGAAGGCATATGAGAGGGAGCACACTGCATATAAAATCACCTCCACTCCTTGATGTTAAAGTGAATGGGCATGTGTGTGAGTATCTCATAAACATGCAATTTATTGGGTCGTTGGAGAAGTCATGATGTATTTTTCTATGCAAAAAATGCATCATGACTTTTCTGACAGCCCAATATTAAGACATATGTAAAAGTGTTACAATTCTAAATAGATTAGCAGTAGCAGAATAATAGATATATAACATCCTGGGAGAATAGAAAAATTCAGAATTAGGCTTATTTAAAAAATCACATATGGCTCCTACACGGCAGAAGCGAGTATGCACACAGAGGCCACAGACCACCTAAGAACCTGCACACTCTATTCATCTGCTCCAGGTGCCAGTCCATCTTGCTTCCAACTTCCGCCCTGCCATTCTTCCTGGCTCATGCATAGCATAAGCAAGTGTGCGGGCTGAGGCCAGAGACCATCTTGGAATGTCCACTCTCTCCTGTCCATCACATACTTTATAGTTTTCTGAAGTCCCACGTGACTCGCTTTCTTTCTCAGTTGAAACCCTGTAGCTTAGCCCCAGATACATCTGTTCTCTAGAATCTGGGAGGCATTTGGAACACCAAGTCACAGCAACAAAAGTGCAGGTTACAGGGTGAGCATCAGGGAGATAGGGCTAAGAGATCATGGGTCATATCCTCCTGCACGCTTTTGAAACTCAAAAGAAACTCTAAGAAAATAAAAGAAACGTATAATCCATCAGATGACCACAGAGGCACATGGAATATGAGAAACTAAGAAAATATATATCCCTCCCATTCGGGGAAAATAACGATTCATCATTCACAGACAGCACAACTGAACTCATGGAAATGTCAGATAAACAATTCAGAATATTCATAGTGGCAAAACTTAATGAGATGCAAGAGAAAAGAGACAATAAACTCCAGAAGATGCAAGAGAAAAGAAATGAGTTACAGGAGGTGAGGAAGTATCCACAATTTGAAAGAAGAAATAGATGCCATAAAAAAGAATCAAAAGGAGCTGTTAGAGATGAAGGCTATAACACAGGAAATCAAAATCTCCCTTAAAAGTATTAAAAGCAGATTAGGTCATGCGGAAGATCGAATCTCGGATGTAGAAGACAAAACCTCTGACGTAGGAAAGAAACACCAAAAAGAGAAAATAACTAAAAAAAAAAAAAATGAGGACAATATACAAAAAAATATTAGATTCCACTAAATGTCATGAAAGGTGAAGAAACTAAGGGAAATGAAAATCTATTCCATGAAATCCTGAAAGAAAACTTCCTAAGTCTAGAGAACCATCCAAATATCCAGACCCAAGAAATACAAAGGATCCCAAACAGAATCAACCTAAGAAGATCTTCTCCATAGTACATAAGAGCCAGACTGATCAAAACACAAAGACAAGATACTAAAATAGACAAGAGAGAAGGCAAGAGAGAAAAATCAAGTTATTTACAAAGGAAATCCCATCATAATAACACCGGACCTATTGTTGGAAACCATGCAAGCAAAGAAAAGAATGGAGAAATATATTCAAAGTGTTAAATGAAAAACAATTTCAACCAAGATTACTATACCTGGCAAGATTATTCTTCATATGGGTAGCAAAGATAAAAACATTCTCAGATAAACAAAACCTGAAAGAATTTACCAACTCCAGACCAGCTCTTCAAGAAATTCTGAAGAGAGTGCTATACCAAGAAAACTACAGACAGACAGAAATAATAAAACACAACCAAGAAAATGGCCAACTTATTGGTAGGGACAAGTCCAGAAATAGCAAAAATAAGGTTGAATGTTAATGGTTTAAATTCTCCAGTCAAGAGACACAGACTGGCTAAATGGATTAAAAAATAAAAAATACCAGAAACCCTCCATCTGTTGCCTACAAGAAATCCATCACATATGTAGACTAAAAATGAAGGGCTGGAAAAATGATGTTCTATGCAAATGGAAATAAAAAAAGAGTAGGAGTCACAATACTGATTTAAGACAAAATAGGCTTTAAGACAAAAACGATAAGAGCAAAAAAGGGCATTATATAACAGTAAAAGGACAAATTCATCAAGAAGACATAACGCTAATTAATATCTATGAATCCAATTCAGGAACATCTAAATATGTGAAGGGAAGGCTACTAGATCTAAAAGAAGAGACAGACTATACTAATTGTTGGGGACCTCAACACCTCATTATCTCTTTTAGATAGATCAATGAGACAAAAAATAAGCAAAGAGATTCAGGACCTAAATGATACCATAAATCAGATGTATTTGACAGATATCTGTAGAACTTTCCACCCCAAAACCATGAAATATACATTTTCTGCAGGATACCTTCTGGCAGACTTGACCACATGATAGGGCACAAAATTTATAGACTCAAAGGCATAGAAACTATATCCAGCATCTTCTCTGACCATGATGGAATTAAATTTGGTGTCAATTTTAGGAAAAACCCTCAAAAATACACAAGTACATGGAAACTAAATAATCTACTCTTCAAGGCCGGCAGGTGGTATGATGGTTAAGGGCGCTGGACTCCCACATGGCTGACTGCGGTTTGAGTCCCAGACCTGGTGGCTTGCTTTCTCACTTTCCCTCTCTCTCTCTCTGCCCCTCTCTGGTCAAATAAAAATAAATAAATAAATAAAGTTAAATAAAATAATTAAAAGAAAATAATAACGTACTCCTGAATGACCTCACAACTACCAAAGACAGTAAGACTGAAATCAAAAGATTCATGGAACAAATGATAATGAGTGCACAAGTTTCCATAATCTTTGGGACACTGCCAAAAGAGCCATAAGAGGGACGTTTATATCAATTAGTGTGTACAAGAAAAAGATGGAAAAGGGCAAATGGACAACCTAACATCATGCCTCAAGGACCTGGAAAAACAACAACATATTCAGAAAATGCTAGGAGAAAAGAACTAACAAAGATTCATGCAGAAATAAAAGAAACAGGAAATAAACTAAGTATACAGAAAATAAGTTAAACCAAAAGCTGGTTCTTTTAGAAGATTAACAAGATTGACACATCATTAGCTAGACTAAGAAGAGAAAAAGGAACCAGATAAATAGAATTCACAATGAAACAGGCTATATTACTATGGACATAATAGAAATACAAAACATCATGGATACCATGAGTATCTATACACCAACAAACAAGAAAACCTGGATGATGGACAAATTCCCAGACACATAAAATCTACCAAGATTGACTCAGGATGACATAGACAGCCTGAATAGACCCATATCAAGCAATGAGACTGAATCAGTAATAAATAACCTCCCAACAAAGAAAAGCCCAGGTCCTGATGGCTTCACTTCTGAATTCTACAAAACTTTTAAAGAAGAGGTAACCCCCATTCTTCTCAAATTATTTCTAAAGGTCCATAAAGGAAGGAACCCTTTTAAATTCATTGTATGAAGCCTCCATCACCCTCATTTCCAAAATAGATAAGGATTCCACAAGAAAGGAGAACTACAGAGTAAAACCCCTGATGAATATAGATGTAAACATTCTCAACAAAATACTAGCAAACTGTATCCAACTACATATAAAAAAGATTATTAATCACCATCAGGTAGGCTTTATTCCAGAGATGCAAGGTTGGTTCAACATACACAAAACCATAAATATAATACACCATATTAACAGAAAGAAAGATTAAAACCATATGATCATTTTGATCAATGCAGAAAAAGCATTTGACAAAATACAACATCCCTTCATCATTAAGACTCAGCAAAGTCGGCACAGAAGGATCATCTCTCAGCATAATAAAAATTATCTATGAAAAACTGGTAGCTAACCTTATACTGAATGGGGAAAAACTGAAAGCTTTCCCACTAAAAACTGGTATAAGACAAGGCTGCCCACTTTCTCCACTCCTTTTCAATATAGTGCTGGAAGTCCTAGCCAACATGAACAGACAATGCCTTTAAAATAAAAGGCATTCAAATAGGGAAAGAAGAGTTGAAATTATTTCTATTTGCAGATGACATAATTGTATACAAAGAAAACCCAAATGTACCCACGAAAAAACTTTTTGGACTAATAAATGTATATAGTAAAGTGGCAGGATACAAAATCAACTTAAAAAAATCTAGAGCATTTCTATATACAAACAACAAGCAGACAGAGGCAGAACTGAAGAAAGTAATCCTATTTACAATAGCCACAAAAACCATAAAATACCTAGAAATCTAACTAAGGAAGTCAAAGACCTCTACAAGGAAAAGTGTGTAAATCTTAAAAAAGAAATAGAAAATGACACAAAAATTTGGAAGAACATCTCTTGTTTCCTGGATTGGGAGAATAAATATAATCATAACGGCAATTCTACCCAAATTAATCTACATATTTAATGTAATCCCTGTAAAATTATAAGAGACATTCTTCACAGACCTAGAAAAGACAATCAGAATTTGTCTGGATCCTGTATTGCCAAAGCAATCCTGCATAAGAAGAGTAGAGTGGGTGGCATCTCACTCTCTGACCCAAAATATATTTCAAAGCTATGATAATCAAAACAGCATGGGCCGCCCGCCTCTGGGCCCGCGCGGGACCGGGGCCGCCCGCCTCTGGGCCCGCGGCCAGCGCGCGGGGCCGCCGGCCTCTGGGCCCGCGCGGGACCGGGGCCGCCCGCCTCTGGGCCTGCGTGGGACCGGGGCCGGCGCGCTGGGCCTCTCGCCTCTGGGCCTGCGCGGGACCGGGGCCGCCCGCCTCTGGGCCCGCGCGGGACCGGGACTGCCCGCCTCTGGGCCTGTGTGGGACCGGGGCCGGCGCGCTGGGCCTCTCGCCTCTGGGCCTGCGCGGGACCGGGGCCGCCCGCCTCTGGGCCCGCGGCCTGCGCGCGGGGCCGCCGGCCTCTGGGCCCGCGCGGGACCGGGGCCGCCCGCCTCTGGGCCTGCGTGGGACCGGGGCCGGCGCGCTGGGCCTCTCGCCTCTGGGCCTGCGCGGGACCGGGGCCGCCCGCCTCTGGGCCCGCGCGGGACCGGGGCTGCCCGCCTCTGGGCGCACGCGGGACCGGGGCCGGCGCGCTAGGCCGCCCGCCTCTGGGCCCGCGCGGGACCGGGGCCGCCCGCCTCTGGGCCTGCGTGGGACCGGGGCCGGCGCGCTGGGCCTCTCGCCTCTGGGCCTGCGCGGGACCGGGGCCGCCCGCCTCTGGGCCCGCGCGGGACCGGGGCTGCCCGCCTCTGGGCGCACGCGGGACCGGGGCCGGCGCGCTAGGCCGCCCGCCTCTGGGCCCGCGCGGGACCGGGGCCGCCCGCCTCTGGGCCCGCGGCCAGCGCGCGGGGCCGCCGGCCTCTGGGCCCGCGCGGGACCGGGGCCGCCCGCCTCTGGGCCTGCGTGGGACCGGGGCCGGCGCGCTGGGCCTCTCGCCTCTGGGCCTGCGCGGGACCGGGGCCGCCCGCATCTGGGCCCGCGCGGGACCGGGGCTGCCCGCCTCTGGGCGCGCGGGACCGGGGCCAGCGCGCTGGGCCGGCCGCCTCTGGGCCTGCGCGGGACCGGGGCCGCCCGCCTCTGGGCCTGCGCGGGACCGGGGCTGCCCGACTCTGGGCACTCGGCGCCTCTGCTTCGCGTTCCGCAGTCGAGGCCGCCCAGCCCCTGCTGCCCCTCCGGCGCTGGGTGTGTCCCGCGCTCGGCGCCGACGCTGCCTGGCAGCACTCTGACCAGGCAGGCGAACCGGAGGTGGCGCTGGGTCCCGCACGCATTCGCGTGCTCGGGGGCTGGTGTGTGCCCGCTGGGCCCGCGCGTGGCCGCCGGGCCTGAGCGTGGTTGCGCGTGCTTGGGGCTGACGTGTGGCCGTCGGGCCTACACGTGACCGCCGGGTCAGCGCATGGCCGCTGGGTCTGCGAGTGGCCGCTGGGCACACGCATGGCCCCCAGACTGGCGAGTGGCTGCCGGGTCTGAGTGTGGCCGCCGGGCCCGCTCCTGTGCATGGCCGCCGGGCCTGCGCCTACACATGGCTCCCGGGCCGGAGCGTGGTCACTGGGCCGGCGCACGCCGGGCCTGCGTGTGGCTCCCAGGCCTGCGAGTGGCCACCGGGCCTATGCATGACCTCCAGGTTGGCGAGTGGCCACCAGGTCTGAGCATGGCCGCCGGTCCTGTGTGTGGCCGCCGGGCCTGTGCGGGGTCGCCGGGCATGCGCCCACGCGTGGCCGCCGGGCCCGCGCATGGCTGCCGGGCCTGTGCCCAGGCGTGGCCAACGAGCCTGCCCGTGACCGCCGGGCCTGCACGTGACCGGCGGTTGCGAGCAGCAAACTGAAGCCGAAAACAAGGATTAAGATCCTGCAAATATAAGCAGAAGAAGGAAACCTTGGATGTCTTAAACCAATTGAGAAATGTATGGTATAGGAGGATTTTCGCTGCCTATGGGCAGTGAGAAGGCGATGGTACCAGCCCTGCATTACCTCAGGGAAAAATAAGAACTATTCTACCATTCTTAAGGAAGCCAGATACTCGAGGATGACTCACGCTGCAGATCCCCACAACACCATCCTCGGTAATCACAGGATGGATGCTGTGCTGCATCAGCTGATAACCGTCTCTGCCTACCAGAACTGCGTTACTGAAACTGTACTCCATAGAGACTCACCTACAACTGCGGAGCTGCACGAGACCCACCCTTGACCCAACCCTGAATAGAACCTATGTTTCCTATTGTGGAAAACTTTATGAGCTCATAATTGAAAAAGGAAAAAAAAAAAAAAAAAAAAAAGGATGAAAGATCTGGAGGGTATGGTCGCAGGGATGGCAACTGCGGATGCTGGAGACAGCACGGGAGAGGTAATGGGAATGAATGATGGAGGGCGGTTCAGGGAACGATCATCACGTTTGATGGACACAGGGGTGAAGGGTGGTCTGTTGAAGATGATGTATGTGGGGGTATCATTGTCTTGGCTAATGTTAACTATACTCATGCTGGAAGGGACCATGCTGTACACTGTAAAGATGTCCAATGAAAAAAAAAAAATAATGATAACATTATCGGCACTCTGGCAGAAGGAAAAAGATCCAATGATATGATAGCGGAAAGGATAAATGTGGATGCCGGAGCCTGTAAGGGAGGGGAGTGGGTGGTCAGGAGAGGGTGGTAGAAAGTGGGCGTGGGGGGCAAAAGGAGGAATCAGTTAACACCAAAAAAAGTAGAGTTCTCTGTTGAAAACTATATACATATATGTATATTGTATACATCATAATGGGAACTTTATGTAAAATGAATTTAATTAATCTGAGAAAAATAAAATAAAATAAAAATAAAAAAATAAAAAAATAAAAAAAAGATACATGTGATTAAATGTAATGTAAAAATTATGATATAATAAATAAAAGGAAATAAAAAATACATGAAAAAAAAAAAAAAAAAAAAAAAAACAGCATGGTATTAGCAGAAAAACAGATATGTGTACCAATGGAACAGAGATCCCAGAAATAGACCCCAAAACATACAGCCAACTGACTTTTTTTTTTTTTTGAGAGGTTTTTGTTATAGGGCGCGTTTGCTTGCCAGACAGATAGAGACAGAGAAACAGAAAGCGAGAAATCACCCCCCCAGGGGTATGGCCACGCCGCAATCCCTTCTCCGTTCTCCTCTCGGGATCTTGGGCACACAAGCACACGCGCCCGGCATGAGTTTTAAGCCACCAGGTCTGGGACGCGAACCGCGGTCGACTACATGGGAGTCCAGTGACATAGCCATTACACCAACTGCTGGTCCCCAGCCAACTGACTTTTGACAAAGGGTACCAGTCAATCAAATGGGAAAAGTAAAATCTCATTAGCAGATAGTGCTAGAAAAACTAGGTATCCACTTGCAGAAAGATAAATCTGAACCCCTATCTCTCACCCTTAAAAAAAAATTCAGCTAAAAGTGGATCAAAGATCTAAACCTAAGACCTCAAACTATAGGACTATGGGTAGAAAACACTGGGGAAACTCTGGGAGATACAGGGGTAGAAAAAGACTTCTTAAATAAGATCATCAAAGTATAAGCAATAATCCTAAAAATAGACAAGTCTGATTATATCAGATTAAGAAGCTTCTGCATGGCAAAGACACAGAAATTAGTGTAAATTGACAATCCTAGAAATGGGAGAAGATTTTTGTAAACTATGCCTCAGATAAGGAACTGATAACCAGAATACATAGGGAACTTATGTGGCTTATCTGAGAAAAAAATATGATTAACCCAATTAAAAGATGGGAAAATGAGCTGAATAAACAACTCTCTAAGGAAGACATACAAATAGCCAAAAAAGCATATGAAAAAAATGCTCAACATCCCTCATCATAAGATCAGAACAAAATTGCAATGATAACACTACCTAGCCCCAGTCAGACTAGCAAAGATTAAAAAAAAAAAAAAAAAAAAAAAAAAAAAAAAAAAAAAAAAAAAAAAAAACAATCAATGATTAAATGCTGGTGGAGACATAGCGAAAGGGGGACACTCCTATATTGCTGGTGGGAATGTATATTGGTCCGGCCACTGCAGAGAACAACAGGGAAGTTCCCAAAGACCTACAAATAGAACTACCATATGGTCCAACAATTCTACTCCTGGGTATTTACCCAAAGGATAGGAGAATGCTCAGTTGGAAAAGTACTTGCACATTTATGTTTATTGCAGCATTATTCACAATTGCCAAGACATTGAACTAACATAAATGCCCATGAACAGATGAATGAACTTAAGTGGAATGAAAAGTATGGTACATATACTCTATGGAACACTACTCAGTCATTAAAAAACAGGACCCTTGGCATTTGATAGAAAGTGGACGAACATGGAACCAGCAGATGGCGTAATGGCTACGTTGTTGGACTCCCATGTAGTCGACCATGGCTCAAGTCCCAGACCAAGTGACTTAAACTCATGCTAAGTGCATGTGCGTGCATGCCCAAGGTCCTGAGAGGAGTATGGAGGAGAAAGGATTGAGGCGTGGCCATCCCCCTGGGGGTTGATTTCTCACTTTCTATCTCTCTGTCTTTCTGTAGAGTGCATGTGCCCTATATCAAAAACCTCTCAAAAAAAAAAGAATGTGGACAAATATGGAAGATTTACTGTTGAGTGACTCAAGCCAGGCTATGAAAGAGACACTGTATATCTCCACTTAACATATACCGACTGTCCACACTACATGGTGAAAACTGATCAGAGGGCATAGAAACATGAAAAATGGTTATAGATTCTGGAGACAATATGGGAAAAGGGTGGGAGAAGGAGGAGAATGTAAGGGAAAAAATTAAAAAGGAAAAGAGATAGGCAAGACATTTATGGGACACAGAAGTAGGTTATTATCTATTGATGATAATGTGTTTTGTATCCTCAACTGGATTTGTGTGAAGTGTATTCATGTTGGGTAAATTCAACTGACAAGCAAAGTGACATAGTGATTAAATGTATAAAATTACAAAATTTAAAATCATGTATGATTACACATGACATCAAAACTATCTCTAGCAGATTAAAGAGTTAACAATTAAAAATAGGAACATGAAGTGCTAGTAGGTGGCGTGGTGGTTAAGGGTGCTGGACTCGCACATGGCTGATGACGGTTTGAGTCCTGGACCTGGCGACTTGCTTTCTTTCTCTTTCTCTCTCTGTCCCTCCCTGGTCAAATTAAAAATAAGTAAGTAAATAAATAAAAGTTAAATAAAATAATTCTTTTTTAAAGAAAGAACATATTAAGTGGTGAGTTTTCCTGTTTAATGAGCAACCTCATGAGTTTTATGTTTGCTAGCATTACGCTGATCTCCCACTGTAATGATCATGACAGGTGCCTGGCTCTTAATACAAGACTTCAAAGCACTTTCAAAATAATTTTGGCATTTGGGGCCAGCAGATGGTGTGGTGGTTAAGGGTGCTGGACTCCCACATGGCAGACTGAGGTTCGAGTCCTGGACCTGGTAGCTGGCTTTCTCACTTTCCCTCTTTCTCTCTCACTCTGTCACTCTCTGATCAAATTAAAGTAAATAAGTAAATAAATAAAGTTAAATAAAGTAATTCTTCTAAAAAAATCATAATTTTAGCAGCTATGATGTTGGAAACAGGGGAAAAAAAAAAAAAAAAAAAAAAAAAAAAACCTCATGAAGTTAGGCCTAGACATTTCTCCAAAAAGGAAAAACAAGGGGAAAAATAAAATCTAAGCTCAAAAATGACCAAAGAAAGAAAATTAAAGTGATGCTTTTATTTATTTAGCTAGATTAGCATATCAAAAAATAGTACCTAATACCAGAAGAGGGCAAATAAGATACTGCTATCTACTATCTATCTACCGCTATCTACTTAAACAAAGTAGTGCCACCACTGAGGAGAGCAACTCAACGAGATAAAATGTCAGGACACTTGATCCTCCGTTCCTGAGAACTTACTGAAGGGAGCTACCTCCCACACACAAAAGGAAAAAGCAGGGGCTGGGCTTCTACAGTATTAGCTATGGAAGAAAAATCTAAATCAAGAACCATGTAGATGCCTAAGAGAGAGAATTGATACAATTAGCATAAACCCAGTCAATTTTAAAGCCCATGTGATAACGTGATGATATCCATTCACTAACCCGGCTCATGCTGATGGAGCACCCACCATGTACCAGCATCATTCCAGAGGACGGATAATGCTCATTAATCAACAGACAAAAATTCCTGTCCTAGGGGTCTAACATTCTTATGGTTTCCACGTTAGGTTCTAATATGATATACAACTAGGATTCCAGAGGTCAGAATCCATAATGTATTTCACGTTTTGTCACTAGCATCTAGCATGCTGCCTGGCACATACCAGGTGCTGGAATACTTGTCTACATGAAAAAGCCACTCAACCTTCATCAGTCTTGCTGACGTCAAGGGAGCGATGTAGGGGCAGGCTCTTAGGGGCAAGGAGAGCAAGATTTAAAGGTTCAGAATTTGAGTAGGTTTGTTTATCTCTGGAATATGTGTAAGTATAATTTTTATCCAGACCTGGTTTAAGTATAGATGCCAATAAATACAGTATTAATTTCAATTCATATGTAAATAGGAGACTAAACCTTGAAATAGGAAACAGAAGGGAAAAACACAACCCCCTTAGCTGACAATTCTGAATGTTATCAGCATCAATAAATCAAGGTGCTATTAAGCTTAACAGGGACAAACTGTTTTATACTGCATGTAAGTTCAGTTTCGTGGACATAAAATAGAGAGATCATGCACATACAAAGAGGAGTCTATTCTCTACATTTCCAGTAATTTCTCAGATTTAAAATGTTTTCTTTTTTCCTACTAGAATCTGGAATTAGCATTTCCATATAAATCATGAGGTACGAAAACCAAAAACAGGTGGATCTCTTATTACAGCAGTTAAGCAATGTACATGGAAAGCCAAATTCCACATGGCTGACCAAGGTTTGAGTCCTGGTCCCAGTGGCCTAAAAAACCCATTAAGTGCATGTGTATCCCAAAGCCTGATGGGATGAAGAAATGGAAAAAATAGGATCGTGGTGTTGAGGCAGGAGATGGCCTGCTAGGCCACCTGCCATATAGAAGATAAGCAACCCCATTCAGCAGCTGAGGGACAGCTAAGGAGGGAAGGATGCCCGGCAGCTGAAGGGTAGCTAAGGAGGGGAAGCTGTCAGGCTCCAAGGACAAGGAAATAGCTGAATTTTGAATTCCTCAAGATCTGTAACTGTTACAGCCTTTCCCCCACATCACCCCACAGCATCCATCACCTATGCCTACAGGATTATCAGACTGACCTCCTCTGTTAGAAACCAGCATAACCTCTTACCCCACCCCAAATCAGAGCCCAGAGCTTGGAGTTTGAACTCCCCTGGGCCTGCTAGCGAAATAAACTTGAGTTCTCCTACTCTCCGAGTGACGTCTGGTTTCTTAGCAGTCTGTTTCTCCAAGAGTGTGAACATGCCCTGTGGGGGAGTGCTTTCTCTCTCTGGTGAGCATACATGCTCTCTGGCAATCTATATAAAAAATTAAAACAATTTCTCACTATATAGATGTAATTCAGCCTTTCTATTTATTACTCCTGGTGCACTTGGGTTTGTCTATGGCTGGCCCCTCAGTTACATACCTCTTTTTTTTTTTTTTTTTGGAGAGGTTTTTGCTATAGGGTGCGTGCGCTCACCAGAAAGACAGAGAGAGACAGAGAGACAGAAAACGAGAAATCACCCCCTAGGGGGATGGCCATACCACAATCCCTTCTCCTCCATTCTCCTCTTGGAATCTTGGCCATGCACATACACGTGCCTGGCTTGAGTTTAAGCTATCGGGTCTGGGACTCAAACTGCGGTCGACTACAAAGGAGTCCAGTGACACAGCCATTAGGCCATCTGCTGGTCCCCTCAGTTATGTACTTCTGACCTCTCTCTCTAAAGTTGTAAACACCACCATCATCTGGTTACTCTCCAGCACTGTACTCGATTTTGATTTCTTCACAGCAGTAATGACTGCAGTATATGTCCAAATTCTATTTACCTGTTTGTTTAGTGACCACCTCCCCAACTAAGACATAAGCTTCAGGAAGCCACACCATGAAACCTGTCTTGTTCACCACTATATTCCTAGCCCCAGGATACACAGTCTAGCATGGAATAGGTGCTCATGAATATGTATTGAATAAATGAATAAAAATTCTGAGTTCACAGGGTATGTTAATGAGTATTAGTGTTCAAGACAAGTGTTATCAGAGTTACACAGCTTGTATTGAAATTATGCTGTGCTCATCTTTGTCCACACACATGCCCAGCCCTGCTCACCTGGCATCACTCTGATTTCTTTGCCTCTGGGTTCGGTTGGGTGTGGCCAGTGGGAAATGGGAGCAGGAGATGCTTTCATTGACTGGATTAACATTGTGGGCCAGGTCAACCTTCCTCTGTGCCCCAGAAAACCCATTTCCACCATTTCATTTAACAGACAGTGTACAATGATGACTTATCAATTTCTCCCACAAGATTTTTGTTCTCTTTTCTTTTTTTCCTCTTCTCTTCTCTTTTTTCTTCTCCTCCTTTTCTCTCTCCTCTCCTCTCCCTTTCTCCTTTTCCTTCCCTCTCTCCCTCCTTTCTTTCAGTTTTGCCAGAGAGCATGTACTCTCACCAGAGAGAGACAGAGAGGGTAATGAGAAAGCATCCTCTCACTGAGAACAGTCATGCTGCAATCCCTTCTCCCTCCTTTTGAGATTTTGGCGCACCCACAAACACACCTGGCGTGCTTTTCAAGCCTCAGAGTCCAGGGCTCGAACAGAGCAGTTGGCCACATGGGATCCAGTCACTTTAACCTCCAAGATTCTGGCTGGCCCCTCCTCTAAGATGTTCAAACAGAGATTTCAGGACTGGCCCACAATTTTAAAAAGTGTAATTAGGGCCAGCTCTATCGCCCAGTCGTGAAGGCAGCCAGATCCTACATGGCCATACATGGTTCAAGTCCTAGTGGCTGGGGAAACATGCCAGGCACATGCTGTGCCTGGAATCCTGAAAGGAGGGGGAGATGGAGGAGAAAGCATTTTGGCATGACCATTCTCCATGGGGGAGGGGTTCTTTCTCTCCTTTCTCTGTCTTTGGTGAACACACACACCCTCTAGCAAGAAAAACAAAGTGCAATTAAAAAACTACAGTACTGTAGCCAGTTGGTGGCGTGGTGGTTAAGGCACTGAACTCCCACATAGCTACCCACAACTGGAGTCCTGGGCCTGGAGGCTCGAGAATCACACCACGCACGTGTGGCCCAAAATCTCAGAGAATGGAGAAGGGACTATGGTTTGGCTATCCCTCCATGGGGGTGATTTCTTTTTCTTTTTTTTTTTTTTAAGAGGTTTTCGTTATAGGGTGTGTGCACTCACCAGAAAGACAGAGAGAGACAGAGAGACGGAAGGTGAGAAATCAGCCCCCAGGGGGCATGGCCACACCACAATCCCTTGTCCTCCATTCGCTCAGGATCTTGGGCACGCACACTTGCACATATGTACACGTGCCTGGCGTGAATTTAAGCTACCAAGTCCAGGACTTGAAGCGCGATCAACTACATGGGAATCCTGTGACATAGCCATTACACTATCTGCTGGCTCCCCATGGGGGTATTTCTTACTTTTCCTCTCACTGCCTCTGTCTCTCTCTAGTGAGTGCACGCATCCTCTGGCAAAAACCTTAAAAATTAGTAATAACAATAAAGAAAATTAAATAAATAATTCTTGAAACAAAAAAAACTCCAGTATTTAGAAGCACACATCTGTTGGGGGCTGGCAGGTGGTGTGATGATGGTTAAGAGCGCTGGATTCCCACATGGCCAACTGCAGTTTGAGCCCTAGACCTGGCAGCTTGTTGAGAAACACTTTTTCTCTCTCTCTCTCTCTATCCCTCTCTGGCCAAATTAAAATAAATAAATAAATAAATAAGTAAATAAAATGATTTAAATAAGTAAATAAATGGATAAAGTTAAATAAAACAATTCTTTCAAAAAAGCATACATCTGTCAAAGCTGTACATATAAAATGCATGCATTTTATTACAGCATGCAAGTTATAGCACCATAAATGTGACTTTTTTTTTTCAATATTGCCAAAGGGCACACGTATTCACTAGAATGAAAGAGAAGAGGGAGAATACAATGCCTCAGTGTGCATGATCACACCACAATCTTTCTCTTTCATTTCTCTATCTTACTGGGATTTAGGGCATACATGCACATGTGCCCCGAGTGTTTTCAGGTTGCAGGGAAATAAGGATTCAAATCACGACTGGCCATGTAGGATCCAGCTCCCTTAAGAACTGCAGTAAGGGGCTGGCCCAAGATGATTTTTTTTTTTTTAACTGCCAGAGGGCAAATGTGCTCAACAAAGAAAGAGAGAAAGAGACACTGCATACTCTCCAATGGGTCATGGTTCATGTTGCAACTCCCTTTTCCTCCATTTCTCCTTTCCATCAGGAGTCTGGGTATACACAGGTACCCAGAATATTTTTCAAGTCCCAGGACCAGGATTTGAACCCTCTTTGGTTATATGGGATCCAGGTCCCAAAGTACTACCCTTAACTGAGTTACGGATGACTTTAAAAAGAAGTCATGATATATACACTAAGAAAATTGAGACATTTTACATACTCTACCATCACTTTAAAAATGTGAAGACTGGGGGCCAGCAGGTGACATAGTCGTTAAGGTGCTGGACTCCCTCATGGGTGACTGCAGTTCAAGTCCCAGATCTGGCAGCTTGAAAAATCACACTGGGTGCATATGTTCATGCCCCAAATCCCAAGAATGAAGGACAAGGGACTGCAGCATGGCCATGCTCCCCTGGCGGGGTGGGGGCTCCCTCACTTTCCTTCTCACTGCCTCTGTCTCTCTCCAGTGAGTGCACAGACTCTACGGTAAAAAACTTAATAACAAAAAAATGTGAAGACTGTCTGCCTTCTCCAATCAGCATTAACTTGGCAGGAACCTGTCTAATCAGCTGCTTCCCTCTTAACATCTAGCCAGAACTGAGATACTGGGAGGGAACAGTTTTGAGGTAGGGCTGGGGACAGGCAGGTGTTATCTCAGAACTCCAGGGATGAGAAACTTCCATAGGCAAACAGACTTTCAATAACATCTGCGGCTCATGGGCTGGCCCCAAAGCCTAGTGGTTAAAGGAACAAGATCCCACATGGCCAAGTGTGGGGCTCAAATCCCAGATCTGGTGGCTTGAAAGACATGCCAGGTACATATGCTTGTACACCCAAAATTCCAACAAGATAGAGAAACAGAGAACGATTGCATGTGACCATGCTCCACTAAGGAGTGCTTTCTCCTTCTTTCCCTCTCTATGGCAAGTGCATGCATCTTCTTGCTCATTAAAACAAAACAAAACTAAAAAACTAAAAAACTAAAATACATTTGCATCTGACAATTCCCAAATCTTTATCTCAATTCTGACTTCTCTCCTATACTTCAGACTATTTTATCCAACTCTCTAACAGACATCTCCATTGGAATGCCACACATTTAACTCCACATATCCAAAATGGATCATCATTTCTACCAGCCCCATTCCTCCACTTTTTACAATCCTCCTCTCTTGATAAACTTTCACCTTTTACTCAGCTGTCTAAACTAGTGTTCAGCAACTTCTCTATTTCTTTTCCCAGGTGTATTCAAACATCACATCCTGTTCATTCTAATTCCCAAGAGATCTTACAAACCATCCACTTCTCTCCTTCATCAAGTCCACCATGCTCTCTTCAATGGAGCACTGAAATAGCCCCCAGCAAGTCACTGGACTTCTGGTCTTGATTTATTTTCATACCACAGCCAGGATCACTTTCTAAAGACTCCTGCTTCCCTTCCACAGCCCACCATTCATTCACTGACCAGACCAAGGCTGTCGCTGCCCCCACAGTGCTCACGTGGAGCTCAGAAATCCAAATGTCTTCACACAGCGTCGAAGGTTTCGAGTGGTCTGGGCCTTGCTTGGGCTTCTCCAGCCTCTGACTCAACCATCAACCCAGTTCTTTAGTTGTTGCAGTTACAAATACAACCACATGTGGAAACTTGTTGACGCTAGGTCTCATTTATGAAGGCAGCTTCTGATTTTGAGCCAAGTCACTAACTTAAGGAAAGGTACCTGCAAGTAAATCAAAAAGAATTTCCCTTGTTCACCTAGGGTGCATGCAAAGCTCTTACCTTAGGTTCTTTTAAGTAACAGTGCATGGCCTGAGTAACATCTGCAGCATGGACTGCATTGTGGTAAGGATTCTGACTGTGGTAATCCTCTTGAATCATAACTGCATGGAAGAAGAAATATCCCAATTTTATTGTAAATCAGTGACATGCACAAGTACACACACTGCGCTCATTATGACTTCCCGTTTATACTCTTCATGTGGTCATCAGCTGAAACTGGCCAGATTCAAACATGATTGATTATCCCTCACAGCTTACATGTATATCCAAAGAATCTAAATCAATGTGCCCCCAACTTATTTGAAGTTTTTTTCAACTAGAATGTACTCACCTCAAAACTGTAAACTACATATTTCTTTTTTATGTTTTCTTTTTTAAAAAAAGTGAATCTACCACAGTGCCAAACTCTTCTGACTCTTTATTTAAAGAAAGTTTCTCAACTTAACAAAAACAGGACATACCATCAAACACATACTGATTGTGCCAGGCCCTGTCCAGGTACTGGGAATTCAGCAACAAAAGCAAACAAAACTGAAGATGCAAAATTAGAGCAGATATTAGAGAACATGAAAAGGACAGCGTGGGTGCATCACAGTGGGGTAAGCTCTGAATGTGGACTTAGCTTTTCAATATTAAGGATGAGTTTTCTGTTAGCCTTGCCTCATGCTCAGTATCTATTAGGCTACCATGAAAGAGCAGGCTAAGAATAGGATGGGGCTCTGCCCTGCCACCAAATCTGCACTGCAGCCCAAGCATCACTCTAATCCCGAGTTCTCAAAGAAAAGCGAGCACAACGTAAAGTGGTGAAATACAACCCACTGGTGACTGAGAAAGAGCATTAGTATTCTGTATTTACTTTGATCTCACCCTTTAAAATAGCCTCTTTTTTTTTTTTTTTTTTTTTTTTTTGAGAGGTATTAGCTATAGGGTGTGTGTGCTTTCCAGAAAGGCAGAGACAGACAGAGAGATAGAAAGCGAGAAATCACCCCCCAGGGGGGATGGCCACGCCGCAATCCTTTCTCCTCTATTCTCTTGGGATCTTGGGCATGCATGCACACGTGCCCGGCGTGAGTTTAATCCACCGGGTCCAGGACTCGAACCCCAGTCGGCTACATGGGGGTTCAGTGACATAAGCATTACGCTAACTGCTGGTCCCAAAATAGCCTTTTAAATATCCTTGCTAATACCTATTTTTAAAAATATATATTCTTTATAATTTACATATTAGTGTAACATCTGGGACATAAAATTTTTAAATAAATATTTATGAAAAAGTTTCTCAAAAGTTATTGGTAATAAATATATCTTAGTTGGTACTTAAGAGAAAAGAAAATACTATCTTCTTCCTTTAAAAAAAAAAAGCGAGAGAGAAAGAATCTTCATGCTCTTAATTTTTTTTTCTTTTGAGAGATTTTTTGCTATAGGATGTGTGTACTTGCTGGAGAGGTAGACAGAGAGAGAGAGACAGAAAGTGAGAAATCATCCCCCAGGGAGGATAGCCATGCTGCAATTCCTTCTCCTCTATACCTCTCGAGATTTTGGGCACACACAGGCACGCGCCCAACGTGAGTTTTAAGCCACAAGGTCTGGGACTTGAACCACATTCAACTACATAGGAGTCCAGGGATGTAATCATTACACCATCTGCTGGTCCAAAAAGTTTTTTTATATTATTTCTTGGGACCAGCAGGTGCTGGGATAGTTAAGGCAGTAGATGCCACATGGCCGACCATAGTTTGAGTCCTGGATCTAGCAGCCTGAAAATCATATCAGGCACATGTGCATGTGTACCCAAAAGTCCTGAGAGGAGAATGGAATAGGGATCACAGCATGGCCATTTCCCCTGGAGGGTCATTTTCCACTTTCCCTCTCAATCTCTCTCTCTCTGGCAAGTACAGGCACCCTGTGGCAAAACCTTTAAAATATAAATGGCTGAGTAGGTGGCGTAGTGGTTAAGGCACTGAATTCCCACATGGCTGATCGCAGTTCAAATCCCAGGCATGGTGGCTTGATTTCTCACTTTCTCTTTCTCTGGTAAGCATATGTGCCTTGTAGCAAAAGTAAAAAATAATAATAATGATAAATAAAATGAAATGTTTAAGAAAAAAAGATATTTCCTTTTTATAAGAATTATTTTAATCTAATTTATTATTATTATTTTTTTCAATTTGACCAGAGAGAGGGAAAGTGAGACAGCAAGTCACCAGGTCCAGGACTTGAACCCCAGTGGGCCATATGAGAGTTCAGCACCTCAATCACCATGCTACCTGCCAGCTCCAAAAAAGGTATTCAAGCACTTTAACTATTTCTCTAGTGGAGCAGTGTTATGTAAAGATCACTCTGCACATTTAAACACATTCAAAATTATCTTTAAAGTCTACTGTCACAGAGATTTCAGGGACCAAAAAACAAGACACCGAAGTGTAACATATCCCTTCTTTTAGCCTTCAAAAATGCAGAAGCATACAGAAACTGTGTCATCTCTGTCAGCAAGCTGTGGCTGACGTAGAAGACTCATCCAAGCTGTGGCTGATGAAGAAGACTGATTGCCAACGCATCCCAGTTCTTCACTAGTCCCTGTATCTACGGCTCTGGGACTTTGCAGCTTTCCCACCAAGCAGCACACCTCATCCCCAGTCTGAGCTGTCCTGGCCAACAGGATACGGTCAGTGAAGGTGGGCCAGTTCTGGGCTTGCAGCTCCAGTGGCCTGTACACTCAGCTCTCTCCTGGAAACCAGACCTGCTGCTGCTATCTGACCATTAAATAATAAATAATTATTTATTTTTTACTTTCAGTGGGAATCTATTATGATGCTACGCTCCTCTACCTCTTTTTAATTTAAGAAGAGATCATGCACAGCTGAGTAGGTGAGGCCCGTGTTCCAGGTGAGGTCCCAGGTAAGGCCTGTCAAAATGCAGCTCATCTGTTGCTGACTGCAGGCAAATAAACGAGCTTAGCCAGACCTGAAGCAGCACTCAACAGCCCCATGGATGGAAGGGCTAAAAAAATGTGCATTGGGACCAGCAGTTAGCGTAATGGCTATGTCGCAGGACTCCCATGTAGTCAACCGCGGTTTGCGTCCCAGACCCAGTGGCTTAAAACTCACGCCGGGCACGTGTGCATGCGTGCCCAAGATCCTGAGAGGAGAATGGAGAAGGAATTGTGGTGTGGCCATCCCCCCTGGGGGGTGATTTCTCACTTTCTGTCTCTCTGTCTCTCTCTGTCTGTCTGGCGAGCGCACGCGCCCTATAGCAAAAACCTCTAAAAAAAATGTGCATTTTTGGCTACTAATTTTGGCTGATTTGTTTAAGAGCAATAGCTAACAGACATAACTGATACAAAATTTAAACAAGTTCTTGTATAAATCTTGTTAGTATTAAATGAGTTAGCATCACTTACCTAAAAATCTACGAAGTTTCATCATATCTAGATGAAAGTACTCAATTAATCCATGAAGACTAAATAAATGAAAGGTTAAGCTTACTAGACTATTTCCTGGAAAGAAAGAAAAGATACTACATTAGTAAGAAATGCAGACTAATATCATAACACTGTTTTTCCAATGCGGACTTTGAACATAAAACATGGAAAGCATTAATTCCTACTTTTTATTCATCTACAATTTGCATCCTCTTAGTTTACCAGTTAGAAACTTCACACATAACATCTTTGTTCTACTTTAAGAAAAACAGTTTTTGTTGCTTGCTCCCCGCAACAAAAGAACTGAAAGATAAACTTACTGTTCCACAGTAAGCAGCCTTTGCAAAGCTTGTCAGGGGGAGCCATGTCTATTCTTACCCATACAGGGCCAGGAGGAGGGATCGATGACAACAGGATCCTCCTCAAGATCCCAAGATCACAACTATGACTCAACTACTTGCCTTTTCTATACTTGCAGGAGAATAGAGGGAAAAAAATTAAAAATCACAGAACTAGGCAGAACCCAATCAATGGCCAACGCCACCCAGAAAGCTTACATTTTTCCAGTGAAATGTTTTTTTTTCACTTTTTAAAATGCCTAGTTTTTAGTCTTTTCTATCTCCTCTTAAAATTTTAATATACTCAAAAAAATTTTTTTTTCAATATACTCACTGCTCACTTTCCATCCACCTCCTCATCCTTCACAACAAATACAGAAATCTCAAGCTTTCCTGTTTTTTTTTTTTTTCCAAATGCTAATCCACCCACATCTCCTCAGGGGCCTTTCTTTCCCCATCAGATGCCCAAAGCAATTAATCAGTCTCTCTTTTCTACACTGTCCCAATAAGCACATGCATTCAGATATCCTCTAGATTCCTATCTGTGAAAGGACAAACAATCTCAGCCTCTCCTGGCCCTCCTCCGTCTCCCTACGCAGCCAAGTTGTTTGAAAGTGCTGCTACACAAAACAGGGGAGTGTCTGTTGTCCTCGTCCTCAGCTTCTACTCCTCCATCACTGACAACCAGAGTCACACCAAGTGCAGAGATTAGATTTGAAAAAGCTACCATTTTTACAATGTTTACTTTTGCCCATTGAAATAGACTATGTTTAAGGGGTATGATCTCATCAATTATTGCCAACATTTGGATAATAACATCAACCTGATTCTACTATAAAAGAACTAGTCCCACACTGAAAAGATGTAATCATAATATTTATGGAGGATAACAAGGGACTATTTGGTTGAACTCATTATTGTTTTTTTTTTTTTTTTTTTGGAGAGGTTTTTGCCATAGGGCGCATGCACTCGTCAGACAGAGAGAGAGAGAGAGAGAGAGAGACAGAAAGCGAGAAATCACCCCCCAGGGGGAATGGCCACGCCGCAATCCCTTCTCCTCCATTCTCCTCTCGGGATCTTGGGCACGCACGCAGACGCACCCGGCGTGAGTTTTAAACCACTGGGTCTGGGACGCGAAGCGCAGTGGACTAAGTGGGAGTCCAGCAACATAGCCATTACGCTAACTGCTGGTCCTGAACTCATTATTGAAAACCACAGTTGTCAGGCTAGCCCTATACTATAGTGGTTAAAGGAGCCAGACCCCACATGGCTGGCTGTGGTTCAAGTCCCAGCCCCAGCAGCTTGAAAAACATGCCAGGTGCATGTGTGTACATGCCCCAAATCCAACAGAAATGAGAAATGATCACAGCATGACCATAACTCCTGATAGAATGCTATGCCCTACAACCCCCCAACCCTACGAGCATACATGTTCTCTGGCAATTTAAAAAAAAAAAAAGGAAAATACTGGATCAATAAGCAAAAAGGGACAAAACTATACGCTTTGATATCATGAATATTTATCAGCCAGAACTCATGGAGCCTAAGCAGTCTTGAAAGGAAAGGTGTTCTAATTACACAATGCAAGTTGAAGGAATTTTCTTCTGCCCATTTATTACCAATATTTCTTCCAGTAAAGAATTTCAGCAACTTCTAGATAGCTGTAGTTTACTGAATATATGTATATATCACCACCTGTAAAAATCAAAGATGGGTGGGGGCCAGCAGATGGTATGGTGGTTAAGAGTCTGGACTCCCACATGGCAGACCACAGTTCAAGTCCTGGACAAAATAGTTTGAAAATCATGCCAGAAGAGACCAGCAGTTAGTGTAACGGCTATGTTGCTTAACTCCCATGTAGCCGACTGCGGTTCGAGTCCCGGACCTGGTAGCTTAAACTCACGCCAGGCACGTGTGTGTGCGTGCCCAAGATCCTGAAAGGAGAATGGAGGAGAAGGGATTGAGACATAGCCATGCCCCCACGGGGGTGATTTCTTCCGTTCTATCTCTCTGTCCCTCTCTGTCTTTCTGGCGAGCATACACGCCCTATAGCAAAAACCTCTCCAAAAAAAAAAAAGAAAGAAAATCATATCAGATACATGTGCATGTGCACCCAAAATCCCAAGAGGAGAATGGAAAAGGGATTGCAGCATAGCCATCTCCCTGACTCCACCCCTGGGAGGTGATTTCTCACTGTCCCTCTCTCTGTCTCTCTTCAGGGAGTGCACGTGTCCTATAGCAAAAATCTTAAAAAAAAAAAAAAAAAGACCAAAAAAAAAATCAGAGATGGGTAGCTAACCATGGGTTGGTTATATTAATCTCAAATGACCTGGAATCAACCATTCAGTCACCCTCTCTACAAATCAAGTTCAAGGAGTGAGATGATTAAGCGGAATGCACAGTGCTCCATTAACTAATGAAGACAGCTGGCTATTCCTTCTTCCATCTTACACTGTCAACTCAATCCACTTTTATCACCAAACCTCTTGACTAGTAAGGTATTTACTTTAAAAAAAAAGATTTAGAAAAGAACGATCAACTATTTCAATGAGAGACAAATGTCCCAATAGACTAATAATAGACTATGAGCTGTTCGAGTTTACGTAAGGATAACCTAAAAGGCATTGAGGGTGGGACAGTTTTGTCTATATTTATCTTTAGATGATTACCAACGTACTAACGTAATATCTGCGTTGAGTTAGGATGGGAAATTTCCCCTACGCAAGGAAAGTGGGCTATCCTGGTATACTACCTCATTTTCAAAAGAAGGAGGCCTATGAGAAAGACAGCTGTGTTGCTGACCTCACATCCTTTTCCATGTGGAGGGGCCAAAGTGGGGGCAGGGAGAGGAACGGAACACTTAGTCACCACAGGGGAATGGAAAGGTGGAAGAGAACTAGAAAGAGGGAAGAATAAAAAAGTAGGTAAGTGGGAAGGCAGCTTTGCTGGTGAAGACCAAGTTCACCACAGTTTTGCCTAGGGTCAGTCCTATTTATTTTTTAAAGGATTTTAAAATTTTATTTGTTGTTATTATTATTTTAATTTGCTATAGGGCACTTGTGCTCACCAGAGAGAGAGAGAAAGCCAGCTGCCAGATCTGGGACGCAAACTGCGGTCAGCCATTTGGGAGTCGAGCACCCCAGTCACTACGCCACCTGCTGCCCCAGTCCAATTTATTTTTCTGTCAGCAGAAAAGCAGAAGGGGTCTACAGAGGTATTTTCCTACGCACTACCATACAGCTTAGCAGGAATGATCTAGTGATACTAAAAGACCACGCTGACTCCTAAGATAAAGTGGTTTTGATTATCTGTTTGACATATTTGACTTCCTTACAAAAGGAGCTTCACCCCAAAGTGAAATAGAGAATAGCAGGTGATTTCAAAGCCCAGCGGCAGACCACCTATTTATGTCGTCGTCCTACAGTCCGTGCCTTTCTCTCAGTACTTCCTGCTCTGCCTCATTTCATTAAACAGCTAGTTAGAGCTATTCAGACAAAACACTGGTCGAACGATGCGTACCACCAAGAATTATGCTCCAATTTTTATCCTAAATATAAACAATTCCCAAAAGGAATCCTGTTCCTGTTACCAAAGAAAATGTCCCTGTTCCCAGAGAATAAGGAAACATGATCCCTTTCCCTGAAACAAAACTAAACTCAGGAGGGTCAGGCAGATCAGAAACCTGTAAGCATTTTTTCAAACCACTCATATTCTCTGTAGAGTCTGATTAGGCCTTCTGAGAAAGCTACAAGCTTTTCCCTCCCCTCCACCAGGAAGCAGTGCCACAGAGAACCACTGAGCACCCCTAATCTGAAATCTAAAATGTTCCCAAGTCCAGAACTTTTTGGGTGCTGACATACACAAGTGAAAAATTCTACACCTGACTTCATACAACAGGTCACAGCCAAAATACCGCAATACAAAACACTGTATGAAACTACGTTCTGGGTATGCATATACGAAACATAAATGAATTGGAAACATCAGTTTTGTGCTTAGACTTGGGTCCCATCCCCCAGATATCTCATCATGTATACACAAATATTCCAAAACGGGGGGGGGGGGGGGGGGGGGGATAAAATCTAACAGTTCTGGTCTCAAGCACTTTGGATAAGGAATATTGACCCTGCACACCATCTCTCTCTCTCAAGTATGCAGAGAAAGAAAAGCCTGAGAACCACAGGCCACAAAAGACACCTCTCCAAAGCTAGTGAATCCACCCTACCTCTGGGGCTATCATAACAGGGATATGGCATCAGAAGGTGTCATTGTAAATGGCCACAATATGACAGAAACCAAAACAGAAAAATCAAGAACACAATATGATAATAATGTCCACTTTAGGATATTAATAATAGCAACATCAGCCAAGTTATAGTGATGACGACTTTTGATTACTGCTACTGGTAACAACGGAAAATAAAATTATGAGACTGACTAGTTTTTAGAAAAGTCACTGTAAAAGGGACAACATGGGACCAGCAGATGACATGGAGGTTAAGGTGGCTGGATCCCATGTGGACAATTATACAGTTCAAGTCCCGGACCCAGCAGCTTGAAAACACCCAGGGTATGTGTGTGTGTGTGCCCAAAATTCCAAGAGGAGGATGGAAAAGGGTTTATGGCTTGGCCAGGAGAGTGATTTCTCACTTTTTCTATCCCTGTCTCTCTATCAAGTAAAAACTGAATTTAAAAAAAAAGGAACAAAACAATGGTCCTCTGCTGGCAGAAAGCTCATAACCTAAGTAAATAAAAACAACCCACTGTACTATCAGTGCAGTAATGTAGAGACAATAATTGAGTAAGTCAAATTCTTCACTTACCATTTGTTAGTCTATCAAATAGAAAGATATCAAAATTCCAACTTCCAACTTTTTCCAGCATACACTGAAAGGAAAACAAAACATTTCTACTGTAATTTAATTTCAATAACATTATGTGTCTTTTGTAGACAGTCCATAGAGAAGTCAAGGAAAATGTAAAGCGATTGATTTACTTAAGAAATATCAAGTATCATTCTCCTTTTGATCATGACATCATTTCTTGTTGGCTCCAAAAACATCCAAAGGAAAAAACTTCATTTAAAAAAATTTTGTTTTTCATTTAATGAATATACAGGTAAAGTTAGTGTTTTTCTCAAGTTATGCCTATAGTCCTACTAACTTTCGAGAATTCCAATATAATTTAACATCCCAGAAGGGTGGTTCATGTGTTCTGTGGTCATGGTCTAAAAACTAGATTATAAAAATCCAGTAGAAGTAAGTTATAATAGCTACTGAATACTTTCTGCAGTCCAGGCACTATTATAAGCACTTCACTCATTTTTTTCTACTTCTCAAGACAACCTTATCAAGCATGAATTGATTTCAATCTTCATTGTATAAATGTGGAAATGGGCAAAAAAGAAAAAAAAGAAAACTTTCTCTGCTAGAAAGTAACAGAGTTGGATCTCAAAGCATTCTGATTCTGGTACCCAACCACCTGATTTGACAATATACCATGCTTAAATTATTATTCAGTGTTCAAAAAAGACTCCTAACTCCATGCAACAGTTATATCCTTTAAGTATCCTTATAAAATAATTAGTAGAATTTACTACAGTAATTGTTAGAAGGATGGGCACTTCAACCAAACAAATATCATCCCACAAAGACCCTAAAAATCAAATATTCTTATCTTAACCTGAACATTTGGAGAACTTTTTCAAGAAATAACTTTTATTTTGTATTAAAAGTCCACTGTTGTACACATGTGTAAACTGACACAAACAGCACTAAGATGCTGCTATAGAGACTGTCAACTATGACATACTCGTAATTCCCATGATGACATAGATCAATATTCTCGTTGTAAAAGGCTGAACTTATCTAATTTTTAAAACTTACAAAGAAAATTGAACAATTTCCACTGATATCTTTTATCAAACAGGGAAGCAAATATTTTCACTCTAATGCAATCATAAAGACCCAGCCTTATCTACACAAATTTACAGAATCTGTTGTAAATGTTAAGTCAAAGGATAATGAAAAATGTATTTAAATTCAAGATTTAAAATCCTCATTTAGTCAGAAAACAAATTCGTGTAACCTCAGTTCATTAAGGCCTCCTATAAAGATGAAGTAAACAATGCTCACAATCATCCGCTTTAACTGAGACACCTCTAAAGCCTCAAAATCATATGAAAACTTATTTGACTGAGAGTTCTGAGACTCCCCAACCCCCGTGTTGGGGTTACTCAGCTGAGCTGAGCAAATGAGTCCCATGTGCTCTCTAGATCTTAGTTTCCCTATCAATTACAATGTTAGATCAGGTAATCTCTAATATGCTTCCCAGCATTAAGATTCTTTGTAATCTTATACTTTAATGTTCTATCATCTACCTATTGTTAATTTTATCATTAAAAATACTTGCACTACTTTAGTAATTTCACAAATTTCCCTGGCTCTGTAATACCTAATTATAAAACAAACAGCTGCACGAAACAAAAACCTAAAAAATGGGCACAACTCCTTTTCAAATAAAAAAAAGCTCTACAAGTCAGTATTATTAATATGGGACTTCAGTAAGCTTATTGAAAAATTAATGTTTTCTTGAAAAAGTATACATACCTTAGCTTGTCCATTATAATCATCATCTAAAATGTTTAGAGAATTTGAAACCGTAGTACCACGAAAAAAGCGTGAGGATCTAAGATACCGCTGGAAACTTAGTAACCTTCTGATATTCCTTGCAGAGACAGACACTTCAATTTCAGATTGAGCTGAAATAAAAGGAGTAAAAGCTGAGTATAAAAAAATCAAAACTGTGCATATGCTACTTTTGCAGCACCCCTTGTAATATATACAAGTATCCTGAACAATTTATTAATCATCATACCACATTTCTAAGAGACAAGAGGTACTTTCATTCTATTTTCAATTGAAGAACTAAGAACGAAAGGCTAAGTGGACAATTTTGATAGCATTTAAAGAGCTAATGAATAGTCTGCCAAGATTTACCATCAGGTTTTTTTTCTTTTTTTCAATTGCCAGAGGGTGCATGTGCTTCCATAATGAAGAGGGAGATTGGGGGGAGGTGAGAAACCATTCATCAGTGGGGCATGGTAACACCACAATTCCTTTTCCTCTGTTTCTCCATCCTATCCAGACTTGGGATGTATTTGCATCTAGTATGTTTTTTCAAGTGCCAGGTCCAAGATTGGAACCTTGCAGTCAGCCATGTGGGATCTGGCTCCCTAATCCACTAGGCCACTAGGCCAGCCCAGTAATCAGTTCCTTTTTAATTTCAAAGAATGATTCCCGACTGCTCACCTGCTTCAATACAATACATCAACATGAAGCAGAAACATAAATCGACTGGGTTGTCAGGAAAATCATGATGTATTTTTGCAGAGAAAAACAGAAAAGTATGTCATAACTTTTTGACAAACTACTAGTTTCAAACTACATGAAAAGCCCAGGGCCAAGCTTCATGTAAGATTTTAACAATTACACAACTGAAACATATCAAGTCCAAATAAGGTATCATTTCAAATATTTCCTTAAGATAATTTTACTTAGAGGTAAAGGAAAATGGACTGTAGAACAAAGTAGTTTATATCCAATAAGGATTCCAAAGGATAGGAATAAAAATTCTCTAAGGTAAAAATCTCTAGGAGACATCGTTTTTCACTGTGGTCTGACTGATAATTTCTCTTTCAGTGAGTCTAACAGTGCTATTTTTTTCTTCTAGTGTTAGAATAAACCAAAGTTGCCTAAGTTGCTTTGAACGCCAAATGAAATGAAGTCTTAGGTTAAAAGTTACCTTGGGGGGACCAGCAGTTGTCATAATGGCTATGTTGCTGGATTCCCATGTAGGTCTTGACTTTGGTTCGAGTCCCGGACTCAGTGGCTTAAACTCACGCCAGGTGCATGTGTGCACGTGCCCAAGCTCCCCAGAGGAGAATGGAAGAGAAGGGATTGTAGCATGGCCATCCCCCCTGGGGGGGAGGTGATTTCTCACTCTCTGTCTCTCTGTCTCTGTCTTTCTGATGAGTACACACATCCTATAGCAAAAAAACCTCTCCAAAAAAAAAAGTTACCTTGGGGCTATCTTGTGGCCAGGTGGTTATGGGACCCAGATTCCATATGGCCGACCACATATCCAAGTCCTGCTCCCAGTGGCTTGAAAAACATGGCAGGGAAATGTGTGTGTGCACCCCAAATCCCAACAGAATAGAGAAATGGAAAAGGGATTACAGCATGTCAATTGGGCAGTGCTTTCTCCCACTCTCTCTTTCTATTTCTCTCTGGCATGTGCTCTCTGACAATTATTTTTTTAAAAAGCTATCTTGTAAGAAATATACATTATCTTTAAATTCTAGTGTCAAACTAAATTCAATAAAATTGTCCACATCATAAAACACATGAAAATTCAACTATGGCTCAGAAAATCCTCTTCTGAACTTCCATTAATCACCAGGTGGAATGCGAGGTAATCAAACACATACTGAGTTATTAGGTATGACATATTTTTCTATGTAAAAATGCACCATGACCCTCGCAACAACCCGATATTATCTCTTCTGTGTCCAGCTACTCCTCTATTAACCCCTACTGCCCTGTGTTTCCTTATCTGCAGATTAAAAAGATGCTAGGCAGGTGTGCATGCTTGTCCCAAATCCCAAGAAATAAATGGAAAAGGGACTGGTGTAACCATGTCCCCTGGGGGGGAGGGGGGGTGCTTTCTCACTTTTCCTTCCTCTCTTTCTCCATGTTGCTCTCTGGCAAGTGCATGCATCCTCTAGAGGAGGAGAAGAAGAAAAGAAAGAGAGCAAGAACAAAGAGGAGAAGAAGAAACATAGATCTGTCTACTTATTTACTGTTTATTACAAAATGTTTGTGTTATTCAAAATAGTCCTTCATTCAGATGAAGACACGTACAAAAAGAAATAGAGAAGAAGCTAATGCACAGGATATAATGTGACCCTCCTTTGAAAAATAAATAGTTGTTTACTTATTTATTCTTCCATGAGTGAGACAGAGACAACATCCCTACAGGGATTCAATGCCATGAACCACGCTGATCCTTCACCAGCCCTGACTCACACACAAGTGTGTGCTTAGCACACCTGAAGTGCTCTCTGGACCTGAACTGGGACCCTTCATGGGGGACTACCTTACAGATTGTCATGCTTTACCACTGAGCCACCACCATCTCACCCCTATAAACATGACCCTTCTAACCTTTTTAAAAGAATTATTTAATTATAATAATAATTATTATTGGTTTTTAATTTGTGCTATAGAGTACATGTACTGGCCAGTGAGAGACAGAGAGAGAGAAAAGAGAGAGAGAGAGAGAGAGAAAGAGAGAGATGGAAAGTGAGAAAGTAAGCCACCAGGTCCAGGACTCAAACTGCAGTTGAGACATGGGAGTCCACTGACTTAATCACCGCACCACCTGCTGAGCCCCCCTTCTAATCTTATCACTAGAAAAAAGTGAATTCAAAAAGAGTGAGGGCACTGAGCAGAACAGCACACATATGTGGGAAGAGACAGAGCTAATTTCTGTAACACTACCACTATCCCTATTTGTAAAGCATTTTTAAACGCATGTTCACATCTGCTATCCTATTTAGTAATCACTACAATCCTGTGAAGAGGATAAAAATTATCATTCCCATTTTACAGGTATAACCTTAGAAACCAAGGTAGAAATGTAATACAATTGGTGCACTAAGGCTAATGGACTTGGAAAACCTTTAGAAAATGTTACAAGTACTTTCTACTCAATTTAGAAAAGTAACGTTAGAGTTCAAGGTCATGAGTACAATTCATGAACAGTTCCACTAAGTATTCTTTTTATTTTGGGTAGGGGGGAGAAGTTTTTGCTATAGGGTGTGTGCGCTCACTGCCCACCAGAAAGACAGAGAGATAGAAAGTGAGAAATCACCCCCCAGGGGGGATGGCCATGCCACAATCCCTTCTCCTCCATTCTCCTCTCGGGATCTTGGGCATGCACGCACACACGCCTGGCATGAGTTTAAGCCACCGGGTCCGGGACTCGAACCACAATCGACTACATGGGAGTCCAGCGACATAGCCATTACACCAACTGCTGGTCCCCCACTAAATATTCTTAAATGACACAAAAAAGGTAACAATTTTATTACTGGCAATTACATGACAGCATGTGTGACTGTAAGTATGTGTGTATACTGACAGTGGAATCATGTTTAAACTAATGTAACCTTAAAGGAAACTTGGTAATTGCCAGGAGGACAACTACATAAGGACCAAAAAGTAAATTAGCCCCTTAGGAAGAAAACTCCAACAACCCTACCCACTCTGCTAAATCCCTACATCAAAACAGCAGGAATTCCATGGCCCATTCATGAAGTTACGGTTGTTTCTTCCATGCCCACCTGCTATGTTCTGGGTGACTCTTCCTAAGTGACAACCCTCCTGATGTCTCATTTTCCTTATCTGAAAAATTAATCATCATTCAAGTGTTTCCCAGTTTCAGAGAGTCCTGAAGTTAGGACTCATCACTAAAAGGTCTGTTTTAACCTATACAAAGCTGAGAATGAAAATTAGACGCTGACTAATGGGGAAATGCTCACTCATCATAAAAGCCCAGTCTAATTCCATAAATTAACCTATATACCAGGATAAGAAAGAGACCTTCACCTAATCATACAGGACCAGCCTTAACAACTGCTGATTATTTTACACACAAACTACTGTACAAAAAGACAGAGAACCCGTCTAGTAAAAATGGCAGGTCATCTAGGGAAAAAGTGTTTTTCTCACCTAGAGGGCCTGAGAGCCTCATACAGAACGCCATATATTCAACATGATTACTTTCTGGGAAGAACTAAAGATCTCAAGAGCTATTGCAGAGACGTGAACCACAACTACCTCAAAGCTTTAACCAAGACCTAAGAGAGACCAGAACTTGGAGGGAGGAGTCATAGCTGTTCTTTTTTTTTCCCCCCACATTAATCTAACATTTGATTTTTTTGGTAATATATTTACAAGGTTTTGAGGTAAAGAGAAAATAAAAATAAAAAACCTTGCCCTCACATCCCTATGTCCCATAGACCAACTCTCAAGCCTTCCTCCCAAAATGATTTTTTCTCTTGAAGTTTCTAGTATATCCTTCCCAAGACTTTAAAAAATCAAGTATGTGGAAACAGCATATATATTCTTTTTCTACTTCTTTTATATAAATGTAGATACTTTACAATCTACTCTGCATCTTGCTTTTTACCTTGGAGCTGTGTTCCTGTCAGTGTATAGAGATTTTCCTTGTTCTAAGATTATGAAGTATTCCACCATATGGATAAACCATAATCTATTTTTTTGAAGAATTATTTTATTTAGCTTTACTTATTTATTTAAATTTGACCAGATAGAAACAGAATGAGAGAGAGAGAGAGAGAAAGTGAGAGAATAAACCTCCAGGTCTGAGACTGGAACCATAGTCGGTCATGTGCGAGTCCAGTGCCGTTAACCACCATGCCATCAGTCTTCTACTGAAAGGCACTGCCATGATTTCAGTTTAGGAAAAAGTACCTCTGGGGACCAGCAGGTGGCATAATGGTTACATTGCTGGACTCCCACGTAGTTGAATGTGGTTTGAATCAAGGACTCAGCGGCTTAAACACTAGGTGCACGTGCATGCATGCCCAAAGTCGCAAGAGGAGAGTGGAGGAGAAGGGACTGTGGCACGACCAGAGCCCTGGGTTGTGATTTCTCACTTTCTGTCTCTCTGTCTCTCTCTTTCTGGCAGCCGCACATGCCCTACAACAAAAATCTGTCTCAAAAAATTAAAAAAACTGTTTTCAAATATGCTTATATTTCTATTACTTGACTTATCACCTCTAGACCCGATCCTTTGATTTTCAGTTATTACTCATGAGAAAGTCCCTCCTCTGTAATCCACCTTCTCTCCCCTTTCCTCTTCCAATATTGTTAACAGAACACATATTTTTTTCCTTTCATTCTAATTTCCACTTTCAAGTGAGGGTTAGTTCTGAGAATTAAATACATCTAATA
This sequence comes from Tupaia tana, assembly GCA_026018925.1. Taxonomy (NCBI): domain Eukaryota; kingdom Metazoa; phylum Chordata; class Mammalia; order Scandentia; family Tupaiidae; genus Tupaia; species Tupaia tana. The sequence goes on from JAKSZU010000008.1 coordinate 20,631,098, forward strand.
TTAAAAGTTTTCCCAATTACTTTAATGTCAGTTTCCCTAATTACTTTTTGTTTGGTAATATTCATCCTCTAGTAGTTTCCTCAAGAAGGGCTCATGAAATAATATTATCTCACAACCATATATATCTCACACACTATATATTCTTGACTTTCATAACTTTTTATGGTACTTCTTTGTACTTGACTGAATATTAAATTCTTGGTTCTCATACTCCTTCCTTGAGTGTCTTTGAAGGTACTGGATTGACTTCTTGTTTTCTGGTACTGAGATTTACAGAATCCAAGGCCAACTTTTCATTTTCCTTATTTGTAATTGGGTCCTTTCATATAGCCACTCATATAATACTGTATCTTTAGACTCCAATGACTTTATTAAGATACATCTCAGCATTAACCATTCCAGGTTATCTCCCCCTGTATGTGATATGCTATTTCAATGTGTAAATTTGAATCTCCTGTTATGCAGAAGTTTTCTTGAATTGTACTTCTAAAAATAATTGTTTTATTATTTTAGCTTTATTACTTAGAGACTCTAAACTGTCTATGTTGAAATATTTATACATCTTTTATTTCTCAAATTTTCTCCAATTCTTTTAAATTATTGTTTTTGTCTTTGTTTTTCTCATTTCTATCTATTGTACCCCTTACTGTGTTTAGAGTAGTTTCTCTCTTGCGCTCCTTCCAAATCTGTCTTCATTTCTGTGATACATTTGACATTTTGCTTCTATTATTTCCCAACTCTAAATGTACCCTTTTGTTTTCGTATCATCTCTTCCATGAGTTCCCGGATTTGTGTTTTATCAGAACTACTCTTCACTTAGCTTTTTAAATGAGCAGTAAAAAATTTGGTGACAATTTTCATCAGTAATAGGACATTTTCCCTACAACAATGGAGACTTTAATATACTACTTTCTTTTCTTTAGACAGAGATTTTTTGCTATAGGGTGTGTGTGTTCACTGGAGAGACAGGATGAGACAGAGACAGAAAGCAAGAAATCATCGTCCCCCCACCACCAGGGGGTGGGGGGAATGGCCACACCGCCATCCTTCTTCTTCATTCTCCTCTCAGGATTTTGGACATGCACACACACACATCTGGCATGAGTTTTAAGCTGGTAGATCCAGGACTTGAACCATGGTTGCCTACGTAGGAGTCCAAGGATGTAACCATTATGCCATCTGCTGGTCCCTAATACTCTACTTTCAATACACATTTTTCTCAAGTGTACATGGAACACTCAAAAACACAAACAGTATTCAAAAAGAAATGGAAAATTAATCTTATGAAAAAATTATCCATGGATGTCAAAATATTTTTGCACCAAAATAAACATACTGTAATTCCATTTGCCACTAACTTTGGAAGTCTCCTTCAATAGACTATACATTAGGTAAAAAAAAAAAAAAAAAAAAAAAAAAAAAAAATTTTTTTGAAGAAATAAGCTTTGCTAATCTATGAATATACACATATGAGAAGCTCAGTGAACACCAATCAGTATAAATTCAAAGAGATCCACACTGAGATACATTACAAATTGTCAAAACCCAAAGACAGAAAATTTTGAAAGCAGCAAGAGAGAAGCAACTCATTTCATTCAAGGTATTAAAATAGGATGAACAGCTGATTTCTCAAGAGAAATCTTGGAGGACCAAAGACAGTGAGAATGACATATTCGTAATCATAAGCAGAAGGATGGAATCCCAGAATTCTGTATCTGGCAAAAACTACCCTTCAAGAAAGATGGAGAGGTTAACACATTTCTATACAGACAAAAGCTGAGAAAACTCATTACCAGTAGACAGTTACTCGAAGTCATGAGAAAAAATAAAGAACACAGGTAAAAGTAATTATATAGATAAATATAAAAGCCAGTATTATTGAACTTTTTACTTGTCTTTTTTTTCCTCTGTGACTTAAAAGACAAATTAATGTAACAATTACAAATCTAAGTTAATGGGCTCAAATATATAAAGATGCAGTTGGTAAAAATAATAATATAAAAGATGAAGAGGGGGACCAGCAGATGATGTAACGGTTATGTCGCTGGACTCCCACATGGCTAACGGAAGTTCAAGTCCTGCACCGATGGCTTGAAATTCATGCTGGGCACATCCATGTGTCCAAAATCCCAAGAGGAGAACAGAGGAGAAGGAATTGCAGCATGGCCATCCCCTCTGGGGGTGGAGGATGATTTCTTGTTTTCTGTCTCCCTGTCTCTCTCTGTCTCTCTAGTGAGCACACATGACTTATAGCAATAATATCTCTAAAAGAAGAAAAATGAATGATGAATGAATGAATAACGAGGGGTTAAAATGTATAAGAGCAGAGTGTTTACTATTGAAACTAAGTTGGTATTAACCAAAGAAGGACACTGTAAGTTTTAAATGTTAATTGTAATCCCCAAGATAACCTCTAAGAAAATAACTAAATAAATAAAAAATATATGGAATGCAAAAGAAGGAAATTTAAATAGTACACTAAAAACAAACAAACAACAAAAAAACAGGTTGGGGGTAAGGGGCTGTGGCACAATTGCTGAGGTGCTGCTCAAGAGAAGCTTAATCCCACCTGGTGACCATAGTTCAAATTCTCAGTCTTCCTAAAACACATTGGGCATGCACATTAGTGCCCAGGATCTCATGAGATGGAGGACTGGAGAAGGAGGAAATCACAGCATGGCCAGACCCTGTGGAGGATGCTCTCTCTCTGTCGTGCACATGCTCTATTGTGAATAATTTACTTAAAAAAAAAATAAGTTCTAGGGGCCATGGTTAAGGCACTGGACTCACATCATTGACCATGGTTGAAGTCCCATACCTGATGGCTTACTTTCTCACTTTCCCTCTTTCTCTCTTTGTTTCTCTCTGGTGAGCACACATGCCCTTTAACAATATTTTTTAAAAAGAATAATAATAAATAAAATAAACAATTATTTAAGTAAAGTTTGATACAGAAGTAACAGTGGGATTAAGGTATAAGACTTATAGAAAACAGTAAAATGGCAGTGGCAAATGCTTCTTTATCAGAAATTCACTAAATATTAAATGGATTAAAATTTTCTCTTTAAAGGCAGAGATGAGCAAATTAGAGGGAAAAATATATAGTCCACCTGTATGCTATGTCGAAGAGACTCACTTTCAATATAAGGACACAAAGGCTAAAAGTAAAAGAATGGGAAATAGTATGTAAGTAGTAACCAAAAGAAAAGTAAACTATATTATTCTAAGATAAGAGTCTTTCAGTAAAACAAAAAAATAGTTATGAGACATAAAAGACACTGTATATTGATAAAAGTTTCAACAGAACAAGAACATATAAAAATTATAAACATATACATACCTAACAACAGATTTCCAAAATATATAAAGCAAACTGACAGAATTGAAGAGAGACAATTCTACAATTAGGCCACAAAGAAGTCTTAATAATTTTTTAAAAAGACAAATAAAGAGCAGCTCACCATGAAGAACAAAGCTAAATATTTTACTTGCCATTTTTGGTCTAAACCTGGGTGTATCAGTTGTCCTGGGCCTAATTTGGTTTAGAGAAACAGTAGTGGCATGTTTGTGAGAAGTAGTCTGTCTCTAGGCAGAGAAGCAAGCACTATTTGGGTAGTGTAGCTCACTTTGCTCATCCATTGTTTTCCTGATTTCTTTTCATTCTTCCTCCATGCTTCCCTTTAACTCACTGATCATACAAAGAGACTTCAAAAAGTTCATGAAAAAATGAATTCAGTATGAGTTTTATTTTACTGCAAAAAAATTGTGAATTCCATGCATTTTTTTCAAAATACACATTTTATGTGAACTTTTTGGATTCCTTCATATTTAAAATGGTGAATTTAATGTCTTTGACTAGTAATTCCAATGGTTGGACTCTTCAAGGATGGTTTCTATCAAATTCTTTTCCCTGCAGGTCATATTTTCCTATTCCTTTTCAAGACTGTTTATTTTTTTCCTGTTATGATCTGGTCCATTTTATGACATTTCTGAACTATTTTTGCCTTTGCTTGTCTATTTGTATCTGTCTGTTTCCCTTGCGTGCTCACTTACGTAGTCTGCCAGTAACATGAAGCAGATTTTCTTATGTCTCTGGCTCCCCAAACATGGTTGATGGTGTTGGGAAATCTATTTAAATCTTCCAGTGGGTGCTACTGGGGGAAGCTCCTGCAACCAAGAGAGTCAAAACCAAAAATATGTCTGTATCCATCCCTCAGGGATCTGCCAGTCTGACTACATCACATGTCTCCAGATTTATGGAGAACAGCGTCCTCAGTGCTTGCTCTGGTTTCAGCCACATAATTCAGGTACCTGGGCCCTATCCACATAGGTCACAAGGCAAGGAATCAGGGTGGTCACTGGCTCACTCACACTGCCCTCTTGCTGAAGAGCAACAACCTTTCCCTTCATCAGGCACTTCCCTGTTGTTATAATTGTCTAATTAAGGCTCAGGGTCCTGAAATAGTTCATTCTGGTCATTTTGTTTTTAAAACCAGTTTAATAATTGTTTCTGGGCTGGCCCTGTGGCTTGGTAGTTAAGGGAGCCAGATCCCATATGGCTAACCATGTAGTTTGATCCCAATCTTGGCTGCTTGAAAGCCATTCCAGACATGCATGTGTGCCCCAAATCCCAGCAGGGTAAAGAAAGGAAGAAGGGATGTGGCATCACCATGCTCCATGGGGAAGTGGGTGCTTTTTCTCTTACTCTCTGGTGAGTCCACATACCTGTGGTTAAAAAAAAAAAAATGGTGTGGGACCGGCAGGTGGTGTGGTGGTTAAGGCACTGGACACATGGACACACCCACATGGCTGACCACGGTTCAAATCCCAGATGGGGTGGCCTGCTTTCTCACTTTCCCTCTCTCCCTCTCTCTGTCTGTCTCTCCAGTCAAATTTGAATGAATGAATGAAGTAAATTTTAAGAAAAAATGGTTGTTTTAATGGAGAGACCTCAAACTTCCTACTCCATCATTTTGAGTGACACTCACTCCTTTCCTTTCAAAAGTGCAGTCCTGGGACCAGCAGTTAGCGTAATGGCTATGTCGCTGGACTCCCATGTAGTCGACCGCGGTTCGTGTCCCGGATCCAGTGGCTTAAAACTCACGCCGGGCACATGTGCATGCGTGCCCAAGATCCCGAGAGGAGAATGGAGGAGAAGGGATTGCGGCGTGGCCATCCCCCCTGGGGAGTGATTTCTCGCTTTCTATCTCTTTGTCTCTCTGTCTGTCTGGCGAGCGCACGCACCCTATAACAAAAACCTCTCCAAAAAGAAAAAAAAAAAAAATCAAAAGTGCAGTCCTTTCTGGGATTAGCCATTCCAAGCCCTCTCTTCTGCTCAGTCTTGGTGTGAAAATGAGGAAAAATTGCACAGAAGGGCTTACCTGTCCAAACAACCATTGTTCACACTCTGGCACTTTTAGATACTTTTCTATGAGTTACGTATTTTATCTATATGTGTACACATAATTTTTCTCTCATCTTAGAAAATTCACAGCAATTTTTGTCACTTAAGCATTCACAGACATTTATTCATGTCAAGAGCACTTCTATGTGACATTACTTTTATTATCCATATATTATTCTAAGGCATGAAACTATGATAAATTACTTAATTTTTTGGCTGTTCAACTGTTTATTTTTATCTTTCATATAAATATTTCTGTAATAATCACCTTTATAATTAATTTGAACACAGTCTGATTCTTAGACTTAATCTCCAGAAGTAGTACAACTCAATGGTGCTTAAAATATATACCAAACTGGAGAAAATGTTTTCTAAAAAATTATTAGACATGTTTCCAGACTTGTTCTAGAATGCCTTTTAAAAGATGACCTAAGAAAAGGGATCAGGAACTAGAAATACAGGATAAAACAGGATGAGATCATCTTAAGACTGTTGGAAATGTTTCTTTCCATGCTTGCTTTTACTTCGATTCCCCTGCATCACATACATAACCTGTTCCCTGTAGGATTAGAAGTGAAGTTCTTATATTGAGAAAGCCCATGGAGAAGAAGACTCTTCCATGGATACTGAGAACTAGTGATTTCAGGGAAAAAAGAGAAATGAAGATTTTCTACTGATAATTCAGCCTCCAGCCCCCAACTTGAGTGGTAGGGAGCCCCTCTAGTCTTCTCATTTTTTATTTTTAGCTTTTTAAATTTTTTTTTTGATTGTTTTTTTCTTCTTTTCCTTCTTTTTCTGTTCCCCCCGCTCTGTTTCCTTCTCTTTTTCTTTTATCTCATCACTCTGCTCCTCAATTTCCATTCAATGTGTTTCTAGACAGATCTAAGGAAACTGTAGCCAAACATCCAAATACTATTGGGTCAATATATTCCTCAATATTCACTGAATCTGCTGCAGAAAGGGACAAAAATGTAACGGCAAAGAGATTCCAGAACACCTCCTTCTGCATGCTCCTGAACAGTCAGATTAACTTCAACAAGTAGGAAGAAACACACCATCCGTCAGAAAAACAGAAATCACCACAGGACCACACGAAATATGATAAAGCAAGAAAATACCTCTCCTCCAAAGGAAAAGAATAACATCTTCTTCATCCACAGACAGTTCAATGGAAATCACAGAAATTTCTGATAAAGATTTTAGAATATTCAGGGACCAGCAGTTAGCGTAATGGCTATGTCGCTGGACTCCCACATAGTCGAACACGGTTCGAGTCCTGGACCCAGTGGCTTAAACTCACACCGGGCGTGTGTGTGCATGCCCAAGATCCCAAGAGGAGAATGGAGGAGAAGGGACTGCGGTGTGGCCATTCCCCCCAGGGGGTGATTTCTCACTTTCTGTCTCTCTGTCTCTCTCTGTCTGGCGAGTGCATGTGCTCTATAGCAAAAATCTCTCCATAAAAAGAAAAAAAAAATTTTAGAATATTCATAATGACTAAGCTAACAGAGATGGACAAGAAGAGAGGTAATGAATGGCACAAGAGGCAAGAGAAAGGAGCTGACGAGTTCCAGGTGAGGAAAATTTTGCAAGATCTAAAAGAGGAAATACACACTATAAAAAAGAATCAAATGGACCTGTTAAAGATGAAGGCTATACTACAGGAAGTCGAAATCTCCCTTGAAACTATTAAAAGCAGACTAGATCATACAGAAAATAGAATCTCAGATGTAGAAGATAAAATTGCTGGCCTAGAAAAATCCACCACAAAGACTAAGAAAACTGCCCCAAAAAATGAGAATAATATACGAGAAATACATCCAAACATCTGGATAATTGGTATCCCAGAAGGCGAAGAGACTCATAAGGGCATTGATAATCCATTTCATGGAATCCTAGAAGAAAATTTTCCAAACCTAGAGAAGTACTCAAAGATCCAGTCTCAAGAAATACAAAGGACCCCAAATAGAATTAATCCAAGAAGATCTTCTCCAAGACACATTATAGCCATATTGCCAAAACCACAGGCAAAGACAAGAAACTAATATTGGCAAGAGAGAAACATCAAGTTACCTACAAAGGATATCCCATCAGACTAACAGTGGACCTCTCATCGGACACAATGTGAGCAAGGAAAGAATGGGAAAATACATTCAAAGTGTTAAGGGAAAAGCAATTTCAACCAAGAATATTGTACCTGGCAAGATTATCCTTCATATGGGAAGACAAGAACATTCTCAGATAAACAAAACCTGAAAAAATTTACCAACACCAGATCAGATCTCCAAGAAGTTCTCAAGGGAGTGCTATACCAGGAAAAGTAAATACAGACACAGAAATAAAAATTCAAAAACTAAGAAAGTGGCCAACTTAATTGTAAGAACAAGTCTGAAACTGAGTATTATATCCCAGAATTTAATTGGAAATATTGAACCACAATAGAAGATAGATTAAGTATATGAGACTGAACTGGTGAAATAGCATTTTATGACTTTTGACTAAAACATTGCTGATTTTCTTCTAGGCTTTCTTTTTCCCAGTTTTAAGGATTTTTGTCCTGTCTTGAGCTGTCAATAGGTCTATGTTCCTACTATTTGAACAGAATTCTAACCTGTTTCCTGGCTTTAAGTTCTTTAGCATTTCTATGATTTATTAAAGTTAAAACTGCTTTTCTTGAAATTAAAATATATTTTAAAAATACCTATTTAATGACTGTAGTAAGCTATATAGCATCAGCTAGGTGCTAGCTTATAGTATATTCATTCTACTTGGAGTTTCATGCCTAAATTCAGACATGTATTCACAGATATGTATATACCAACTGAACTTGCTACTGAAAGTAGTTTTTAAGAAATTTTGTGAATCAATAAAATGTGGGGGATAAAGGGATGGAAAACAACTGTAGACACCAGAGATAGTGTGGGAAGAGGGTGGGAAATGGCAGAGGGTCAGAAATAGGAGATACACACACACACACACACACACACACACACACACATATAAATATAAAATGGAAATTATTGGACAATTATTGACAATAACATGTATGATTCAGCCACTATGCAGTATATTCTGGATGGGAAATCACATTCTATACGCTGTGATGATGCTCAGAGAATGGATGTAAATTAATTTAAAAATTGTTTCAGAAAAAAAAAAGGAAAAAGAAAAGGTCCACAGACTTATTTTCTGGGGAAACAGAACAGTAAGATGGAAAGGTTGCACTGGCCTTTTCTGTCAGCCTGGTTGGAAGGGGACCCTGAGTGAAACCAGCAAATATAGGCCACCATAGCAAGAAAGAATATCGAGATGAAAAATTAGTATCATTAGGAACACTTGTGTGAAGGAGGACAGATGAAGCACTGGGAACAGGAGAGAGTGACTGGGAATTAAACTAGTACTTTCACTCAGACAATTACTAAAAAGCTCACCCTCTGGTATATTACGCAAAGTCTAACCCTGTTATCAATAATCCCATGAGTTAATTCTGTACATGAGACAAGTCATTATTGATTTCACAGCATAACACACAACAGATTAAACTTGCCTTTATTAGAGCTCAGCTTCTGTCAAACCTAGACTATTTATTTTAAGTCTCAGGCTTGTTCTAGTTTACATGGTTACCTACATTCCAATCCAGCTTAGAAAGCCAACAGGGCTCAGTGAATTAATCAAGTTTCTATTAAAGAGTCATTGGCTTTGCTGATTCTCTTCTAAAATATCACATTGCCTCATTATGTGACCATGAACAAATGAATCAGCCTCCACCAAAACTAAGTGGACATAGTGACTTAATGAGCAGGGCATTACCTTCAGCCACCCATTCTTGGCTTCTCTAAGCCAAAAAGTGAAATGTGGGCAGCAGGCAAATTTGAAATATATGTTTTTCTCTTGCTTCTCCCTCCTCATGAAGGAGACAAGACAAGCCTCAGGATAAAGGAGACAGAAGAGCTGAAGAACCAACACATCTTGAGCAAAATTGCAGCCAACTCCCCCACAGACTCTCCTCTATTATCTGCATCACATGATGAAAGATGTCCATGTCACTGATAATTAGTTAGTAGACCTAGAGGCCTTGAGCAGAAAAGACTTTGGATCCTGAGACCTTATCACTACTTACTTTAATGATCCACAAGAGGGAGCCCTGTAGTCACCTTAAAGCATTAATAATTGTACAGCTACATACAATGGTTATATGTATCCTTGGAGATTATTGTTTAAAAAATCTTTTTCTTTTTAATTCCGTGCCATAAAGTTTTAACTCTAGCCTAAAGGAAGATCATGTTATATGGTAATAGAAAGTAGAATATCTTCAGATTTTTTATTCTAACATTCCCCTTCCGTTTCCCTAAAAACCGACCAGGAGTCATATCTAAAATTCTATTGTTCATACTGTGTGATTACATTTACCCTACATCTATGAGACAAATTTTCCTAGGAGAACTTTTATGTTCACCATGCATAGGTAAATGGAGAAAAATCTGCTAAGTTCTTAGAGCAATGGTTTTTAGGAGAGCTTTAACTTCATGCTTTAACTTCTTCCTGAAAACCACTGCATACTTATGTACTGCAGAAATAACTACAAATATTTTAAAAGATTTCAGCCTCATTATATACAGTCTGAACTTCATAACAAATCAAAGAAATGAGCTAATCACAATCTAAAACTACATCACTGTTAATATGAAAATAAAATACATAACCAAAAACATTTCCCTTAAGCAATTCTTACAACCTTAATTTGCAGGATATTCATTTTAATAACACTTAGTAAAACAGAAGATATAAACCCTCTAAAAAGTTTACTCTTGTTATTATAGATCAGGCATTTTCACTCTTTGGGGCTGGATATATATTGGGATCCCTGTTACACTGAAACTCAGGCCTGGAATATGATGCCTAGTCCTTACATTCTTAATTATCTTATTAGTGACTGAGAAAGAAATTAAAGAAAGCACAGAAGACCTTCATGCAGCATTTCCTTCAAAACATGACATGCAAAATAAGGCCTTAGATTGAATTTCCAACTTCTTTAATTCTCTAAAGCACAACTAGAATTAAACTACTATTGAACTATATTAAGGTTCAATCCATATCTATTACCTAATTTATGCTATCAAGTTCTAGAAGATATCTAAAATATAGAACATTCTATTCTTCCAACCTTGGCACACAGGAGAAAGAAAATTCAGAGGTTCTTAAAGGTAGGCATTTCAGAATCACCTGTATACTAGGTAACTTTTAAAAACCATAAATACACAGTACAGAATGTTGTTTCTAACACAATTCAATACGGCAGTGCTAATCTCTACAAGTGCCACTTGGTAGGGAAGAGGATTGCTACAGAAAGGAGGCAGAAGCCTGGGTAACTAAAGAAAAAAGAACACAGGATTATTGTTTCCTCTGATATCTTTATGAACTATTAAGAAAATGTTGTTTTTGAAACAACCAGATATGATTTCAAGACAACTGAATGACTGGGAACAAACTAACGTTTTATAGAAACTCCAGACAAAAATATGACCTTAGTCTACAATAACCCCCGCTAGCACTGCAGCCCACCTATACTCCAGTTTGAATGAGACTATATTACCAGTGAGGGATGTCCACCTTAGCAGACCAATCAAATAATGGCTGAAAAAGAGTATGATTGTAAATAGGGCAGTAATGACCAGGCAGTAGTCTGGTTAAGAGAGAACTAGGGGCCAGCAGGTGGCATAGTGGTTAAGGCACTGGACTCCCACCAACCACAGTTCAAGTTCCAGACCCGGTGGCTTGAAATTCACACCAGACACAAGTGCGTGCATGCCCAAAATCCTGAGAGGAGATGGAGGAGAAGGGACTGCAGCATGGCCATCTCCCCTGGGAGGTAATTTCTTGCTTTCTGTCTGTCTCTTCAGTGAGCACACATGCCCTATTCCAAAAAAGAGAATCTTCATGAAAACAAGAGAGAACCAGGTTCCAGGAGGTGGCATGGAGGTTAAGGTGTTGAACTTCCACATGGCCATCTGTGGTTTGAGTCCCAGACCTCACTTTCTCTCTCTCTGGTGAGTGTTTATGCCCTATAAAAAGTTTTAAAATAATAATAAGTAGATTATTTAAGAAATTGTGTGATCAATAAAATGTAGGGGTAAAAGGAATGGAAGACAACTGTAGACACCAGAGATAGTGTGAGAAGAGGGTGGAAAAAGGCAGAAGGTCAGACATAGGGGTAAATATATATAAATATATATATATATATATATATATATATATATATATATATGTGAGTGAAACTAGAAATGGAAAATTATTGATGGTAACATACATGATTAAGCCACTACGCAGTATATTCTGGATGGAAAAACCACTTTTTGTATGCTGTGACAATGATCAGGGGCTGAAAGTAAATTAATCAATTTAAAAAAAAGTTTCAGGAGAAAAAGAAAAACACGAAAGCTATTTTTCTTGAAATTAAAAAAAATTGCATATTTGGTGACTGCAGTAAGCTATATAGTCCTAGCTAGGTGCTACTTTATAGTATGTTCATTCTAGTCACTGAGGTTTATGCCTAAAGTCGAACTTGTGTTCACGGATATGTATATATCAGCTGCGCTTGCTATTGGAAGTATTTAGATTAATTAAGTTCATTAACGAATAAATAAAATGAGGGGGAAAGGCATAGAAAGCAACCATGGATACCAGAGACAGTGTGGGAGGAGGGTGAGACACAGCAGAGTGAGAGATAGAGAATCAAGGATGGCAAAAATAACAAAATATACAGGAAACAAATGGAAAATTATTTGTTGACGATAACATGTATGTTGATGTGCTTGATTGAGCCAATATACAGTGTATTCTGGATGAGAAATCTCATTTTGTTTGCTGTAATGATGTATAGTGAATGAATGTAAATAAATAAATTTAAATTTAAAAATTAAATAAATAACTCTTTTTTAAAAAGAAGAGAGAACTACACTATAACAAAGAAAAATACATGGAAATGCCAAGCAAATGACTTTTATGCAGAAACTGAAGAAGAAAAGCAAAGACGTAAAAATTTCCGAATATAATAGAGTCTACCCTTGTATGGGAATTACCATATATTAAAGACCGAGATCATCTAAGACAATAAATCAGTGTGATATGAGCTACTAGGCTCAAAATAAACACACACACAGATGTTCTTTCATATCATATAACTAAATACAAAACAAATGACCAGGTCTAACACAGCTCTGTTAGAAAGATAAGAAACAACCTCAAATCAAACGCACGTGAGGAAGTAAGGGAAAAATTTTTTGCGTATTTTCATAGTGGGCCATTATAATAAAGAAAGCATGAGACACCTACTTAACGGAAAGGCAGTGGCCAGTCTGAGCTTGGTTAACAATCATACGTAGATCTGTAAAACCCAATAAACTCTAACTGGCAGAAGATACACAGCTTTAGTCAATTCAAGGTAATAAAAATAGATTCAATCTCTACTATGAGCCAGAAGTCAGAGATTAGGAATAAAAAATTGAATAAAGCTAAAAGCCTAAAGTTAAGGGCTCGTAGGCTACCTAAATATCCTGAAAAGTTCTCCTGCTGCCTTAGCATGGGGTGGAGTGAAGTACTAATGAATAAAGAGCGTGAGGTAAAGGGCAATAGCACATTTACATGGACTGGAACATGACCGTGTGCCAAGAGTAAAAGAAAATGGAAAAAACTGCATTCGTGTGGACCAAAAAAACTGTAAAGAAACATACTCCTTGTATTACACACCCTGTTGGACATTGGCAGAGAAACTATGCCCTCCAGTCAGGATGACGTCAATGAGCTTTGGTGAATTCCATGAAGGGAACTGTCAAGCTGACAGCTTCCATTACTACTTAATAATCATGCCAGGATCTTTCAAAAGAACTCGCCAGACTTCCTAAGTAGGCATGTGGAGTGGGATTAAAATAATTCTTTTATGGTTAAAGACATTAGTATTTGTTATTACGTAAGCTAAAAATAACGCACAACTTTTAAAAGAATGATTTATTAAATTTAGAGACATTAAGTTTAGAGCAAACAAGAAAAATTTTTGACAAAACAATCAATATGGAACTCATTTCATCATGTCCAATACAGTAACACAACTAAAGTCACACAGGAAAGGTCCTGGGTTTGCAAATTGGGCCCTCCCTGAACCCGTTGGGCACTTGTGTATGTGCCTATGATACAGAGCATCTGAGACTGAAGGTGCACTACAGAATAAAGACACTACTGGGGGTGAAGTCAGCAGGTGGTGTGGTCGTTAAAGCACCTGGATTCCCACATGTCTGACTGCGGTTCAGGTCCCAGACCTGGTGGCCTGAAACTCATGCTGGGTGCGTGTGTGTGTGTGTGTGTGTGTGTGTGTGTGCCCAAAATCCCCAGAGAAAAGAGGAGAAGTGTGGTCATTCTCGCTGAAGGGTGATTTCTCACTTTCCTTCTCTCTGTCTCTCCTCTCTGGCAAGTGCACATGCCCTTTGGCAAAAAAAACTCACTATTGGAGATGACCATATCTCTGTCTCTCGCTCTCTTGCTCTCTTTCATGGAAAAATAAGTTAAAAAAAAAAAAACACAAATATTACTTCAAGAGATCAGGTATATGGTCAATTGAACAAACAAAAATCTTTGTAGAAATATGTGGGACTCTTAATTCAGTCAACTGAAAGTAAGCCAACTATTTGTAAGAGGGCACCTGAAACAAGGGAATCTCCTGATTATTTCTAGAGTTGAATGAAAGTAAAAACTTGAGCTGGTGGTGAGACGCTGTCCCTGTCCCTGTATAGAAAGATGCTGAGGAGCAAAGGAGCCCACTCAGACACAAGCTTGAGTTCACCTTTCAGTTCTAACCACTCTACTGTCAGTCTAGCACTGATGTCAGTCTCCTACTCTCTCAACCAATCAACCTCTCTCTCCCTCTCTTTATCTGCCTCCATTATTTTTCCTTCCTAATTTGTTAGTGTTATATATTGTTCATGGTTATTAGGTGTCTCAGAATTAGAATTTTTCCAGCATACGATCAGGATACTAAATAGGTGAAAATTAGTTGAATGAAGGGCATCAAGAATCAGTTTATTGGGACCAACAAATGGCGTAACGACTACGTCGCTGGACTCCCATGTAGTTGACCGCGGTTCGAGTCCCGGACCCGGTGGTTTAAACTCACACCAGACACATGTGTGTGTGTGCCCAAGATCCCAAGAGGAGAATGGAGGAGAAGGGATTGTAGCATGGCCATCCCCTTGGGGGGGGGGGATGATTTCTCACTTTCTGTCTCTCTGTCTCTCTCCATCTCTCTGGTGAGTACATGCACCCTATAATGAAAACCTCCCTATAAAAGAAAGAAAGAAAGAAAGAAAGAAAGAAAGAAAGAAAGAAAGAAAGAAAGAAAGAAAGAAAGAAAGAAAGAATCAGTTTATTAAATGCAGGAGGACTGGAAATCTGTACCTTAGTGAGGGTAATACCTGGAGATAGGGCTAGGGGTCTATCAAAAATAGGATGAGAGCTAAAGGTTTTCAGTGAAGTCTTAGTGCCAAATTTTCAGTTTAAGTATTCATCAGAAATCAGTCAGTCTGCACATACAAAACCTGGATAAGAAGTCTGACCAACACCGGTTTTAAAAAGGTTTTTTTTAAAAGATTTAAAAATCATCACACACTTGGGAGCACTGGATACTTTATTTACTGTCAGTCCTGTAGTCCTTGGCACCTTACAGGATGCCACACACAGCTCTCGGGGACAAACAAGAGGCAAAGGAAAGAAACATGAAGTACCAATATTAGCCATCTGTTACCTAAGTTTATCATCAATGACTAGCAGAGTACGAAATAATATGGATTAACTAATATGGATTAGTTGTGACTCCTCCAAGTGCATGACCAATCACGTTGCTTTCTGTTCAACAAGCAAGCAGAGTCCTTCTGTTAGGTCGAATAAAAATTACTGACTAATGGGAACATTCAAAAAATTTAAAGGTATCTTTAATGAGCAAAGATCTTCCTAATTCCTTAAATTAACACAAGCCAATTCCTACTGATACGTATGTCCCATTCAAATCACAAAAATGGAACATTTGCCAGAGAAGAAAATATTTCAAGACCAATACTACATTTCTGGTCATCCTAAATACTATCAACAATGACTTCCTGACATGAAAAAGCCCTTTCTCAAACTCATAAACTATGTAAATGTATATATGACAAATGAAATCTTTTGTGCTATAATATAAAAACATAGTTAATCATTAAGAATACAAACCAAGACCAAAGAATGTTTCAAAAATCTCTTTAGTTAGAGATGCTATCTGGAGAAATTTTTTTATTTTAGATACTCTATTAAAAGTGTCAAAGATATACACACATATACCAGGGGAAATAAAAAAAGACTAAGTTAAGAATGAAAGCTTGGGGCCAGAAGGTGGTGCAGCAGTAAAGCCTAATGCTCTGTGAGGCAATCCTACATAAGGAAGTTCCCAGTTCTAATCTAGAGATCTCCCTTAAGTATGCCAGACACATACATACTCATGACCTGGGGTTTGCTGAAGGCTGGGGCAGACCGTGGCACTGAGATCCTGTTGGTGATACTGTCTGTCTATGGCTCTCTCTCTTTCACATGGAAAAAATAAACTAATAAAGAAGAGAAGGCTAGCCCTATAGAACAGCAGTTAAACTCTGTGCTTAGAGAGCTAGATCCCATATGGCACTGTTGTTTGAACATGGCCCTAGCAACTTAAAAAACAACAGGTTGGGTCAGCCTGTGGTGGTCAACTGTATGATTCGAGTCCCAGACCCAGCGACCAGAAAAAACCTGCAGGCATATGTGTGTACATGCCCAAAATCCTAAAGGGAGGGATAAATAGAGAAGAGATTGCAATGTGACTGTGCCCCAAGGGGAATACTTTCTTGCTTTCCCCCTCCCTCTCTCTGGCACATGCATATAATTTCTGACAAATTAAAAAAACAAAAAGGAAAACTCCAGGTGTGTATGGCCTGTGCATCCAAATCCTGGTGGGATAGAGAAATGAAGGTAAAAGGACTGAGATATGACCAGCCCTACTGGGTGGAGGAGGGCTTTCTCTCTCTTGTTTTTTATCCCTCTCTTTCTGGTGAGTGCATGTGCCCCCTAGCAACAAAAGTAAAAAAGAAGCGAGGAAAGCTTCTGTATGATACAATGATCTCAAGAAAGACTTAACATATATATAGACTTATATAGACTTTATATAACATATATATAAAGACTTAGCATATATACTTAAAAAATTTGTTGATCAAAGCAGAATCACTGCAGCAAAGCTGCCAGATTAATGCCGACTGTAGATTTATTTTATCAGTAGATTTTTGGGAAACTTCTTGGCAAAGAAGATTTTCAATCATCACAATCTTTCAACCCCTGTAACCACAAATACAAGCAAGTTTCAAGATGCCTTCCCAAAGTTTGAACTTTCGAGTTCCATAAAAATAACCACAGAACTGGTCTAATATCAGTTAATTAATAAATAATGTGATCTAAATATAAACCCATTTTTTTTTTCTTTAGAGATTTTTGTTATAGGGTGCATGTGCTCGCTGAAGAGGCAGAGAGACAGAAAGCGAGAAATCAACCCCAGGGGGTATGGTCATGCCACAATCCATTCTCCTCCATTCTCTCAGGATCTGGGGCATGTACACACATGCACCTGGCATGAGTTTTAAGCGGCTGAGTCCAGGACTCAAACCGCGGTCAACTATGTGATAGTTCAGCATCTTAACCATCACAGTGCCCATTGGCCAATCCATTTTCTTTTTTTTTGAGAGGTTTTTCGCTGTAGGGCGCGTGCGCTCGCCAGACAGACAGAGAGAGACATAGAGACAGAAAGCGAGAAATCACCCCCCCCCCCCCCGAGGGGATGGTCACGCCGCAATCCCTTCTCCTCCATTCTCCTCTTGGGATCTTGGGCATGCACGCACACACGCCCAGCGTGAGTTTTAAGACACGGGATCCAGGATGCGAACCGTGGTCGACTACGTGGGAATCCAGCGACATAGCCATTATGCTAACTGCTGGTTCCCAGCCAATCCATTATTTTTACAAAGTGCATAATATCATACTGTGCTTTTACAACTTTTTGTTTAAAACTTATTTCAAAACACAAATATAAAATATAAAAAGCTGCAAAAATAACAACAGTACAAGGAAAATCCTTTACTCAGATTTGCCAATGTTAACATTTGTTTTATCATCTGCGGTGTGTGAGTATACTTAATTTCTTTTTCTTAACATTTTTTAATCTTTTTTTAAAACTTTACCAGAAGGCGCATGTCTTTGCCAGAGAGGGGTGGGAGGGAGGAAGGGATGAAGGGAGGGAGGGAGGGACAAAGCATCCCTTAATGGGTGTGGTAATGCCGCAATCCCTTCTCCTCCATTTTTCCACTCCATTGGGATTTTGAGCACACATGTACCTGTGCCCAGAGAGTTTTATAAGCTGCCAAGGCCAGGATTCAAACCATACAGTCAGCCACATGAGATCCAGATCATTTAACCACCAAGCTATTGGGCCAGCCCTATTCTGAACATTTAAGAGTAGGCTGTAAATATTCTGGTCCTTTGCCCCTAAACACTTTAGTGAGTAACACCATAACCTAATTTATTTACCTACTATAAATAAGGCCAAAGAGTACATGCAGAGAGAGCGAGCGAGCATGAGCATACCTCTTTTCGGGGTGTTTGCAACACCACAGTCCCTTCTCCCCCATCTCTCTATTCTGTCAGGAATTAAGGTATGCACACACACATGCCTGGCATGTTTTTCAAGCCACCTGAGCCAGGATTCAAACCACAGTCAGTCATGTTTGATATGGCTCCCTTAACCTTTCGGCTATGACAACAGCCCCATACATTAACATTTTTATATAGTTATTCCTTATGCAAACATTTCTTCTGGTGAAATAAAAGAGAAAATAAAGTTTAGGGCATGGTGCTTAAGTTGGCTGGATACCTTATGGCTGACTGGGAGGTTCGAGTTCCAGAGCAGCAGCTTGAAAAACACACCCAGCACATATGCATTCGTGCACCAAATCTCAAAAGGACAGAGAAGAAGGTTTTGCAGCATGACCATCCTCCATGGGAGATACTCTTTCACTTCCTGTCTCTCTCCATCTTTCTCAGCAAGCACACATGCCCTCTAGCAAATTTTAAAGAAAGGTTTAAAGTTCAGATGCATGTTGCCTACTGCCCTCTAGAAAGTCTGCAGCAACCTGAACATCTACCACCAGCACCTTAGCTGAGTTTAACTTTCTGACTTTGATGGGAGTTAGCTGGCTTAATGGTGAGGCTGACCACTGTTTCTCATGCTTTCTGTGGTTTTGTGTTTAACTGATTTTCTTCTTTTGCCTCTCAATGCCCTTTTTGAAAGCCTAAAAAGTCAGAACTTGTTGAGTGATAATGTCCATGGAAAATCTTACTGTGAAGATAAACTTATAGGTCTTAACCAAAATAAGGATTAGGAAAAAAGACTATCCAAACCACAAAAACTCATGGCAGAGAAAAAAACTGTGGTATGTCATAATAAAATCATTGTTCAGGTCTTTCTTGTGAAATTTGGGGCCTGTAATTGTTCCCTAACTGGCAAGCTAGCTTGGATCTAGCTGGCTGACAGGAGAATGCATCATAACACAAACCCAAATACTGCTTATCATAAACCACAGACATATAAAACCTTAGAAGAAAAGCTCAATATTGTAGTGTAAATGTCTGATTTCCAAGTAAATTTAGTAAAAAGGATTAGTAGTATATTCAACATGGAGAAAATTAATAATCCAGAAATAAGTTGAAACTATGCTAGCACCTGAAAAATAATCAGCAGCATCTCATAGAATATAGCACAAAGAAAAACAAAACCACAGACAAATAAGTGTTAATAAACACACGAATAGCAAGCTGCATGTCTTTAACCTATTGATATGCATTTTCCCCCATATTTTAAGCTTTCCTTGTCTTTAGAAAGACCTGTCCCTGGGTACAGAGTAGAGAACTGACCAAAGGACGGGGTTAGGAGAACACTAGACTACTTTCAGATACTGGTGACAAAATTACATGGAATTTAATAAGAAAGCAAATTTAAGCAATTTAAGCAATGAAACAGACAAGAGTTTTACAACAGCAAAATTAAAAGTGAGTTTAAAATAGAGAGATACATGGGTTGAGGAGTGGTAGGCAGAAAAAATTCTAGTTTCAATGAATTTACTATACCTAGCCAAAATTTTGCAATCAGAACATCTAGAAACTATTTTTCTTTTAGCATGTTATATAAATTTTTGTGTCATTGTGAAAATAATCTAATTTTAAAGGATATACAAGTGAGAGAACACATTATAGTCGTTTTGACACTTCTGTTCTTCTGAGGATTCAAACCCATCCCGCAGAGCTGCTGAAGTGTAGGTGCCTGTGCCAGGTCCAGGAGCAGCAGAAGTGAATGGGTTTGTGACACAGGACTAGGTGTCTTAATCCAAGGACACTTTACAAGGGAAGGAGAGGTACAGAACAACTTTGTTCCACACAGATAGTCCTGATAACTTCAACTAATTCAAGAGGAAGTGAAATACCTCATGAGGAAGAAATCTTAAAATAAAATGCCAGAAAGAAAAGAATGATAGTCCTCCTGGTCCCTGAAGTACAAGGCAGCTGAGATGTTGTGTTACAGTGTATAAAAATTCAAGCCTGGTAAGGCAAAATAAGGAAAAGCTCTATAAGCTAACTCCTGCAGAGAACAAGTTTGGCAAACTTGCATGGCAATCAAAGAACTCGGCAGGAGAAGAGAAGGCTTGAGGACAGCTAACAGGTTTTAGTCATAGCAGGGCATGCACTCATTCACTGATTACATCATAGTCATAAAACACGCTAGATTCAAATTTTTACAGATTCTGAACTGTGTGATAAGCAAAACCTACTATACAAGTTGGAAAGAAAAATTCAGTTTTTCTCTATTAAAAAGAAAACAAACAAAAAACAAATTATACTATCATTTCGGTTTAGAGACTGTCTTGTTTTGTATTAACTACAGGATGGATTCTACAGCTACAATCTGGTCACAGACACTTGTCATGGTTTATAAACAGCACAATGAGACTAAGAGGACAGTCCACTGCTCCTAAAAATGAGCTGCTTCCACTGTTCTAAGACTTCACGCTGGGAAGACTCCACCTCAGTCCATGAGGTCTTCAAAAAATTCAATGGAAATGCCTATTAGGAAAAAACAATGCATGGATTTCAAAATTTTGGGTGTCCCAATAAACTTGCACTTACAAACTTTTAAAAGTCCCTCACAGATAAGTAAGTGTAGATTCCCAAACCCGTAATCCTCAAGCCTGGTACTGCTTCCTGTTATTTTGAACCATTCTTTGTCTCTGTTTTGTTTACTACGCAATCTATGTATCTTTATCTCATCAAGAAATTTAAACCATTTATCTTTATTACTGCCATTGATATGTTTGATCATACTTCTCTCATATTGCCCTTTAGACTTTATATTCTTCAAGTTTCCTGATGTTATGAAGGTGTGTATCCTATTTCAATTCCACTAAAGATATTTCCAACAATTTGATCATTTCCAATATCCTTTCCCTACCAAGAAAGTTTCATTATGTCCCCTATTTAAAATCTCCCTCACCTTGCAACAACTGTATTTTTCTTTTCCTTCCTTTTCTTTTTTTTTAAAAGAGATTTTTGCTATAGGGTACATGCTCTGGTCAGAGAGACAGAAAGTGAGAAATCACCCCCCCCCCCCCCCAGGGCCCGTCACAATCCCTTCTCCTCCATTCTCCTCTTGGGATCTTGGGCATGCACGAAAACAGGTCTGGTGTGAGCGCTAAATCACTGGGTCCAGGATTTGAACCACAGTCAACTACATGGGATCCAGTGACGTAACTATTATGCCATCTGCTGGTCCCACAATTAGATATTTCAAGCCCCCTATTTCACTAATGCAGTGAAACCTAGGGGTGTATTAGAGACTTCAGATAAAATTGTACTTTTCTTTACACTAATATCTACTTCAACTTAATTCTTTTAAATAATTTCCTTACTTACAACCAATTCTGTTTATTGCAGTATTAAAATTATTTATATTTGGGCCACCCAGTGACTTGGTGGTTACAGGACCTGGATCCCACATAGCTGGTCACGAAGTTTGAGTCCCAGACCTGGAAGCTTGATAAATGCCTGGTGCATGTGTGTATGCCCAAAATCCAAAAAGGGGGGAGAAATTGAGGAAAAGGGATTGAGGCATGACATTGCCCCATGGGGGGTACTTTCTCCCTCTCTGTCTCTGGCAAGCACACACAACCATTGGGATGAAAATACACATATATTTACATGCACACACATATATATTTAAACTTTTCAACAAGCTAGATTTATCTAAGTCAAAATTCCAAAAGCTTTACAACTAAAAGTTTCTTTTCCTTCTTATGCAGTCAAATCATCCAGTTTGCCTCCTGGAAGCAACCAATGCATCAGTTTCTATTATATTCTTACAAAAAAGAAACTACTATTGAATTATCCTTGTTTCTTTCCTTGAAACAAACCCACTAAAGCTAGAGTATTATTCTTTTATGTTGCTGAAATTTTTGTTAATATTAAAAAAAATTACACTGACATTTACAGTGAGAATATACTTATTTCTAAAAAGTTCTATTTGCTTTATAAAATTACCTTGAATGGTTCCTTTTTTGTAATCTGAAAAGGTTTAAATAGCTTCGAAATGATCAGTCTTCTAAATATTTTGAAGAATCCACTATAAAATCTCTGGCCCTCAGAGGTGGATTTTTTGTTTTTTTTTTTTTTTAAATTTTTGCTATAGGGTATGCAGTTATCAGAGACAGAGAGAATGGAGGTGAAAATGAGAAAGCACCCCCCTCATGGGGGATGGCCACTCCACAATCCCTTCTCTTCTAGTCTCTTTTGCGGACTTGGGGCATGTAGGCACCTATGTCCAGTATGATTTTCAAGTGGAATTCAGGATTTGAACCGCATGGTCAGCCATATGGGATCTAGCCACCTTCACCACCATCACCTGCTGGGCCCCAGAAGTAACTCTTTACATAACTTCTAACAAATTAGTTCTAGGGACTCCTTTACATTTTAAAAAAGTATTGACTACTGGGCCAGCAAGTGGCATGCTGGTTAAGGTGCTAGATTCTCACATGGCTGACATGGTTCGAGGCTTGAAAATCACACCAGGCATGTGTGCATGCATGACCAACATGTCAGGAAGAGAATGGAGAAGGAACTGTGATGTGGCCATTCCCCTGGGAGATAATTTCTCATTTTCCCTTTTTCTCTCTCTCTCTTTCCCTCTGTCTCGCTAGAAAGTATATGTGCCCTCTGGCAATTAAAAATAAATAATAAATAACAAATAAGGGGAGGAACCTTCACAAGGTAGAGGAAGTTAAATTTTGATTAAACAGACTACTGTGCTTGATTCTAAAAATATATTTGAGGGGTCCACAGGTGGTACAGTGGTTAAGGCACTGGACTCCCACATGGCTGAAAGGACCTGGCAGCTTGAAGATCATACCAGATACATGTGAGTGCAAGTCCAAAATCCCAGGAAAAGAATGGAAGAGACAGGACTGTAGCATGGCCATTCCCTCAGGGAGGTGATTTTTCACTTTCCCTCTTACTATCAGTGTCTCTTTCTGTTGCTCCTCAGGCGAGCACATGCTTCCTATGCCCCTCACCCAAAAAAAAAACCCTTAATATAAATTTATACACACACATACACACACACACACACACACACACATATATATAGTCATTGTAAAAGTCATGGCATATTTTTGTGTTTTTCTATGCAAAAATACATCATGAGTTTGCTCAACGACTACATAGATAGATAGATAGATAGATATAGATACAGATGTAGATGAACATTTATATGATTCAAAAGATATTCTTGCAAATTACAATTTATCAAAATTAAAGAAAACAAACTAGACTAGCACTACTCAAAAGTGTAGTTTGAGGTCCTCAGGATATTCTGAGGACTGTAAAACTGTTTTTGCAACACAAAACATGGGGGTTAGGGGTGCTGACCTCCTGCACAATTCAAAATCCCAAACAACTTCTGACTTCTCAAAAATTTAACTCTTAGTAGACTACTACTGATGGAAGCCTTACTGATAACATAAAGTCAATTACCACATATTTCGTATGTTACAGATATTATCCTGTATTATTACAGTAAGTAAGCTAGAGAAAGAAAACGTCATCAAATAAATCTCAAGGGAGAGGTGAAAGGTACAAACCGGAACCCCCATCACCACCACCACTGGGGCAGGGTCATGCTGCAATCCCTTATCTCCTCTATTTCTCCATCCTGTCAGGATTTGGTGCACATTCTCACACTGTTGGGAGTGTTTTCTGAGCCATCTAGTCTGGGACTCACACTGGTCAGCCATGTGGGATCCAGCTCCCTTACCCTCTAGGCTACAGGGCCAGCCCCTTATCTTTTATTTTACATATGCGTCTTAGCTCTATTTCATTCCTTGATTGGGTTAAGTAGCAGTTCACCTATTTTATTGTAAACAACTTGCTCTTACTTTAATAATAGTTCTATTTTAATTTTCATTTTCAAATTCATTTTTCTTTTTTTTTTAATCTTTACTAATTGCTTTCTTTATTTCTTAGGTATCCTTTATTCTTTTTCTAACTTCTTGAGTTGCATTACTTAGTTGACCTATTTTGTTTTTTCTCATTTATGAACAAAGTATTTTTAGGGCTATGAATTTTCCTATAGTCACTATTTTAGTTAAATATCACAGGTTTTCATAGATAGTCTTTAACTATCATCTTTTTAATACTCTGTCTCTTTGACCCAAAAAGTATTTATTTTTGAATTTAAAACATTTCTAGATAGCTAATGACTGTGGTAAACTATATAGCACCAGCTAGGTGCTACCTTAAAGTATATTCATTCTACTCAGAGTTTCACACCTAAAGTGAGACATGTATTCACAGATATGTATATACCAGCTGAACTTGCTGTTGAAAGTAGTTAGATTATTTAAGAAACTTTGTCAATCGATAAAATGTGGGGGGAAAAAGGAATGGAAAACAATTGTAGACACCTGAGATAGTGTGGGAGGAGGCTGGAAACTGACAGAGGAAGAGAAATAGGGGTAAAAAAAACCATATATATATATGTGTATATATATATATATATATATATATATATATACACATATATATATATGTATGTATATATATGTATGTATATATACATACATATATGTATATATAAAAATAAATAAAAATGTGTGTGTGTGTGTGTGTGTGTGTGTATGAAACTAGAAATGGAAAATTATTGATAATAACATGCATGATTAAGCCACTATGCAGTATATTCTGGATGGGAAATCACATTTCGTATGCTGTGATTATGCTCAGGGAATGAATGTAAATTAATTAATTTTAAAAAATATTTCAGAAGAAAATTACAATGCACTTGTAACTAGAGTCTAGCTGTCCATATTTTTAGTTTAAGGTATTTTGGAAGGGAGAGAGGGGAAAGAGGAAGGAAAATATAAGTAAAAGTATGCTTAATTGACATAAAAATGAGAAGCTATTTGCTGATAAGTTATAGAGTAATATCTGTGGCTTGACTGACATGCATAGTATTTGTACTGGAAAAAGAAATGTTCATTGTAAAGATGTGATCAAATGTAAATAAATTAATTTTTAAAAATTAAAAAAAAAAACATTTCTAGATAGCCAAGTCTCTTTATTGTCTAGCTTTACTATTAATTTCTAGCTTCAGTGATGCAACTTCCCAATCAGCTGCCTATTTCTTCCCTTTTCTTTGCAGTAAAACTCTCTGAAAGAATTATCTGCACTTGTTATATTTAATTTCTGCCTCCCTGTTCCCTCCCTTCTTTAAAAAAAAAAAAAAAAAAAACGATAAATATGTATACACTTACCAGAGAGACAGAGATAGAAAAAGAGAGAAGAAAAAGCACCTCCCAATGGGGTGTGATCATGCTGTAATCTCTTCTCCTTTGGTTCTCCATTCTGTTGAGATTTGGGGCACATGCGTGTGCATATGCACCTACCATAGTTTTCATGCTGCTAGGGTTGAGATTTGAACCATGGTTGGCTATGCAGGATCTGACTCCCTTAACCACAAGGCTAGTCCTTGTTCTCTCTTAAATCCACTCTAATCTCAGATCTCCCCTACTCCCAACTTTGCTAGAGCTAAATCACTTCATTTTATCTGATTTATCAGAATAATTTAGAAAAGTTAATCCACCAAATTTGACTTTTTTCATGTATGACATAAATAGGAGTCATAATTCTTACTTCCCTCCCCGTATATACGTGGATATTCATCTACCTTCACCCACTGCATTACCACCTTTATCACAAATACCCATAGCATGTTGTCTTTTTTTTTTAAGTATTATTTTATTTAACTTTATTTATTTGTTTATTTTTCATTTGACCAGAGAGGGTCAGGGGCGGGGGAGCAAGCCACCAGGTCCAGGACTGGAACCATGGTTGGCAATGTGGGAATCCAGGGTCCTTAACCACCATGCCACCTGCCGGCCACTGCATGTGGTATCTTTCTGGACTCTGTAAGGAGCCATTTTTCTATCTGTCAGTTCTTGAGCCAATATTGTCCTGACTTTATTATAGTTTATAGTAAGTCTCAATATCTAAGAAAAGTATATTAAACTCTATAATTTGGTTCTTTTTTCTTTTTCTTTCTTTTTTCTTTTTTCTCAAGAGGATTTT
The DNA here is from genome assembly GCA_026018925.1 of Tupaia tana. Taxonomy (NCBI): domain Eukaryota; kingdom Metazoa; phylum Chordata; class Mammalia; order Scandentia; family Tupaiidae; genus Tupaia; species Tupaia tana. The sequence goes on from JAKSZU010000008.1 coordinate 20,657,262, forward strand.
GCTATAGGGAGCATGCGCTCACCAGAGAAAGACAGAAAGCAAGAAATCACCCCCCAGGGGTGGATGGCCATGTCACAGTCCCTTCTCCTCCGTTCTCCTCTCAGGATCCTGGATATGTGCACACACATGCCCCGCATGAGTTTAAGCCACCGGGTCCGGGACTTGAACTGCCATCAACTACATGGGAGTCCAGCGACATAGCCATTATGCCAACTGCTGGTCCCTTTGGTTCTTTTTTCTAATTATCTTGGCTATTCTTGTCTTTTTTATAATTTTTATGTTTTAGAATCAGTATGTCAATTCCACAAAACCAGCAAGCAAAAAACATGCTGGGCTTTGCATCGTGACTTCAGAAAACATATGGATTGATGGGAAAAGGCTCATATTTTTAAAGCTTAAACAGTATATCCTTCCATTTATATAGATCTTCTTAGTTTTTTCTCTGCAATGTCTTACAATTTTCTAAGCAGAGTCATACACAACTTTAATTAGATTTATCTTACCTTATTTGATATTTTGGAGGCAATTTTTATCTCAATTTTGTCAATGCTGCTTTATTTATTGCATTTAGAAATAAAATTGCATATTAATTTTGCATCTAGCAAATTTGTTAAATTCACTTACTAATCCTGATCATTTTCTAAATCCACAACCATGTCATAAAATAAATAATGACATTTTTTTCTTTTCTAATCCTTGTAAGTTTTATTTAATTTTCTTGTATTGTACTAGCTGTATGAGCTAGGACCTCCAAAACAATGCTGAACAGAAAAGGTAACAAATAACATTCTTCATGTCTCATTTCAGAAAAAAAAGTTTTAATACTGCACCATTAAATAGGAATGTTTGCTGTAGGTGTTTTAGATAACCTTTTCTAGATTACTTTCTTCTCTATCCCTACTTTGCTCAGAATTTTGTTTTACAGTTTGTTTTATTTCTTTCATTTGTGAGACAGGAAGACACAGAGAAAGACAAGCGATCTTGATAGGGTCTCAGACCACAAACCCCTTCCCACCACCTCACTCTACCCCCGGACAGCCAAGATCACAGGCACACATGCGCATGCCTGGAGCGTACAGATCAACCCAGGAAACAAGTCCTTGATCTTCCACACGGCTTCCAGTACTGCAGAACACCACTACACCATGGTTGGGCCCAGCTTGCTCAGAATTTTAACAAAGAACAAATGTTAAATTTGATTAAATGGTTTTTTAGCATTTGGTAATACTGGCATATAGCACTGTCATTTCAGCATTTAGAATACTGTTCTACCCATATCTTTTCTCCTTTTTTCTTTAATGTAGTGAATTACACTGATTTTTTTTTTTCATTGTTAAACCAACCTTACATACTAGAAAAGCACAAATTGGGTCAAGATATATTACTCTTCCTAGATATTATAGATTTAATTTGATAAGATAAAGGGACTTCAACAAGTTTGTGGAAAACTGCAATTAAAGTGCGAGTTTATTTTGGTACAAAGAAATTTTGAAATCCAAGCACAGGTTTTCATACTATGCATTTTTCATGAGCGTTTTGAACTTGTATGTTATTTAGGATGTTTCATCTATATTTATGAGTGATTTGCTATAATTTTCCGTTCTTGCTATATCCTTGTCATGTTGTAGTATCAAAATTATGCTAGCTTTACATACTAAATTGTGAAGTGTATCCTTTATCCCCCTATTCTCTAGATGATTTTATGGGTGAAATTTTGTTTGACAGGTATTTATCTTTTTAGATACTGAAGGTATGTTTCCTTGTTTCCTAGCTTCTTGGTTTCTGTTGAAAATGGAACAACCTATTTCTGGAAATCTCATAATTGCTCCTTTGAAGATAATATTTTTTCTTCCTCCCTCTCTCTCAATACCCTTAATATTTTCTCTTTGATTCCAGTTTGCACAGTTACACTATGGCACATCTAGGTGTGATTTTCTTTTAATGTTACTCTGCTTGTGATTAACAGTGCTTCCTGAATCTATGCCTTAGATTCAAGAAGTCCTTTTAGAGCTTTAGAGATTTCTCAGCCATCATCTCATCAAAAATGGCTTTGACTACATTCTTTCTCTTTCTTTCTGGGACACTATAATTATCTTTCCCCTGTGAGTGTGTGCACACATGCATGTGTGTGGTACATGTGTGGTGCTAGAGACAGTGTCTTACCGTGTCGCAATCCTCTTGCCTCAGTCTCGGAAGTAGCTGGGATTACAGGTATGCGACACCACACTCGGATTTTTAGAGTCGGTTGGGAATTGAACCCGAGTCACTCAATGGCCTCAGACTGCTGAGCAGTAATATCCAGTATCCACTACTAAAGCTGGGCCCCAAATTATTTTTCAAAACATTTATGACTGGTTAAAATGGAAGATTAAAAATTTCTGACGTATTCTGTTTGTCAAGTGGGGTCTATGTCTCCTCTCAATGAAGCTAAGCTTGCAGTGTGGCATATAAACTCAATGTGGAAACGTGATAACTGTGCCAGGGTCAGAGACTAGGGAGTTGACATATGCTTCCTTGCTTTCTCTCTCTTGAGATACTTGCTCTGGGAAAAGGCAGCTGCCATGTGAGAAGTCCAAGACTACTGAGGTAGTCTGTCATTTATGAAGGAGAAGTTGGTCAGCCCTAGAAATTCCAGCTTCCCTGTGGAGGCAATGAACCTAGGAGTAGAGTGCAGAAGCCATCTGGCAGGGTTCTGCCTCAGGAGGAAAACCAAGGCCATGGACACAGACTGCAGTGCAGTCATCCCAGGCATTGATAGCTGTCTGAAACAGCCTATTTGAAAACCAAGACATTGTAGAGCACATGTAAGCCAAACTTAATATGCCCTGACTGAATTCCTAACTCTAGGAATCACTAACATAAAAAATGGTGGTTGTTTTATGCCAGTTAGTTTTAGGGTAATTTGTTACTACTGGCAGAGAGTCCACAGAGGCCTGAAGCATTCTTGCACATTCTCACTGGGTGTGATGAAAATTATAAAGCTCTGACCAATTTTTTTTTTTTTTTTTTTACTTTTTAAAGTTTTTTTATATTTTTCAATTATTATTCATACATTAAATTGCTATACATTATTTAGATTGTGAAGAGACTTTACCCAGCATGATATACACCTCAGTCCAGCCCAGTTGAGACCACCATACACATCCTCGCCAACAGGTAATAAACCTTACCTATGTCCCACAAGTGTCTTACTTCTCTATTTCCCCCCCCAAATTTCCTATGCTCTTCCCCTCCCACACTCTTTCCACTTTATCTCTAGTGTCCGTTACAATTTTTAATACTTTTATGTTCTCCAGTTTTTTTAGTCTCTACCATAGAGTGCAGACAGTCGGTATATATTAAATGGAGACATATAATGTCTCCCTTTCATAGCCTGACTTGCTTCACTCAGCAACAAATCTTCTATATTTGTCACTTTCAATCAAATTCCATGGCCTTGCTGTATTTTATGGTTGAAGAGTATTCCATGGAGTATATGTGCAACAAGTTTTCAATCCATTCATCTGTTTCTGGGCATTTGGGAATGTAAATTGGTCTGCTCTGACCAATCTTAATCTGGGGCATTTCTCAGGGTTGTATTCGCAGGTAGCCACCTTGAGAGATGAGTAACACCTCCCTCCTGAAGGTAGCTAGAGGTACTATAGACACAGATTACCTTAATGCAACCAGTGAATGAAATATTTCAAGGCTGAGATTTATTTCTGAGGGGTTGCACTTCTGGGTTCCAACCTAAGCACAGAGGGCTTAGCAGCACCAACCCAAAAACTTGGTGGGCCCACACATATCTTTATTTCTCTAGCCTTAAGTATCCATCTAAAGCTCTACTCAGCTTCTCAACCACCTTTCCCAGAATTAGTACATGCTACTAAGGTGACAAGTAAACTGAAATGCCAGGCTCATCTTTCTGTTTGAATAATATTTTGCTGCTATATTTGAACACATGTCTTTTATATTTTCTCCAACTTTTCTTATTGTTTTTGTCATAGTTGTTGTTGGACTGTTAATCCAACTTTATCCAGTGTTACCAAAAGTGGAACTCCTCCAGAAACAGATTTAGTATTTAATAGTTAAGGGGGTTAGAAGTTGTTTTTTCCTCTTTCCTCCTAATGAGTTAGACCCACACAGAATTTGTTTCTAAAATATATATTCTGTCAATCATCTTTAAAGGTGATAAGTATATTCAAATAAATCAAAAGGACTACACCTTGTTAAACTATTCAAATATCTTTATAAATTATCATTTACCCAAAAACATTTTATCTGTGGAATAGAAGACAAACCATCTCAAATAAAACAACATTTAAAAAAATATATTTTTAAAGAAGAAAAAATTATATCAAAGTAATTTAAATTTAAATTGTATTTAAATTAAAACTGGCCCCATAGTGCAGCAATTAAATGCTGCAATAAGAAAGCCGGATCCCACATGGCCAACCAGCTTGAGAAAAAACTCCGTGTGCACGTATGCTTAGGATCCTGATGGGATGATGAACTGAAGGAAAAAGGACGGCACAAGACCAGGTCGTGCCAGAGTTGGGGGAAGGCAGTGGTGCGTTCTCTCTCTCCTCCCTCACGCATGCACATGCACATTCTGGCATAAAAAAAAAAAAAATAGGTAATTAAGTATAAAGGAGTTCAAAAGCTGTATCGGCCTTTATATTTTAATACATTCCTCTTCTGATTATCTAAACATGTACTAACATCTAAAAATAATATCTTTATCATGACCTAATGTCTTCAAAATATTCTAAATATAGTTTTTTTTTTTTTCTTGAATTCATTTTTCTCTTGGAAAACTACATGACTGTTAAAGACTTTAATCAGTGTAAAAGTTTAGGGGAAACATTATGTCTACCAACACTTACAGTGAAAAATACGAAAATCGATATACGGATGAGAACCTCTTCTTTCTGATTCAAATCCTGCTCGGCTCCTTACACGTACATCTCCTGGACAGAATGAAAAACGAAACATAAATTTAGCTGGCCATTATCTGAGAAGAAGCTCCCAGATGCAACAAAAGTCCATATGCTAGCACACTAGTAATAAGTAACGGCCTACCAATGAGAGATATGGAACAAGTAGTTAAGGGATGACTCGTCTGAAGGGGATCACAAATTTTTACTATTAAGTTGTAAGACTAAATAAGAAAGATATTTTTTAAAATCTACCCCTACAATAATAATTATTATAACCTATATTTTAAGGTTAGCCTTCTGAAAGATGTCTCAAGTATATAAAAATCCAATCTAACATCTTATTATGGAGTTAAAATATATATATATATATATATTTTTTTTTTTTAGAGAGAAAGATTTTTTCTATAGGAAGCGAGTGCTCACCAGAGAGACAGAAAGCAAGAAATTACCCCCTGGGAGATGGCACACCACAACCCCTTCTCCAATCTCCTCCTAAGATTTTGGGCATGCACACACATGTGCTCAGCATGAGTTTCAAGCCACTGGGTCCAAATTTGAACCATGGTTGACTACATGGGAGTCCAGCAATGTAACCATTATGCCATTTGCTGGTCCCTGGAGTTAAAATTTTAAAAAATGGCTCTTGGAAACAAAATATGTTTTACCAGAGGGAGAAAATTTTCAGCACACAACTTCGAAAAGCCATAGCAAGAAGCAAACATTAGTGTATACTCTGTGCCTACAACTATACTATGGGCTAAACAATATATGAAAAATGGAAAGTACATTACCTATTCTCATGTAGTTCAAAATTTTATAAATGTGCAAAAAAAATTAAAATGTTACAGACTTTGCCCTAAGTGTTTCATTTGATAAATCTTCTCTTTTTTTCACTGACAGTGGGTATACACCCAAGGCCTTTTGCTAGATCTTAAACTTTGGCCTTTATACGCTCAGTATTGTTTCCATATGACGTGACTTTCAGATGTATTTCTCTAAAGAGCAACATACCAGGTGCTCTTTTTTGTGTATCACAGGCATTATTTACTTATATAATCAAGGCTGAGAATAGGAATCTTAATCCCTACTTCACAGACGCAGAAACTGAAACTATGTGAGGCTAAATAGCATTACCCATGCCACAAGGTTAGTGCAGAGGATGAACCCCATGGGTTCTAAAGACTGCACTCCACGCTTATAACCTGCACATCTTCAGCACCTATACCGGTGCTCTTGTAATTCTCTTGCCTAGAAGGCTCTCTTGCCTGCACTTTGTTTCTCTAAGACAGACCATCTCATCTTTCAAGGCTCCTTTCAGCTACTGTGACCCCCTCCTACAATGGTTAAACACCTCTTTCATACAGCTTGAAAATCACGCCAGGCACATATGCATACATGCCCAAAATTTCAAGAGGAGAATGGAACAGAAGATACAGTGGCATGGCCATCCTCCTAGGCAGTGATTTCTCAGTTTTTCTCTGTCTCTGCCTCTCTCCAGAGAGTACACAGGCCCTACAGCAAAATACAAAACAAAACAAAACAAAATGACTGTGGTTTTTGATCTGAATGGAGAATGGAGTTATATTTACTGATGGCAACAGACTGAAAAATGAACAGAGAGAACATACATCTTTTTTTATCATACATGTTAATTTTGAGTATACATAATATACCTACATGAAGATGTTCCACAGAATTAAAGAAAATACTAATCTAAACTTCTGTTTTAATACCAGAATCTTGAGTATGTTTGTAGAGAGAGATGAAAACAGTAAAGAAGGATGAACATTCATGAGGGAAAAATATGTACCAAAGAGAGTAGAATTGAGACAGATATCATACACAAGGTCAATTAAAGAGGGAATAAGGAAGTAGAACAGAACAATACTAAGGGGAACACTTAGGCTCAAAAGTATGAAAAGGAATTAATAATTAATGAAGGAGGCAAAATAAAAACAGAAGGAGGTGAAGAATAAAGATGGCTCAATATTTTAAAGTTGAGAAATTCTGAGCACGAGTAAAAGAGTTACAGGAGACTTATCCAAGAAAAGATGAGTAAATTTGCCTATTGGTACCTTTTTTTTTTTTTTTGAGAAGTTTTTTCGCTATAGGGCGCGTGTGCTCACCAGACAGACAGACAGAGACATAGAGACAAAAAGTGAGAAATCACCCCCCAGGGGGGATGGCCACGCCGCAATCCCTTCTCCTCCATTCTCCTCTCGGGATCTTGGGCACGCACGCACACGCGCCCGGCATGAGTTTTAAGCCACCAGGTCCGGGACGCGAACCGCGGTCGACTACATGGGAGTCCAGTGACATAGCCATTACGCTAACTGCTGGTTCCCTGCCTATTGGTATCTTAATAGTGCATGTTTAAGAATATGAATTAAAGTCCAAGGAATTAAGGAGTATGTGGATGAAGAGATACATCTGGCACAGAGTGAGAAAGAGAAAGAACATATACATACAGACATCTAAATCCATTTTACCTTGTGGAATTGGGCAACATATCAAAAGTTTAAGCACGAGAATAGAAGACGACAAGTAGCAAGTGGTCTTCCTTGCTGGTCACCTGAGAACAGAACAGATCTGGGGAAAGGACTACCTGAGAGAGCTTTCACAGCCTCACTGTTTTTTTTAGAAGTTTTTGCTATAGGGCTCGTGTGCTCGCCAGAAAGACAGACAGAGAGAGAGACAGAAAGCTAGAAATCACTCCCCCCCGGGGGGATGGCCACGCTGCAATCCCTTCTCCTCCATTCTCCTCTCGGGATCTTGGGCATGCACGCACATGTGCCCGGCATTTAAGCCACCAGGTCCGGGACTCAAACTGTGGTCAACTACATGGGAATCCAGCGACACAGCCATTATGCCAACTGTTGGTCCCTACAGCCTCATCTTTGTCCATGTTGGCATGAACAAAGTATTTAGCAACTATAAACTGAAGACTGCTTTTTCTCTGCAGAATGTCCAAGACACAATTTAAACTGTATACTAAAGACAGTATCCCAATCATTAAGTCAGATTTCTCAATTACCTGTAATTCTAAAATGCCTCTCTTTATTCATAACACATTCAATATCAGTTTCTATGCTCTAAACATCAGTGCAATGGATTATTTTTGCTCTGAACAGTGATAAAAAGCTAAATAATGAAAATACTTCAAACCACATATAATAGTATAAAAAAATTAATTGATATTGGAACAAAACATATAATGCTTACCTAGCATACGAATGTACAACGCAGTCTGATCAGAACTGTCATAGGAAATAGCTCCACGTCTCTGGAAAAAAACATACACACGTTTTATTATGTGATGATTAAATGGGATATGAAATTCAATTTTAAAAACATGTATTATGTATTATTTGGATATACAAAATGAAATTAGCTATGGCACCTGCTCTTAAAATCTCTAGAAAGGGAGAGACAAGTAATCATACCATAACATGGTTAAGAACTGCCATAAAAGTGAATACTACCATAAAAGTGAGAAGCATGCAGCAGGGAGTACTCTGATCTAAGTTAGGAAAGGTTTTAGGGGTGCCATTTGAGTTGATTCTTAAAGGGTCAACAGAAGCTGCCAGATGGAAAGAGGGAAAGAGACAATCCTCTGGCTTTCCTGCTCCATCTCCCAGTCCCCAGTCACTTTTCACATAGATTCAACAATGAACATTTCAGCTACTGCTCAAAATTCTGATGGCTGCCTGCTGCACAGGGATAGAGTCCAAATCGTACGCTCTGATTTCCGAAGTAGTCTATGATCTGCCTACCTTTCTGTCTTCCTGTTCTACCACCGACCCTCACCATGACTATGCAGCCATAGCTTGCTGTTCCACTGCCCTGGAACACTTATCACTTTCATTTCATCGGTAAATGAAATGCCAAATCTTCAGACAGGCATTCCCTGGCTACCAAATCTAAAGCCTCCTGAGAATTACCCTATTCCCCAGCTTCATAATTCAATCCTCTAAGATGCACTTAGCTGACATTATTCAAGCTACCCAAGAACAGATTTAACAATCTGAAGACAAAGGCCAGCTGGTTACAAGGTGGTTAAGGCAACTGGATCCCACGTAGATGACTACATGGTTCAAATCCCAGACCTGGCAGTTTGGGAAACACCCCAGGTACATGTGTGTGCATGTCCAAAGTCCTGAGAGGAGAGAGAATTACAGTTTGGTCACCCCATCTCTCTCTCTCTCTCTCTGTCTTGTTATGGCAAGCAAAAGTACCTTATAACAAAATTTTTAAAAAATCTTAGATTTAAAAATCTATAAAGGGGACCAGCAGACGGTGTAATGGTTACGTTACTGTACTCCCACATAGTCGACAGTGGTTCAAATCCCGGACCCGGTGGCTTAAAACTCACTCTGGGTATGTGTGTGTGGATGCTCAAGATCCGAGAGAAGAATGGAGAAGCAATTGCAGCATGGGCATCCCCTTCGCTTTCTACCTCTCTGTCTCTTTCTACCTCTCTGTCTCTTTCTGCCTCTCTGGCAAGTGCACACATGCTATACCAATAATCTCCCTCTAAAAAAGAAAAAAAAAAAAAAAAAGACTGTAGCATGACTAAGCTGCATTGGGGAATATTCCTCTCTCTCTTTCTCCTTTCTCGCTCCAATCTGGAAGATAAACTGACTACACCTATTAGAATCCAGTGTCTGTGGAAGCAGATTCACTCACTGCTGTATCCCCAGATCTAGAATCAATTCCAACATGTAGAACAGTGCCTAGCAAACAGAGAGGAACCAATAACATCAGACTAAATAACAAGTAAAAAAATTCTTGAAAAGCAGTAATAAATGGAACTAGCACCATGAAGTATTAAAGTATAAAGTAATATGACACTGCAAAAAGAGAAACCAGTCCATGGGGAATCTAGACTCAAGTCTAAGGATAGACAGTAATTCTGTATAAAATAAACACAGAACTTACAACCTGTGAGGGAAATATTGATTATTTAATAAATACTGTTAGATCAAGTGGTTGCTATATGGAATAACATAAAGCTATATTATTACTTTCCTAAACCAAAACTAATTACACATGGAACAAATATTTCAATGTAAAAATTAAAGCATAAAAATAAAGAAAAACCAGGATTGCACTAAACAGCAAAACCTTAAATAAATGGTAAATAAGTAAGAAAGGTTTTAACTTCTACAAAGCCTGTAAGTCATAAAACATTGATAAATTTGGCTACTTAAAAGTCAAATTATGGGGCCAGCAGGTGGCATGGTAGTTAAAGGAGTTAGATTCCCACATAGTCGACCACGGTTTCAGTCCTGGGCCTGGTAGCTTTCTTTCTCACTTTCCCTCTCTCTCTCTATCTCGCTCTGTCCATCTCTGGTCAAATTTAAAATAAATAAAGTCAAATAGTTATTTATTAAAAAAAAAAAAAGTCAAATTATGGGGCCAGCAAGTGGCATGTGGGACTCTCACATGACAGACCATGGTGTTCAAGTCTGAGACTGGGTGGCCTGCTTTCTCACTTTCCTTCTCTCTCTCTGGTACAACTTAAAAAAATAATAATAATGAATAAAGTTAAATAATTATTTTAAAAAGTTAAGTTATGATGTTAAAATATATCATACAAAAAGGCCAAAGACAAACCTCAAACCAAAAAGGAATTGAAGAGGTATGACAAAGGCCTTATTTTTCTGTATGATACCTAAAGATAGACAAAAACAAGCCTCACAAATATTAGGAAAAAAGAAACAGGCCCAGCTTTTGTGACACAGGTGGCAGCATACACTGATCTGTAGTGCTGGGGGCCACATGGCCAACTGTCAACAGGTCCAGCACTCTCAGGCCCAAGATCCTGGCAAGCTGAAGGGTTGGGGGAAAGGGATGGTAGTGAGATGAGACCATGCCAAGGGTGTCTGCCTGCCTATCTCTCTCTTATACATGCTCTCTCATGGAATAAATGACATTTAAAAAAAAAAAAAAGATGAATAATTCTGTAGAAAAAAAGGTAGAATATAAACATATTCTCAGGGAAAAAATAAGCCAACGAACACAAGAGAAGATGCCCAACTTCATTAAGAAAAGAAATACACATTAAACTAATCAGATAGCACTTTTACACATCAGATTGATGATATTTTTGTCCTTATAAAACTCTGGTATGGGATTAACTGCCTCTTAACACATATCTACAAATCTCAAGGAAAAACAATCACATATTTTTACTATTATCAAGAAAATTTACTTTATCTAAAAATTTCATTTGAATTTAATCAGCAAAACAATTCAAATTTAATCAGCAAAATGACTCCCTAAAATGTCAATGATTAAAGCTTTTCACATAAGAAAGAAATATCAACAAGAGCCTTATCTTATTTCATGGATCCTTAAAAAAATAATACATGAAATTGGACCAGAAGATGGTGTAATGATTACATTGCTGGATTCCCACATAGTAGACCCCATAGCTTAAAACTCAAGCTGGGCACGTATATGCAAGTGCCCAAAATCCCGAGAATGGAGGAGAAGGGATTATGGTGTAGCCATACCCCCAGGGGGTAATTTCTTGCTTTCTGTCTCTTTGTGTATCTCTGTCTCTCTGGTGAGCACATACAGCCTATAGCAAAAATCTCTTTAAAAAAAAAAAGGCACATGAAATGTAAGAGGAACAAACAATTCAAATGCGTGTAAGATTCTATCAACACTGGCTGTCTCCAAGGAGACAGACAGACACAGAGGTTAGGGAGGGGGCTTTTCAATGTATACCTTTATGACTTTTAAATTTTGTAGCATGTGTTTTTATATATAATGAAATAAATTACATTAAAAGTAAAAACCTACCGCAAAGAAATCTACAAAAAAAAAAAAGGCATGGTCTGAAATCACAAGGGACTTGAAGTATACAATTCCTGGCATTGTGTTTAAAGTGTCTTCCACCAAGAAAATCTGCTAAGGAAGACTTCTGCAGTGTACCATGGTAAACTATTCTGAAGCAAACAGCCACTGCAATCACTTTAAAAAGCACCACTCATAACCTCCTGTTCTAATCCCCTCCCCAAGATATGTAGTTTATTAGATTACAAGCCTCTCCTTAATACTACCATATTACAGGTAAACCTAGTAGCTTGGGAAGAGCATATATGAAAATATGTATTTTTTATCAGCTAAAACACATTAATGAAACCACAGATATCATTATGTAACAGCTTGTCATGCTCAATACCTATCAACCTGCTGGTATCCAGTAACCACTTAGATAAATAACTTGTTAATAAAACAAATGCTAAGCTGTTATTTCTAACAGTCCTTTTTAGGAGGGTGTTTGGCAATATTATTATTGTTATTATTATTTTTAATGTAAGAAGAGTACTTACTAAAATGGTCACTAACAAGTAAAAATTTCATTTATTACTTTACATATTAAAGATTACGAAAGTAAAAAACTGGGTAATGAATACAAATAATATTATCATGTAACTATTGCATACTAAATTTATTTTAAGGCAATCATTTTAGATTCAGATACAGAAGTACTATTTTAGATGTTAAAATCGTAGAGTCTTGGCCAGCCCCACAGCCTAGTGATTAGGTCAGCCAGATCCCACACGGCCAACCACAGCTCGATCCCAGTCTGGGTGTCTAAAAAGCACACCAGGCCCATGTGTGCGTGCTCCAAATCCCAACAGGACGGAGAAATGGAGGAAAGGACTGGGATAGGACTGCACCCCACTGGGGGGGAGGGTTCTTCTTATCTCTCCCTCTCTTTCTGGTGAGCTTACATGCCCTTTCACAATAAAAACGTAGGGCCTATATTAATCTGAAAAACTTGGCCAAAAAAGATAAAATTTTAAATATATATTAACAAATTACTAGGGATGTACAAAATGTTCAGATTGTTCTATTCATTATAAAATATTCATCTATTGGGTCATCAGAGAAGTCCTGACAAATTTTTCTGGTTTTCTATGTAAAAATGCATCATGACTTTTCCAATGACCCAGCAGGTAATAAGGCCCCTGGCCTACAAATGCCAATTTTACATGCTACCCTGAATCATTTATGAAATGAATCCAAATGAGACAAAACATTTTTTAAAAGAATGGACTTTAAAGCACATATCTGAGCCTACTAACAAACACATTCTGATATTTCATTCATCTACTTCCTTAAGAATTAAAAAAAAAAAGGATTAGGATTAAGAGGAATGCTACTTTGAACAAGTGTCTCACCAGGGCCCTCAGAACTCTTGTTAGCATGACAGTGGGCCCCCTAAACCACTGCTATCAGTTTAGTTTGAACTGAATATCACTAAGCAATCTAGATAGAATAATCTAAAATAATTAATTTTGGAGAAATACACTAAAAATTAAGAATGGTAACAATAAAAATTTGACATTCACATTAAAATCATTTTGTTTTAAAAATAATTAAATGTGTTTTCTGCACCAAGACTTCTGCCCAGGCTTAACATCTATTTCTTTAAAGAATATCATTTTAAAAACATTTGCTAGAATTTTACTTTTAATAAAAATAGCGAAACAAGTTCCATCAAGACCCCTTGTCACACTGTCAATCATAAAGCACTTGAGCTATCACCCACATTCCCACCTCACTTCACCAGTGAATGGAAATAACTGAGAAGCTTCTACTCGTGACTCTTCTAATTTAGCCATCCTGGGAACAGCTTGTAAAGCAAACTAGTATAGGTCAAAACATGGGCGAGGCTGAGCTAATCAGAAACTGACAGACGCGGCATAAACAAGTTAAACTGTTAAGGAGCCACTGCCATGCTCACGGGCGTGAGTGCCCTGCTAAGACACTCGCTCACCTTGAATCAGGGTGAATCATTCTCCCACAAAAGATCTGACTTGAAGGTAAATGACAGAAGGCATAAAAGTTGCTCCCAGTATTAGTTACTACATAACTTTTAAACACAGACATGTTTTAAAACCCAGTGAAGACATTTTAAGTGTCAGTGCTTATATTTTAAGTGTTCCACTAAATGATCTATTGAGAAAAAGGAAGTCTATTTCCCTCACATGATAGAAGTAATAATATATTAACTAACATTCATGGGGCTCCTACTTGGCCAGAAAAGGTTACAGGTGCTTTCATACAAGACTTCACTTTCATACAGAACACAGGCAAGACCTCTATACAGTGGGTTTTACTTTGTAGATAAGACCATTGATGGTTAAAAGGCTGAAAACACAGTAGCACTAAATAAAATTGTTGGTTACATTACCAAAAAATAGTAACGTTGTAAAAGATGAAGCCAAGTCACAGTTCTGAAACCAGAACCAGTTCTCTGATATGGGAAAATGAGAGTTTTCAGAGTACATTCATCTTACATATGTTAAAATAACATACTTGGATTTGAGTGCCTCGAGTATTCTATTATAACATTACATTGATCTGCTGAACAGTATCATCCCTCTCTTGTTCCCTTTTAAAAATCAAAATATTAGCATTCTTCTTGTTTAAAAACCATTTAATTTTTTGGTTAGTCATTTAAAAAGTAAAATCTCTGAAAACATTCACAATTCAACTAATTCATTATTAGTTTTAACTTGACCTTCATTCAGTAACTTGGCAAGCTAATCTTTTAAAAACGACTAATGTGAGTAGTTTTCGATGCAACAAATCAATTCTTAACTTTTAAAACACAAGGACATTTTTCCAGTACATTGTTTTTATGAGTCTTCTTCAATCATATTTACAAAGAAAAGAGGACCACTTCAAGGAGGACACAGCTATACTCAAAGCGTTTTCTTCAATGTGACAAACTACATAGCAGGGATTAAGATCTTGCTTGGAAAAGAAAACTGACTTTACAGAAGCTTTGTGTTGCTTGGCAAATGGTGATGGCCTTATAAATTAATACTCTTTAATTTCTTAATATACAAAGAAAGCTGTGTGGTAGATGAAAGATATAATTACTTTTATACAAGTAGGAAAAATTAATTTCAAATAGTATAATCTTAAACCTTTTTTATTTTTATTTTAGACTCTTGTCCTGAAGACAGATGGCTAGCTACCATGTTATCAATTTCTCAGGCTTAAGGGGCATTCGACCTGAACAACAGCAGATACATGGAATCATACATCGCTGTCAATTAGAGATATGGCATATATTTTAGCAGCAGCAAGACCTTAAGAGAGAACATGACAGCGGGTGGTTTTAGTTGTGCAAGTTTAGATTATTTAGAAATCCTTAGTAATTATACACACACACACACACACACACACACACACACACACAGTGGAAGTAATTTTTTCTCCTCCTAAATAGAATGTTTAAAATACTTGCAATAGAAATCTATATTGTTTAATCTTATAATCTCACAAATTAAACTTTGATTCTAACAGTTTATCCAAGGGGATCATACTGAGGAAAGCTGTTTTGATCCCAAGAAATGGTATCATCAAACCTTTATGGAGGAATAAGGGGGGTAAGGACAAAAATTACAAGTAGTCATTTCAAGCCTTTTGGTTGACAGGTAAAACTTACAGCTCTTCTAACCAGAGAAATAAAAACTTAGGCAAAAGGAGAAAAACATCATCCATTTCATTCTACCATATATATAAACTAGTGATTAATGTCACAAACTAAAAAATTACAAAGGTCTACCTTAGAGGTGATCCACTTGATAAGAACCAATGCCAGACACCAGATCAATGTAATTCCCATTGGATCAATCAAAAGTCCGCTGCATAATCCCTCTCTCCAGGCGGGCAGTGAGCAAGGAAGACCTCCTAGGAGTCTGACAAATAACCAGCTGTCCCCAGACAGAAGAGAGGGGACACTGACTGCCTTGAACCTCAGGCAGTTGCCTTCCAACAGAGATCACCTGACTCCTCTGAGAATGTGCTGCCCAGCCAGCCTTCTTACCCAGGGAATGCTTAATGCCACAACCCCAGGGTTGGGCCAGAGTAGCCTAAATAATGTTAGGGAAAAAAAAAAAAAAAAAAAAAAAAAAAAAAAAAAACTTTTGTGGGGTCTAACTTAACAGTCTCATAAAATTTAGACACAGTCTCAGGCTAGGCCCAAACACTGTCATAATCTTACAACTAATAGACTACCCTGAAAAAACTTTTAAAAAATGTTCAGCAGCACTAAAAATGTCCCCATTCTTTCCAAATAGACATTTTTGGCAGGCATAATACCCTACCTTTTAAAATATTAATGTACTTTACTTTCTTATTTTGATTTTAACACTGAATTTGTTCAACTTTTTATTTCCTCTGGAGCCAGGATTACTTTATGAAAGTTAAAGGCTGCCATAAATACCGTCTGTACAACTGAACATTTACTCATTTGGGATTTATTGACAAAGGCTAGAGCCAGGCTGCATTTTCAAATAATTAAAAGTTTATTTTCAAGCCCTAACTGGACTATCGCTCATATTGTTTCTGGTAAGGTCAGTGCTTGTGGCTATGTGCAAGTTAAGGAGAGCATCTCATTCTCCAAGCTCTGTGCCCTCTCCCAGCAGCTCCCTCATGAAACTTTCAAGTATTCAGGAAACACTTATTAAACTGCTATTTTGTACTACGCCCTGTGCTAGACCGTTAGGATTACAATGGTTGAGTAAAAGCAGACAGGGTGCTTGCCCTTGTGGTGCTTGCAGTTTGGAGTTCGAATTAACCAAGTAAGCAAATAAACACAAAATTGCAACTGTTACCAAGCAGAGACAGTCACTGCCAACAAAACGGTGGACCTAGTTAACCAGAGAGGCACTTCTTCCTGGAGTACCTGAGCTGAAACATGGCGGCAAGTCAGTGAAGACAAGAAGCAAGACCTGTGCAGACAGAACAGGCCCCGGAGTGGGCGAGCGAGACAAAACGCAGCACAGCAACAAGGGAAGGTGGAGCTGCAGCAGCAGGAACACTGGCACAGCCTGTCTACATCCTGAAGGTTCAGCCCTACCTGCCAGAACTTGAGCAGATTTCTGCATTTCGAGATTCTGGGGGCTGGTTCCATGGCCAACTGGTTAATGCAGCCAGATCCCACATGGCCGACCTCATGGTTGGAGACCCAGACCCAGAAATTTGAAACTCGCCCGGTACATGTGTATGTATACCCCGAATTCCAAAAGGACAAAAACATGTAAGAGAAAAGACTGCAGTGATCATTCCCCATGGAGAGTGCTTGCTCGCCCTCCCTCTGTCAAAACCAGCCATTCAAACAAATGCCACTTTGATGAAGTACGGCTAGGTGCAGTAGCCACTGGATGGACAGTGAGGTTGCGGGGCAGAGGTATGGGAGGGAGGTGGAAGCCTAGACTCAAAAATACACAGGAGGTGACAGGGCTGTGCCATGGGCTGCAGTCCATGACTGACAGAGTCGTCTGCACATCAACAGCACACAAATGATGGCTCTAAATTATTTGAAAAGAGTCAAACTGCTCTGTTATCTTCAGTGTCTTCTCCTCAGTACAAAAAGTTTAATTAAAAGAAAAGTTAATCCTAGACCTGTCAAATGAATCATCAATTAACTGTACGGATCAAAATCAAAATGTTCCTAAATTTTAACTGTAACATGGCCACAAACTTTTCACTTCCTGCCACTAAACAAGATGTAGTGATGATCCTTGCACAAATTAAGATACTGGTTTCTGTCATGAGATTAGGTTGGACACGAGACTGCGATGGTCTTTGATGACTCTGTAAAGATGCCCAGGAGGGGACAGAGCAGCACAGAGTCTCAGCCCAAGACTCAGGAGAAACGCCATCAGCACCTCTAAGAGGCCGGGTAGCCTGGGCCAGTGGCTAACCCAGGCTCTGAGTCAGCCCTGCCACCCTGCCCGGGCTGCTCTCCACTCAGCTCATGACCATGATGGTCAGCCCAGGGATGCTGCTCTCCCCATGCTCACCCTTCCTTTCATCTGCTGCTCAAATAGAGCAGAGTTTTGAGAAATAAATATGAGTATTATTTTTGCAATACAGTACATAGTTTAATAATGTTTTTTAGTGGTTAATAAGAGAACTCAAGGATCTACCTTTTCTTTTAACCTAAAAAGGAACCACGGAAAGGGTGAGAAGAGAAAGAGT
The DNA here is from genome assembly GCA_026018925.1 of Tupaia tana. Taxonomy (NCBI): domain Eukaryota; kingdom Metazoa; phylum Chordata; class Mammalia; order Scandentia; family Tupaiidae; genus Tupaia; species Tupaia tana. Next base: position 20,675,201 of record JAKSZU010000008.1, read on the forward strand.
CTGAATTAAGACACTGATAAATTATCTCATCTAAATGAATTTCTGTTGAGATTATTCCCCTTTCAAAACTTAACTGGGCTTAGAGAGGAGAACCTAGGTTTACTTCCCACCTTTACTGCCATGAGCTGAGTGATCTTTCTGTGTGCTGCTTCTTCCTTTTCAAAGGGGTGAAACTGAAACTGAGCAAGAATCCCCTAGCGTATTTTCTAGGGTTCCTGAAATACAAAGTCCACTTGCATTGTAATGGTCCGGAGTAAGGAGTAAGTCTTCAGACTTTGGTTATGATAATGACCAATATGACTGTGAGTGAGGGCTATTTGACCTCTAAAACTCTCATGTAAAGGAAAGAAGGTTTTCATTTCAATGTCTAAGATGTTTTATAGGCTGGAAACTGCTGGTTGTGAGCTCAGAGACTCCAGGCTGAACGGTTCCAGACACCTGAAGAGGAATTTGATTACCTCAGGCCTCACCAATCAAGAATGCCCACGAGATGATCACGCCCTCTTGAACCAATCACTGAACTGATCATGTGCCTGGGACCTCTGCCTCTAATTTTGCCCTTAAAAACGCATGTGGGGAACATCTCGGGGAGACCAGGTCTTTTCAGCATGAGCTGCCTGCTCTCCTTGCTTTGCGCTTTGCAATAAAGCTGTACTTTTCCTTCATCACACCATGTGCCTATGGCTTGGTTTTATAGGCTTGGGCAAACGAACCTGATTTGAGTTCGGTAACAAAATTGCACCTATGATAGCTAGCTCGCTGTGGGCTCTCGATACATTTTAGCTGAATCAGAATTAACTATTCAAAACCTAAAAATGATAATGTCCTAACCACTCTAGCTTCCCTTTAGCTCTAGGCCTAATTGAAATCATAGTGGCTCACGAGCGGAACTTTTTGCTATGCTTGCCAAGTGTCCTGAGAAACCCCCTCTGGCTCCCAGTAGGTCTAGGATCTTGGTTTTCATTTCTCACACTAATTGGTGGGCTCCCTAAAATGGTTCTCCCGTCATGTTTTAAGAGAGAGATTTTTTTGCTATATCGCCTGTGTGCTTGCCGGAGGGGGAGAAAGAGAGAGACAGACAGACAGACAGACATAAAGCGAGAAATTACCCCACAGAGGGGATGGCCATGCTACAATCCCTTCTACTCCACTCCCCTCTCGGGATCTCAGGCAGGCACACACACGCTCCCAGCATGAGTTTTAAACCGCAGGGTCTGGGACTTGAATCGTCAACTACATGGGAGTCCAGCGACATAATCATTATGCCATCTGCTGCTGGTCCACCGTCATGTCCTTCTTAAATTTCTACTCTAAGGGGCCAGCCTGTGGTATGGTGATTCAAGCTGCTGGAGTCCACATGGCTAACTGCAGAGTTCAAATTCTGGACCTGGTAGCTTGTGAAACACACTGGTACATGTGTGTTCATGCCCCAAATCCCAGAGAGGAGGGAGAGATGGAGAAGGGATTGTGGAGTGACCACTGCCTAAGGTAGAAAGAATGCTTTCTTACCCTTCTATCCCCGCCAGCTAACATACTTCCTAACTGGCAAATTTTTTTTTAAAGTTCTACTATATGTCTTTATTCCTTTTTTTAAGCTTTTTTTTTTTTTTTTTCAAAAAAAATTGAATTATTTTTATTTAACTTTGTTTGTTTAATTTGACCAGAGAGGGACAGAGAGAGAGGAAAAGTAAGAAAGCAACTGGAACTGCAGTCAGCCACGTGGGAATCCAGTGCCCTTAAGCACCATGCCACCTGCTGGCCCCTATGTCTTTATTCCTTAAAAAAAATTTTAAAATGCCAGAGGGCATGTGTACTTGCACATGAAGGAGAGGGAGAAAGCCCACACCCCCAATGGGCAGTTATGCCATAATAACTTTTCATCTATTTCTTCATCCTTTCAGAATTTTGGGCACACATGCACATGTTTCCAGCATCTTTCTCAAGCCACCAGGTCCAAGACTCAAACCTTGTAGTCTTGGCCATGTAGAATCTAGCTCCTCTAACCACCAGAGTATAAGGCCGGCCCTTCTATATGTCTGACACTGTAATACAGAGATGATCAAGAAACAATCTCCCCAAGTTAGAAAATTTCTAATTGAATAAAAATAGCTATTGAATTTACATTTAAAATCCTTAAGCCTTCATTGCTCATGGCACATTTATACCACTCAATTTACAAAAATCTCAGGCAATTCATTATTTCTGAAAGCAGTATGCTCAACTTTCTCAATGCCATAAACCCACAGCCTTAAAACTTTGTATTTTAAGATATGATATACTTAGCACTATTTTATCTAAGTAAGTTACAGACTTCTCTTAATAATAACAAAGTTCAGTTAAGATGAAATGAAAAACAAAGGCTACTGTCAAATTAGGATGAGTATTCTTAAATATTATTTTTATTTTTTGGAAATTTCTCCTGAAAATTAATCCTTCCAGAGTCAAATTATGTAATTTATTATTTTGTCAAGAAAAAGTTGCCTCTTTTACACTAACAACAAATGCATTCTTTTAATTATCTTAGTTGTCTTGAATCCATATTGAAACATGGAAGAGTAACAATAATAGGTTGACTAGTCCAGAAAAATTAATACAGACAGAATAGAAACAGAATAACTTTCAAAAACAGAAAGTGGATACTATAAGAAAGTATAAACTTTTCACCTTTCTGGGGCTTATAAGGTTAATATCTGAAAAATTTAAGTTAAAATAAGATCTCACTATTTTATGAGTATAATCAATAGAAAAAAAGGTATGACTTTGATCATTGTTTCTCAGAGAAATAATCCAAGAGCAAATTTTATCCCCAGGGCTCTCTGCCACCCACAGGACACCTGTCAATCTTGGCAATAGCCGTTAGCTATCCATATAGAGACTCAGCAAGTCCCTCTCCAGACCAAATTAGGCCAGCCTCATCTGCATTGACATCAGTGCCTATAATTTTGGAATCCCATGGACAGAAATAGCCTATCAGAGTTTTTTATACAAATGTGGTGTCTGTAGAAACTATAAGCAATTTTATAACAGAGAAAGAAATAAAAACCAGGCAGCTGAATTAGCTCAGCTGGGTAGTTTTAGACTGAAGATATGTCAAAAATCTTTAAACTGTACTTTTAAATCTTTTGAATGCCAGCCAATTTGAATAACAAATAATAAATCAGAACACGGTTTTTGTTAGTTTCTTTTACTAAAAACCAGGGCTTACTACTCTTTTAAAGGGCATACATTTCAAAGAACACAAAAATGAGAAAAAAAAAATTAAGCTTCCCTAACTAACAAAAAGTTACTTAGAAGCTATGGTGACAAAGAGTTTCACCAGTCAATTAAGACTTTTCTGCCAAAATGATTTACAGCTATGAATGAACTTTTCTGGTATACAGTATCCCAATATTTCAGGGAAATGAGCATGTAATTTCTCCTAGTATGAAAACAAGAATTAAAATACCCTGATGTCTTACAAAGCCTTCTGGTCCAAAAAATATCAACCTATTAGGCTAAAAGAACTTAAGAGATATGCTTAGTCATAATTTGCTTGAAAATTATGAAAAAGTAGAAAATTCTTACAAAATATATTGGCAAATGCTGCCACAGTTTCCGAGAGGGAAAAACAGTAGTGTAGATACTACAATTACAGAGTCTGAACTTAGAAAGGGAGCACACAGGGGTGTACCTTTTCTAAACAGAAAGCTCCTAGCATTTTAGAGCAGAAATGTCACAGACCCAAGACACCTTACTTGCAAAGCTGCACACAAAATTTTTGGTGTCACCCATAAGAACAAAACAGAGCAATATGAGCCCAATACTACAGCCGGGCAAACTCTTAGCTGAATGACCAATCACACTACGAGATAATGGTACTCAATGTCAAAGGAGTGGAAGAATTCCAGAGTTATCTAAGGGAACTCTGCATTTGACTTTGTCTTGTTCTGTAGTACTTACTGCAGTGCAGATCAGACAAAGAGATGTCAAATATGCATCTAAAACACGAAAGACAAATCAGCATGCTGAATTTAGAAAACTAAAATGAGTCTGCATTTTAATATAAAATAAATTACACAGAATAGGAGTTTAGTTTTTGCTATAGGGAACATGCACTCACCAGAGCAAAAACACACACACACACACACACACACACACACACACACACAGAAATCACCTCACAGGGGGGATGGCTATTGCAATCCCTTTTCCTCCAGTCTCCTCTTGGGATTTTGGGCATGCACACACACAGGCCTGTCGTGACTTTTAAGCCCCTGGGTCTGGGACTCAAACTGTGAAGTCAGCCATGTGGGATCCAGCTGTCTTAACCTCCATGCCACCTGCTGGCCCTGAAAACCTGTTCTTCAAGTTATTTTTTTTTTTAAAAAAAAAGGCCAGGATTTTAAATTCTCAGTTAATAAAAGCCAATTTAGAAAAAGCAAAAAAAGCAAACTTAGAAGGCACTGAGAGTCAGATAAATATCCAAATCAAACACAGTCCTACATTTCTAAGACTGAATTCAGCTCTGAATTATCAGTGGAAGATGCACACATACATAACACTTTTTAGTTTCTTTCTTTCTGCCCCTCATGAGAGAGACAGACAAGAACCCTCAACGAGCACCATGATTTCCCCTCCGGCATGCACACGCACCCATCCTGCACAGGAACCAAACCCCTATCTTCCACGGCTTCCAGCATTGCAGGACATTGCAGCTACAGTTAAGGCTATGCTTCAGGCTACCACTGTGCCTCCGTGGTTGAGCCCTCATGTGATATTTTTTATTGAAGGCAGCAAGACTACATAAGAGTATATCACAACTGAAATACTTTAGGCAAAGAAATGAAAAGAGAAACAGAATAGGTGTTAAATGACTGTAAAATAAAATAATCTAAAAAATGTTTAGGCTTACTCTGTAAAATTACAAAATGGGGAAGTCCAATAGGCACAAATCTGTGGGAAAAAAAGAATTTGACTCAATGTTACTTTCTAAGAATGTTCTCAATTTCTGGGACCAGCAGTTGGCATACTGGCTGTGTCGCTGGACTCCCATGTAGTCGACCACAGTTCGAGTCCTGGACCTGGTGGCTTAAAATCACACCAGGCGCGTGTGCATGCATGTCCAAGATCCAAAGAGGAGTATGGAGGAGAAGGGATTGCGGTATGGCCATCCCCCCGGGGGATGATTTCTCGCTTTCTGTCTCTCTCTCTGTCTTTCTGGTGAGTGCACAAGCCCTATAGCAAAAATCTCTCAGTAAAAAGAAAAAGAAAAAAAAAAAAGCCTCAATTTCTAACAGCTTGCTACAATCAGGATATGTAAAGCAAAAAGGAGCTGCTTCAAACTAGCCCATCAAGAAGCTGGTGGGCAGGCTAGAAAAAATGACCTTCTAGGTCTTTGCCAACTCTAAGATTGTACAGTACTGTAACTGACAGCTCATAAATGCTTGTGGGCAAAAATAAATAATTCAGGTTTTTGCCATTGGGGGCATACATTCACTAGAAAGAGACAGAAACAGTGAGTGGAAAGTGAGAGATCATTTCCCGGGGGGCATGACCATGCTGCAATCCCTTCTCCTCCATTCTTCTCCTGGGAATTTTGGGCACACATGCACACACATCTGGAGTGATTTTCAAACAGCAGGCCTGGGACTGGAACTGCTGTTGGCCATGTGGGAGTCTAGCACTTAAAGTAATAATGACCAGAATTCTCCAATTTTAATGACAATTATCAATCCATATGTTCAAGCAGATCAATCAACTCCAAATAAAAAACCTCAAAGAAAACTACAGCACAATGAATAACAATCAAATTGCTGAAGTGAATTGATATAAAAATGAGACATTACAAGAAAAACACAGATCAATATCCCTTATAAACATGAATACAAAAACTTCAGAAAATATTAATAAATCAAATCCAACAACATGTAAAAAAGAAATACATTAAGACAAGTGGAGATTACCCCAGGAACCCAAAATTGATTTAACATTCAAAAAGCAATAAATGTGGGATCAGGTGTTTGTGGAGAGGTAAGAAAACTGAACCTACATGGGAAAGAGTCTGGGTAACTTTTTTGACTGTACTGGGTACACATGTGCCTACAATCTAGGCTGGCTAAAACAGGGGCTGAATTATGGCATGAAGACACTGCTGGGGATGCCTGTCTCTCTCTGCTTCTCTCTCATGGAGGAAATAAACTTTTTAGGGACCAGCAGGTGGTGTGGTGGTCGAGGCTTTGGACTCCCACAAGGCCAGCTGTGCTTCAAGTCCTGGATACATTGGTTTGAAAATCACTCACGGCCCATGTGCATGCATGCCCCAAATCTCAAGAACAGAATGGAGGACAAGGGATTGTGGCACAGCCATCCCCCATGGGAGTGACTTCTCACTTTCCCTCTCTCTCTCTCTCCAGTGAGTGCATGCACCCTATGGCAAAAAATAATAATAATAAAATAAAATAAATGAGGGACCAGCAGTTAGCGTAATGGCTATGTCGCTGGACTCCCAAGTAGTCGACTGTAGTTCGCGCACCGGACCTGGTGGCTTAAAACTCACGCCGGGCGCATGTGCGTGCGTGCCCAAGATCCTGAGAGGAGAACGCAGGAGGAGGGATTGCGGCGTGGCCATCCCCCCTGGGGGGTGATTTCTCGCTTTCTGTCTCTCTGTCTCAGTCTGTCTGGCGAGCGCACGTGCCCTATAACAAAAACCTCTCCAAAAAATAAATAAATAAATAAATAAATAAAATAAACTTTTGTCTTCAAGAGAGATTTTTACTATAGGGCATATGTGCTCACCAGAGAGACAGCAAGAAATCACCTCTTGAGGGGATGACCATGCCGCAACCCCGTCTCCTCCATTCTCCTCTCAAGACTTTGGGCACACATGCACATGTGCCCAGCATGAATTTAAGCCACCAGGTCCAAGACTCAAATCGCTGTTGACTATGTGAGAGTCCAGCGACGTAACCATTGCGCCACCTGCTGGTGCTCAATAAATAAACTTTTATTTATTATTTTTTTTGGAGAGGTTTTTGCTATAGGGTGTGTGCCTCGCCAGAAAGAGAGATAGAAAGTGAGAAATCACCCCCCAGGGTGGGATGGCCATACCGCAATCCCTTCTCCTCCATTCTCCTCTCGGGATCTTGGGCATGCACGCACACACGCCCAGCATAAGTTTAAGCTGCTGGGTCCGGGACTCAAACCACAGTCAACTACATGGGAGTACAGCGACATAGCCATTACGCCAATCCAAAATAAGCTTTTTAAAAAGCAATAAATGTGATTCAACATTAATAGAACTTTAAAAAATCAGTTCAATTGACTAAAAAAAAATTTGACAAAATTCAATACCCAATCATGATAAATACTCTTTGTAAATTAGGAATAGAAGAAAACTTCATCACTTAATAAAGGGCATCTATGGAAAATCTACAACCATCATTCTTAACAATAAGAGACCAAATATTTTTGCCCTAAGATCATGACCAAGGCAAGTATATTCACTGGACCACTTGAGCAGGTATTGAAAGTCAGAAACAATGCATTAAAGCAAGGAAAAGAAACAGTGTATGTGTGATCTTTCTCTATTATAGAGTAAGCAAACTTTAAAAAAAAAGAAACATAAGACATTCAAATTGAAAGAAAGAATGCTGCCTTTATATGCAAGAAATGACATTGTCTATACAGAAAATCCTACAGACTCCACAGAAGAACTACTAGAACTAAAACAATTTAAGTAAGGTAAGGAAACATAAGTCAGTGTAAAAAAATATACTGTATTTCAATACAATAAAAAATGATTGGAAAATGAGATTTTAAAAATATGATTTGCAGTAACATCCATATACGATATCCTTAAGGATAAATTTATAAAGATATGTGTAAAATCTGTACAATAATGTACAGCTATAAACCATTTTCTTTTTTTCTAGTTTTTGCTATAGTGCATGTGCTTGAGAGAGAAAGAGAGGGACAGAAAGTTAGAAATCACTGCCTCGGGAAGTATAGCCATGCCACAATCCCCTCTTCTCCATTCTCGGGATTCTGGACAGACACACACACACACACACACACACACACACACACACACCTTAAATGTTTTTCAAGTACAGGACTCAAACCATGTAGTCAACCATGTAGAATCCAGCTGCTCCAACCACCATGCCACCAGCTGGCCCCTATAACACACTTTTAAGAGAACTTAAAGACATAAATAAATAAATACATACATACATACATATATATATATATATATATATATGCATCATGTTGTAAGGTTGAAATGTGTTTCCCCTAATAATACATTGAAATCCTAACCCTGAGGGTACATATGAAATGTAATCTTATTTGGAAATAAGAGTCTTTGTAGATCAATTAAAATGAAATTATACTAGATTATGGTGAACTCTAAATCCAATATGATTGGTAGTGTTTAAGATGAGGGAAATTTGGACACAAATACACAGGTGAGAAGGCCATATGAAGACAGGAGCGGAGACTGGAGTGATCTACCTACAGACCAAGGAGTGCCAAGGATTACTGGTAACCACTAGAAGAGGCCAGAGGAGGCAAGGAAAAATTCCTACCCTACAACCCTCAGAGAACATGGCTCTACTGACACCTTGATTTCAGACTTGTGGCCTCTAGAATTTTAAGATTTTTTTTAAAGCCACCTAGTTTTTGACACTTTGCCCTAGGAAACGCATACACTTCTTTATGGAATGAAAAACTCAATACTGTGAAAATGTAGGTGTTTCCAGGGCCAACAGGTGGCGTGGTGGTTAAGGCACTGGATTCCCACATGGCCAACTATAGTTTGGGTCCAGACTGGCACCTTTCAAATCCAGCCAGACACGTGTATGAACATGCCCAAAATACTGAGAGCTTTGAAGGGACTGTGATGTGGCCATCCCCACTGGGGGTGGGGGGAGTGACTTCTCACTATCTCTCTCTCTGGCTAGCGCATATGCCCTATCATAAAGCCCACCCCCAACCCTCCAAAAAGGAAGGTTTTGCCTTAATTTAAAACACAGGATTGTCAAGATTAAGGTTGTGGAGAGGGGAGCAGAGAAATGGGATGAGATTTAAGAGGCTGACTTGCTTCCCTGCTTCAGGGGAAGGGTTAAGTGCCTGGCACAACTAAATGGAAATGTCCATTCAGTCCCAAGGCCTCAAAAGAGAGCTAGTCTGGAGAAGAGATTTTGTAGTAATCCTCTACTAATCAAGACCATACGGTCAATAGGATTACCCAAAGACAGAAAAGAAGATGGCTAAGCCAAAACCTTTATTGAGAGGCCAAAGGTCACAACTCACAAAGGGTAACTACTCAAAGGAGGGAGCATTTCCGCCCCACCCCATGCTGTTTTCTCTCACACACATAAAGAGATATAATATTCCTTTCCCTCTCCCACCTCAGCAGTGGTAATCAGGACAGCAGCAGCTCTGGCTACAATACAAAAAGCAAGTGACGAGGAGGCCACTGCTCCACAAGTATCAAACTGAATCCCCTTTAAGAGCTACCGTTTCTGAGACCTGGGCTAGAGAGAGAACATTTGGTTCAAGACCTCTCCATGCCCAATTACAATTCTATCAGTCCCTTCAGAATGAGGCAGGAACAATGCTAGAAAATGGTAATTGGCGAGGGGGCTGGAGCACCTGCCCAACTGGCTGGATAGATTAGGACAGGAAGTTGCCCGAGTAGGTAGTGAAGGTGGGGGATGTCTAGCCAAGGAGATGAACCCACTGGTTCGGCCACATTTGATAATGGTCGATGAGACGAGAAGAGAACGATCAGTGGGCCCTCGCAGAATATAACGGCTGGGGCCTTTTGAGCGACTCTTTCTTGTGCTCAGCCTGCTCCTACTTCTTGGGAGTATACTTGCGCTTAATAAACAACCCTTTGCTTTCACGATTGGCATGTTTCGCTCAATTCTTTAGAATACTGAGAACCTGGATGATCACAGGAGTCATCCGCAACAAGGTGACTGTAAACTAGAGCCAGGACTGTTCAAATTCTTCCAACCAGTTCACCTGTGCAGCGGTTCAGAAGAAGCTGAGGTACATGGTAGTGAACCATGACATGAGGTATCTATGTCCCCATTATTACTGCTATTTACTTCAGAGGAGTAAGGTGAATCTGTTCAGCAAAGTCTCAGAATACCTCCATTCCCAACAGTGAACCAGTTCAGAGAAATGACTCTACATTGAAAAGAACTGAAAACGTTGGAAAATACTGAAAATATCTTCTAAAATGAATCCCTGAACTGATAAGGATATAAGGAATACTGAGGTGGAAACAAAGGACAGGCAGGAAGACAAGGTAAGCAGAGTACTGAAACGGGCTTGCATCTCCAGGTCAAAGGAAAATAGGGAAACCTGAGTTTTAAGGTAAATGGAACAAAAAGACAAAGCACAGGATCTGGTCAGAGTACAGAGCACTTCTCAGGAGCTATTACTAATGGAATTCAATGAGCAATAATAACTACACTTGTAAATTACTCATTAAAAAAATAATAGCTTGAACCAAATCATGCGCAATTTGACAGCCATCAGCCAGGAGGACAGAAAAAAATTTATTCAGGGTGGTAAAAAGATAGTCATCTCTTAGATTTGCTGTCATTTTGATTAATTTAATTGCAAAGGCAGTCAAGACCAACTGTAATGCAATTTAAGGAGCTCTAACTAGAACAATGTATAAAAAGCAGTTAAGGTTCAGAAAAAAGAACAAATTAGCACCATTTGTTTACATTTCATATAATGAAGAGGCACGAAGTCTTCTGTATTTAGCATATATAATTATAATACTTTGTTTAAAATAGAATAGGCAAAGAATTAAGGATGCAAAAATAACTTCATTTGCATTGAAGTACTCAGTACTTCTTGTTCAAAAGAAATGCATTTATTATCAACATTCCAACAAGACATTTAAAAATGGATCTATATAATCTAGTATCAACAAAACCTTCTCATTAAAAAAGATTTTCTTCATCTAGGCAAAGTAGAAAAGAGATGACCAGAGTCTTGGGGTACATAGCAAATCACTGCTCAAGGGGTACATAGTTGCCGTTTGAGGTCATGAAAACGTTCAGGAAGTGGACAGCGTTGGCTGCATAGCACCACAGATGCACTTAATGCCACCAAACTGTACTCTCCGAAATTGCTAAAAATAAAGTATCAGGTGCATTTTTGCTACAATAAAAAATGCACAGGAAAAAATATTTTCATATAATTCCTTAAAGTTTTAAATTCTCGGCACCAACAGGTGGCATAACGGCTACGTGACTGGACTCCCACATGGCCAACTGCAGTTCAAGTCCCTGACCCAGAGGCCTGAAACTCACACCAGGAACATGTGCATGTGTGCCCCAAATCTTGAGAACATTGAGGAGAAGGGATGGCAGCGTGGCCATCCCCTCCAAGGAGTGATTTCTCGCTTTCTGTCTTTCTCTGTCTCTACAGTGAACGCATGTGCTCTGTAGCAAAAAATCTCTCTCAAAAAAAAAGTCTGAAATTCTCAAGTCTGAAATGTATGCCAATAGCCTGTTAATATTGGATGAGGGGTGGGTGCAGAATGTGATACCATAGTACATCCAGCCCACAAGAGGAGGGTCCTGAGTTCACATCACAGAACCTTTTTCTTTAAAAGAATTATTTCATTGAACGTCATTCATTCATTCATTCATTTTATTTTATTTGACCAGAGAGGGACAGAGAGAGGGAAAATGAATAAAGCAAGCCACCAGGTCTGGGACTGGAACCGTAGTCATCCATGTGGGAGTCCAGTGCCCTTAACTACCATGACACCTGCCAGCCCCACATCACAGAACCTCTTGATGCTGTGACCCACTCCCAGCTTCAGTCAATCCCTGATCAAGGGCCTGTGCGCTTGGAATACTCAGGGAGGTCTCCGGACACACACTCACAACTTCTCATGTAGGTCAGCCCCATCGATTGTCAGGTTCTCCTGCTCTCTGTACCTCTGCCAAGGTCCATATCCAACTCCCTGTATCCAATGCTTTGGCAGTATATTCAGGTATATACAGGACTTAATTCCAATTTTTCAAAAAAGGCTTTTCCCTCTCTACAGAGCAGATGTTAATCAACCTGGCTATTTAAGTTGACAGCTTTTCTATCTTACAGTTGAGGCAGACAGGGAATTTAAAGAAAAAAGTAGAGATCACTAAGTCTAACCATAATGCTTCCCTTTTCGAGCTTTTGCTAGGAAGAACTCACAGTACCCAATGGTAATAGTCAATTTTCAGTCATCTGTATCGATAATTAGCCATGCATTTAACAATGTTTTAAACCAGTCAGAAATTTGTCCAAGTATTTCAGAGTCTGAATCACAATGTTACTCCTAGGAGACAAGAAATGGCTGGCATAGGTGGTATGAAATCTTCCTAAGTATGATAAAACATTTAAATGTCAAAATGGTTTGCATACCCCACATGATAGGCCCTATTCTTCTGGTATCAACTGATGGAGAAAATGCAAAATAACATAACATTGGGATGAATTTGAATGGTATGTTTAAGTGAATTTTATTTACTAAGTCAAAACAGTATCTACCTATGTTTGAAAACCACTAGTGCACATGTGTATGAAATTCCTTTTTTTTCCCTAAGTTTACTATTTGACATACATGTGGATTCATGAATCCTTTGTCAAAGGGAACCACCGGCCAGAGGCTGACCTGGGAGAATAAACTAGCAGACAAAGTAGCTCAGAGCGCCCTCCCAGCCCCGCCCCTACAGACACTTCTAGAGGAGATTGGTATCACTCAGTACACAACATAGCTTAAAACACAGCTGATATAATTCAGTCTAATAAGTAAAATCTGTATGGTCAAGGTTAAAAAGGAAACATACCAAACAGCACAAAATTTAACCCTCTCATCATTCTGCAGTGCAGTCTCTTATCCCACATCCTTCTCTACCTTACAGCATAGTATTTTCCATTACAGGTGAGATACAGAAACCACTTTCAGAGGCCAGCCAGTGGCACCGCATGAACATAACACTCTGCAGTATTGGACCTACATGGGAAGCTCCCAGGTTCACGCCCCGAATCCTCCTTGGACACGTTGAGCACACATGCGTGCGCCCATGATCAGGATGACTGAGGCTGAGGGTGGATCTCAGCATAAGAATGGTGTTAGTGTGCTGGTCTTTCTAGTATTCCCCCTCTCTCTTACTCCTTCTCACTCTCTCTTCCTTTCACTCAGAATAACCAAACAAATGTTAAGAGAAAAAAAAATATCATATTTTAATTGTCCCTCATGGCACAAAGATAACTTTGTTGTCTCATTTTCACCATATAGTTACCCTAGTTCCAACCAAATAATCACTCACGGCTTCCTGCACACAGTCTGAGCATTACCAATGCCACAGTTTTACCTAATTTATTTTTTCCCCACAATTTGCCAGAGGGCACATGCACTCCCAGGAGAGGGACAGAGAGCAAGACAGGGAAACAAGAAAGCACTCCCCTGTGAAGAATGGTCACACCCAGTCCTGTCTTCATTTCTTCCTCCTTTGGGGATTTTGGGCACACATGAACACATGCCTGGTGTATTTCTCAAGGCCAGTGTGTTTCTCAAACCTCCAAGTCTGGGACACTCCAACTGTCTTAACCCCAGGACGTGGGGCTGCCTAGACAATGCGTATTTTTCTCTTAGATTTTGCCATAGGGTGCAGGTACTCTCCTGAGACAGAGACAGAGAAAGTGAGAAATCACCAGGGGAATGACCATGCTGCAATCCCTTCTCCTCCATTCTCCTTTCAGGATTTTGAGCACACACGCACACACGCATGATGTGATTTTCAAGTTGTCAGGTCTGAGACGCAAACCACACACAGTCATGTGGGATCCAGCCGCCTTAACCTCCGCACCACCTGCTGGCCTGACAATTCATGTTTTAAAAAAGATGAAATTTAGTACTTTTTTGCCCAAGAGCACAAAAAGGATTTTTTCCTTCTATTTTTATCTAGGAAGACCCTACATACAATCCTTTGAGGGCAGAAATCCATTTTTAAATTGGGTGATTCTGTGTTGCTATTTACAGCACAATGTTATAAGCCTGTTCTCCACCTCAAGATGCTGTAGGCATAAACTAACTTATGATATGTATTATTTTTAAAAAGCCCAAAATTCTTCACACATAACTAAAATTTTTTTAAAAATAAAGTCTGAGCCAAGACCTTTCCTATTCTGAAATAGGCATGTGATCTGACTCATGGAACTGCGTTAACTCTATTCCTAAAGATGATGTAGTAAGGGAGCAACGGACCATGAGTCAGATGACTTCACTTCTCATTCTAGAGCTAAACCTTACTAGCCGTGTGATCTCTGGCAACCAGCAATCTCTCTGAACCTTAATCTTCTCATTTGTTAAAAGGGACTAACAACACCGACCTACTCCTCTTGATGGGCTGAGATTCGGTAAATGAAAGAACTATCAAGTGAAAGATGGCATTATGTCACTACTTCATTACAAGTACATTTCAAGATTTCAAGTCTGTAACAATTGTACTTTGTTTCACTTTGATACAAAAAGACAGCTTGTATGTCAGTTTCCCTGGTAACCTGTTAACTTGCTCACTGCACTGAAAATCTTTGTATCAGGGAAAAAAAAAAAAAAACCTCATCTTTTCTTCTTTATTGCTTTTAATTTACTTCAAAAAATACAAGGTAATGTCAACAGAGTACTACTACTCTAATATGGCACTGGATGGACAGAGAAATGTATAGATCAGTTTCACTAAGCAATACTGCCAAAGTTCTAAATACAGTATTAGCAAATAAAATCATTTAAAAGATAACATCTCCTAACCAAGTAAAAATCATTTTAGGGATATAAGGATAAGCAAATATCAGGATATCTTCTAAGATAATTTCCTAATTATTAGGTCAAAAATGAAAACTAAGCATATCAGGGCTGGCAGGTGGCGTGGTGGTTAAGGGCACTGGACTCCCACATGGCTGGTGGCTTGTTTTCTCACTTTCTCTCTATAAACGTATATATCTCATTCTGTCAAAATTTAAAATAAAGTTAAATAAAATAATTCTTAAAAAAAAAATAACAAAAACTTTTAAGTATATCAACAGAGGTCTCAAATTAGAATGAAATGTGCAAACATTCCCAAATAAACACCTCCTAATAAATGAAGGAACAAAGGGGGAGAGTATTATTTGTTATGACCAGCAGCTAGGGTGGTGGTTAAGGTGCTGGACTCTCACATGGCCAACCGTGGTTCGAGTTCTGGACCTGGTGGCTCTCTCTCACTCTCTCTTTAACTCTCTCACTTTCTCTCTTCCTCTGTGTATGTATGTCTCTGGTGAGTGTATGTGCCCTATAGCAAATTAAAAAATAATAAAAAATTAAATTAAATAATTCTTGGGACCGGCATTTGGCGTACTGGCTATGTCACTGGACTCCCATGTAGTCCACCATGGTTCGAGTCCCAAACTCAGTGGTTTAAACTCACACCAGGCACGTGTACGTGTGTGCCCGCGTGCCCAAGATCCCAAGAGGAGAATGGAGAAGGGATTGTGGTGTGGCCATCCCCCACCCCCCGGGGTGATTTCTCGCTTTCTGTCTCTCTCTGTCTTTCTGGCAAGTGCACACGCCCTACAGCAGAAACCTCTCCAAAAACAAAAATATTAAATAATTCTTTAAAAAAGATTATTTGCAAATGATTATGAAATAAACAAGAAAAATGTACTGAAAAATTATTACTAGAAACAATACCACACAGCTGACTTACAAAATTAGTGCGAAAAATTCAACAGTTTGCCTTCATAAAAACAATTAGTTAGAAAACATAAAAAGAAAAAATATTCCACTTACAATGGCAGCCAAATAAAGGATAAATGACACCCAGGATTAATGACAAAAAATTGTAAAGGATTTTATGAAGAAAACTGTAATGTCTATTGAAGGATTGCCAATATTGGAAGAGGAAGATTCAGTATTAGGAAGGGGAGGGGAAAAGAGAGAAGGTACAGAGGGCAGCAGTTTTATCAGGCTCCCGGCAGGAAACTAATAGCACACTCAACTGGGCAGGTAACTGGAGAGACATTCATGAAAGGAATGTTTCCTAAGGTCCCTGCAGGGTGAAGCATGCAGGAGCCAGCAATAGCATGAAGCTGTTACTGCTGTCATTGCTGGGCCCTAGGGACTGCTCTCACTATAGGAGAGGAGCTGTTGGACAAGATGCATGGCCTTCGTAAGACAGACGCAGCACCACTGAGAGGCTGGGAAATACAACTTAACTTCTCTTCCAATCTGCCCTGTTTCCTGCTAGACCTCTCACTGGTCAAACCCAACCAAAAGCCAAAGGGCAAGAGAGTCTGGGTGATGCGCTTCACAGACATCAGCATCCTTAAAAAGAGGGACCAGCAGGTGGTGTAATGGTTACGTCACTAGACTCCCACATAGTCGACCGCAGTTTGAGTCCCAGACCTGGCAGCTTAGAACTCACACAAGGCACATGTGCATGTCCACCAAGAGGAGAACAGAGGAGAAAGGATTGCAGAGTGGTCTTCCCCACTGGGGGTGGGGGGGGGGGAGAGGGGAGGACTTCTCACTTTCTGTCTCTCTGTCTCTCTCGGTAGAGGGACCAGCAGTTAGCGTAATGGCTATGTCCCTGGACTCCCACGTAGTCGACCGCGGTTCAAGTCCCGGACCCGGTGGCGTAAAACTCACGCCGGGCGCATGTGCGTGCGTGCCCAAGATCCCGAAAGGAGAATGGAGAAGGGACTGCGGCATGGCCATCCCCCCTGGGGGGTGATTTCTCGCTTTCTGTCTCTCTGTCTCTCTCTGTCTGTCTGGCGAGCGCATGCGCCCTATAGCAAAAACCTCTCCAAAAAAAAAAAAAAGGTAGAGAGGAGGAAACATCTGAAGGTGTGAAAGAATACCCAGCACAGCAGCTAGTCTCTTTCGATTATTTACTCTATGCCAGACACTGCTCTAAGGACTTTACCTGGATCAATCCTTTTAATTCTCACATGGTCAAATAATGCCAATTTACCCCAAACGACAAATTCAAACAATCCCAACAATAATGACAAGAGAGTATGCACTGGATAAGAAAGAGGGAAGAAGGATCTTTGACAACTGATAAAAAGTTCTTCTAGTATAATAAATCACTCACGTAAGACCAAAGAGAGAGGGGGAAAAAAAGAGAATAATCCTATCAAATTTTCAAATAAATTATTAAGCTATGGTAATTAAAACAGTTTGACCCTGGCACATCTTGTTTCAGATCAATGAAACAACAGAAATTCCAGGAATACACCAAAATATATCCAAGAATTTCACATGTGCTAGAGATGCTATTTCAAATGGAGCGGAAAGATGCGTTATTTAATGAATAGGGAAAACTGGCTAGTAAATAATTGGGCAAAAACCTAGATCATGGACTTATTCCACAAAAAATTCCAGAGGGAGCAAAGAATAAAACATGAGGAACAAACTAGAATAGAGTAAAATCATAAAGACTAATGTAGAACTGGAAAGAAACGTGAGGATGAACATGTATTATGAGAAAGTAGAGGACAATACTCTAAACATGACATGGACTCAGACGCTTTAAAGGAAAAAATACACATGTGACTAAATAATTGTGCTATGCACAAAAAACATCAGTAAAAAGTTGAGACCAGATACTAGTAACGCTAACAAAATCTTACTTCCCTCATGTCCTATTACTCTTGCAATGCAAGGGGAAGGTAATCGCCAGGTACATACTTTTTAAAAATACAAATGCCATTAACATAAAAAAAATGCACAAAGTCACTTAAACAGAGGCAAAAACAAACCAGTAAGACACCTTTCTCTTTTAGCTTATCACACTGGCAAGGATTAAAAAGACTGATAATACCTTAGCACCAGTGAGGACACGGGGATGACCAGAGAAAGAACGGACAGGTATCCGTTTTATTCAGACTCTCACTCTCCAACTGAGGAGCCAAACAGATTGGAACCCTTTATTATGTGGGGTGTCCCCTCTCTTACTATCCAAATCACAGGACTAAACAGGTTTGGGAAACACCAACTCTCTCACCATTTGAACTCACTGTGCTAATTCAAGAAAAGAAAAGATCTGTACAAGGGAAGGACTGTTAAAGAGTAAAGCAGTAATAACATAAATTGGTGTAACCTATGGGGCTGGCAGGTGGCGTAGTGGTTATGGGCACTGGACTCCCAAAAGTCTCTCTCTCTATCTCTCCCTGGTGAAATTAAAAAAAAAAAAAAAAAAAAAAAAAAAAAAAAAACCCAATAATAAAAATAATAAATAAAATAAAGTGGGTTAATTTTTTTTAAAATTGATGTAAGCCTTTTAAATATCAAAATGGTAAATGCTTTTGATATTAAGCCAAACATAGCTTTTGGCTTAAGTTCCACTTCCAGAAATGTAGCTATTTGGATGAATGTAAAGATATACGTACGTACACTATATACACTGCGGTACTGTTTGTCAGTGCTTCCAAAACAAAAACAAAACTATTAACAGTCTAGATATCTTGATCAGGAGGAACCAGATTAAATGACAGTATACTCATACTGAAGTCATGAGATATTGGTTTTCCAAAGGTGACTGGTACTGGGGAAAAACTATCTAGTGAATCCTCTTAGACCAGAGACCAAAAACTAATTGTAAATATTCAAAATGATAGAGATTCTCAAAATTTTGACTTAAAAAATAAAAAAATGTAAAAACTTTATACTGTTAACAAAATTGAAGTTATAATTTCAACTACATACAGATTCTCAGGAGAATAAATTATTTTTTAGTGTAGTCTTTTTAACAGAATTGCATGGTAGCACTGTAACATATCCTTTGTGTTTTCCTTATAGACAATCACAAAAAAGATATATTTTTCCAAAAATCTGGAAAGGTTTTATCCATTTTTCCTGCAAGCATCTCTTTACTCATTCGGTAGTCAAGTCAGGCTCCCTGTGTATCTCCATTATAATGTTCTTCAATAGTTAATAGCTTTGAAAGACCAGCAGTTAGCGTAATGGCTATGTTGCTGGACTCCCATGTAGTCGACCGCGGTTCGTGTCCCGGACCCGGTGGCTTAAAACTCATGCCGGGTGTGTGTGCGTGCGTGCCCAAGATCCTGAGAGGAGAAAGGAGGAGAAGGGATTGTGGCGTGGCCATATCCCCTGGGGGGTGATTTCTCGCTTTCTGTCTCTCTGTCTCTATCTGTCTGGTGAGCACATGCGCCCTATAGCAAAAACCTCTAAAAAAAAAAAAAATAGTTAATAGCTTTGGGACCAGCAGTTAGTGTAATGGCTATGTTGCTGAACTCCCATGTAGCCGACCGCAGTTCGAGTCCTGGACCCAGTGGCGTAAAACTGACACTAGGTGTGTGTGCGTGCAGGCCCATGATCCCGATAGAAGAATGGAGGAGAAGGGATTGCAGCATGACCATCCCCCTGGGGGCTGATTTCTCGCTTTCTATCTCTCTGTCTCTCTCTTTCTGGCAAGTGCACGTGCCCTATCCAAAAAAAAAAAAAAAAAAAAAAAAACTAAAAGAAGTAGTTAATAGCTTTGGAGCTGGCAGGTGACACAGTGGTTAAGGTGCTAGACTCCCACATGGTCGATCATGGTTCGAGTTCCAGACCTGAAGGCTTGCTTTCCTACCTTCCCTTTCTCCCTCTTTCTCTCTCTGGTCAAATTAAACAAATGATGATGATAATAAAATAATTCTTTGAAAAAAATAATTAATAGCTTTGAGTAGTTTAGTATCACAGCCATGAACCTCATAAAAACCTATAGAGTTTGTAAGATTTGCAATTTCAATCTGTAACTGATTTTGCTTGTCTTTACATTTTATTAAAAATGTATATAAAAGCTGACCCAGTCACTGTGGTGCAGTGGTAATTCAAGAGCCTGGACAACATTGGAAGCCATGTAGTGACCATGGGTTCAAGTCCGTGGATCAGCATGAAAACCTGTGGGCACGCATGCATAGGCCCAGAACCCTGAGGAGCTAGAGGACTGAAGAAAGGGGGTCATGACACGATGAGAGCCTGTCAAACGTGCTTCTCTTTCTCTCATGCCTGTGCACATACTAATTAAAAAAAAAAAAGTTAATGAGTAGAAAGTAATTTTTTTTTTAATTGTTAGGAGGTACAAGTGCATTTTAGAGAAGGGGGGAGGGAGAAAACACAATGGAGAGTCACACTGCAATGCCACTGCCTTCAGTTCTCCACCAAGATCTTGCTGGGATCTTGGACTTACACATACCAAATACATGCCTGTGTTTTTTTCAGGCTGCCAGGGACAGGACTCCAATGGCATAGTCAGCTCTGTGGGAATCTGGCTTCCTTAGTCACCAGCTCACAGGCTGGCCTCCAAGTGGAAACCAATTTTAAAAGTGGTGCTTTCACTACTGACATTTTTTTTTCTTCTGATGACCTTTGTTTATATAACCAATCTAGTATCACAGATATTAAGTAGTCATTAAATAAGGATGGCATGTCTATTATACTGACATAAAAATGTGTAAGATTTGTGTGCTTTTACAACTTTACATCTTGGTGTCAGCAGGAGGCATGGTGGTTAAGGCTATGGACTCCCAGATGGCCAACCATAGTTCAAGTCCCAGACCTGGTGGCTTGATACACACACCAAGCTCATATGCCTATGTGCCCAAAATCCCAAAAGGAGAATGAAGAAGGAATTGTGGTGCGGCCATCCTCCCTGGGGGTGGTGAGTTCTCACTTTCCCTCACTCCATCTCTCTCTGGCAAGTGCAGACACTCAAAGACAAAAACCTTAACAACAAGAAAAACATTTCTTAAGAGAGAGAGAGAGACAAGACACCCAGACACACAAACACAGAAGCCCCTTTCCCATGAATTCTTTAGCCTTTCTCTCGCCAGGGAAACAGCATGTCTGTATGTGTACCCAGCATGTTCAGGTTGACCCAGGAGCTGGACCCAGAACCTAGAACCAGGAGCTGGACCCAGGGCCTTCCTATATGGCTTCAGTATCACTAAGATTTCTGCCACACCAAGATTTCTGTATTTATAGAACGGTATGTATAACACGATTCTGTTTGTTTTAAAGAGACATTCAAATGTATACATAAAACACGCACATCCATGGTACATATCAAGTTCTCTACATGTGAATATGTACTCAGGAAAAGCATTCAATAAATTCAATATTGCTTTGCTCTGGGGAATTATTAAGAAAAGTTTTCTTTGGTCTGCACTTTATATATCCTCCTGAATTACTTGATTTACTACAAGGAGGTAAAATACCGTATTTACAATAATGTATTTACAATAATAATAATAATGATAATGTTACAATTAGGTTTTAAGTGAAGTACACAGTGGGCCAGCTCTGTGGCCTAGTCATCAAGGCAGCCAAACTGCACACAGCTGACTACGTGGTTCAAGTCCCAGATCCAGTGTTTGAGAAGCACACTGGGCGCATGTGCATGTGTCCAAAATTCTGAAAGGAGGAAGAGATGGAGGGAGAGAGACTGTAGTTTGGCCATTCCCCTTGGTGGGGGCAGTGCTTTCTCTTCCTCTTTTTCTCTGACTCTCTGAAGAGTACATGTACCATCTAGAAAAAAAAGAATTAAGTACAAAGTAATAAATAATTTTTATAATTCTAGCTACTAGGGGTTTAAGCCCTAACAAATAAAAATTACTAAATCTAGCTATCTCAAATACTAATTAAAAGCCATTTCAGAAGAAATCCTTTTGCAACACTCAATTATTCAAACAGGTTTTCTTTTCAAATATAATTGCTTTATGCAGAAAACCTTTACCCCATTATCTTACAGAGATAGATAGGATCTGGGCTTTGATTACAAGTTGTAAAACAAAACTTGAGGTTTAAGAAATAAGAGAGATAAACAAATATAATTCAAAATTATGGTATAACATCGGTACTCACTCAAGCAATTTTAAGTAGTCTCAAATCTTCTCTAAAAAGGAATGTGTTCATTCTATGCTAAAGCTCTACTGAAAGTTAAAATGATAATTCCACAATTCTCAAAATGTGGTATAGGAAACCCAGCACCCTTTCATGAGGCCCAAAAGATAAAAGTAAGTACTGTGGACCCGCTATGGTGATGCAGAGGTAACAATGCTCAGTAATGTTTACGCCACATGGAAAGGTCCTGCGTTTGTCTTTGGGTATCCCTGTACGCACTGGATATGCTGATTTGGGCCCCTCCCAGTGGGCTGACGCTGAGGCTGGATTATGGCGTGAAGACCCAGTTGGGGATGCCTATTTCTCTATCTCACAGAAGAAATAAATCACCTTAAAAATACATATACATGCATTGTTAAAAGAGTGATTCAAAGTACAAAATAGGATAATAAACCTTACATTAAATATAAAGTACAGAAAATTCACAGATGTGGTCTCAATTCCACATCGTAACTAACCTCTACAAAACTGTCATTTCTTGAGTTTCAGTGTCATATAAAAAAATATCCACGATTACATGGAAAGGCTTCTAAACTTTAACCAAACCAATACATCCCAACAAATTCAATGCAGAAGTCTAGTCTTCTAAGGCAGACATTAACATGACTGGAAAATGTAAAACAGTGCTACTCTCTTATTTTGCATAGGGGGAGAAAACACACAGACACACAATATTGGGGCCAGCAGGTCCTTAAGGCACTGGATTCCTACATAGCTAATCACAGTTCAAGTCCCAGTCCCAGCAACTTGAAAAGAGAGTAGACTTAGGCTAGAATACCATCATTTACTATTGTTCTTACTGTAAGTCGAAGAGCATAACATTTGTCAAAATTTTATACAGTGGCTTCTGGTCACTCTCTAGAGCAGAGAAATGGTTGCTTTGGAAATGTAACGAAGCCTGGCTGGTACAAGTGCCTATGCCCAGTGGCACGGTCCTTGCTGGCTGGGATAGTAAGGATCACCAAGTGTCAAGACCCTGTCCAAAAAGACAACAAGCAAAAGAACCCGAACTATTTCTTTTTTTTTTTTTTTAGTCAATCTCTCATTTTAAAAACAAATAAAATAATGTAAGAATAAAAATTCTATAAAAATGTTCATACTGTTTGGATTGGTAATTCCACCTCTAAAAAAGCCACATTCAAGGAAATAACCAAAAATAAGAAGAAAGCTGTGCTAACATGTTCTTACAATGTTATTTCTAATAGAAAAAAAAAGTTTTTGTATAAGTATTCAACAAAACTAGATATTAAGCTATGTACATGCACCTGATAAATGATATAATCACAAAAATTATTTCACTGTGTTTTCATAACCTTTCCCTATGACAAAGCTTGCTAAGAATAATTATTCAAGTTGTAGGGACTATGAGTTATCCCACCAAAATTTATTCTCACATCCAACTTAAGCATATAATCAGTCACTTAGGTTCCATTTCTCATCCTCCTTCACAGTTACATGGAGCCATGCAACCAAGTTTCCATGGATGCCATATAAACAAGAGACAGCACGACTGCCTGCTCATCTTCTCTCTTCTCTACAGTGACCTGTCCAAAATCTCCTTTCATTCCCCTCTCCACAGGCTGGTGTGAACTGGTAACAACTCACAGACGAACACAAAAAGTGGATCCCTGGACTACTTCATGGAGCAAAATCACTTCACCAGCATACACATATTTCTACGCCAATATGTAACAGCAAAAACAAACAAACAAGAAAAGACGTTCTCTTATTATAAAGACTGGGTAATTTTACAAATCTATTATTTTTAAAAAGTATTACATTCCAAAAAGTTACAAAATCAAATAGACCCAATGATCACAACTATCTTAAAATACGTACATAAAACACAACAAATACATACATAAAAACGATGCTATGGTGGTAAGACTACAGGTAATATTTTCCAAACTTCCAATATTTAAAAAAATTACTTTGAAAATTTTAAAAATTGAGATTGTTAGTTAACAACTGAGACTGCTATTCTTTAAACAGAGGGGAAAAACAGTTTCAAAAGTGATTTAAGCAGTTTTTATTCTATCCACCTTCATCATGATATAAAGCATGTGTACTGTAGTCCATGTTCCAATTCCAAGGTGCATGGCCTGCAAGTTAACCCATTTCTGTTCTTTAACAAGTAAAGAATTACCTACTCTTGTTCCTCAAGGGCACTAGCTAGCATCCTTACCCAAATAAGACTAGCTTCATGTAACTAAATAAACTTTTTCTACTTTTCAAAAAACTCTTTTTTCTTCTGTGTTTGCATTTTTTAGAGAAAACATCTGAATGCAAGACAAACCAGAACCTGACCCAAAAAGCAGCTTTTTGCCTTTTCTCACGCAGCAGCTTCCTTCAGCCTAAAAATCTTTCTGAAGGAGGATGAGAGCTCGTCCCACTGTGAAAAGCCTAACTTCTCATGAAGCAGCAATTTAAGATTAAAGTTCCCTCCTCCCCAAACCAAGAAACCAAAACATCCAAATCCAAAGAAAGCAAAATAAATGAAAAACATTTGCTATCCTCTCCTTTCAAATTATATAATCTCTCTAAAAATGCAGCCAACTTATATGGTATCTTGGTATCTCCAAGTCTCATAATTAAATTAAAGGTTTGAAGAGGGAGAAATGTACACAACCCTAATATAACACTACTACAAATCTGTTTAATTGTAAGGGTAAAAGAGATGTCCCTGACTTCCTAAGGACACGTACCACAAAATGTTATTTCTACACTGTGCTGTCCAATGAGAATCACTATCTACTTGTGGCTATGGAATACCTGAAATAGTGTAAGTCAGACAAGATAAGCTCTAAGTGAAAATATACACTGGATTTTGAAGATTTAGTATCCCAAAATTGTGGTTATCAATATATATATTTAATTGCCAGAGGGTACATGAGCTTGCCAGAGACAAAGAGACAGGAGATGGGAGAGACAGGGGAAAAGCACCCTCTACCCAGTGGGGTATAGTCATGCTCCAATCCTTTCCTCCATTTCTCCATCCTGTCAGGATTTGGGGCACATATGCAAATGTGCCCAGTGAGTTTTTCAAGCCATCAGGTCTGGGATTTGAACCATGGCTGGTCATGTGATATCCTGCATCCTTAAGTACTAGGCTACAGAGCTGACCCTCAATATCTTTATAATACAGATTACAGGTTGGGCCGGCAGGTGGCATAGTGGTTAAGGTGCTGGACTCCCACATGGCCAACCACAGTTTGAGTCCCAGACCTGGCTGCTCGCTTTCTTACCTTCCCTTTCTCTCTCTCTGGTCAAATTAAAATAATAATAAAATTAAATAAATAATTCTTTTAAAATACTGATTACAGGTTATCGGTTTTGAATCTAGTGTATTAAATATACTAAATTTTACTTTATTTCTTCCATGAGAGAAAGGTAGAGAGAGCTAAGCTAGAGACACACACAGCAATCCACCCTTAGTTCCAGCCAGCCTGGAACACGGATACCTGCCTGCACACCCAGCGCGCACAAGGACTTCCTGTTGTGTAACCGATGTGCCATGTCCCACTACCCTGCCCTTCAGCTTACTTTTGAAAATGTGACTACATGAAAATGTAAAATTTCACATGACTCACACTATATTGCTATAATATCAATGGTGTCACATCTAACTAGATGATCCATCTATTTTTAAAGAGAGATTTTTGGTATAGAGCATATGTGCTTGCTGGAGAGACAAAGACAGAAAGTGAGAAATCACAATCCAGAGGGGATGATCACACCACAGTCCATTCTCCATTGTCTTCTCAGGATTTTGGACATGCATGCACAAGTGCCTGACATGTCTTAAGCTGTCGGGCCCAGGACTTGAACCACAGTTAACTACATGGGAGTACAGCGACATAAACATTACTTCATCTGCTGGTCCCACTGATCCAGTTTTTAACAAACAAACAAACAAAGTGCCTGCATGCACATTAGAGAGAGAAAAAAATCCACAGGGTCTGGTCGGTCATACCACAATCCCTACCCTCCAGTCTTCCAGCACGCAGTTTCTCTATGCGGTCACCATATAGAACCCAGCTTCTCTTGAGCAGCAAACTGCCGCTGTACCACTGCGCTGGTCCAAACAAAACTGTATAACCATTCCCATTTGGCTTAATATTCTCCAGTTCCATACTCTTAGGCTGAAAACAGAGTGTGGGTTAACATGGGGTTATAATCTACAGGTTATTGATGATAAGGGTTGCCTACAGTTACCTGGTTACTCAATAGGGAACAATCTAGTAGGACAACCAAGGCCCCAAGAGAAACTTGATGACTTTTTACAAGGTCTTAAAGGACTGAAAACCTGTCCCACATTTTGCCATGTCATTTACCAGCTTTATGGGAGTGAATTTGAATGCTAATACCACTCCAGGAGGCTCTTTTCCAGAAATTCTTTAGTCATCACTCTAAGAATTAATAGTGGCATCCTGAAATGGCATATCATATTTTCAAACAGAAATATCTGGATGCCATAGCAGCCAAAGGACTGGGTCACTGACAGGATTTGATTAAGGTTTGACGCAATTTCTGCATTTGCTGAATAACTAGTTTTGGTGAAACACTGAGCCGAACAGAGCTAAATAAACAGTGTCCACCCTTAAGGAGCTCACTGTCTAATCAAACACACAGTACAGATCACTGGGTATGGTCAGCTGTGTTGAGCTAATCCTGGGCTGTAACCTTAACAACTGAAAACAAAGTTGGTTAATAAAGTTAAATAAATCTGTAGATAAAAAGCTGAGCTTGGACTAGGGAGGGAAGGAAGGTTATGGATAAAAAGAATCCAGGTAGTCTAGGGGTATGAGGAATGAACTCCAAGAACCCTCTGAAAGGTCATACGGTGTATACATTTCTGCATGGGCTCATCCCCACCCTTTGGGGGAAAGGTCAACGAATTTAAAGCAGTCAATAGATTCTCTGAGGCAGCAGGAATCCAAATGTTTAAGGAGCTTATTTACTTAAAAATTACACATTTGTATGTACTCTATGTAACACAAATAAAATGAAGATCTTAAAAGAGTTAAGAATAAATACAAGTAAAACATCAAAATATTGTTGCTATACTTCCAACAGCTCTTCCTGCAGAGCCTATGTGAATCTCACTCTACAGAGTACCAACATTAAAGCCATCCAAAAACATCCATGAGGAAAAGACGATAAAGACCTCTACGAAATTATTAAAAACCAAACATCAAATGGAAATGAGCTAAGGCCGACCACAAAAATCCTCCAAGTCACTTCCAGAAAGGTTTTCTGAGTATCCTTTTGGAACACTTTCATCATGAGACCAAGAAAAAATGAAACCAAACAATGTTGTTTCTATACATTTCAGGTAATCCATGTTCTGCTCTTAGCTTCGACTTGTCCTCATCTATGGTAATATTACAAGATGCCAAAAGAAATCCTTTAAAATGTTTGTAGGGTTTTTTTTTAATACATTCAAACTTTAATTCCATTTATTTATTTATTTTTGCCAGAGCATTTGTGCATGAGACAGAGGCAGAGAGAAAGAGAGACAGAGAGAAAGGGCAGGGAGTGAGAAATCATCCTTGGGGAGCTAGCCATCTCGCTCTTTCTCCTCCTCCGTTCTCTTCTTGAAATTTGGGGCACATACACACTTGGGTCAGGTGTGTTTTTCAAATTGCCAGACCACAATCAACTGGCCATGTGGGATCCAGCCACTTTAATCTCCATGCCACCTAAGGCTCTCCTTTAAAATGTTCTCTAAGATATAATTTCTTCAAAAATTTTAGGTGTCTGCCTGTCTAAAATGGGACCTAATTTTCATTTTTTTTCTGACTATAAAATCTGAGGTAACATAAAATTAGTATTTTAATTTGGGAAGAGTGTATATGCTAGTTGCTTTAACACTGAGAGTGCTTCAGCAGTATAGTCAGTTCTCAAAGTCATACATTTTTGTTTTGTCTTGTATTTTTAAATTTGCCAGAAGTGTGCACCTACCAGAGAGGGGGAGAAAGCACCCTCCAATGGGGTATGGCCTTGCCACAGTCCCCTCTTCTCTGTTTCTCCATCCCGTTGGGATTCTGGGCATGCGCAAACACACACATGCACCCAGCGTGTTTTTTAAAGCCCCCCCCCCCCCCCCCCCCGGGCTGGGACTCAAACCACACAGCCAGGCAGGTGAGATCCAGCTCTCTTAACATCAGGCCACAGGCCAGCCCTCAAGTCATTTATTTCCAATACACTTTTCCAAGCATAAAATTTTTTTTCTTTAATTCCACATTTTTGGTTTTAGAGAAATATTTATCCTATTATCTTCCTTGTAGCATACATTAAAAATATAAAGAGGTATTATATCAGTCAATAATTTGTTAATAACAACTAGTGCAACATCCCAAAATGAAAAAGATCTTTATCAAATTAGTATATTGAAAACAAGTTTACTGGCCCAGGAGGTGGCATGGTGGTTAAGGCACTGAACTCCCACATGGCCAACTGCAGTTCAAGTCCTGGCCCTGGCAGCTTGCTTTTCACTTTCCCTTTCTCTCTCCCTCTGTATCTCTTTGTTCAAAATAAATAATAACAAACAAAATTAAATAAATAATTCTTTAAAAAAACGAAAAGTTTACATGTAGAATATAAAAACATTTTAAAAAAATAAACTTATTCCCATTACTCAGTTAAAGAGACTTAAAGCTTACTAAACATTTAGCAGAAAAAGAAAATGACTTCAAAATTCAAGATCTATGTATAAAAATGATAATCACAATATTTTATTTCTGCACAGAAAAAATTCTTAATCAAAATGTTCTAAAATGTTAATAGTGGTTATCTCTGGGTGGCAGGCCTATGGATGGTGTTTACTTTCTGCTTTCTTCTTTACATTCCTTGTATATTCCATGTATTTTATAATAAGCATACATTAACTTTAGTCTGGGGAAAAAAAAACAAGTTACTTTTTAAAGTTCCTTTTAACAAGTATCACCCAGTTCCACTTATAGAAACAAATAATAAGCACTTGCTATTTCTATTCCAAATGGACAGGACTCCTATTCTAATTCTGGATTTATACTTCCCACTCACCAAAAACTCAGCCCCCACACCAGCACAACAGAAAGGAGCTCTAGTTCGAGAGATATCTCGGTTCAAATCCTAGAAACACCACTTATAGCTGTGTTACTGTGGGCAACTTACTTTTCTAAACCTCAGTGCACTCTTAAAAATAACTTACATAAATGTAGAGATTAAGATAGCTCCAATATTGTGAAGAGCGATTCAGAAAGGGCACAAAGATGAAAGTGAAATTTTAAAGCAACAGAGTAAGAAGAATTCAAAAAAGAAACCAGGCCCAGTCTAGGTGACCTGGTACATGGAGTGCTGGACTGCAGGGCTGGAGGCCAAAGCTGACCACAGATTCGGATCCCCAAGACAGCCTGAAAACACGCTGACACATGCACGGGCACCCAGATCCTGAGGAACCAGAGGGTTGGAGAATGGAGATCATGGAGTGAAGAGGGTGCTCTCTCTCCCTCCTTCTCCCCTCACCCGTGTGCACATGTGGAATCATAAAAAAGCAAATGAAATGATAATAAATACAATCTGGGATTCATCTACAGGAACACTATGGTAACATGTTCTGACATGATAAGCATGAAAGGACAAGAGTAAGTTCTTCATTCTTCTCAAAAGAACACTCACTACACGCTGTACACTGGGGACACAGCAGTACACAGGGTGAACAAGATCTGTTTCCTGAACACATCCTACAGAGGTGGAGGCCAGGTAGAGACAGACAAGTAAGTTAGTGGCATGTACTATAAATAAAATAAAACAAAACAATGGGATTCACAGGGGGAGGGGGCTTTTTTGTTTTTGTTTGTTAAGAGGTTTTTACCTTAGGGAGCATACGCTTGCAGGATAGACAGAGACCATGAGAGGGAAAGTGAGACATCACCCCCTGAGGGGGGATAGCCACATCGCAGTCTCTTCTCCTCCATTCTCCTCGCAGGATCTTGGGCACACACACACACAAACAAGCATCCAGCATGATTTTCAAGCCACTGGGTCTGGGAATCAAACCACAGTTGGCCATGTCAGAGTCCAGTGACGTAACCGCCATGTCATGTGCTGGCCCAGGGAGGAGTGCTATTTTAATAAGGTGGTCAAGGAAGGTTCTTCTGCAAAGATTAGGTTGTGATTTGAATGACAAGGGGCCATAAGAGCATCCAGCACAAAGTCAAGGACAGGAACAAAGCTGGCATTTTCACAGACAAAAATGAGACCAAGGTAAAGAGGCGACTGAAGAGGTAGCAGGGACCAGATGATATGGGTCCATATCATGAAAAGGTGTTTAGATTTTATTTCAACTATGATGAGAACCCACAGAGTTTCAACAACTGACATGATCTAACTATAGTTTAAAAGTTACTTTAACCAATGTGTGGAGACAGAATTCTAGTGACAGGAAGCTATTCTATCTGCAGCAAACATAGCTTAACAGGAGAGATTAGTGGACATGGTGAGCTGTGGTTAAGAGTCATTCCGTGGGGAGCCAGCAGGTGGCATGGTGGTTAAGGTATTAGACTCCCACAGGGTCAACAGTGGTTCAAGTCCCAGACCTGGCGGCTTTCTCTCTGTCCCTGTATCAAGTTTAAAATAATAATAACAACGGCAAATGATTTTTTTTAAGTTAATCCTAGGCTGTAACCATAATAACTGAATACAGATTTAGTTTCAAAGTCAAATAAATCAGTAGATAAAAAGCTGATTTTGGACTCAGTAAGCAAGGAAAATTATAAATGGGAATCCAGTATCCTAGAGGTATGATGAATGAACGCTTTGGAATGCCATACATTATATACATTTCTCCATGGGCTCACAATTACCCTTGGGAGAAAGGTAGAAGAGTTCACAGCAGTCAACAGATTCTCTTATGCAGTGTTCGCCAAACTTTTAATGAGCTTATTTACTTTAAAATTACACACTTTTAGGTACTCTATGCAACACAAAATGAGGATCTAAAAAAAAAAATAGAATAGAAATAAAAACCTAAAATTTTGTTTTAATACTCCCAATGCCTCTTCTGGCAGATCCCACTATCTTGGATCCTACTCTAAGATGTCCTAACATGAAAATAAAGACATTTCAAAACACCCATGATGAGGAAAAAAGGATGAAAAACCTCTACAAAGTTATTAAAACCATACCTCAAATGGAAATGAGCTCAGGTCAACCACAAAAATCCTCAGTCACTCCCAGAAAAATTTTCTCTGAGAATGACTTAGTACTTTACTGGGAGACAAGGCAAACATGCCCTGAACTAAAGAGAATGGATAGCACTGGAGGTGGCAGAACTAAGCAGAATTTCCACGGAGGTCAATTTTAACTCTTTGAAACCAAGCACAAAGATCTCACTTCACAGCCTTTCCTTGCTCTCCCAGCTCTAAGTGTCACTACATAATTCATACTCTACTCTAATGAGAAAATGTATTTATGTTGCTGCTGCTTTTCCTACTGAACCAATCCCAAGAATGAAGGTAGTGTTAATGTGTAAATTATAAATGTAACCTCTAACATAACAGAGTGTCCAGCCCGTAAGTACTCAGTCAACATCAGCTGACTAAAAAAATGAGCAAATAAACTGAAAACAATGAAAGCCATTTGTATCTGTCTCCTGGGGCTGCTCTAACACAGTACTACAAAAAGGACTGAAAAAAAAAAAAAGTATTATCTCACAGTTCTGGATGCTGGAAGTCCAAATAAGGTGTCTGCGGGCAGGGTTATGCTCTCTGACAATTTAAGACTGAATCTCCTTTGCCTCTTCCTAATTTCTGGTGTCTGGCAGCAACCGTTGGCATTTAGACTTAGTTGCCACTCTAATCTCAGCCTCCATCTTTCACATGGCCTTTGTCCTTCTGCATGTCTGTGTTTCTGCGTGTCCACAGAGTCAATGAATTTAGAGTCTTCTCTAACTCAATACAATCTCACGTTAAATTGATTTTATCTGCAAAGGCCTAAGGTCATATTCTGGGGTTCCTAGTGGACACTATTAAGCCCACTATACCAGTCACGATGGGTTTCCTCATAAAGTGGCAATCTTTCCATTTCAAAATGTTCAAGAAAGGGACCAGCAGATCCGTAATGGCTTCATCGCTGGACTCTCATGTAGCTGACGGCAGTTTGAATCCCGGACCCGGTGGCTTAAACTCACACCATACACACGTGTGCGTGTCCAAGATCCCAAGAGGAGAAGGGATTGTGGTGTGGCCATCCCCCTGGGGGGTGATTTCTTGCTTTCTGTCTCTCTGTCTCTGTCTTTCTGACAAGCACATGCACCTTATAGCAAAAACCTCTCGCCCAAAAACAAAACATAAAAAACCCTCAAGTAAGCTGAGGAGTGGAAAAATCAGGAGTACTTAACAGAAAGGATTTCTGGTTTATGTATCCTCAAACCTTTTTAGTTTCATTTTACCCCACCATGTTGAGGGGGACTAATCTCTAGTTTTTTTAACATTAACATTCTATGATTCTGAGCCAGAAATTTTCTTATGGGCTTTTTAAAATTTTATAAAATATGTGCTACAGTATAAAGACACACACAGATATTTGAATAAATCACAGTAGAAAATTTACAATCTCAGCTCTGAAGGAGGCAAAATGTTTTTTGTAAACTATCTACCACCATTCACTTATGTTATCTTCATTTTTAAGAATCCAGAGTACTCCTCCTCAAATTAAAACACTATACTTTCTTCACAGTTTTATGTCCTACATTTAATTCCTTAATACATTTTTACTTCTTTTTTTATATAATGTGAGATGAATATTTTATTTCATTCTTTGGCATGTGAGTATCCATTTTACTCAGCACCAGTTTCAATTGGCCATTACCCCACAAAAACACACACAAACAAAAAACAAAAAACTCTATTTCCATTTTAAGAAGCTACACCTTTAAACACCTATGATGTACCTAGCACACAGGAATACAGCAGTGAATAACCCACTTCCAACCCATAAATGTGTACATACTAAATTATTATTAACTATTATTACTATTATTAACTATTATTATTAACTAGACTTCAGTCTCTTCATAATTAAAAATTCTAACTAAGAGAAACAAGATTTTCTTAGTGAGAAGATTTCAAAAATTATCTTTGCTGATTTTAGATTACAGGAAAATGTTAATATTTATTGGTTTTAAAAAAAACAAAACACCAAAATACAAAGAAAGTAAAAATTATCAAAAATTATACTACCCAAAGATAGCCAATGTTACATTATACTAGAGTAATCTTCAAGATTTGGATGTGTTCATACATATACAGGCACACCTCAGACATATTTCCAGTTTGATACCAGACTGCTATAATAACGTGAATTTTGCAATAAAGCAAGTGACATAAATTTTTGGTTTCCCAGTGCATATGTTATATTTACATCATACTGTAATCTATTAAGTGTTAGTAACATGTTTAAATATATACATGTGTATATATAAAAATATCTTATCACTGCTAAAAAATGCCAGTGATCTTCTGAGCTGTCAGCAAGTGAAACTCTTTTGAGCTGAGACTGCCTTGATGTTGATGGCTGCTGACTAATCAGGATAATGGCTAATGAAGACTGGAGTGGCTGTGGCAATTTCTTAAACTAAGACAATGAGGTTTGCCACATCAATAGACTCTTCCTTGCATAAAAGATTCCTCTGTACCATGCAGTGCTGTTTGACAGCATTTTACCTACAGAACTTTTCAAAACTGGAATCAGAACCCTTGCCATTGCTTTGTCAGTTATGGATATGTAATAGTCTAAATCCTGTTGTCATTTCAATGATTACATAGCATCTTCACCATGAGCAAGCACCATCTCGAGAAGCCACTTTGCTTCATATGAGAAGCAACTTATACATGAGAAGCAACTCTTCATCCATGCAAGTTTTATCATGAGAATGCAGCAATTCAGCAACATCTTTAGACTCCATTTCTAAATCTAGTTCCCTTGCTATTTCCACTTCATCAATAGTTTCCTCCTCCACTGAAGTCTTGAACCTCTGGAAATTAGCTGGAAGCAACTTTTAAACTTCTACTAATATTGGTATTTTCAACTCCTCCCACAAATCACAAAAGCTCTTAATGGCCTCTAGAATAGTGACTTTCCAGAAGGTTTCAGTATACTTTTCAAAGCAATTACTATCTATGGTAGCTACAGCTTATGAAATTTATTTCTTAAATATGAAGTGCATTTCTTAAATACTAAGACTTCAAAGTCAAAATAACTCCTTGATCTACAGGCTGCAGAATGAAAGTTGTGTTAACAGGCATGAAAACAACTTAATCTCCTTAAACATCTAAGAGCTCTTGGGTAACCAGGTACATTGTCAATGAGCAGTAAAATTCTGCAAAGAATCTTTGGAGTAGTAGGCCTCAACAGTGGGTGTAAAATACTCAGTAAACCGTGCTCTAAAATAAATGTGCTATCATCCGGGCTTTACTGCTCAATTTACAGGAAACAGGCAGTGTAGATTAGCATAACCCTTAAGGACTCCAGAACTTTTGAAATGATAAATAAGCTCTAGCTTCAACTTAGAGTCTCCTCTCTAGCTATGAAAAGTCCTAGATAGCATCTTCTTCCAATAGAGGGCTGCTGTGTCTACAAGGAAAGTTTGTTGTTTGACATAGCTACCTTCATCATTATCTTAGCTAGAGCTTTCGGAAAATTTGCTGCAGCTTCTAATCAGCACTTGCTGCCTCACCTTGTGTTTTTATGTCCTTGCGTTTTTATGTTATAAAGATGGCTTCTTTCCTTAAACCTCATGAACCCACTTATGCTAACTTCACAGTTTTTTTCTGCAGCTTCCTGACCTCTCCAGCCCTCATAGAATTGAAAAGAATGATCACTTTGCTCTGGATTAGGCTTTGGCTTCAGGAAATGTGGCTGATTTGATCTATCCAGA
This sequence comes from Tupaia tana, assembly GCA_026018925.1. Lineage (NCBI taxonomy): Eukaryota > Metazoa > Chordata > Mammalia > Scandentia > Tupaiidae > Tupaia > Tupaia tana. The sequence goes on from JAKSZU010000008.1 coordinate 20,710,066, forward strand.
CCAGTAAAACCTTCTCCATATAAGCAACACAGGCATGTTGCTTTCTATTACTTGTGTGGTCTCTGGAGTAGTACTTTCCATTTCCTTTAAGAACTTTTTCTTTGCATTCGCGACTTAGCTGTTTGTTGCAAGAGCTAGCTTTCAGCCTATCTTGGCTTTTGACATGCCTTCTTTAGGCTTAATAATTTCTAGCTTGTGACTGAAAGTGAGAGAGATGTAGTTCTTTCTTTCACCTGAACATTTGGGGGCTACTGTAGAGATGTTAACTTGTCCAGTTTCAATATTGCCATTTACTGGGGAATAGGGAGGCCCAAGAAAAGGGAGACAAACAGAGGAAAAGCTGGCTGGTTAAGTATCAGAACACATACAACATTTATAAATTAAATTCTCTGTCTTGGACAGATGCAGTTTATTGTGCTCCAAAACAATTACAATAGTAACATCAAAGATCACTGATTATATAACAAAAAAATTTGAAATACAGAAAGAATTACCACGATGTGACACGCCCAGGCCGATGTACTCAGGGAAGTCTCCAGACACAAACCTGGATCCTTCCCATGTGGGTCAACCTAAAAGAGCTCTTCATTTTACTACTGCACCATCATCCAGCCCTTATTTTCAAACAAAATTGGGATAATCTATAGCTTTTTTCTTTTCTTAACTATACTGTAAGTATTTTCTTCACATGATTAAATATTTTTCAAAGCAATTAATTAGTGTACAACACAGAAATGAAAATACTAAAATTTATTTAGCTATTTGTATATTATGTCATTACATATCCTAAATTCTTCACAGCATTTAAACGGTTACATAATATAGAGATAACAAGGCCAGCCAGGTGGCACTGTGGTTAAGGCGGCCATCCTACATGGCTGACCATGTGGTTCAAGTTCCAGACTCAGTGGCTTTAAAGTTATGCAAGGAGCAATGCATGTGTGCCCAGAATCCTGAAAGAGGGTGGAGAGAGGACTGTGGCATGGTCATCCTTCTGGGAGATGCTCTTTCACTTTCGCCCTCTCTCCAACAAAGCACATGCACCCTATAGCAAACTTAAGAGAAAAAGAAAAAAAAATCCAATAAATAAATTAATACTTGCATAAATAAATAAAATAAAAAATACTACACCCTATAATAAGAAATAACATAATCCAGGTCAGACCCATGGTACAATGGTTAGGCACTATGCAGAGAAAGTCAGATCCCACATGGCCAACTAGCTTTCAATCCTCGCCCAGTCAGCTTCATGCTGGGTGTGTACATGCATGCCCACAATCCGTCTGGGATAGAGAATTAAAAGAAAAAGAATTATGACATGACCAGGCCCTGCTGGGATGCAGGAGCACATGTGCTCTTTCTCACACACATATCCTCTGACATTAAAAAGAAAAGAGATACTGGGACCAGCAGTTAGCATAATGGCTATGTCGCTGGACTCCCATGTAGCTGACTGTAGTTCGCGTCCCAGACCCGGTGGCTTAAAACTCACACTGGGCGCGTGTGCGTGCGTGCCCAAGATCCCGAGAGGAGAATGGAGGAGAAGGGATTGAGGCGTGGCCATCCCCCCGGGGGGTGATTTCTCACTTTCTATCTCTGTCTCTCTCTGTCTGGTGAGCGCACACGCCCTATAGCAAAAAAAAAAAAAAAAAAAAAAAAGAAAAAGAAAAAAGAAGAGATACTATACTCTATTTAGCAATGCTTAAGTTATCTGTTATTTCCAATCTTCCCACAATGATAAAGAAAATAACTATCCTTAAAGATTAATCTTTATCTCATTTTCTAGCATTGGCTGAGGATAGATTCTCTAAAGCAAATGATCATGCAAAATTTTTTTGTTTTGGGACCAGCAGTTAGTGTAATGGCTATGTCACTGGACTCCCATGTAGTCAACCACGGTTCAAGTCCCGGACCCGGCGGCTTAAACTCATGCCGGGTTCGTGTGTGTTAATGCCCAAGATCCCGAGAGGAGAATGGAGGAGAAGGGATTGTGGCATGGCCATCCCCCCTGGGGAGTGATTTCTCACTTTCTCTCTCTCTGTGTCTGTCTTTCTGGTGAGCACACGCGCCCTGTAGTAAAAAACAACTCTCAAAAAAAATTTTTGTTTGTTTTGTTTTTGCTTTTTTAGATTTTAGCCTTAGGGCACATGTGCTTGCAAGAAAGAAACAGAGAGTGAAAGTGAGAAATCACCCTCTCCCTGGAAGTTGGTGGCCATGCTACAAACCCTTCTCCACGCTCCTGTCAGGATTTTGGACACACGTGCATAAGTACTCTGCATGATTTTAAAGCCTTTGGGTCTGGAACTCAAAACTGCAATCAGTCATGTGGGAGTCCAATGCCTTAACCACTACACCATCTGCTGCCCCCCAAAAGTATTAATTTCTAAGTATTATTTTACTCACTTGTCAAATCACATTTTTTAAAAATTATAATTTTTAATCTTACCAAATTGCCTAAGTGTAACCTTCAAATTACATACTCACTTTTTAAAAATTTGTCACTCTGAAAGCAAAAATGTCTATTGTTTTAGTATGCTTTTTTTTTTGACAGAGATTTCTGCTATAGGGTCCATGCACTTGTCAGAGAGACAGAGAGAGATAGAGAGACAGAAAGCGAGAAATCATCCCCTGTGGGATGGCCATGCTGCAATCCCTTCTCTTCCATTCTCCTCTCAGGGTCCTGAGAACACATGCACACATGCCCAGTGTGAAGTTTAAGCCACTGCGTCAGGGACTCGAACCACGGTCAACTACGTGGGAGACCAGCAATGTAACCATTATGCCATCTGCTGGTCCTTAGTATGCATTTCTTTGATTACACAGGATTTCTCTTTTCATTTCCCTACTGTTCCTTATTCCACTCTGAGGTAATATGTTTTTCCCATGTGGTAAAAAGAAAAGAATGAATGAATAAAAGGCTTTAGAATAAGAGGGACTTAGAATTTAACCAATTTTTATCACCTATTAATAGTTATGCTACCTTGGGCAAACAACAACTCTAAGCTTCTATTTTCTCTACATTTGGAATTACCTGACACAGAAGGAACAGGGTACAGCAATCAAGAACCCTCTCATTCTCATGGCATTTTTCCACATTTTGGAAGGCAGCAATGCTCTATCATCTCTTACCAACAACCGCTCTACCTCTATCCCCACCCCTGCTGACTGAAATCTGTTTTGTTTTGTTTTGTTTTTCCTCCAGAGTAAATATCTGTCATTTCTCAGTCACTTATCAAACAAAGTTGCCTCACAACATCTTGGTCACTATCTTCAGAGTATAATTTAGCTTAATTATGTCTTCCTAGAATATGACATCTAGAATAAAATATTCCAGAAATGATTTAGAAAGATCAGAATAAAGGTTATCATTTTAAATAGTCACCTCAAATAATCAAATTTGTTTTCCTTATCCATATCCATCAGCCAACAAACCTATAATCCATAAACCTAAAATTCTAACTATATCCCACTCACGTTCACTGAAAAGGCAGGTGATAAAAAGTGAGGACACTGGAACGTAACAGGCCCTTTTTGAAGTTTATCTGCTGCCTCAGGACAAGTGACTCAACATCTCAGAGCTCATGGGTAGACCCCACAGCATGGCCGAGGAAGCCTGAACCCGTATGGCCAACCAAGACTCTCTCTCTTGCACAAGAATATATATATTTTAAAGAAAGGTAAGCTTATCACTCAGGTTTTTTTTTAAATATAAAAAATGTGACTAATACCACTTATCTCAGAGCTTTTGTAAAGATTATATACTCCAAAGTATACGACAGGAGTTTCTCCAAAAAGAGAAATTATTATTATCAAAGCAAGACAATTGCATCTTTCTTAAGACCATTTGCCAACTACTTTATATGGTCCTGAGCCAGAGTCTACTCTACTTAAAACTCCAAAGAGTAGTTTTGCTGAAATTCAGTAATCCAGTTAATAGTTTGTTTTCTTCTCCAAATTCTGCCCTGCCCTGTCTTGGTCTCCTCCCTCTAGCTGTAACTTTTTGAAAAATGAAGCACCACCCCTACCAGCAGGTGGAGGCATGGAGCAGTAATCAAAATTCCTACTCAAAATTATAAGTAGGAGTCCCTTCTGATGTCAACCACAAAACCAATGATTCACAGTCCCTTAAAAGAACCTATCAGCAGCCAAAATAAAGCCCTTCAAGCTTAGAATGCTCTTCTGCAAAATTAGTTTTTCTTCATTTTCTCATACGCTGACCTTATGAATGCTCACACCTGAATACAAACATGCAAAAGTATCACTTATTTGTGAATAACCTACTAAAAGTATATTTGGCAACAATATACAAATTAGCAAAGAGGAAGGTCTGGTAGTACAACAGTTAAATACTGTGCATATGAAGCCAGATCTCACCTGGCCCACCACAGTTTGAATCCCAGCCCCGAGGGCTGGAAAAACCTGCAGGGCCCATGTGTGCCCCAAATCCTGGATGAGAAATGGAGGGAAAAAAGACTGGTGTACCTATGCTCCACCAGGGGATACTTTCTCTTTCTGGCAAGCACACGTACTCTCTAACAATTAAAAAAAAAAAAAAAAAATTCTATATTAACTTTTAGGTAAGAATATGCCATATAAATGTGGAAGAGAATAAACTCTAAAGTTTCTCTCAAGTTAATTGTAAAAGATGAGCAATTCATTGCCAGAATAAAAAAGTTTGGAATTATTCAAATATGAAGATTCAAAATTAACTGCTAAGGTTTTTTTCAAGTGGCAAAAAGGAATTTAAGAAGGTCCAGAACTGAAAAGACCTTTAGTTAAGGGACTTCAGACAAAATTAGAAATACATGTTATATAAACACAAATAAACATAAATAAATGACACAAACAAATGTAAATAAATGTGATACACAAAGAAAATTAATAAAACCAAGAATATTAAATTCCTTAAGAGGATTTCCATGCAATAAAGGCTTCTCCATCATTTAAATTTATTAGGTGCCTTCAGTCCAAGTAAAAGATTGTTAATAATCCTAGACAAAAGTTCGAATGAAGCCAAAGCTTTGTTCACTTCCCTTTCTCAACTGTTCTCTACCCAGATGTGTCCCTCTACCCATCCTCAGAAAAGAATCCAATTTTCTAAAGCTGCTCTGGTCCCTTTAATAGGAAGAGAGAAGGAAATAAAGAAAGAAAAAGTTGAATTTACTAACAGTTTTATCAAACTGCCTCAAAGAAAGTTGGTACCTCTCCCTCCTTCCACTCATTGTGAACTACCTACCTTTCTAACTCCTGTGAAGACATTAATATTCTACCTCTGGTAGGACATTTGTGTTTAAGAAATAACTGCTGAACAGGCAATATATACAACCGATGGGACTCTGAGCATAGTAACAAAGCAGCAAAAATCTGGGTGTTCAAATCATATGCTTTACACTGAATGTGTTCCTGACAACATCCATGGACTAGCAATTAATCAGAACTACACTCCCACTCCAAATACACTACAGATTTACATTAACATCTAAGCATATACATTTGCGATAATATATTTTAGCTCAAAACTAACAGCTAAAATACAGTAGTATTAAATTTAAATGAAAGTATGAAGCATTTCTGAAAACAGAGATAAATGAAACCAAGGCCCTAACAAAACCAATGTTTGGGAAGTAGGCAGGGAAGTCTTAAAATATTACCACTCCCTTGGGGAATCTCAATGACTGTCCACACTATGCCCTGTTATGTTCTGGTGTACGCAGAGTTATGAACTGACAACTACCATGGTCACAATGATTTGGAATAATGTACATTTACAAACTGATGTTAGATCATGTAAGACCATATGAATGAACAAAGGATTTGCAAATGAAACCTCACAAGAAAGGAAACGCAAAGAGCATCAACTACTTCCGAAAGTACACGCTCTTGCTTATTGCAATTTAACACAAACTCAGGGTGCTGCCATATGTCCACCACAGTACCAAGATGTTTATAAGACAGTATCATCAAATATGAAGAAAATTATTAAATGAAGCTTTGCATATGACAACAAAACCTGGAAACGTAAATATTCAACATTTGGAGAACGTGTTGCTGACAAATGAAAATGGCCTCATTCTAATGATCACTGAGAAAGACTATACAGCTGCTCTGTCAATACAGTAGACACTAACCACACATAGTTATTTAAGTAAAACAGACTTAAAAATCCACGTCCTCAGTCACCTAGCCACATTTCAGGTGCACACTAGCTACACAGGACTAGTGATTAGGACGCCAGAGGACACCTCCATCATCACAGTAAGTTCAACCGTGCAGCACTGATCTCTTTAGCCACATGGGCCATCCCTTCCCAGCTCCCCTATATTCAGCTAGTTGTCTAGAAACATCTGCTTAACCTTCGCCTTAGCCTACGCCTCAAATAAGCCTTCCCCTGATTTATACCAGAAACTTGGGTTTGCTTTCCTTGTAGTCTCATTACACCTTGATAACTACATTACAGGAACTGTACCACAAATACATCATTCCGTTTTTCCCATCACAATCCTGTAAGCTTCTTGAAGCACACAAGGATCATGATAATTTACCGTACACTAAGAACAAGAGAGAATGGACACAGTAACAACAGCTGAAAAGATGTCTATAATTAAGGAAGGTAATGCAAAGATACAAAGGAAAATTTGGTTAAATTGAGAGAAACGACTGATTTTTTGTAACTAATTCTTTTTTTTTTTAAAGTTATTTAATTTATTAACATTATTATTATTATTTAAAATTTGCTCTAGGGCACCTGTACTCCGCACAGAGAAGCAGGGAGCAAGAGAAGGGGAAAGTGAGAAAACAAGCCGCCAGGTCCAGGACTCGAACCATGGTTGACTATGTGGAATTCAGTGCCTAGGAAGCCTCACTCACAAATGTTCTGTAATATTTTTGAAATAGTTTCTTTAGGGAAGAAACCCCACATAGATGCTAAAATAGAAATCAAATTTAGCTTACTGGCTATTAAAACATGTTGCCATGTTAGATCCCAATATGTTGTTCAATAACACGTATCATAGATTTATAATAGATATCTAACCCAAATAAGATTTGTCTTCAGGGCATATGAAATCTGACTAAAATAATTCCAAGGGGCATGCCCATTAATGCATTAACTCAACTTCCACACATATCAATATTAAGCACCTTCCTATGCAAAACACCATGAGTACAATGGTGAGTAAGGCACAACGTTTGCCTTCACAATATTTTTTGCCAATTAAGAACCATATTCCAAAAGACAATTATTTTTTAAATGGGAGTATGTGTATGGGGGAGGTGCAGAGTACACCCTCCAACAAAGCCTGGCTGTAATCCTTTTTCCTTACATTTCTCCATCCCATCAGCATCCAGGATACATGTGCATAGGCCCAGCATGTTTTTCACGCCTCCAAGGCAAGGATTCAAACCATAGTCAGCCCTGTGAAATCCAGATCCCTCTACAGAACATGCTTAACTGCTATGCTACAAGGCCAGCCCCAGAAAGAACAGGATCTTGGGCACACATGCAGGTGCACACACCCAACGTGAGCTTCAAGCCATCAAATCTGGGACTTGAACCATGGTCGGCCATGTGGGAGTTCAGCGATGTAACTGCTGCGCTATCTGCTGGCCCCCCAGAATCTTTAAACTCAGCTATCAACAATAAATACCCCAAATTTAGAAGATCAGGATTCCTTTATTACCCTTGCTATTCAAGTAATTCAAAAAACTCTTGTTAACCATGTGAAAAAGTAGTATACAGCCTCATATAAAACCACAAGGACGCCACATTTACTTGGTGTCCTTAGAAGGGCCAGTGTTCCACATGACTATTTTCCAGATAACTCTTGTCCATGTAAGCACCACCTAAACTATTAAGCATATCTTCCTCAAAAAAAAAAAAAAAAGTATAAGTCTTTTGGCTTTTAAAAACACTTTACTAAACATTTTGACTATTAATTATTGTGTTGTACAACATTCAAGCTCCCAAACTAAATGTCCCCAGGGTAACTTTTAACAGTTGCTGGCTCTGAGTTTTTCTTCAGATCCTTGTCTGTTGGGGTGTCAGTTGTCAACTTTTGCTGCTATCTGTGTGAAGAGACACTAGCAGCCTCCCATCCCACTTTAAATTTGCTGCTCCTAAGATATATAAGCTTTGGAAAGGATCTCCCAATCTATTTCGGTCACTCAAAATCTTTTCTGCTTATTTCCTGGATCTATTAAGTCTGCATTTATAAGTTGAAAAATGAGTTATTGCGATACCTTGATATCCTTACATTGTTTTCGTATATAAAACTGATGCTCAGCTACAGAAGATTTCCTCACCTATTCACTCATCCAGCAAAAAGTTATTGAGAAACTACTACGGGCTGAGTTCCCATACTATGATGAACATTAAGACTGCTAGTTTTAAACATATTTAACACACACACACACACACACCACACACACACACACACACACACACACACACATATATATATATATGATGACTTCTGCTTATTATCTAAAAATAAAGGTAAAAAGCTTTTAGTCTATCGTAATGAAGTACAAAAATCACAAACATTTTATCATTTCTGTACTTTTAGGCTTAGGAACTAAAGATTTAAAGGTAAAGAGTAAAGACCTTTTGACTTAGCCAAGTACTTATTTATTCATTTTAATCGCCCGAGGGCACAAGTACTTGCCTTAGAGAGAGAGAGAGAAAACACCCCCTAATGGGGTATGGTCATGCCACAATCATTTTTCTTCCATTTCCCCACACTGTCAGGACTTTGGGCAAGCATGCACATGTTTCTAAAGCTGCCTGAACCATGTAGGATCTGGCTCCCTTAATCACTGTGCTTTGGGGCCAGCCCCCAAGTCTTCATTTCATAGTGCTCTGAATAAGATTCCAAGGTTTTCTACCTCCTTTTTTTTATTACAAACTCCCATCTACAAATCAGTATCAACATATGCTTTATTATTAAGTACTATGCAAAGTCTTGATAATAATAAATATACCCACTTTAGCATCCTGGTAAGTTTACCATCACTGTAATGTGAAGCAATCTTGATCAAAAAAAAAAAAGTTCATTCAGAAAAGTGTCCAAACTTTGAGAAGTTCCTATATACTTCACTTTAGGATTTAGAAATTTTTTTAAAAGTTCTAAGAGTTTGTAAAATATGGTGTAGCTCTACAACATTTGCTTTTCTGCCACAATTTTGTTTTTTAAATTCCATTACCCATTTAAACCTAAGGCTAGGAAATGAGTCAAGATAAGTGGAGCTTAAAATTGGTCTCTAAAGATTAATTAGGCCATCAGGTAAAACCCCTGGCATCACCCTTATGTAAATCCCCTTGGAATCTTCTATCTCATTCATTTTCTCTTCAGGGAGCTCGAGAACTTTATGCATATTTTATAATTCTGTAATTGATCAGTGATTGCCTTTATTACTTAGATGGAACTAAAAATGGGTACTAGTCATGTGCCTGCTGACCTCAGGAAGTAACATATTTAGAAGTGAAAAGTTACCACCACTAAAAAACCTTTCCTTACACTACTATTCAAAACCTTTTATATTTCTTCAACATTAATCCTGGAACCAAAACTACTTTAAGGAGCCCTTAAATTTAAGGCAGATCTAACCTTCAAAATAAACATGCAGTATTATTTTAAATATCACTAGTATAGTAATTTTTACAAATCTGCTCTGATCTCATTAGCATACCACTTGTGCTGTGAAAGAAGTCTGGTTTAAAATAAAAAGGACTCAGAAAAAAAAAATAAGCTCTTGCCCTCATTATAAACAATTAGGGAAAGAAGCAAATGGCAAATAAATATTTACTGGCCATCTATTATAAACAAAATCTATCAGGTGCTGTCCATGCTTCCTGTTAAAAATATACAGGCTTTCAAGATACTTACAATTGGAGAAAGAAAAATAATTTCCCATAGAAGAAAACAATATTAACCTGTAGGAAAAATATATTTGATAAAAAGTGATCATGACACATAACTTCTGACGACAGAAAGTGAGGGCACTCGGTTCAAATGTAAACAAAACAAAATTGTTTTTGTCTCCCTATCTTAAATCTGGTGATCAAAATTGACCAGAACTAAGGTGTTGGGCCACCGGCATCATCATAAAAAGAACAGAAATTCTCAGGAGCAACCGGTATTGGACCATTCAAAATAGTCTTTCTGTGAGTGCTTCCTCTAGTTTCTCCCCTTACCAAATTAAAAACAAAACTGATTTCTGGCAATCAACTTTCCAGACTTGTTCCTCTAATACCACTGAAGACCCAGCCACAGAAATGAAGGAGCTGGGGATAAAACCTCAACGGGGCACGTAGGCCTATTGTTCAGAAAGAACCGCAGAACCGCAGAAGCACGGCACGTGGGAGCTTGGGGGAAGAGAGGGACAAAACTGGCGCAGGTGCGTGGCTGGGAAAAGGGGGAGGCAGGTGTGTTGGGGAGCCGGGGATGAATAGGTGTGCTCGGGGGCCACAGGTGAGGGAGAGGGTCCCAACCTCCAGACGGAGACGTCCAGAAAATGAGAACTAAGTCACTCCTGAGGGTTAAACCGCTGGGCACGGAGGGTGATGGCCTGTTGGGGGTTTGAAGAACTCCCAAAGCCTAATGTGGGGAGGAGAAGGGGTCTCAGCAGGCAGTGCTGAGAGTGGACCGCACAAGGATCAAAAGAAAGGCACTGGAACCAAGGAGTCAGCTTAGAAATCCCCAAACAATGGACAATGCTGGGGTTAAGGTGAGCAGTGAACACTTGGGGTGTCGCAGAAGCGAAGCCGGTGAAACAAAAGAGAAGCCACCCAGTGCGGGCCTCCGGCGGCGGCGATTACCTGTGAGAGCTGCCGGGGATTGGGACAGCCGAAGAGTGCAGAGCTGGAGCTGAAGCTGATGGCTCCTCGGCGGCTGAGGACGTGCTGGGGGACCGGCCTGTCCAGGGGCAGCACCGGCAGCTGGTAACATACTTCCATTGAATACGCCCGCCCTGCCTCTGCGCGACGCCCGCCCTGCCGCGGCCGCCGGCCCCTGCGCTGGGAGGGGGCCGCGGCTTGGGGGCGCCGGGCCGAGGCAGGGACCGGGCGAGCGGGTGCCTAGCCCGGGCCGAGAAGCTGCGCTCACGCCTCTCCCACCCCAACTCTCCGCCCAGGCCGCCGGCGGGAAGTCGTTGCGCCGGCCGAGGCGCGTTAGGAGGACCCGCGCGCCCCCCACTCCGGGCGACAGTGGACTGGGTGCAAGAGCGGGCAGCACCAGCAAAGTCTGGAGAAAGCCCGTCGCCCCAGGGCTCCTCGGCCGAGAGGAGCGGGTCCGGGGCTAGCAGCGCGGGAACGGAGCGAGGACGGAGCAGAGCGTTCGGTGCAAGAAAAGACGACGAGAACCAGCAGCCAGACCCAGAGTGCGCGGGGCACGGGACCAACAAGCACTACGGGCCACCACCCCCGGAGCGCGGCCCCACCCCTCCCCCGGAGCCTGACTTCACTCCGCCGGCGGCGCGAGCCCGGCGTAATTCACACTTTGCAGCCGCGGACCCTACGCCAACCACGGCCGCCGCCTCCGTGACGTCACGACGCCGCGCCACAGGCTCAGAGCCCCGCGCCGCCGCAGCGCTCACGGAGACAGGCTAGCGGCTGACGGTGTGACCAGCTACCGCACCCTGGAGGTCTGACCTGGTGCCCTCCAGCCACACACCTCCTCCTCCCCCACCTGTCTCAGCTCCCGGCTCGCTGCACCCCCTCCCACAGCTCCTTTTCCTATCTCCCCGCAACCTAAGGCGCCTGCGCGCGAGGCCCCACCGCCTAGGGGCATCCCCTCATCGCCAAGTGCTTGCGTTGGAGTGCGCTGAGAGTGTGGGGTGGGCTCAGCCCGCGCGAGAGGCGCTGTTCCGGCTTGCTGACCCCAGGAACCCGAAGCCTGCAGCGTACTGGCCACGCTCAGCCCTGACTGCAGGATCACGGTCGGCTTTCCCTCCGTGAATTCCCATTCTTGGGCTTCGCTTGGGACCACTGCGGCAGTGACGTCAACGGGCCGCGCGGGCACCATCCTCCGCTCTACGTCACTGCTCGTCCTTTTGCGAGGCGGGAGTTGAGCGCTCCCCTGGGCAGGTGCCCAGGGGCCACACCTGGCCCATAGCGTGGAGAGAGGTGCTGAGAATTATTCAGTAAAGGGGGAATCTGGGATGTAAGGGAAAAAACTACGAGAAAGAAGCTAGAGTGTGCTATGAAAAAAAAAAGAGGACATTGAGAAGACAAAGGAAAAAAGATGGCATGTCCTACCAAAAATGTTTCTTGTTTGCTGACTCTTGATTTTTAGAAAGCGGGAGAAGGTAAAGAACTCTTGACCTATTTTATAACTTGAATATATAATTTGCATGTTGTTCTTGTTACATTTCTCCCCCAAAGTGGAGAATCAGCAGCAACTAATCGTTTTTAGTACATTCCAACTTCTGAGACTTCAGCCTGGACAAACTCTCCCTGCTGTCAACATGTTGACTTAGCCCAATTCTTAGAGCTTCCACCCTTCCAGTTATTTTGGATGACTAGCTACTGGCACGGTGGCAGGCGCAAGCATTTTAAAGTACTGCAGGGCCTCTTTCTATTAGGGTACCAAAGGCACGTGTTCTGGTAAATCGGCAAAACCTCCATAAGATCTCTTTATTATCTCATGGCTATGTGTGTGTGCAGACGCACATGCAATCCCTAGGAAGAGAAAGCATGAGAGAAAGAAATGAGAAAGCATCCCCCAACTCCATGGAGCATGGCCAGGCTTCAATCCCATTTTCTCTTTTGGGGATTTTGGGCACACACAACACACTCAGTATGTCTCTCTGAAGCTGCCACTTCCAGACAGCTGTACAGATACTCTTGTGGGATCTGGCTACCTTAAACACCATGAGATGGGCTGGCCCTGTCTGCCACTGTTAAAGGAAATAAAGCCTCCACTGTGGTCTTGTGGCTTTTGCCTTTACTGGATGGTAAGCTTCCCTTTAGTGCAACAAATGATCCAACTTATCTTTGAAAGCTTAACTACTTTCATAACAGCTAATTGACATATTGAGCCAAGTACAGGACCAATGTACACCTAGCTCTGGGCTAGAATGCACAGGATGCAAGCTGAAGGCAGCACAGGCAAAGTCAGGGGTCATGCTGAACATTTTCTTCTGTTACTACATTTGCTTCTCAAAACCCCAGGAAGTAATAAGTAGTGTCTAAATTGAAACTAGGCTTGTGGAAACATAACCTATCCTAGATTTTAAGTACATAAAGGGCAGAACCAACTTCAAATCATCTTTATATTTTGTGTACACCTAACCACCCAGAAGATGGTATTGCTGTGGTATCAGTATATGTCAAATAAAATAGCTTTATTGCAATGAGTTACATCTAAGAGACTAGGTCAATTAAATGAGATTCAGAATGCTGAGTAGATATCTAAACAATGCATCTCCCTTCAGCATACACATACACTACTATACACCTGTTGTGAGCCAAGAATCATGGGAGGTATTCTACATGCAATGTTTACCAGCATAATAGACACATAAATTAGGTAACGTTATCCCAGTTCTCCAGATGGGGAATCATATTCTAAGACCTTAAGTCGTTTATGCCACTGAACTCTGTTCTGTGATTTGGGAGTCATGCATTTCCCCCATGCCATGCAGTGTTTCAAAACCAGAACTTCAAGTGTTTTCAGTGCTTTTTTATTGTGATGGAAAGTGTACATGTATTAGGGTTCTTCAGAGAAACAGAACCAGTAGGGGATATATAGAAAAAGAGATTCATTTTGGGACCAGCAGTTAGCGTAATGGCTATGTCGCTGGACTCCCATGTAGTTGACCACGGTTCGAGTCCTGGACTCAGTGGCTTAAACTCACACCAGGTGTGTGTGTGTGCGTGCCCAAGATCCCAAGAGGAAAGTGGAGGAGAAGGGATTGTGGCATGGCCATCCCCCCTGGGGGGTGACTTCTTGCTTTCTGTCTCTCTGTCTCTCTCTGTTTTTCTGGCGAGTGCACGCGCCCTGTAACAAAAACCTCTCCCAAAAAAAAAGGAAAAAAAGAAAAGAGGTTTATTTTAAGGAATGGGCTCACATGATTGTGGGGACTGACAAGCCTGAAATCCATAGGGCAGAACAACAGATGGAAATTGAAGTAAGAATTGATGTTGTAATCTTGAATCAGAAGTATGCAGGGCAGACCCACAGGCTGAAAACGGGCGGAGTTTCTATTTTGGAGTTTTTGGGGTTTTTTTTCTTCTTCCATGAGTGAGAGAGACAGCAAACATCCACAGCAGGGTCTTGATACTGTGATCCATCTCCAACTTTGGCCAGCCTTGCATCGTGGGCAGGTGCATGACTAGAGTTCTCAGGGAGGTCTCCATATAAGAATCTGAAACCTTCTCATGTGGATTGGCCTTGCAGAATGTCATGTTTAACTGCTGTACCACCATCCAGCCTCTTTTTTTTTTTTTTCTGATTTCCCTTAGTTCTTTGTCCATATTTTTCTTTAGCTATTTGAGTATATTTAAGACAGTTGTTTTAAAGTCTTTGTCTAGTTAGTCTGACATCTACTTTTTCAGGGAAGTTTCTGTCATTTTATTTTCTTTCTTTAATTGGCCATGTTTTGGAACCAGCAGGTAGCATAATGGCTATGTTGTTGGACTCCCATGTAGTCGACTGAGGTTCAAATCCCAGACCCGGTGGCTTAAAACTCACGCCAGGTGCGTGAGCATGCCTGCCCAAGAGGAAAATGGAGGAGAAGGGGTTGCGCTTTCTGTCTCTCTGTCTCTCTTTTTCTGGCAAGCTCACATGCCATATAGCAAAAACCTCTCAAAAATAAATAAATAAATAAATAGCCATGTTTTCCTGATTTTTTTTTTTTTAAACTGGGCACTTGAGAGAACAGTCATTTCTCCCAGTCTTTGCAGACTTTTCCTGTACCAGGAAAGTTCTTCGCTAATTAGCTGGGCCCAGGTTCTGAACCTTGGGATTAGGCTAAGGAGAAATCTTAAAGACTTATGAGATATTTTCTGAGCATGAATCGTGTGTGTGTGTGTGTGTGTGTGTGTGTACACGCACACACGCATGCATGCGTTTAATTTTCCTAGGTACACAACTGCTTTTAAATGTCTTAATTTCCAAACTAGTCTCTCCTTGGGGCCTTTGATGGTCCATTGAATGTTTCTGTTCATAACCTTTCATTCTATGGGCCAGCCTCCCTGCAGCTTTCCCAAGCACCATCCACTGCTTACTCTGCTTGAAATCTGAATGAGGCAAAACAGAGACTAATTCTTCAGGAATCCCCTGATAGATTATAACATTGAAAAGAAAGTCTGAAAATCTGCTGTGCTCCCTCTGATTCGTAGTTTCATTTCTCTGTACTGTCTTTGATGTTATTTGTCTCATAAAATGAGTTGGGAAGTTTTCCTTATGCTTTTATTTTCTGAATAAATGACATTATTTCTACCACCAATGTCTGATAAGAGTCACCTGTGAAAGTATCTAGACCTGGAATTTCATTGTGGAAAGATTTTACTTTTAAAAGTATTTATTTATTTATTTATTTATAGAAAGAAGCACCTTCAATAGGGTCTTCATGCTATAATCTCCCCATCCTCCACCCCTATTCTTTCCCAGCCAGCCAAGATCATAGACATGCATATACATGATCAGTATATGTACAGGTCAAGTCAGAAACTGAATCCCAGTCTTCTATATGGCTTCCAGCATTGCAGAGTATTGCACTTCTATTATGCCACATGACTGGGCTGAGGAAAGATTTTAAATGATTAGTTCAACTTATCTACATGATAAATCTTATAAATTAAACTCTATGTTTCCCAAAATTATCCCCAAGGTATATCCCCACAATGTTAGAAGTGATGGGATTATTTTTTTCCATTACAAAAGAAAAACAAAAAGTCTATTTGCGGGACCAGCAGTTAGCATAATGGCTATGTCGCTGGACTCCCACGTAGTCAACCGCGGTTCGAGTCCCGGACCCGGTGGCTTAAAACTCACGCTGGGCGCGTGTGCGTGCGTGCCCAAGATCCCGAGAGGAGAATGGAGGAGAAGGGATTGCGGCTTGGCCATCCCCCCTGGAGGGTGATTTCTTGCTTTCTATCTCTCTCTCTCTCTCTGTCTGTCTGGCCAGTGCATACGCCCTATAGCAAAAACCTCTCCAAAAAAAAAAAAAAAAAAGTCTATTTGCCAAATAGGATTTCTATATGGATAAATCTATAGTGTTTTATAACAAAGCTATTTGTTAAGTATATATACTATGAGTAAAAATGTTCATAATATAATAAACATTTAATGAAAGGATCACTGGGCCAACAGGTGGTGTGGTGGTTTAGGCACTGGACTGCCACATAGCCGACCACAGTTTGAGTCCCAGAATTGGCAGGGTGCTTTCTCAGTTTCACTTTCTCTCTCTCTGGTTAAATTAAAAAATAAATAATAATAAATTAAATTAATAATTCTTTTTTTTTTTAAAGGATCACTGAAGAAAAACATTACCTTTGGGTTTGTTTCCCTAGCCTAACTAACTGTTTCCATTGTGATATAATAACAAATAGTCAGCTGACTTCTAACTCAATACAGCAGATTATATACATGTATTCATCTCTGTCTCCTCCCCAGACTCTACTAAATGACACTGAAAAAAAATTAATGGATAAACCCAGGAGAACAGATAGAAATAAAGGGGAAATAAAAATTGATAAGTTCATCTTTTAGAAACAAGATGTATGAACAAATTGTACATATCTTACGCTCTGCTAAAACCTGAGCATACAGGTGAAGAGGGTTACATCCAGACAAATCTCAGAAATTAGACACTTTACCCCTCTTAGGAAGCAAAGATGCAAGTGGGCTAAAAAAGGGAAGGATCAAGTGAAGTTTTCTCTAACAGGTGATTAGAACTTCAGCTCTCCTGCCCAACCCTGGGCAGTCAGGTAACTTGTTCCTCTTCACAGCAGCAGAAGATTGGATGGATTGAACTGAAGCAGCTCTGGGCTTCAGTTCATCCAGTGGAGATGAGCATATTTAAGACAGCTGTTTTAAGGTCAGAGTGAGGTTAGAGCACCATATGAAAAGAGGTGGACTGAGTGAGAATAAACATACCTGGTGACAGCTAAGTATATATCATCCATGCAAGAGGCTGGAAGATTTTTCTTCAGAAAAGCAGACCTGCTGCTTATGGGTCTGTGAGACCTGAAAGTTGACAACTTCTTTGTGTCTGGGAAGCTGCACCCAGTGACTCTGCAGCCATCACCATGCCACAAAATGAATATATTGAATTACATCATAAACCCTATGGATACCATTTGAATTACAATGAGAAAAAGAGAAAGAAGGAAAGTCAAGAGGCTTATGAATCTTTTTTTTTTTTTTTTAGAGGTTTTTGCTATAGGGCATGTGCGCTTGCTGGAAAGACAGAGAGAGACAGAGAGACAGAAAGTGAGAAATCACCCCCCCCACCAGGGGGGATGGCCATGCTGCAATCCCGTCTCCATTCTCCTCTCAGCGGGACCTTGGGCACGCATGCACACGTGTCTGGCGTGAGCTTAAGCCACCGGGTCCAGGACTCGAACTGCGGTCGACTACCTGGGAGTCCAGCAACATAGCCATTATGCTAACTGCTGGTCCCAAGAGGCTTATGAATCTTTAAAGAAGGCAAAAAAGATGATTGGTCTAAAGGCTAAGCTCTCGTAAACAGCACCATACTGAGAAAGTACAAATAAAAAAGACTATGGACATGCTTGTAAAGAGAAACCACCAAACTAAAGAAAGATGAAAAGACCATAAGGAGCAATATCTGCCTATCTGTTGGACAGAGAAGGACAATTCTGAGTCAAAGTGCTTTTTAATATGATTAAACAAAAATGGAAAGAGAAAGTGGGGAAATGGGAAGTCTCTCTACCCAAAGTTCAAGACTAGGAAGAAATAGAAGTATTAAAAGTAACTTGAACAAGAAAGAGGAAAAAGAAGGCATGGAAGAGGGTAGTTACAAAAGCCTGCTTTGATGGAGATGGCTCTACTAGAACACCGCCTAAATATGGAAGATTCATTAGGCCAATGGGCTTACATTCCAAGAAGGCCTATGTAACATATCCTGAGCTGAAAGCCACCTTTTGTCTACCACTATATGGTGTAAAGAAGAATCCCTCAACCCCACTATATACAACTTTGGGTGTTATCACCAAAGTACTGTCATTGAGGTGAACATGAGTGAGTTGGGCCTTGTGACATAAGGAGGCAAAGTTATTTGGAGGAAATATGCCCAAGTTACCCACAATCCTGAAAATGATGGATGCATAAATGTTTTCTTACTAGTTTGATAGCAGTTTTATACAAGTAACTCCTTGTAATTTTTGAAGATGATACACCAATCTGGAAAACCACCGTGACTAATGTTTCTGAATATAGCCAGTCTTGCATGTCCACAGTCATCAAAAGTTTATTAAATTGTACAAAAACATTAAAGTGGCTTGGTTTTACAAATAAAAAGATGAAAAAAGAAAAAGAGAATCAGACCTGCTCAAAGCAAAAGTTTTACTATCAGTTGGGAGCCCTCTAACCAAGTGAGCAGGTTCATGCATAATTCTAAGGTAACCCCTATCCATGCACATGAAACTTGTAAACAGCATATCAGAATCTTATTTTTGAATAAGAACAATCAGACATTACCAGAATTTTAAAACATTCCATAGCATGAGAGAAGATAGAAACAAATCAAAAGAAGAAACAAGGAAAATCAGAAACAATACAGACAATTCTCTTTGAAAAAAATATATTCTTAGGTAAGAAGTTGTATTTTTAAAAGGGTGATTTTTAAAAGAAATAAAGTAGTTCTTTTAAATTAAACCTGCAATTGCAAAAATTAAATATTTGATGAGTGGGTTGGAAAATGAAGTTGAAGATATCTTCCCAAAAGTAAAATAAAAAATTAAAGATACAGATAATGTGAGAAAAGACATTAATATTAGAGTCCAATCATTAGGTTCACAGAAGGAATAATTTCAGAAAGATAATTGGGGAAATTGTGGGGAAGAGATAATCAAGGAAAATCCAACAGAACTGAAAGGCATACATTTCCAGATGGAGATAGCCATGTTTATATCTAGAATAGTGAAGAGAGAAAAGATTTACACCAAAGTATGTCATTGTGAAATTTTAAAATATTGGGGACAAAATTAAGAATTTACACATCTTCCAGAGAATAAAAATACAAAGAGGTCACAAGATTATCCTTCAAATGGAAAAGAGAAATAAAATCATCCCCAGATAAACAAATGCTAAAAGAATTCACCAAAATGAAACTGTCTCTTACAGAAATACTTAAGGGACTACTACAGCAGGGAAACTAAAAGGAGACGAATAGAAGTAAGACAACACAGAACAGCTTCAAAAAATAAAGAAAGAAAGAAGGGTAAGTCCACATATGTTGATAATGAAAATGAATGTTGGAACTATAATAAATGCAGATTTGTTTTACATACAGGCAAGTTTAAATACAAATTCAATGATTATTTGATAGATAATTGTCCCTACAAGTTTTAATTTATATATATCTTATAACCATTACTTACTGTATAAAACTAGATAATAGAGGAAAAGCCCAAACTGTTACAAGTAGCTGAGTCTTTCTTTGGGAGGAATTTTAAAAGGGCTAAAATTAAGGACTCTGTAAAGCCTACAAATCACCAAATCACTAGATTTACCATGTCTTCACTTTTAAATATATCTTTCTAACTTTGTTTTATTTTTGCTTTCTCAAGGACTTCTTTATGCACAGTACACTACTATGTTTTACAAGAACTCACAGTGTGTGAATAAAAGTGTTCTATTTCTGTTTCTTCCTACTGAGTCATTGTTATGTGCAATTTTACCTATCTCTAACTAGATCAATGATTGATGCCCACAGATCTTTTCAGATTATAAACTCTTATCTCTTACAGTCTTCTACATGAAAATTACAAATTCTTCTTTCATTGTCTATATTAAGATTATCTTTGTTAACTTATGAGATCATTTGTTGCCTGAAATTTTTTTTAGAGGTTTTTGCCTTAGGACATGTGCATCCTGGAGAGAGAGAAAGAGACAGAGACAGTGAGAGGGGAAAGTGAGAAATCACCCCCAAAGGGGATGGCCACACCACAACCTCTTCTCCATTCTCCTCCCAGAATCTTGGGCTTGCACTCACATGTGCCCAGAGTGATTTTCAAGCCACTGGGTCTGGGACTCAAACTGCAATTTGGATTTGGAAATCCAGTGAAGTAACCACTATGCCATCTGCTGGCCCTGTTGCCTGATTTTTAATCAATATGTTTTTCTTTAGAATTGTATCTCACAGTAAAGAACATCATAGACATTTCAGCACATATTTGCAGAATAACCACTGGACTGAGTTTCAAATGTTCGCAACATAATATAATGTTAAATGTTGAAGGTGGGTCAATATGTTTATATCCTCATTTTTTTTATTACAAACCGTATACATGTTTTTGATGACCATTGTATGCCCTACAAAGATGTGTAATGACCACATGTAAATCAAAATTACAATAAATATTTAAAGAGAAAAAAATAAACAGTGCATAGAGTGAATCACATAAACTGCTAGCTGTTCAACACCAGTGTTTCAAGTTACAACTTTTATAAACAAGTTTTATTTATTATGTCTATACCATCAGAACTGAAACTACTGACTGTTATTTTCCAAAAACGGAAAAATCAATCTTAGACACATACTGGTGCTTTTCAAAAGGAAGCAACTTAAAAGGACGGAAACTCTTTAAGACCCCTAAAGCACAGGCAATAATCCCAAAAGTAAACAAGTGAGATTTCATCAAACTGAAAAGCTTCTGCATAGCATAGTAAACAACAATTAGAAGAAGAGATAACCCTCAGGATGGAAGAAAATATTTGGAAATTATTTTCCGAATGTTTCCTAAGACAAGAGATTGATAACTAGACTACATAGGGAACTCAAATAGCTTCCCTGCAAAAATAAAGAAAACAAAAAAAGGGGGGGAATAAATGATCTGAATAGACAACTCGCAAAGAAAGACATATGAATGGCCAAAGGGCACATGAAAAAGTGTTCAACATCTCTTACTGTAAGGAAACGCAAATTGAAACTGCAATGAGATATCATTTAACCCCAGTTAGAATGGTTATGATAAGGGACCAGCAGATGGTGTAATAGTTACATCACTAGACTCCCGTGTAGTCAACCACGGTTCAAGTCCCAGACTCAGTGACTTAAATTCATGCTAGGCATGTGTGCGTGTGTGCCCAAGATCCCAAGAAGAGAATGGAGGAGAAGGAATTGTGGTGTGGGTGATTTCTTGCTTTCTGTCTCTCTGTCTCTCTCCAGTGAGCACACACACCCTATAGCAACAACCTCTCTTAAAAAGAAGAAAAAAAAATAAAATGGCTATAAGCAATAAAATAAAGAATGATAAGTGCTGGGAAGGCTGTGGTGAAAAGAGAACCCTCTTACCCTGGTAGTGGGAATATGAATTAATACAACCTCTGTGGAAAACAATGTGGAGGTTCCTTAAAAACCAACAAATAGAACTACCATATGACCCAGCAATCCCACTCTCTGTTATTTAACCAAAGTATAGAAAAACAGAAAGACACGTGCACATCCATGTTTATTGCAGCATTATTCACAGTTCATAAGACATGTAATGAGCCTAAGTGTCCAAAAACTGATGACTGTGTGGAAAAACTATGACACGTGGGACCAGCAGTTAGCGTAATGGCTATGTCGCTGGACTCTCATGCAGTCGATTGCGGTTTGAATCCCGGACCCGGTGACTTAAAACTCACGCCGGGTGCATGTGCGTGCGTGTCCAAGATCCCGAGAGGAGAACGGAGGAGAAGGGATTGTGGCATGGCCATCCCCCCTTGGGGGGTGATTTCTCATTTTCTGTCTCTCTGTCTCTCTCTGTCTGGTGAGCGCATGCGCCCTATAGCAAAAACCTCTCCAACAAACAAACAAACAAACAAACAAAAACTATGACACATATTATACTATGAAATTCTACTCAGTCATAAGAAACAAAGGTACTCTGCCATTTTCAAAGTGGATGAATATTGAAATCTTAATGTGAAGTGAACTGAGCCAAACTTTAAAAGAGACACACTCCACATCTCTGCTCAACATGTACAGAATGTCTGCACCCTGTTGCAGAAATTGAAAAATCCAAAGATGTGATAGTAGAGAGAATAAGCATGGATACCCGAGACTGTAAGGGAGGGGAGTGGATGTTAGAGCATGGGTAAGAGGGGCAAAGGGAAGAAACATTTAACAGGCAAAAGAATGTAAACTTCTCTGTTGAAAATAATGTATATGGTAATATTCTTGATTTGATTGCCACATACTACACACATACTTTGTAAAACCATATTATGTATTATAAAGATGTACGATAGTGGAATATAAATTTTTAAAAGACTGTGCTAATAAAAAAAAAGAAAAAAATTTAAAAAGAAAGAAAACTAAGCCAAGACATCCAGTTATTAATGTTGCAGGATGGCTTCTGTGATGATATTCAGGTTCTTGCTGTTTGGGACAAAGAATTGAATGAAACATGCCAATAGTGAAAGGAAAAAGGTACTTTATTAAACAGAAGGAAAAGCACACTCCTGAGAGGTAGGAGTGGGCCTGCATGGACAAAGTGGCTCAAAAGTCCCCGACAGGTACATTCTACGAGGTTTGTAATTTTTTAATCTAGGTCATATTGGTTGATCACTAGCTGGGCCCACTGATCCATCTCATTGGTTATATTAGATGTGACTTAATGGGCTACACATCCCCCACTGGAGATCTCCTGCCTACATTACCCTGGGTGGGAAATTTTCTGCCCTGACCAGATTTTCTATCTAGCCAGATAGGTAGATGCTTCAGCCACCTTTCTGCTTCTGTTTCCTCGCTTTCTCCTGCCTCATTAATACATGAAAAACATGTTGTAAAGAAAAGTAAATTTAGTCATCATATATTATTTGGCTACTCTATAAATAATAATTACATAGTGATGATAATATAAACCCTGATTATTGCTCTAACAAAAATATGGTGTTATACTTAACTATATTGAGAGGCAGAAGAGGATGAAAAGGATGTGTTTACTTGTGTGGCATTAAAGAGCTAAATTTTCGTCTTCCACAGTAGAATAGTAATATATAACACCATAATTGAGATGTGATTTTAAAATATGGAGCTAAATGCTTATATGTATATATATATATATATATATGTGTGTGTGTGTGTGTGTGTGTTTATGTGTGTATATATATGTGTATATATGTGTATATATATATGTATGTGTATATGTATGTGTGTGTGTGTATATATATATATATGTATATATATATATATATATATATATATATATATATATATACATATATATATATATATATATATACCAGCAGTGAATGTTCTTGCCTCAGCAGAACAAAGGTTGGAAGTGTATAGGGATGGGACAGGAGGCTGCTAGGCTTATTATAACATACTAGAACTAATGAACTCTAAAATCTATGTACACATATTATTCTTGTCATTCAAAATATGAAAATAATTGCAGTGTGTTAAATTATGTCCTCCAGAAAATATGTTGAAGACCTAACTCTTGGTACTTGTGACCTTATTTAGAAATAGGGTCTTTGAAGATGGAATCAAATTGAGACAGTCATCCAGATTAGGGTGGGCCTTACATGCAGTGATTGATGCCCTTTCAAGAAGGGGGAGATTTGGAGGCACATGCACACACAGGGAAGAAGACCATTGTGCAGACAGAGACAGAAATTGGAGTGATACGTACGCAAGCCAAGGACTGCTAGCAACCACCAGAAACTAGGAGAGAGGCATAAAGCAGGTTCACTTCAGAGGGATTTGGTCCTGTTAACACCTGAATTTTAGATAACTGGTTTCCAGAACCATGAATGAATAAAGTTCTGCTGTTTTCAACCACCCAGTTGATGCCATTTGTTACCACAGCCCTGAGACCAATAATGTTACTCAATCCTATGTGTTTGCATTGGAACAGAAGATATTTTAAGTGTTTATTTGTTTATTATTCAGTTTTTTTACTTTTCACTTGATTCAATGTTTTTTGTTATATTAAAAAAAAATAATACAACTCCAATGGAAGCAGGTTTCCACACTTGCTCAGGAGGTACCATCCTTTCAGTGCTCATGATAGTAGCATTTTTTGAGCATGTCTATGGCTTCCATTTATTACAGGCCCTATGAAATATCTCATCAGAATCCCTATTATGTATTTTTCCCCTCTACTGTTTTTCTAGAAAGCCTTGAAAAACCTTTTTGGATGTTCTATGGCACTTACTTTCTCTTTTCATTTCAAGTATTCTCTTAATATTATTATTTTTATTTGTTTATTTTTTAGTTTGCTATAGGTTGGGTGTACTTGCTGAAGAGAGAGAGAGAAGGTCATCCTTTATCAGGAAGGATAGCCACCCTGCAACTCCTTCTCCTCCATTCTTCTCAGGATTTTGGGCATGCACCCGTGCATACAAGGTGTGATTTTCAAACTGCTGGGTTCAGGACTCAACTGCACAGTTTGCCGTGTGGGATCCAGCCACTCTAACCTTTATGCCACCTGCTGAAAAGATTGAAGTTTGTAATACTTATGATTTTCACTGACACTCGTTATATATTGAATCTTAAATTCATATGCAGCCTGTTGTAGATAATGTAAACGCTGTCACTGGTGCCTATACACTTCATTGGCAACAATATGCCTTAACTCAACTCTGTGTATATTTCTTTGGTTCAAGTGATCTATCTAATCCCAGAGGCAAAACAATATAATTGCAATGTCCTTGCTAGCAATTATGATAAGCTATGCAGACTACAAGTCAGCTCCACAAGTAAAAATATAGGACGGACATGAGGGGACAGATAAGCTATAAAGCAAACAAAAATATTAATAAAAGAGTTAAATGAGAGGAATGTTTTACAAATAGAAGATTTATTTTTAAAAAATAAAATGTCTTTCAAAACTCTGGAATGAAGCCACAAGAAAGTGTTTTTGCTGCAGACAAATTGCACTCACAAAAAGAGATAATGAAGAAATTTTTTTGGTAATTTGTGGAGTGTTCTTAATCTACCAAAGAAGCCTCAGAAATCTCCCTCATGCCATCACATTTAAGTGAAATCATGCTATTCAGACCTACAATAAATGTAGTAGTGATGAAAGTTCACAAAGAAATAGAAATTTGAAAGTTTGCATGCACATGAGTAAAAATTACCAATGGGGGAGGGGGTGTCATTGACGCAGTGGTAAACACCATGCTCTGCAAGACTGACCCACATGGTAAGGCCCCAGGTTTGCATCCAGGCACCTCCATGAGCACTCTGGGCACGTGTATGCCCATGATCTAAGACTGGCTAAGGCTGGGGTAGATTGCAGTGTCAAGACCTTTTTGAGAGTGCTCTTTTTCTCTGTTATGGAAGAAATAAACTTTTTTTTTTTTTTTTTTTTTAAAGTTACAGATTTAAAAAAAAAAAAAAAAAAAAAAAAAAAAGCCTATCTTTCTGGAAAGTAAGTTACCAGAAATAGCAATGAGGGGTACAGAAGTCTCTGACTTCAGGGCAATGCACATGATGTCTGAGTCTTACATCCTCAAAGTCCTTACTTTACCATCTTCCACTGCTAGACCCACAAGCATCTTGTCCTTTTGTCTTCACCTGTTCCCTCTAAATGTCACATTGTCAGTGAAGCCTTTCCTGAACTGCTCAGCTGGAACTAATCTCTCACTTATGCAGTCCCATAAGACCATCTGTACTTCCTTTAAGGTACTTCCCTTTCTGCACGGTAGCATATTTATTTACATATGCATATGACCTCTCCAGAACCTGAATACAGATCTTCTTCCAAGGTCAGGGATGGAACCTCTCTTCTTGTCAACCTACATTACATCTACATACACCCATAGTCCCCCATCATGACCATCCTCCCCACTGCTTCACAATTTCTTTCCTCTGTGGCCATGACTCCAAACTCTCTGCTCTGCTCTACTTTCCTGTCTTTTCCACAAAGTTCGGCCCCTCATTTCTGAAAGTTTTCTCGATTTCTACACCACATTTCCCCTTTATACTTTAAACTTATTAATGGAATGTCTACAATGGAAATGATCATCCCCCCGCCTGAATTTCTTTCTGTTCTCTTATTAATGAGACCAATATATTCCTGGTTGGTGGGTGCAAAACTCCTCACCCATCCTCACTGCCCATATCCAATCAGTTACAAAGTTTTGCAGTTTCACTTCTGTAATATTATTATTATTTCAATCCTTTCTTCTTATCCCACCTCCTCCCTCCTCAAACCCCTTGTCTGCTACTATAGCCATGGCATCTAGATGGCTCTACAGCCACAGTGGAAAATCAATACATTAAAAAGTGAAAGAATGAGGACCAACAGGTGGCATGTTGGTTAAGGCACTGGATCCCACACGGCTGATAGTGGGTTTGAGTCCTGGACCTGATGGCTTGTTCTCTCACTTTCTCCCTCTGGTGAGTGTGTGTGCCCTATAGCAAATTTAAAAAAAAAAAAAGAAAAAAAGAAAAAGATAAAAGATAAATGAAATAAATTGTTCTTTTTAAAAACGAAAGAATGAATGGATTAATGTATAAATTTTCCACCCTAATGCCTTTTCTCAGGCAATTCTCTTATCTTAAAATGCTCTTGCACCACATTGCTAATATCTACATTGTTCTTTAAGGTACAACTCAAATGCTATATTTTCCTTTCCATGAAATTTTTCCACAAGGGTGAATTTCAGGTTTCATATTTCTGTATCAGTCAGGGTTCTTGGTTGCAAACAATAGTACCCAGCCTAATAATCTTAAACAAAAGAGCAACAAAAATGATATATTGAATAGCTGTGGTGGACATTTGTGGGATGAATAGGAGACTAGAAAATAGGCAGGGTAATCTGTAAATTAGAGTATTAGGGAAGAATGCCACCACCCTTATTGTCACTAGATCTCATGGAAGCTACTGGGTCTAAAAGCCAATAAAATCTCTTCTTGTTATCCTTCACCTTTCATCACTTGCTCAAGATTCAAAGTCCTGGGCAGGGACATGTATTTGGCTAATCCTAGGTTATGTCTCCTCAATAAAAATGGCAGAGTTCAAGGATACAGAATATCTGACTTCCTGACTTTCACAAAAGGTGGCAAGACTGCTTTTGCCAAAAACTTGTGTAATTAAAGAGTCCTTATATTTACAAAAGGATTGAGATATTGCCTGCCAAAATAAAGTAACAAATGTTCGCTACTACCCTCCAGCAGCCATGTCTTAACTCTTGTTAAGACTGTAACTCCCCTGAGACAGAATTTATACCTAACTCATTTTTTTATCCACTGCAGTTCCTAGAAAAGCTTTTTTTTTTTCTTTTTTCTTTTTCTTTTTGGAGAGGTTTTTGCAATAGGGCGCGTGCACTCGCCAGGAAGACAGAGAGCGACAGAGAGACAGAAAGTGAGAAATCACCCCCCGCCCAGGGGAGATGGCCATGCCACAATCCCTTTTCCTCCATTCTCCTCTCGGGATCTTAGGCACGCACACACACGTGCCCGACGTGAGTTTAAGCCACCGGGTCCAGGACTCGAACCTCAGTCGACTACATGGGAGTCCAGCGACATAGCCATTACACTAATTGCTGGTCCCAGAAAAGCATTTTATACTTCTATTGGCAGAGCTTCTTCTACTTACTTCATCATATGTATCTCATTTCAAAGTTTCTACTTTAAGCCACTGTATGTTCCCTTTAAATTTATCGGATTTTTAAGTTTGATGTCTTCTTTAAATGTTTGATAAATATTTGTCAAATAATAGAATGAATGGTGCCCCTTTTAAGCTGAAAAGCCACATTTTTACATACATTATCTAACTCACTTCAACAAATTGTTAGCTGTTTTCTACTGTAGCATTTAACATGATTATGAAAGCATTTAAAATTAATCAAATGTTCAGACTGTTATTTAAAGGTATGTCCAGTTCCCCACTTAACCATAAATCTTTATTATCTGCTCTCAATTGTAGAGTCTAAGAAACTCTATCATTTTTCTCAGTCAAATTTCCATTGAATGCCCAAAACAGCTAGCAATAAAAAAAAATTAGTCTATGTCTTTAGCTATATACTATGCCTCATTTAATTTCCAACTTCTCCTTGTTGCAAATGTTTCATCCCAATTACTCTGTTATATCTACATTATTTTAAAGTTTTTAAGTTTAAGCTACTTTACAACACCTTAAAAATTTTATATTTGAGCCAGTTGGTGGTGTGGTGGATACCACATGGCTGACTACATAGTTCGAGTCCTGGACCTAGCAGCTTGAAAAACACTATGGATGTGTGTGTGTATGTCCCAAATCCTGAAAGGAGAGAGAGATGGTGGAAAAGGGATTGTGGAGTGACCATTACCCACGGGGGCAGTGATTTCTCACTTTCTTTCCTACAAGTGCACACTCCCTCTAGCTAATTTAAAAAACCAGGAAGAAATACTTTTAGATTTATCAAATTTCTGATGTCTTCTTTAAAACTCTGTCTTCCCTAGTACCTTCTATGCAATTCATTGGTGGCAACCATTTCCTGGTTTGTTGAGTGCTTAGCACACACAAAGAAAATGTTTGTTGAACAAGCCGGTAAATAAGAAATGAGAAATAATGCATCTTAAAGCATTAGAGGCATGCCTGAATCAAGCACAGAAGCAGTTATATTTATACTATCTTTATTAATGCAATGTGGTTCAGAGTTTCTCAAGGTATGGTCCATGGACTTCATGGGTCCCATAAACTCTTTCGGGGGATGGGGGATGGATGGGTTTACTGGATAAAAACCACTGTCGTAAGAACATGCAGACATTATTTGTCTTTCTTTGTTGTGTCGACATCTGCAATAATTTTGTGAAAGAAACGTTCAGTTGGTGCCTTAGCACAGAGCAAACTGCACCACTGGTCACTGTATTCTTCACTGCCACGCCCTTATATTTCAGAAATACTAGTCTTAGACTATGCATGTCCTCAAGGTAAAAATGATGAATTGTATGCTATATTGATCCCTGAATCCACATCTCAATATAGTGCGATGAAATGGGAAGTGTATTAAAGCACTTGTGCTACTTTATGGTTGTCTCAAGGAAAACACTTAGACATTACTCATGCGGGGAACTGAGGCAGCTACTTTGTTCTTTTTTTTTTTTTTTTTTTTTTTTTTTTTTTTTTTTTTTTTTTTTTTTGCTATAGGGTGTGTGCGCTCACCAGACAGAGAAAGAGAAAGCGAAAAATCACCCCACAGGGAGGATGGCCATACCACAATCCTTTCTCCTCCATTATCCTCTCAGGATCTTGGGCACGCACGCACACGTGCCTGGCGTGAGTTTAAGCCACCGGGTCCAGGACTTGAACCGCGGTCGACTACATAGGAGTCCAGCGACATAGCCATTATGCTAACTGCTGGTCCCAGCTGCTTTGTTCTTGAAACACCACTTTACTTGGAAGAACAACTGACAAACTACGGTTATTTTAAGGTTTTTTTTTTTCCTTTTCTTTAAAATTTTTTTTTACATTAATTCACTATACATCATTACAGCATACAGAATGAATTTTCTATCCAGAATATACAGTATATTGGCTCAATCAAGCACATCAACATACATGTTATCAAGTAATTTTCCATTTCTTATGTCTTGTATATTTTGCTTTTTTTGTTTCTTTTTTTGCCATCCTTGATTCCCTATCCCTCACCCTCTGCTGTGTCCCAACCTCCTCCCACATTGTCTCTGGTATCCATGGTTGCTTTCTATGCCTTTCCCCCCTATTTAATTGATTTGCTAATGAACTTAATTAGTCTAAATATTTCCAATAGCAAGCTCAGCTGATATACGTATACGTGAACCCAAGTCTGACTTTAGGCATAAACCTCAGTGAGTAGAATGAACATACTATAAAGTAGTACCTAGCTGGGGTTATATAGCTTACTGCAGTCATCACATACGCATTTTTTTTTTTTTAATTTCGATAAGAACAGTTTTAGTGTTTTTTTTTCTCCTGAAACTTTTTTTTTTAAATTAATTTACATTCATTCCCTGAGCATCATCACAACATACTAAATGTGGTTTCCCATCTAGAATAAACTGCATAGTGGCTTAATCATGCATGTTATCATCAATAATATTCCATTTCTACTTTCATATATATATGAAAAAATAATATATATGAAAACATATATATTATATATATGTTTTTTACCCCATATCTAACCCTCTGCCCTTTTCCACTCTCTTATTACACTATCTCTGCTATCTACAGTTGTCTTCAATTCCTTTTCCCCCAACATTTTGTTGATCACATAATATCATAAGTAATCTAACTACTTTCAATAGCAAGTTCAGCTGGTAATTTCAAAAAAAACAGTTTTGAGCTGGCAAGGATATTTCCTTGAAACTTAAAACCTAGAAACAGATTAGTATTCTGTTCAAATAGTAGGTACATGAACCTATTGACAGCTCAAAACAGGACAAAAATCCTTAAAACCGGACAACAAAGCTTAGAAGAAAAGCAGCAATATTTTAGTCAAGTCACAGAATGTTTTTTCATCAATTCAGTCTCATGTACTTAATCTTTCTTCTGTTGTGTTTCGATCTTCCAGATTAATTCTGGGATATAATATTCAACTCCAGACTTTGTCCCTACAATTAAGTTGCCCATTTTCTTAGTTTTGAACTCTTATTCCTGTGTGTCTGCATTTAATTTTACTGACATAGCACTCCCTTAAGAACTTCTTGGAGGGGACCAGCAGTTAGTGTAATGGCTATGTTGCTGGACTCTCATGTAGTCAACCGTGGTTCAAGTCCTAGACCCTGCAGCTTAAACTCACGCCAGGCGCATGTGCATGCGTGCCCAAGATCCCGAGAGGAGAATGGAGGAGAAGGGATTGCGGCATGGCCATCCCCCCAGAGGGTAATTTCTTGCTTTCTATCTCTCCATCTCTTTCTGTCTTCTGGGCAAGCGCACGCGCCCTATAGTGAAAACCTCTCCAAAAAAAAAAAAAAAAAAAAAGAACTTCTTAGATATCTGGTCTGGTGCTGGTAAATTCTTTCAGGTTTTGTTTATCTGGAAATGTTCGTGTCTTTTCTTCCCAAATGAACGATAATCTTGCTGGGTACGGTATTCTCGGTTGAAATTGCTTTTCCTTTAACACTTTGAATATATTTCCCCATTCTTTCCTCGCTCACATTGTTTCCGATGAGAGGTCTGCTGTTAGTCTGATGGGATACCCTTTGTAGGTAACTTGCCGTTTTTCTCTTGCCAATCTTAGTATCTTGTCTTTGTTGTTTTGGTCAATCTGGCTATAATGTGTCTTGGAGAAGATCTTCTTGGGTTGATTCTATTTGGGGTTCTCTGTATTTCTTGGGACTGAATCTTTGAGTGCCTCTCTAGGTTTGGAAATTTCTTGCAGGATTTCATTGAATAGATTATCAATGCCCTTATGAGTCTCTTCGCCTTCTGGGATGCCTACTATCCAGATGTTTGGACGTTTGATGGTATCTAGTATTTCTTGTATATTAGTCTCAAATTTTTGGGCCATTTTCTCAGTCTTCATGGTGGATTTTTCTAGGCCAGCCATTTTCTCTTCGACATCTGAGATTCTATTTTCTGTATGATCTAGTCTGCTTTTAATACTTTCAAGGAGATTTTGACTTCCTGTATTATAGCCTTCATCTCTAACAGTTCCATCTGATTCTTTTGTAAAGTGTGAAATTCCTCTTTTAGATCATGCATGAATTTCCTCACCTCCTGGAACTCGTCACCTCCTTTCTCCTTCCTCTTCAGCAGTTCATTGTCTCTCTTCTCTTCCATCTCTGTTAGCTTTGCCATTATGAATGTTCTGAATTCTTTATCAGACATTTCCATGATTTCCTTTGAACTGTATGTGGATGAAGAGGAGTTATTCTTTTCCCTTGGAGGAGAGGTATTTTCCTGCTTTCCCATATTTCTTGTGGTCCTGCAGCGATTTCTAGTCATCTGGTGGATGGTCGGTTTCTTCTCAAACTTGAAAGTTCAATCTGAGCGATGAGGAGCATGCAGAAAAGGAAACAGAGAGAGAGAAACAACAGCAACAACAGCAAAAAAACCTAACAAGAAACAAAGAAAAAGAGAAGGAAAAATGAAGAGAAAAACTTTCAAATAAAACTAAAAAAAATTAATATTTAAAAAAATTTCAATAAAACCCAAAAATTAGAAAACCATGCAGCACACTTGTTCGCAGGAACCAAGAAGGTGTGTCTTCAAGAAGGCCTGTTTCCTTTTTTGCCTCTCCTGGGTTGGGAGGGGGAGAGGGAATTATTAACAAGATAAAGGGATAGGAGGGGCCAGAAAGCCCAGAAAATCCTCACCTTAAAAAATTTTATAAAGCAAAAATTAAAGAAAAGAGAGAGACAGAGACAGAGGTAGAGAGAGACAAAGACAGATACAGAGACAGGAGGCCTGAAAGGGGTCTTCCTACCACATGACTTTTGAGTGCTGGAGGCCAAATTATCAGTGGGAAATTGTCCCGACCCACAGGACAGTCGAACAGGTTTCCTGGGGGAGGGAGTGAGAGATGGGACAAACACACACAGAGTGGAGACAATACAAGGTGCTGATCAAGTCTTCCATCTTCTTCCATTTATTGAGGAAAAATGGCGAGTTATATACAGGCTGGTGGGCACCGATTGGTTGCCTGAAATGCAAATGAGATAGAACAGCATGAACCAATCATTGGTGTGGGTGGATCTCTCCCGTTGCCTAGAAATCCAACAGCCCCTGGGGAGAATGGTTGGTCACATGATTTCTGAGAAAGGGATTGCTCAGTGAGGAAGTGAAACCTAATGGTTTCCAAGGTGGTGGATAGCTCAAGATGGCAGATAGCTCAAGATGGCTTCCCTATGCAGTGCCCGCCACAGGAAATCTTCATTTTTCTGTTTTCCCCAAAATGGCTAGTTCGCAGGAGCCATGAAGGTGAAGTTTATTTTTTTATTTTAAGAGACAGAGTGAGAAAGACATTCAACAGGATCTTCATGCTGCAATCCACTCCAGCTTCAGCTGGCCTGGATAATGAGCATACTCCTGCATGCCCAGGGTGCTTAGGGTGGTCCAGGACACAAACCCAGGACCTTTCCCATGAGGAGCCAACTGCATTACCACTGCACCACTGCCTGCTCCCAAGTCCTTCGCATGATCCTGCCTCGGCCTTAAGACCTAGGTGTTTGACAGACATTTTCACTAAAATGAAGTAATGAGCCTGTCACTTCAAGATAAACAACTGACAGTATTTGTCAATAATAAACTTTAAACTTTCAGGTGAGTATTAGAATTTCTGAAAATGTGATCCACCACTGGCTTAATTCTTTAAGAATTTTCTGACAAGATCAGAAGTGATATTAATGGATGGTTTTCTTATATTTTATAATAAAATGCGCCAACATTTGGGAAAAATCTGCTACAGAAACACAGAACAACTAAGGCATTGAATACAACCTTTTATTATTACTTCTTAATTAATAACCTTTCTCTTTTTTTTTTTTTTGGAGAGGTTTTTGCTATAGGGCGCGTGCGCTCGCCAGCCAGACAGAGAGAGATAGAGAGATAGAAAGCGAGAAATCACCCCCCAGAAGGGATGGCCACGCCGCAATCCCTTCTCCTCCATTCTCCTCTTGGGATCTTGGGCACGCACGCACATGTGCCCGGCGTGAGTTTAAGCCACCGAGTCCGGGACTCGAACCGCGGTCGACTACATGGGAGTCCAGTGACATAGCCATTACGCTAACTGCTGGTCCCTACCTTTCTCTTTTTTTAGAGAGAGATTTTTTGCTATACAGTGCATGTGCTTGCCATGCACACAGAAAGAGAGACGTCAACTCCCAGGGGTTATGGCCATGCTGCCATCCCTTCTCCTCCATTCTTCTCTTGGGATTTTGGGCATGCACAAACATTTGCCTGGTATGAGTTTTAAGCTGCTGGGTGTGGGACTTGAACCACAGTCAACTATGTGGGAGTCCAGTGATGCAACCATTACACCATCTGCTGGTCCCAATAAGCTTGCTTGCTTGCTTGCTTGCTTTCATTCTTTCTTTCTTTTTTTTTTTTTTTTAAAGGTATGGAAGAAATTTTATTTAGCTTTGAAAAGTTTTAGTTTCACAATATATATAACCTTGGGGCAGAAAGGCCCTATTAAAGTGTTACAAATTGCTTAATAAGATAAATATTTAGGTTGATTTATGAGGCTTTCAGATATTAAGTATGAGAAAGTTAATGGTTATCAGGATTTGCATACATGACCACAATCAAAATGGTAAAATAAACCAAAGACTAAAGTTTAACACCCTCAAAACATAATTGCAATTTCTAGCGGAACATTTATTCCTATCCTATGGTGATTTACATCTTTTATTTTCATTTTATATTGACTTTTTAAAAAATATAGATTACATAAAATCTTTTGTGTTATCTTTCTGGTCCTAATACTAATCACCTATTGTATCTCTGCTATTGTTTTGTCATTTATGATGATATCCCTATTAAGCCAGTTATACTTACTAAAGTTTGTGAATGAAAAAAAGAGAAGACAAATAATAACTAGTTCACTGATCCTCATTCAATTTTAGAAAAATTATGTCCCTAAAATTGCAATTCTGCCTGGTAAATTCTTTCCATACCTAAACAGAAATGGAAAAAACAGTGAAATTATGAGAAACCTATGGCAGTTTATTAGACACTGTGCTTTTAATAGTTCAAAACTGATGATACTTGATAATCATGAGTAAATTAATAGGCTAACATGTAAAAATGTATACTTTAATAAGTATAAAGTATATAAATAATTAGGTAAGCTTGGAGCTGACCAAGATACATAAATTAGGAGATACAAGTGTCTATCTAAATTTTCTATATTTCTTTTTTTACAGAATATTTATTAAAGTAAATTGTTTAATATACAATTTCTCATTTGTCATTTTAGAAGTCCTTTATTGTAAAGACAATTCTTCTTTCTGATGAAAACAGCAGCCACAGTGATTACTCTGGACCACCACGTTGGATAAATTCCATTTCTTCTTGAGACACCAGTTTCCTTCTGTATTTCTGAGGTAAAGTTTTTATTATTTCTGCCGTGTCTGGTGGACCCTGATACATCAACAAATCTGGTGATTTACTTCCCTTAGAATGCTGTGAAACTGCAGAAGAATGGGATGGCAGCCCTGCTGACCTCAAAGCTTCTGATACATTGGGTTTAGGATTGTCTCTTCTGTCAGGAAACCTTATTAATGGTGTATATAGCTTCACTACCTGCACGACCCTGCTGGCAGACGCCATCTTGCTGCCCATCATCTAAGCTTTCTTTTTTTTAAAGCAGTTTTAGATATATAGAAAAATTGAGCATAAAGTACAGAGAGTACCTGTCTTCACCCCTCTAACACAGACACACACACACACACACACACACACACACACAGTTTTCCTTATTATTAACATGTTACACGTAGTGCATTAACATGTTACACATAGTGCTGTGTTAGAATTAATGAGCCAAAAAGGATGCACTGTTAAATAAAGTTTAGTTTAGTTTAGTGTTTGCTCTTTATATTATACATATCTATAGGTTTTGAAAAATAATAATGATATATAGCCACCATTACAGTATCATACAGAGTAGTTTTTTTTGTTTTTTTTTTTTTCTATTTATTTATTTGCATTCATTCACTGAACATCATTACAGCATACAAAATGAGATTTTCCATCCAAAATACACTATATATTGTCTCAATCAAGCACATCAACAAACATGTTATTGTCAGTAAATGATCTTCCATTTCTTGTCTTCTGTATGTTTTGCTTTTTTTCCCCCCATTCTTGATTCTCTATCTCTTACCCTCTGCCATCTCTCACTCTCCTTCCACAGTCTCTGGTATCTATGTTTGCTTTCTATACTGTTTTCTCCTCACATTTTATTGTATCGCCAAAGACCCTAATCAATCCAAATACCCTCATAGCAAACACAGGTGATACCCACATTTCCATGAACACAAGTCTTACTTTACGCATCCTATAAAGTAGCACCTAGCTGTGGCTACATATCCTACTGCAGTCATTGAATATATATATATATATATATATATATATATATATATATATATATCTTTTTCTGAAACTTTTTTTTTTGTAACTCAATTTACATTCCTTCCCTAAGCTTCATCACAGCCTACAAAATGCAATCTCCCATCCAGTACACCCTGCATAGTGATACAATCATGCACATTACAAAAAATTTTCCATTACTAGTTCCTAGAATTACTTCCACCCCTCTTTCTGACCCTCTGTCTCTTCCCACCCTCCTCTCACACCACCTCCGGTGTCTACAATTGTCCTTCATTCCCTTCCCACCCACATTGCATTGATCACACAATTTCCTACATAATCTAACTACTTTCAGTGGTGAGTTCACTCATTACTACTAAGAAACCAGTTTTAACTTAACTCAAAGAAATGCCAAGGAATTTTGCTTAAAGCCAGGAAACAAGTTAGGATTCTGTTCAAATGGTAAGTGCATGAACCTATCAGTTCCATGTACTTTTATCTTCTGTTCTGGTTCAATTTTCCTGATTAAATTCTGGGATATAATATTCAACTCCATACTTGTCCCTTTGATTAAGTTGGCCACTTTCATAGTTTTTGGACTCTTATTTCCATGTGTCTGTGTTTAATTTTCTTGATACAGCACACCCTTGAGAACTTCTTGGAGATCTGGTCTGGTGCTGGTAAATTCTTTCAGGTTTTGTTTATCTGAAAATGTTCTTGTCTTTTCTTCCCACCTGAAAGATAATCTTGCCGGGTACAGTATTCTTGGCTGAAATTGCTTCTCTCGTAACACTTTGAAGATATTTTCCCATTCTCTCCTCGCTCGCATTGTTTCCGATGAGAGATCTGCTGTTAGCCTGATGGGATGTCCTTTGTAGGTAACTTGATGTTTCTCTCTTGCCAATCTTAGTATCTTGTCTTTGTCTGCGGTTTTGGTCAACCTGGCTATAATGTGTCTTGGAGAAGATCTTCTTGGGTTGATTGTATTTGGGGTCCTTTGTATTTCCTGGGACTGGATCTTCGAATGCCTCTCTAGGTTTGGAAAGTTTTCTTGCAGGATTTCATGGAGTAGATTATCAATGCCCTTATGGGTCTCTTCACCTTCTGGAATGCCAATTATCCGGATATTTGGACGTTTGATGGTATCCAGTACTTCTCGCATATCATTCTCAAATTTTTGAGCCATTTTCTCAGTCTTCGTGGTGGATTTTTCTAAGCCAGCCATTTTCTCTTCTACATCTGAGATTCTATTTTCTGAATGATCTAGTCTGCTTTTAATACTTTCAAGGGAGATTTTGACTTCTTGTATTATAGACTTCATCTCTAGCAGTTCCGTTTGAGTCTTTTGTAAAGTGTGTAATTCCACTTTTAGATCTTGCAAGAATTTCCTCATCTCCTGGAACTCGGCAACTTCTTTCTCCTTTCTCTCTAGCAGTTCATTATCTCTCTTTTCTTCCATCTCTGTTAGCTTCGACATTACGAATGCTCTAAATTCCTTATCAGACATTTCCATGACTTTCACCGAACTGCTTGTGGATAAAGGAGGGTTACTCTTTTCCCGTGGAGGAGAGGTATTTTCTCGTTTTCCCATATTTCTCGTGATCCGGCGGTGATTTCTTGTCATCTGATGAATGGCGTGTTTCTTTCAAATTCTTGAAGTTAAGCCTCAATGTTCAGGAGCAAGCAGACAGAGGTGTTCTAGAATCTGTTTGCAGTTCTGTTTTGATTGCCAGGAGTGCTAGGAAGGCCAAAGAAATGCAGGAGAGGACCAGAGGCTTCATTTACTTTAGGACACCAAGACACCCCACAAACACAGCTGCCAGAGGAACACTCTGTCTGCAAAGACTCCACAGTTATTTCACTGGGAAACTGGGGGCATTTCACATCATGGACACCGTGTCTGGCAGAGCACAGTCAGCACAGCGGCAGGTTGTCCCCAGCGACCACGCAGAAGAAACTGTCTCATACAGAGTAGTTTTGATGGTCTAAAAATCCTGTATTCTGTCTGTTTATGCTTCCCTCTATGCACTGAACTCTTGGCAACCACTGATCCCTTCACTATCTCTAGTTTTGTCTTCTTCAGACTGTCATGTAACCATTTCAGATAGGCTTCCTTACCTTAGCAATATACAGTGAAGGTTCCTCCATGTTTTTTTCCTTAGTTCATTTCTTTTTAGTAACTAATAATATTTGATTGTATGAATATTCTGTATTTGTTTATTCATTTTACTATTGAATAAAATCTTGCTTCCCCCCACCCCAAGTTTTGAAAGTTAAGAATAAGGAGCTAGCAGGTGGCATAGTGGTTAAGGTTCTGGACTCTGACCTTATCAACCATGGTTTGAGACCCAGACCCAGTAGCTTGAAACTCATGGTGGCTGGGCACATGTCATGCATGCCCCAAATCCTGTGAGTAGAATGGAGGAGAAGGGATTGTGGCAAGACCATCTCCCCTGGGGGCTGATTTCTCACTTTCTTGCTCTCTGTCTCTCCTCTGTCTCTCAGGTAAGTGCACACGCCCTATAGCAAAAATCTCTCTCTCAAAAAAAAGTTAAGAATAAAACTGCTACAAACATTCCTGTGCAGGTTATCATGTGGAAATAAGCTTTCAATTCATTTGGGCAAATACCAAGGGAGTACCGTTATTGAATTGTATGGTAAGAGTGTGCATAATTTTGCAAGAAACTACCAAACTGTCTACCAAAATGGATGTGCCATTTTGCATGTCCACTTGCAGTGAATGGCTGGTGCTTCACATCCTTACCAGAATTTGGTATTGCTAATGTTTTGGAGTATAGCCATTCTAATAGCTGTGTAGTGATATCACATTGCTGTTTTAACTTGCAATTCCCTAATGACATATGATGTGGAGCATCTTGCATATTCTTTTTGCCACCAATATATATCTTCTTTGGTAAGGTTCTGTTCAGACCTTTTGCCCGTATTTAATTGCAAATTGCATTTTAAAAGTTTTTAGTATTGGGACCAGCAGTTAGCGTAATGGCTATGTCGCTGGACTCCCACGTGGTCGATCGCAGTTCGCGTCCTGGACCCAGTGGCTCAAAACTCACGCCGGGCGCGTGTGCGTGCGTGCCCAAGATCCCGAGAGGAGAACGGAGGAGAAGGGATTGCGGCATGGCCATCCCCCCGGGGGGTGATTTCTTGCTTTCTGTCTCTCTGTCTCTCTCTGTCTGTCTGGCGATCGCACGCGCCCTATAGCAAAAACCTCTCAAAAAAAAAAAAAAGGTTTTAGTGTTGTGTTTTAAGAATTCTTTACATTTCTTAATACTTTTTTTGGAGAGGTTTTTGCTATAAGGCGTGTGCGCTTGCCAGAAAGACAGACAGAGACAGAGAGACAGAAAGCGAGAAATCATCCCCCTGGGGGGATGGCCATGCTGCAATCCATTCTCCTCTATTCTCCTCTTGGGATCTTGGCACACACACACATGTGCCTGGCGTGAGTTTAAGCCACCTGGTCCGGGACTCGAACTGTGTTCGACTACATGGGAATCCATGACATAGCTATTATGCCAATTGCTGGTCCCAAGAACTGATATTTTGACAATATCATGTCTTCTTATCCATGGAATACTTCTCTACTTATTTAGGTTTTCTTGGATATTTTATCAGAGTTTTATAGTTTTTTTATATACAGCTTGTACATATTTTGTTAGATTTATACTAAAGTATTTCATTGTTTTGATGCTAATATAAATGGTATTGTGTTCTTAATTTCAAATTCCAATTGTATATTACTGATAATTGAATATGTCCTATTTGTTTTATTTTTCCCCCTTATTCTCCAGAGTTTCTCGCCCCCCCAAAAAAAATTTCTAAGAGTGAATGAGAGTCCCAAAGTCACAATGTTTGAGAACTACTAATGTTTTGAAATAAATTTGGTCTTTGGAGCATGTGGAACCAGGTTTCAATTCTAGCTCTAGCTTTTATTTTCTCTATCATTAATGAGAAAATTTTTTAACTTCTCCTACTCTCAGTCTGCCTGTAGGTAAAATGATAAAAATAACACCTCTGGGTTATCTTTAGGTTGAAAA